>OY740789.1:67675477-68275477 GCA_963514005.1 Raja brachyura | reverse complement strand
TCATCTACCTATCAAAAACACCACTCACCTGTATCCACCTATCACATGCAGGCTTTGTCCTGCTCCAACTCTCTTCCAGCTCTCCCTCCCCCCCCCCCCCCCCCACATCACAATCAGTCCCAAACATAAATGTCACCTATCCATGTCCTTCAGAGCCTGACCTGCTGAGTTACTCCATGACTTTGTGTCATTCTTTGTGTTGTCTGCAAACTTAAAGGTAAGAATAAGAGAAATCTGAAAAGAAGTGTGAATGAAGGAGAGTGATTAAGCCTCAGTCCCTCCTACCTCTCTTTTTGTCCTTCTTCCCCTCTTCTACCGCCAATCCCAATTACACCTCCCTCTCCTGTTCCCACCCTTCCTCCTCTACAAACCCAAGCACAATCCACTTACCTGGCTCCCATCTAATCCTAAATATATACTCAATAATGGGGCAAAGGAAACTAGGGATACAAAAGAGGGAAAAAAGCTGAAAGTTATAGATCTAGGGTTAGAAAGATGGATATAGTTACTTATTTAAATTGTGCAGTTTATTTAAAAATAATTTGACTGTCTTTCTCATAATTTAATGTTGGAAGGTGGGTATGATGGAATGATGTACGTCTGGCACAAGATACACATCTCATACAAGTTTAGCTTAGATTAGCTTAGAGATACAGCGTGGAAACTGGCCCTTCGGCCCACCAAGTCCATGTCAACCAACAATCGCCCGTACGCTTGTTCTATCCTACACACTAGGGACAATTTACATAAGTCGCTTAACCTACAAACCTGCACGTCTAGTGAATGTGGGAGGAAACCGAAGCACCCGGAGAAAACCCATGCGGTCACATGGAGAACATATAAACTCCATGCAGACTGCACCAATAGTCATGATCAATCCCGGGTCTCAGGCGCTGTAAGGCACTAGCTCCACTGCTGTGCCAATGTGCCCCCTACAGTACAGCAGGTCAGTTTTAAGCATTTCAGCTTTTGTGTTACATTATGTGCCTCTTCAGTCTTTTTTATCATTTTATCCTTTATTTATTTACATTATAAATAATCTGATCCCTGTGACAGGCCACTCATTTTATATCTTGCAAATCAGGCTGGAAAGTGCTGTTTCAAGTAACAAACCTAAAAACACTTTGTGAACTTGTGACCTACCTTCCCCCATTTGAAATTTCCAATATATATGGATAAAAATCCTCCATGGTTTTCAATGTACCTACCTGACAGAATCCCATTATTTCTTCCCTTGTACTCTGTCCTCGCTTATGGTTACTATTTGAAGTCCTGTACACCAGTCTGACAAGCAACATTTTGCCTGTACTATTCTGTCTTCTAACGACACCACTTCCACATACTGATTTACTTTGGTCATCTTTTTCTGTGGCTCTTAGACTGTTAATTAGCATGGTCACTCCTACATTTTATCTGAACTTTTCCTACCCTCCCCGAAGGTGATGCACCCTTCAATATTCAGATCCCAATCATTCATTCTGCATCATAGCTCTGTGCTGGCCAGATCACATTATTTTCTACATGCTCTCAGTTCATCTGTTTTGTTTCAAATGCTACATACATTCAGGTAGAGAGCATTTAGTTTTGTTCTTTAATTACTTTTGTAAGCTCATGCCTTGTCCACCGATTTATTCTTTGATTATAATCTCTATCCCATTTTGTCACAGTCTATTTGTCATTTCCCATATTAATACCTTTCTCTCTACCCTGGTCTCAACTCACTGTTTTACCATATCTCCACGATCGTGATCCCATGCCTCCAATATTTTGTTGACTATAAATAAAATAGCAATGTTATAGATTTGAGCTAGAGAACAAAAAGTAAACTCTAATTGGAATACATGGATTGAGATCATAATGGCAACAAATTATTTTTGAATCTTCACTTCCTCCTATTGGAGTTCCACCTGGACGCCTCAAAGTTAAAACTTAATTCTAATATCGGGAAGCAGTAAATGACAATCAATTATAAATAGTATGGAATATTCCCAGTCACCAAAAAATCTACTTATTGGAAGAATTAAGCGAGCAGCCAATTAAACCAATAAATTCAAGTTACTAAACCTGGCAGACAACAGTAAAGATGGGTATACATTATCTCACCTGGGCAGTGCTGACTTCATAGGCATGGGTTAGCTGGTCACGTAAAGAGGGAGAGAACTTGCCAATTCGGTCATTCTCACCAAGAAGCCTTATGGTCCCTTTATCTAAATGTGAAATGATCCTACAAAAAGTGAAATAAGAAATAAATTAATTCAAGTACATTATTTCATATATTTCCAGTTTTATTCTTAAAATTAATTATTATTTATGCCACATAGAGCAGTCATTAATTCTTCACATTTGGTTAAATTAACCATAGATTGCAACATAAGCAGACAATTCAACTACAAATTGCAAGAACACCAGGTCCAACTTGCTCCTCACTCACTAACAACATATGTACCAAGTTTATTAGTATTTAGTCTGCTCAGGAAATCTATTTGTTTTCACTTCTTTCTCTTCTCCAGCTCCAAATCTCACTCCCCAACCTCAAACATGGCATCAACTAACAATCCAGGAAGTAAAAGCAGGGTATGCTGGAAATACTCAGCAGGTCAGGCAGCATTCATGGATAATTCTTGAACAATGGTCAATGACCTATTATTATAATTCCCCAAGCCACTCCTTCTGTAGAGTTTAGTCTCTCATGGGGTCCAGACATTGAAGCCATCTCTCCGATTTATGCAGTTTCATTTCATGCTACTTATTAGACAATTTGTGGAGCATCAACATCAAACATGAAGGTAAATGTGGCAGAAGGGTCTCTGCTGCACTAGACTGCCTTACACAGAGTAGCAATATATTAATCGGATAGTCAGCATGGCAGACTGCATGTCTCAAAAATGTGATCGAGTTTTTTTTTGAAAAGGCGACCGAGAGGATCGTTGAGAGCACTGAGGTAAACGTTGTAAATGGTAAATGGATTTTAGCATGGCATATGATTCAGATTCAGATTACCTTTATTGTCATTCAGACCTTTCGGTCTGAACGAAATGTCGTGCCTGCAGTCATACATATATGTAACAAAAACACACAATAAACACAAATTTAACATCCACCACAGTGAGTTCATCAAACACCTCCTCACTGTGATGGAAGACAAAAGTCTCAAGTCTTTGTCTCTTCCCTCCTCGTTCTCCCTCTGCGCTGAGGCGATCCAGGCCTCCGATGTTGTGACCCTGCCGGGTGTTGGTAAGTGAGTCAGTCCCGCGGCTGAATCCAGCTCCGCGAACGGGCCGATTCAAACTCCGCGGCCCGGGGTGGTCAAAGCTGCCGAAGCTGCCGCCCTCCAGTCCAGCGGACACAGCTGTTGTTCCGGGAGCTCCAGAAAACAGGTCACCAACCTGTGACCTGCGAGCTCCCGACGATGTCGTCCACTGGGCCCGCGGCAGGGCCTCGGAAGCCGTGCCGCCGCCGAAATGCCAGAACACCGCCACGGCTCCAAAGTCAGGACACAGCTCCAAGTCAGGCCGCTGCCGCTACATGAACGCCATGAGTGCCACCACAGCTCCAAGTCGGGCAGCTGATGCTGCCAGGTCGGGCCAGTCAGGCCGCTACTGCTGCCGGAACTGCCACTGCCGCGAACGCCGCCCGAGGCCGTCAGCTCTGCCATTAGGCCTCAGCGCAGACGGAGACAGGGGACACGACAAGAAAAGGTCGTATCCCCCCGAAGGAAGAGACTAAACCATTTTTCTCCCACCCCCCCCACACTTACACAATCTAATAAACAAACTAAACTAAAACAGACATAAGCAAAACAACATCAAAAAGGAAAAACAGACAGGCAGCGCCGCCACTTCCGGATATGACGTCCCACATGGTGGGCTCGCCCAGGTGGTTAGATCACACGGGATCTAGAGTAAGCTAGCTATCTGGATAGTAAATTATCTTGATGGTAGGAGGTAGAGGGTGGCATGAGGTAGCAGGTGGTTGTGGAGGGTTGTTTTTCGGTTTAGATGTCTGTGAACAGTGCTGCAGAATTGGTGCTGGGTCTGTTGTTTATCTTATATGTATATATATTAACAATTTGGATGTGTATGTGGGTGTGGTGAGTAGTAAGACATACACAGTGAATGGCAGGGGTGTGACTGAATAAAGAGACCTTGGGGTAGATGTATATTGTCCCATGAAAGTGGCAACACAGGAACATAGGACAGTCAAGAAGACACAAGGCATACTTGCCTTCAACAACTGAGGCATTGTGAACAAGTGTTGGGATATCATGTACAAGTTGTAAATTACATTGGTTGGTAAATTACAAAAGGATTTTGCCTGGATAGGAGGGCTTGAGTTATATGGAGAGGGTGGATGGGCTGTTGGAGGGTGGACGGCGGAGGATGAGAAGTGACATGAATGAGGTAAGTAGGTTTGTGAGAATATAGAGAGGGTATGGTATAGATAGGGTAGATAGGAAACTGTCTGTTTCCCATGGTTGTGATATCTAAAACCTGAGGCAGGAAGGAAGATATTTAAAGGAGACAAGGGTACAAATTACACCAGGACATACAATTGGCATGTAAAAAAAGGCAATGCTACAGTGGTCATGGGGGTTTCAGTATGCAAGTAGGCTGGGAAAACCAGGTTGGTGCTGGATCCCAAGAGAAGCTTGTGGTGTGCCTATGAGATAGTTTCTTAGGTCAAGCCTACAAGGCAAAACACAATTCTGGGTTTGGTGTTTAAGAAGGAGTTGCAGATGCTGGTTTTAACCGAAGATAGACACGAAAAGCTGGAGTAACTCAGCGGGACAGACAGCATCTCTGGAGAGAAGGAATGGGTGACGTTTCGGGTCAAAACCCTTCTTCAGACTGGTTAGGGATAAGGAAATTTAGAGAGGTAGACAGTGATATGGAGAGATAAAGAACAATGAATGAAAGATATGTAAAAAAGTAACAATGATAAAGGAAACAGGCCATTATTAGCTGTGGGCAGGGTGAAAATGAGAAGCTAGTGAGACTTGGGTGGGGGAGCGATAGAAAGAGGGAGGGAATGCCGGGGCTACCTGAAGTGAGAGAAATCAATATTCATACCACTGGGCTGTAAGCTGCCCAAGCGAAAATGAGATGCTGTTCCTCCAATTTGGTTTTGGATTTGGTGTTGTGTAATGAAACAGATTTAGTTAGGTAGCTTAAGGTAAAGGAACCCCTAAGAGGTAATGTCCATAATATAAAATTTAACCTGCATTTGAGAGAGAGAAGATGAAATCAGATATGTCGATATTACTGTGGAGTAGACAAAGTGTTAAAGAAGGAACTGCAGATGCTGGAGAATCGAGGGTTACACAAAAAGCTGGAGAAACTCAGCGGGTGCAGTAGCATCTAAGGAGCGAAGGAGATAGGCGATGTTTCGGGTCGAGACCCTTCGATATTACTGTTGACCAACAGTGGCATGAGGGAGGAACTGGCTGAAGTTGATTGGAAAGGGACCATAGCAGGAATGACAGTGGAGCAGCAATAGCAGAGTTTCTAGGAGTAACTCGGAAGATACAGGATATTTTCATCCCAAAGAGGAAGAAATCAGAATCAGAATGCCTTTTATTGTCACTATACACATGTACAATGAGATTAAAAACTGCTCCTACTCAGTGCAAAACAAAACAAAAAGGGGGGGGGGGGAAATAAGGTGCACAGTTTCTGCAGCGAAAGATTCTAAGGGGAGGATGAGGTGACCGTGGCTGACAAAGGAAATCAATGACAGCATAAAAGTAAAAGAGAAGGCATATAATATTTTAAATATTAGCAGGAAGTTAGAGGATTGGGAAGGTTTTAAAAACCAGCAGAAGGCAACTAAAAAGGCAATAAGGGGAGAAAAGATGAATAAGTTCTTTGCATCAGTCTGTACAGCGGAAGGCATCAGCAATGTGCCAGAAATTCAAGAGAGTCAGTGGGCAGAGGTTAGTGGAGTTCCTCAAGGGCCTGTCCCACTTGCATGCGATTGGCGCGACCAAACGGAAGCAGAGTTTGCGGTAAGTACGCGCTACGTTCTCGCGTGACGTAATTAACGTCATATTCACCAATCAGCTGGGCAGGAGGCTGGCCGACTCAATTTGGGCGTTGCACGGCGTCGGGCGGTGACGCCATCGCGCAACGCCACGTGCTAAGCGTACAGCGTCAAGACGCTGCGTATGGCGTCAAGACGCTGTGTACGCCCTCAATGCGCCTGCGGGCCAACAGGCCGTGGCACGCTAAATTTTCGGACAGTGCGGGATTTTCGGTGTCCCGCGCGATGTCGGGACCAGCCCCGCACAACTCCCTACGCCTCTGCACTTGGAAGTGGGACTGGCCCCGCGTGGCCCGTACGCCTCAAGCGACCACGTCCGGTCGCTCAGACGCATGCAATCGCATGCAAGTGGGACAGGCCCTTTACTGATTGCAGGTTGAATCAGTAGGAAGGAAGGCAAATGTATTGTTAACATTCATTTCAAATGGACTAGAATACAAAAGCAGAATGGCATGCTGAACTATATAAGCGCGGGTCGGCCTACAATTGGTGTACTGTGAGCAGTTTTGGGGCCCATATCTGAGGAAGGACGTGCTGACATTGGAGTGGGTCCAGAGGAGATTTATGAGGATTATCCTGGGGATGATAGGGTTAATGTGTCATGAGCATTTGAAAGTTCTGGGCCTGTACTCATTGAGGTTCAGATGGATGAGGGAATCTCATTGAAACATACCAAATAATGAAAGGTGTAGTGTGGATGCAGAGAGGATGTTTCCACTAGTGGGGGAGTCAACAACCAGAGGGCATAGGCTCAGAATAAAAGGACATACGTTTAGAAAGGAGATAAGGAGAAATTTCTTTAGTCAGAGGGTGGTGAATCTGTGGAATTTATTTCCACAGACAGCAGTGGGGGCCAAGTCTTTGGATATTTTTAAAGCTGAGATTGCCAGGTTTTTGATTAGTAAGGGTGTTAAAGGTTATGGGGAGAAGGCCGGAAAATGGGTTTGAGAGGGAAATATAGAGCAGCCAGGACTGAACGGCGGAGTACATTCAAATGGCTAAATGGCCTAATTCTGTTCCTTTATCTTATGGCATTATGAGATCTGAGGGGTGATTTTTTCACACAAGGAGTAATCAGTATCACGAATGAGCTGCCAGAATTAGTGGTGTAGGTAGGAACAGAAATAATATTTACGAGACCTCTGGACAGGTACATGAATGAACAAAGTTTAGAAGGATATTAAATTCATGCAGGCAAGTGGGATTAGTATAGATAGATGATGGCTGGTATAGATGTAGTTGGCTGAAAGGTCTGTTTCTATTCTGTACAAATCTATAAATCTACTCCATAAAGAGCTTCATACTTTCAGATAAGTTAAATAATTCCTCTTACCACCAGTACCTGGATAAGAACTAGATGTTTCTTCACCCAAAAGGCTATGGGCTTGGAGATGCAGAGTTTAAATCCTCAAAATACCGTATTTCCCGGCAAAGAAGACGCTATTTTTTACCCTAAAATAATGCCCGAAAATTTACCTGCATCTTGGATGCCGAAGGTTAGGTTGTTAGCCAAGAAAGATAGACCTGGCTATCCCTCAGTACAGCAACATCAAGAACTATGTTCCTGTACTGAGGAATAGCCAAGTCTATCCCCCATTGCTAGCAACTGATTTGGCTGGGTGGCTAGGTCCAGTTTGCTGATGGCAGCAAACATTCTACCAGGACTCGGGTCCAATCCCCAGGGCGGGAAGACGGAGCAGCTTTCCGCTGGGGCAGCAGGGACAGTGGCCGTCCGCTGGAGTGGAGTTGGCCAAATAACGCTACTCTCGTAGCGACTGCTCCGCAGAACCTTCCACGCCTTCGACCCTGCAACTGTGCAAAGTGGGAAGCGGCTGTAAAAGGACAGCGCCTCTGGGGGGGGGGGGGGGGGGGAGGGGGGGGGGAAGAGAGTTCCTTACCACGGCGTGTGGGGAGATTGGCCCGGGTCAGCATGGCTGGGCTGCACAAAGTAGCAAACTTGGCTGGGCCGCCCGGGGTAAAGTTGCGGAGAGGGCAGGAGCGTTGAGAAGGAGGGGGTCGGGGATCATAACATATAACCATATAACAATTACAGCACGGAAACAGGCCTTCTCGGCCCTTCCAGTCCGTGCCGACCATTTATTTTCCCCTAGTCCCATCTACCTGCACTCAGACCATACCCCTCCATTCCCTTCCCGTCCATATACCTATCCACTTTACTTTTAAATGTTAAAATCGATCCTGCCTCCACCACTTCTACTGGAAGATCATTCCACACAGCCACCACTCTCTGAGTAAAGAAGTTCCCCCTCATGTTACCCCTAAACTTCTGTCCCTTAGTTCACATGTCATGCCCTCTTGTTTGAATCTTCCCTACCCTCAATGGGAAAAGCTTATCCACGTCAACTCTGTCTATCACTTTCATCATTTTAAAGACCTCAATCAAGTCCCCCCTTAACCTTCTGCACTCCAAAGAATAAAGACCTAACTTGTTCAACCTTTCTCTGTAACTTAGTTGCTGGAATCCAGGCAACATTCTAGTAAATCTCCTCTGTACTCTCTCTATTTTGTTGACATCCTTCCTATAATTAGGCGACCAAAATTGTACAATTTTAACAAGGCATTGGTGAGACCAATTCTGGAGTATGGTGTACAATTTTGGTCGCCTAATTATATGCCAGCAACTCACTCACTCAGTAGCTTGGGTGGCTGCGAGTGGCCGCCGGGACCGGACAGCGGTCCAGCCACCACCTCAGCGCCTTCCGCTGGCCCGCCAGCCAGCCAGGCACGGTGTCCTTCGGAACAGGTGCAACCGGTGGAGGTGGTGGTTGGCGGGTAGCTACTGGGCGGAAGGCTGGCTGCTCTGTCCCAGGCTCTCTCTCTTTCCATTATGTGATCTCCCTAAGCCTGGAAGTCCTCATCCCTCAGACCTGAACCGCACAGCGCATTGTGGGACAGGCGAAGATAGGGTCTCCCCGTCCTCATTCCATACTTGAACCAAACACTTGATCCTGTCCCGCCAGCATTTTTTCAAAATTTAACAACTCAAAATGGGGGTGTGTCTTCGACGCAGGTGCGTCTTCTTCGCCGGGAAATACGGTAGTTATTTTGTGACTGTCATAGATACAATCGGCTAAATGGCCGCCTTCTGTGCTAAAAAATCATAGAATCACACAGCACAGAAACTAATCTTCTCAGCCAACTTTGTCTTTGCTAATCCGTGAGACCTAGCTACGCAAATCACATTTACTTACATTAGACCTGCAGCCCTCCACACCTTCCCCATCTAAGTGTTTGTCAAAATCCCTTGTAAATGTATCCATTTCTTTCTTAATTGTTTTTATTTTCTCTTGATCAAATCCAAAATTTGAAACAAATTGACCAACCTGCACAATACTGTAAGTAACTCACGTGAACTGTCTTTCCAGAACTTTGGCAGCAAAATAGATGCAATTATGCATACTTCTGAAATACTGCACATCCACAACTGAAAAATAAAGTACAACTTTAGGCAAAGGAAAAAGTAAGAGTTAAACACCTACATTTATCTTGTACTTTCACAACCAAGTCATCCCTACAGATGTGGAGGCTTTTTGGAAATGTAGATGGTATTGTATCGAGTGAGGTTCATCAGTCAATTTATATGCAAGCTCCAGAAAACAGCAGTTTGACAATGATCAAATAATTGGTTTTGTGGTGTTGGCCACAGCAGGAAATGCAGTAGGAAATGCTCTCCTTTAGATGATTCTTTGCCATCTTGTAGTTGTATCAACTGACAAGAACGATAGGGCTTCAGTTTAAGACATAAATAAATATTGCAGTGCATTCCTCTGACAGATCAGTTATTTTGTCGAGATTTTTATACGTTATAATCAGAGATTGGTCACCAAAGAAATTAGAGACACTGAGACTTATGCTTAGGCTTTAACATCGTTCCTTCTGCTGGAACTATGAGAGGGAGGAAACAAAAACCCGAGGAAAAACTGTGAAATGTACAGCAAATCAGGCAGTAGCAGAAGAGAAAAAAAATAAGTTAATATAATAAATAAATAAGCTAAACAAAGAAACTGTTCTGATATAAACAGAACAAGCAGGTTATCTCAACTGGTTGAGTTCAGTACCAAGTCTGGAAAGCTGCAATGTGCTCAGATGAAAGAGATGAAGAACTGTTTTTGAAGATTACTTGGGCTTCATTAGAATAGTGCAGGAGGCCACAAACAGTTCAGAGCAAGGGTGGGATGGATAATTAAAGTGACAGGACACGGGAAGGCCAGGGTTGAACCTGTAGACTGGACAAAGTAGTCATCCAATCTACTTTTGATGTCTTTAAAGAGAGGAGATCATATTGCAAGCATCAAATGTGGTGGATTAGATTAGATATTTAACTTGGCATCATGTTCAGCACAAACATTGTGAGCCGAAGGGCCCATTCCTGTGCTGTGCTGAGAGGAGGAGCTGAGAAAATGGTTTGTTGCCCTTACAGAAGATGGGATGGATGGATTTTTGAAATGTATTTTGGAGGTCTGTATACTTAAAATCTGCATTAGAACGGGCCTGTTCTGCTAGAGTGTATCCATCCATATGTTATATTAACTCAGCTTTTCTCTTTTCACTGACGGTGCATTTCCCACAGCACTGGCCTACGTTCCACAGCTTTCACATGTTCCTTTTCATATTTCCTCTTGCTGTCTTCATTAACATCACCCAGATGACTTAATCAACAACTTATCACCAGGGTCTTGCCTCACCCTATCAAATGTTCTGTTTGTTCACCAATCCATCACCCACATTCTCTGCAATTTAAGACTAATTTGTTCTCATTCAGTTCGCAGTTCTGACAAAGAATCTTTGACCTGAAATGTTAATTGCTTCTCTCTCTCCAGAGATGCAGCTGACCAACTGATTATTTCCAGCATTTAGAGTCAAGAGAGTTTTATTGTCATGAAATTCTTACTTGCTGCAGCACAACAGAATATGTAAACATAGTACATAACGGGAGAAAAAAAGTTCAGTGTGTATATATACACATGCACACATACACAATAAATAAACAAATACAGTGCAATAATAAGAAGTCTGTTGTAGTTCAGAGCTTATTTGTGGTTGTGTTTAATAGCCTGATGGCTGTAGGGAAGAAGCTGTTCCTGAACCTGGACAGTTTTCAGGCTCATGTATCTTCTTCCCAATGACAATGGTGAAATAAGTATGTAGCCAGGATAGTGTGGGTCTTTGATGATGTTGACTGCCTTTTTGAGGCAGCGAACAAAACTGCATTTAGCATTTCTATTTCAGAGTTCCAGCATCTACATTTTGCTATGATTTTAAACAAGTCTGTTCCAATTACATGCTCCTATTGTGAATTCAACAACAGAACTTTGGTGAAAGATATTTCAGTCCGATTTTTATGTCTTTAGAAATAATGGACGTGTCTGCTAAGATCCAAGTTGGATCTGATAGTGTAGCTCACCAGCCTCCTGATCAACAGTATACCGGCCACCATTCACCCACACTAGCAACTTCTCGTGGATCCAATAGCACATGGTGAACTTCCACAAGCATCCCAACTTTATTGCCGGGAAATCTGGTTTAACCCCACCAAAGTGAATGATAGATAAACCACTGCCAGAATGTTTTTTACAGCTTTAGACAGGCACGTCACCGAACCTGGCCCTTTGGCCCACTGAGTCCTTGGTGAATAACAAGCATTTAATTTTACACCAATCCTATCCTAATCCATTTTAGCCTCCCCATATTCTCCCATCCCTCTTAGATTCCATTATTCATCTACAACTTCAGGCAATTTATGCCGCTGTTCCACTTAGGAAACCTGAACGGAAACCACTGGAGACTTTGCGCCCCACCCAAGGTTTCCGTGCGGTTCCCGGAGGTTTTTGTCAGTCTCCCTAATGGTCGAAAGTTGTTTCCGCTTCTTCTATGTTCCGGCGATTATTTCAAAAAATTGAAGCCTCATTTAAGCAAAATAAGCACGTGCTTAGGGCATCAAGGGAAGGGGGGCACCACAGAAATGGTAAATGATTTATGGCACAAAATAAATCACTTTAAACTTGCTAAAATAATATTTGTTGAAGTATATTAAAAATCCCATCAGAACAACTATGCAACAAGGCAGGCTGGATGCCTTATCTCTACTAAGTATAGAAGCAGATGTGTTACGTAAGATTAATTTTGAGGATCTGATCAAAGACTTTGAAATTTAAAAAAGTAGGAGAAAACTTTTCAAATATAAATAAAGTAGAAGTGTACAAAAATAAACATTATTTTCCATCTTACTGTTAGTTTTGTTTCATTTTGAAAAATAAAAAATTATTTTATGGTTTATTATTGTTTATATTTTGAATTACATATATATGGGGGCACCAAAATCTTTTAAGTGCTTAGGGCCTCTATGGGTCTTAATCCGGCCCTGCGTGCTGTGAACTGCATTCTCAGCAGAGGTGTGTGCTTGCACTGTGTTGAAGGCAGCAGAAGATCTGCCCCATGATCCCTGCTTGTATTCATGTTGGTCTCTAATGCCTTTCACATTGCATCTTATCAAGGCTGACACCTTTGGCTCCTAAACCATAAATCTGTAATCACGATCAGTCACATATGATTTGCATTATCCCTTTGATGTCCATATTCATGTTTTCCATCATATTATGAATATCACAATGATTATTTTATTTTGGAACTGCCATTTAAATGATCTGTGCGGGCAAACCGACTGCTGCCTTTCTTGCACTATAACAATATCTATACTTCAAAAGTAGTATATTGCTTATGAAGAGAGACAAAAATGCTGGAGAAACTCAGCGGGTCATCTATGGAGCGAAGGAATAGGCAACGTTTCGGGTCGAGACCCTTCTTCAGACTGATGTCGGGGGGGGGGGCAGGAAAACTAAAGGAAGAGGCGGAGACAGTAGGCTGTAGGAGAGCTGGGGAGGGGAAGGAAGGAGAAAGCAAGGCCTACCTGAAATTCGAGAAGTCAATGTAACTACCCAAGCGAAATATGAGGTGCTGTTCCTCCAATTTGCGGTGGGACTCACTCTGGCCCTGGAGGAGGCTCAGGGCAGAAAGGTCGGATCCAGAATGGGAGGGGGAGTTGAAGTGCTGAGCCACCGGGAGATCAGGTTGGTTATTGCGAACTGAGCGGAGGTGTTGGGCGAAGCGATTGCCAAGCCTGCGCTTGTTCTCACCGATGTAGAGCAGCTGGCACCTGGAATAGCGGTTGCAATAGATGAGGTGCAGGTGATCCTCTGCCTCACCTGGAAAGACTGTTTGGGTCCCTGGATGGAGTCGAGGGGGGAGGTAAAGCGACAAGTGTAGCATTTCCTGCGGTTGCAAGGGAAAGTGCCAGGGGAGGGATGGTTTGGGTGGGAAGGGACGAATGCAGGTAGTCCTTGCTTTCTCCTTCTTTCCTCTCCCCTTCCCCAGCTCTCCCATAGCGTACGGTCTTCCTTTCTTTTTCATGCCCACCCCACCCCCGGACATCCGTCTGAAGAAGGGTCTTGACCAAAAATGTCGCCTATTCCTTCGTTCCATAGATGCTGCTTCACCCGCTGAGTTTCTCCAGCATTTTTGTCTGCCTTTGATTTTTCCAGCATCTGCAGTTCTTTCTTAAACATATTGATTATAGAACATTTGAATGCTCTGAGATTGAGAAGATGGTATATGAATGAAAATTCTCTGCAATTCCAGAGTTTGTTCAACATTATTTGCATTTGTAGTGAAGTGTATATCAATATAATTATTACATCCTCCCACTGCACAATTCTTACCTTTTGTCTCAGGAGAATATTCCACGTCATCTTCCAAATCATCTACTGATGTTCCTCTTCTGGATGTCAACAGCTGTAGCAGAAAGAACAGCTCCAAAAAAATGTTTGGCACTAAATTTTCTGAAATTAGAAAAATACATCATTTGTTGCCTCTCATCTATCTAGCCTTCCCTGGAGGAATCAGGCATTTCCTACCTGTGTATGAATGTCACTTTGAAGCCCACAAATAATCAAAATGATTATTTTCCATTCTTAAAATAACACCATAACAATACTACACCAATGAAATGGCATTCTTATTTCAGATCATTGAGACATTAGTTCAGTAAATTCCTGAACAAGGACGCGAAAGCAGAGTTAGTAAAGAAATAGTGGTAAGAACATTAATGGGGATTAAGGGTTTACAAATCCCCAGAGACATGATAATTTCAGAGAATTTAAGAAAGGGCCCAGAAACTAAAAGGATTGGCGGTCACTTCCAAAATTCTTTAGATTCTGAGCAGTTCCTTTAGATTAGAGAATGCTATAAGCAACTATACTTTGTTCACAAAGTTTAAAACAAGTAGTCACAGACCAGAGACCATAACGTCAACAGTGGATACAATACTAGCGTCATAAAAACATAAAATATACAATAACATAACACCTGAAAAACATTAACAAGGTTGGACAAAGTTAGCATAGGCTAATGAAAGGGAAATCTTAATTAATCAATCAACTGGGCTTTTTAATCGTATAATTAGAATAGATACGAAAAGGCAGTGAATGTGGTATATTTAGATGCAGAATGCTTCTGATAAGGATCCACAAAAGTTAATAGTGTTCAAAATTAATACTCTTTGGGATTGGGGTAATATACTGGTGCAGATTAAGAAATGTCTGACAAATAAGAAACAAACAGTTGGAATAAAAGGGCAATGATTACTGGTGTTGCAGAATCCATACCTCTTATATAATCAGTGTTTTTGATGAAGAAATTAAATGCAACATCCCCAAGTTTGTAGGTGACACAAGGCTGCAGCATAATTAAAACTAGTTGGTGATTTAACGTAGGCAAATTGAATAAAATGCACTTTGATTCCAAAAGCAGAAAGATATTATCTGAATGGCAATGGATTAGCAAAAGTGAAGATGTAATGAGAACTGGATGTCTATCACTGAAGGAAAACATACAGCAATTGGGAAGGCATATGGAATGTTGTTGTTCACTGCAAGAGGGTTTTAGCATAGGAACAAGGATGTCTTGCCTCCACGCTACAGGAACTTGGCAACACCCTATCTGAAGTTGTTCATGCAGCTTTGGTATCCTTTTCTAGCCAAAGAGAGAGTGCAAAAAGGTTTAATTGACTGATTCCTGGGACGACAGGATATTGAAAACCAATCTTTGTTTAAATAGTGTAATAATCCATGACATAGTCCAAGCCAAAGGAAATGCGCTGAATCTAATGTTTAAGAAAGAACTGCAGATGCTGGAAAAATTGAAGGTAGACAAAAATGCTGGAGAAACTCAGCGGGTGAGGCAGCATCTATGGAGCGAAGGAAGAGGTGAAGTTTCGGGTCGAGACCCTTCTTCAGACTGAAAAAGGGTCTCGACACGAAACGTCACCTATTCCTTCGCTCCATAGATGCTTCCTCACCCGCTGAGTTTCTCCAGTGCTGAATCTAATGTATTTTGGACATTGACCACCAATATATCAACTATTTTCAGAGTAACTTTCTTTAGTTTTCTGTGATGTAGATTATTAGGATATGGTGTTCTGACATTATACATGAGGAGACTGGGTCAGATAGTCAAAGGAGCAGAATGAGGCAATTCAGCCCATTGAGTCTACTCTGCCATTCAATGACGGCTGATCGATGTTTCCTTCAACCCCATTTTCTTGGCTTCTTCCAGTAACCTTTGACACCTTTACTAATCAAGATCCTGACAATCTCAGCTTTAAAAATACCCAATGACTTGGCCATCACAGCCGTCTATGCAATGAATTCCATAGATTCACCACCCTCTGTCTAAAGAAATTCCTCCTCATCTTCCAAAAGGTACATCCTTTTATTCTGAGGCTGTGCCCTCTGGTCCTAGACTCTCCCACTACTGGACAAATCCTCTCCACATTCATTGTATCCAGGCCTTTCGCTATTTGGTAGGTTTTAAATGAGATCCCACCCTCATCCTTCTAAACTCCAACGAATATAGGCCCAGAGCCATCAAACGCTCATCATACATTAACCCAATCATGCACATCCAAGTTTCTGGCTTATTGGAAATACTTGGATCTTTGTTTTGCTTCATCTATAGAACGTAATAATTCTTCACAAAATTCCCTGAACGATTAGTTTCTGATCTTAGCAATGGCATTAGAGGAAATTAAAACAAAATGCACAGTGAACATAAAGGACAAATTATAAAAAACATCCAGAGTAAATAATTTCCTAGTCATCTGGCATTTTAAATAGAATGGAACAAAGTTCCGGGTGGGATTGCAGCCTCTCCAACGGTCTGTCTGTCTTTTCGTCATTTTTGTTATTTTTAGTGTGTATTAAAAAGTATGTGTTAATGTTCTCTGGTTTGGTTTATGTGCGGGGTGGGAGAGGGGGTCGGGGTCTAATCGCCCGGTGCGTGGGAGCTGAGATCCCCCCGATGCGGGAGCTTGATCGCCCTGACGCCGAGGACCCGACCGCCGGCTATGATCGCCCCGACAACGGAAGGCTCGAGGCCTCCGACTGCGGGAGATCAAAGAGGGAAGAGATCAAACTTTTCTTTCACCATCACAGTGAGGAATGTGGAGGAGTCACTGTGGTGAATGTTCATGTTATCATGTATTTTGTGTGTTGGTGCTTTTTATTGGTATGACTGTATGGCAAATCAAATTCCTCATATGTTGCAAAACATACTTGGCTAATAAAGTACGATTATGATTTTAACTAGAAAAAGACAAAAAGTGCTAGAGTAACTCAGCGGGACAGGCAGCATCTCTGGAGAACATGGACAGTGTTCGGGTCAGGACCCTCCTTCAGACTCAGACTTATAACTAGAAGTTTTATTGGATTGAATCAGAATATTCTCCCACACATATTGTGCCATCATGCAACAAACATATGCCTGTACACTACACTTCATCATCTTATCTTAAAACTAATTCTGCTTAAGACTTGTACTCAGTTGTATACTCGCAACAAATATATACCATTGGACTTATGTTCACTTCGTGAAATTTGCCAACCAAATCCCATCATCCTACAAACCTGCTTTTCATGTTCAAAAATACACTCAATTCTGCTTTGACTATTATTAAATCCGCTCCTAATTCACATTTAGTTAACACAATTAGTTAAAAAGCTCATCTTCCCATCATTTAAATTTTTTTCACTTACCAGAGATACAGGCAGAATACAACTGAGCCAGCACATCCAATTGCCTTTGATGAGAAATTTTGCTGACATCAGCACACACGACAAAACTGTCAGAGATAACACTGGAGGATCTCCCATACTGGCCTTTAATGGGTGTGGCTGGGTCCACAACTGGTGACTGTTGAATCAGCTTGGATCTAAAAAATATGAAAATTAAAAACCGAAACAATCATTATATCCAAAAATATTGAAATCTTATGATGAGATTCTTATGTTATGAACATTAGTATAAAAAAGTGGAGAAGAAATAAATCATTATAGCATATATTTTTGTAGGAGACTACACCACGTAGACTACACTTCTTCCCACCCTGCTTACTGTAAAGACTCTGTACCCTACTCCCAACACCTCCGTCTACGCCGCATCTGCGCCCAGGATGAGGTTTTCCATACCAGGGCATCGGAGATGTTCTCATTGATTAGGAAACGGTAGTTCCCCTCTTCCATTATAGATGAGGCTCTCACTAGGGTCTCCTCGATATCCTGCAGCTCTGCTCTTACTCCCCCTATCCCATTCATACCAAGGACGGAGTCCCCCCTGTCCTCACATTCCATCCCATCAGCCATCGCATACAGCATATAATCCTCCAACATTTTCGCCACTTCCAACGGGATCCCACTACTGGCCACATCTTCACATCTCCAACCCTTTCTGCTTTCTGCAGAGACCATTCCCTCCGCAACTCCCTGATCAAATAATCCCTTCCCACCCAAACCACCCCCTCCCCAGGTACTTTCCCCAGCAACCGCAGGAGATACAACACCTGTCCCTTTACCTACCCCATCGACTACATCCAAGGGCCCCAACAATCTTTTCAGAAGGACAGAAGTTCACTTGCACCTCCTCCAACCTCATCTACTGTATCCGCTGCTCCAGGTGTAAACTCAAGAGACCAAGCACAGGCTCGGCGATCGTTTCGCTGAACACCTCTGCTCAGTCCGTCATAACCTACCTGATCTCCCGGTGGCTCAGCACTTCAACTCCTTCTCCCATTCCCAATCTGACCTTTCTGTCCTGGGTCTCCTCCACTGTCAGAGTGAGGCCCAGTGCAAATTCGAGGAACAGTACCTCATATTTTGCTTGGGTAGTTTACACCCCAGCGGTATGAACATTGATTTCTCTAACTTCAAATAGCCCTTGCTTTCCCTCTCTCTCCATCCCCTCCCCCTTCCCAGTTCTCCCACCAGTCTTACTGTCTCGACTACATTCTATCTCTGTCCCGCCCACTACCCTGACCTCAGTCTAAAGAAGGGTCTCGACTTGAAACGTCACCCATTCCTTCTCTCCAGAGATGCTGCCTGTCCCGCTGAGTTACTTCAGCATTTTGTGTCTCACTATAGGAGTCATTTTAATGAAAATCCAATATAACGTGAAGGTTTAAGTTATACAAAACCAAAAACCTGATTGGCAAATGTAGACTGTTAAGCCAACATGTCAACCAGGCAGCTGAATAGCCAAATAAATCTCGACAAAAACATACTCAAATATATATCAATGTATTTATAAATATTTATATATAAACAAGCTGCTTAAATCGGTTTCATTTTACTAGCCCATAGATGAAGTTAAATCCACTTGCCCACCTTTGCTCAATATCTCCAACAAATAATCTACTGTCAAATCTTTTTAATATTGCAAATTAATTAACTCATGGGATGTTGCTATTGCTATAAAAAGGCTGAGAAAGACATATTTAATTTGCCATCCACAACTGCCCGTGTGAAGACAGTGTGTGCCAACACCTGAACCACTGCTATCAATGTGAAGATATTCCTACCATAACACCATGAGAGGATTTCCAGTCAACAACAGCAAAAGTAGAGGTACGTTGGTACCTGACTAGGAGAACTTGCAAGCAGTGACATGTGCGCACTCTGCGCCTTGTCGTTTTACATGAGAAAGGTCACATTTCAGAAGCTTTGACAAATTGCTGTTGTCGCTGTTGCAGAGAGCACACAGAAGAGCAATGGTAGATCTGTGAGAGGAATTGAATGTTTAAGGTAGCTGATGGGACACCAATCCGGGTTGCTTTCCCAGGATATCAACAAATCAGATTTATCTAACTTGTCCTTAAGTTGTAGCCGGAAATTGAGTATTGTAGGAAGGAATTACAGATGCGGTGGAAGATTGCAACCTTCACGTGGTCCGCCCTGTTTCGACTAATGTAATCAACTCGACGTGCACAAATGGAAGATCAAATAGAACAAGTTGTCCAACAACTTTAGGCTATGCACGCCACATGAAAGAAGAAGAAGAAGAATTGCAGATGCTGGTATAACCAAAGAAAGACACAAAATGCTGGAGTAATTCAGCGGGGCAGGCAGCATCTCTGGAGAGTAGGAATGGGTGACATTTCGGGTCTCGACCCTAGTCTGAGGAAAGGTCTCAACCCGAAATATCAACCATTCCCACTGTCCCGCTGAGTTATTTCAGCATTTTGTCTATCGCTGGAAATTGAGTGTTCATTGGTATCATGGTTATGATATTCAGTTAATAATGTGGCTGATACATTTCAAGCCATTGGAAAGTTCCACTCAGAATTTTCAAATGATGACAAACTGAAAAATGTCTTGCACCCTTTAAGAGGGCCAGACCTCCATACTGAAATTAAGTTAGAGTGCGTACAACCATTGCATTTACTGACCATCCTACAATCACAGATCTGCCTCAAAAAGGCATTCAATATCATCTAACAGCACACCACCCAGACTTTGGTTTTGTTTGTTTTTGAAATAGTATTATAGTTATTTATATATATGTAATTTTGATTATTACATTTGTCTATTTGTATTGTGTTTACGGCCTGTTAAGATGAAGCAAGTAAGAATTTCATTGTTCTGTTGTGAGTATATATGAAAATTAAATAATCTTGACTCTCTTGAACACAGCGAATATTGACATTGCTCATTTTTTGGAAAATAACGGTACTGCTTTAAAACTTACTGAAGTTAAGGCAGAGCTAGTAGATTATTAAAATCCAAGTCTGAGTTCAGAATTAAGTATTGGACTTTTAATCTGCTCAAGTCAAACAGTCCAAAAATTAAAAGAACCACTAAGTAACAAATATTTTTTTCCCTTGGTTGTTGAGTGGAGTTTAATACCTTTCAATTTTCAACATCTCCCGCTCTTCCTGCAGGTTACTGGGAGATACGGTTGGGCTAAATCCCTCTGAACCAGCTCCAAATGTTTCAGAAGTAGCTTCTGTGGAGTACATGGAGGACAATGGTTGACTCAGAGGAGTGGAAGTGAAACACTTCTTTGGTCTGGACTGCAACCGCTCCGTGCTGACTGGAGTAGGATTAATTCTTCTTGATGGTTTTGTTTTACTGAAATAAATGTAATTCAAATGATTATTGACCCAAATAAGGTACATTAAAGAACAGAAAAAAATCATAAAGATAATAAATATTCTGCATTTATAAAACATACCTCACATTATTGATACAGCCTATAGAATGCATTTTGAAATCTAAAGAAGGCTGTAATGCAGGAAATGTGACACCACTTTATTTTCAAAAATGAAACAGAATAAATAATCATGACAAGATAAAGCTGGCACAGGGAAGGGGGGGAAAGAGGGGAAAAAGAAGGGAGGAGGCAGTGGTTTGGTAGGTTAGTTACTAAAAATGGAGAAATCAATGTTGATCCCGTTAGGCTGTAAGCTACCAAGCAAAATCCAAGGTGTTGTTCCTCCAGTTTGCGTGTGGCCTCAATTTGGCAACAGAGAGACCCAGGATAGAAAGTTCAGTATGGGAATGGGAAGGGGAGTTAAAATATGGTGAGCAACCGGGAGATCCAGTAGGCCTAAGTGTGCCAAGCACAAATATACGGTGAAAAAGTTGCCGAGTCTACGCTTGGTGTTGCCGATGTACAGGAGGCCACATCGGGAACACCCAATTCAGTTGATCAGGTTAGAGGATGTGCACGTTGACCTCTCTCACCTGGAAGGACTGTTGGGTTCTCTGGATAGACAGAGGGAGGAGGTACAGGAATTTTCTGGCGACCCCCGGCAAGGGTTCGTCCCCGTTCCGCGATGGAAAAGTCCACGTTGCGCCCACTGCTGAATCTCTGGGCCCGTCTCCGAGAAAGGCCGCTCCAATCCAAGCAGTTAGGCCGCGAGAGGGGAGGCAGAGAAGCAACATGGGAAAAAGTTGCCTCTCCGTCGATGGTGACTGAGGAACGGTTTCCCCCTTTTCCCCCCAACCACCCCCATGCAAGACAAACTTAGACATACCAGAAAATAGAAAAAAAGTCAAAATAACGAACATGCTACTGGCAGGGCAGCTGACTCGCAGCGCCCCCCAACCAACCATTCTCCTGCCTTCTCCCCATAACTTCTGACACCTGTACTAATCAAGATTAGTATCCTGCATCCATGCAGAACTTGACTCTTGACATTGTTGATTTCATTTACTTTACCACTAACTTCGACCCTGCCCTCAAATGTGTTTTGGCTATTCCCTGACACCGCTCTCCCCTTTCTTGATTTCTGTCACGGGGACAGACTATTCACTGACGTCTACTACAAAGTCACAAAGTCCCAGTAATCTGGACTACATCTCCTTCTACCATGCCTCTTGCAGTCTCCGTCCCCTACTCTCAATTTCTCTGTCTCCATTGCATTTGCTCCCAATGTGCGTCTCTTCCATTCTAGGACATTCAAGATGTCCTCTTTGTTTCGTAAATGTGGCTTCTCCCTCCCTCCTCTACTGTCACAGATGGATCCCACACCAGTCGATTCTTCCCATCCCCACTTTTTTCGGCCTTCCAGAGACCACTCCCTCCGCGACTCCTTAGTTCACTCATCGTTTAACACCAAAATCACCCCTTCCCAGGTACTTTCCCTTGCAGCTGCAGGAGATGTAGCACATGTACCCCCTATACCTCCTCCCTCACATCTATCCAGGAATCCCAGCAGCACTCCCACGTCTGAGATAGAGGTTCACGTACACCTCCTCTACTGCATCCGGTGCTCGGGATGTGGCATCCTTTAACCAGCGAGACAAGGCGTAGACTCGCCAACTGTCTCACAAAACACTTGTGCTCGGTCCCCCAAGACCTTCTGGATCTCCTGGTTTCCAGCCATTTTAACTCCTCCATTGTCATAGGTCAAATGCAAACTGGAGGAAAAGCACCGCATATTTCGTTTGGGTAGCTTACAATTCAACATTCAATTCTCCAAATTTATGTTACTAGCTCACCAACACTTCCTCCCCACTCCTTTCCCTCCCCTCTCTGTACCCCACTCCATTCCTGTCTGGAGTATGCACACTTTCCATTGAATCATGTGGGTGTCCACCAGGTTTTCTCCAGTTTACTCCCACACCCTAAAGACGTGCCCTGTGTGATGGAATCTAGGGTAGAATTTATGGAAATATAGGCAAAATAAAATGGGATTAGAATAAATGGTTGCTTGATGATCAGCGCAGACTGGATAGACCAATACACCAGTTTTCACGTGGTGTCTCTCTATGACTCCATGCTACTTGATGACAGTCATACTCTCTATGCCTGAGAGAAAGATAAATTTCTTCAAGCAGCAGTTGGCAAATCTTTGGAATTCTTTACCATAGACCATTGTCAAGGCTCAGTCAATTATTTAATTCGGAATAAAGATTACTGGATATTGAGGGAAGCAAGGGATATGTGGACTGTATGCAGGGAAATGTTGCTAAAGTGGATGGTCTATAATTTTGATGAATGGAGCAAGTTCAAAGAGCCAGATGGCCTACTAATTCTTAATATTAACAA
The DNA here is from genome assembly GCA_963514005.1 of Raja brachyura. The sequence goes on along the minus strand of OY740789.1, from coordinate 68,252,539 downwards.
AATATCAATTAATTTATTCATACCTTCCCAAAGGAGTTGCACCCACTGGTGGAAATTCTTCCAGGTTATGTATATTTAGCTGAGGAGCAGTCCGAGAGGTGTTGATACACTCCGTGTTCCTCCTGCTGGCATTCCATGACACACCATCCTCTTCAGTTGGGCTCTTTCCCGAGTCCTTTGCTCCTTGGCGGCCAGCAATGACAAAATTCTTCTTCCTAGTACGTCGCTGAAACTGGCTTTCATTATGAATGATGAATTGGCCAAGGTTGGCCCTTTGAGTTAGCCGTCGCTCCCCAGAACGCTGTGGTGTGCTACTGCTGAGGTCAGGGCTAACAGGTGAAGTTGCACTGTTCAAATCATTATTGGACTTTGAGAAGAATGAGGAACCACTGGGTGAAGGCGACAGGAAAGAAGCACTTGAGTTGAAGGAACTATTTGGAGTGTCTGGGAATAACTGTGCTTTAGGCCCTTTTGGGGTATGTGAATTACTTATTCTTCTTACTGCCAGGCCACTCTCGTTCCCGTCCTGAAATACTGCTGGTTTCAGTCCTTTGGCTGAGGATGTCTTTGCAGGAGTAGGTGGCCCGTTTGGTATTAGTTGGTTTGTCTGTTCTCTCAAAAAATTTAGAAGGTAAGGTACAAAGTCTTTCTGCTGTGAGTTATACGGCAAAAGCTTGTCACTCAATTCAACGTCCTATTGAAAAGTCAAATTAAAGACCGTTTCAGAGAATGGTGAAGCAGGCAAGCAATACTGAAGGTGTAATTTAGGAGGGACGAAAGTTTAATTAGGATACAAACTGGCAGGACTGAGAGTGCATGGATATTCAACGGGCATACAAGGTAGCGGTGAAGTGATGGATGCAGGAGAGGAGGGGAGTGTTGGGGGTCGGGGAGGGTTGCAGGGGGTCGGGGAGGTGAGGGGAGCCAGGGAGGGGTAGTGTTGGGGTGGGGAGAAGGGAAGTGTGCGGGGGGGTGGGGGTGGGGGTCGTGGGGAGTGTTGAGGGTCGGGGAGGGTTGCAGGGTGTCGGGGAGGTGAGGGGAGCCAGGGAGGGGTAGTGTTGGGGTGGGGAGAAGGGGAGTGTGCGGGGGGGTGGGGGTCGAGGGGTGAGGGGAGTGTTGGGGGTCGGGGAGGGTTGCAGGTTGTCGGGGAAGGCTGTAGAGGGTCGGGGAGGTGAGGGGAGTCAGGGAGCGGGTAGTGTTGGGTTGGGTTGGGTTGGGGTGGGGGGGTCGGGGAGGAGTGATGCGGGGAGGGAGGGAGGGAGGGAAGTGACGGGGATCACGGTGGTCGGGGCCCGGTTCGTCGCCATCCTCCCATCCGCGGGGATGTTTGCGCGGGCTGGGGCTGGGGCTGGGCCCGAGGCGGCGGCGGCGGCGGCGGGACAAGGCGATCGCCCCACCGGGGTGGGGGCCGCTCGCTCGCCCGCCCGCCCGACGTCCCCATTACCTGGCCAGGCGGCCGCAGCCAGAGCAGCGTCTCGGCCACCGCCAGCTCTCCCCGCAGCAGCAGCTCCAGCACCGCGGCCGCCATCGCCCGGCGCGCTCCCGCCCACGTCACCGGGCGCGCCCCCGCCCCCCGGCTAACGCCACTCGGCCCCTCGCCTCCGTACTAGCCCCCCCCCCCCCCACTAACGCCACTCGGCCCCTCGCCTCCGTACTAGCCCCCCCCCCCCACTAAAGCCACTCGGCCCCTCGCCTCCGTACTAGCCCCCCCCCCCCACTAACGCCACTCGGCCCCCCCCCACTAAAGCCACTCGGTCCCTCGCCTCCGTACTAGCCCCCCGCTAACGCCACTCGGCCCCTCGCCTCCGTACTAGCCCTGGCCAACGCCACTCGGCCCCTCGCCTCCGTACTAGCCCCCGTCTAACGCCACTCGGCCCCGCGCCTCTGTACTAGCCCCCCCGGCCAACGCCACTCTCCTCCGTACTAGCCCCCACTAACGCCACTCGGCCCCACTAATGCCACTCGGCCCACTACTCCGTACTAGCCCCCAGTTAACGCCACGCAGCCGTGCCGCGCCATCCATCTCTTGCTCAGCCCCGCAGATTGAAAGCTGTCACTGAATCGCTTCCTTTTCTGCCTTAGCCGCGCGTTTCCAAACCCTGACCACTCTGCAACAACATTTTATCATGAGCTTCTAAGTACTCAGAAACCGTTATAATGGAGTCTAAAATCTTACAAACCACTAGTCTAAAGCCAGGCTAAAGTTCACGACTAGTGCCTCCACAATCTCGAAAGCTACCTCTTTCAGAACCCTGGGGTGCAGTCTGCCTTCAGACCTTTCTGCTTCCCTTAGTGATAGCCACTCCACTAACCTCCACCCGACTCTCTTGAATTTCAGGCACATTGCTGGTGTCTTCCACTGTGAAGACTGATGCAAAAAAAGCTTATTCAATTCCTCTGCCATATCTTTATTCCCCATTAGCACTTCTCCAGCATAATTTTCCAGTGATCCAATGTCGATTCGTATGAAACTTTTGCTACCCTTTTATATTACTGGCTAGGTTACTTTCATCTTTTCTCCCCGTATTGCTTTCTTAGTTTCCTTCTGTTGTTTTTTTAAAAAGCTCCCCAATTTCAGGAACCCAGCGACTTGCAGCACCTGCACCTTGGAGGCAAAAAAATGGTCAACATTTCAAGAGTTAAGAATAATTGCTATATCTAACGACAGCAGAACAATGATATTCTTACTTGCTGCAGGTTAAACTGATGTCTGCGGTACAACCAAAGACGCAGGCTACAGAAGTTCATAGTTGCTTAAGTTAGTTTGTATAGTGTTCAAGAGCCTAATAGTTGCCAGAAGAAACTGTTCTTGAACTCAGTGGTCATGGTTCACAGGCTCCTTCCTTCCGACAGTCATAGCAAAATGAGACTTGCGAGGATGCTGATGATCCTAGCCGTATTCGATGTGATAATATTATCTGCCTTTTTGTGTCAGCCCCTCATGGTGGGGAGATCAGCAACTGTGATGGACTGGACAGTGTCCACCAGTCCCTATGGTATCCTTCATTCCTGGGCGTTTGAATTGCCAAACCAAGGCATGGTGCAACCAGTCAATATTCTCTCTAACATTCACCTGTTGAAGTTTGCTAGAGTATTTGTCAACATACTGAATCTCCCCAATAACCATATAACAATTACAGCACGGAAACAGGCCATCTCGGCCCTTCAAGTCTGTGCCGAACAACTTTTTTCCCTTAGTCCCACCTGCCTGCACTCATACCATAACCCTCCATACCCTTCTCATCCATATGCTTATCCAATTTATTTTTAAATGATACCAACGAACCTGCCGCCACCACTTCCACTGGAAGCTCATTCCACACCGCTACCACTCTCTGAGTAAAGAAGTTCCCCCTCATGTTACCCCTAAACCTCTGTCCCTTAATTCTAAAGTCATGTCCTCTTGTTTGAATCTTCCCTATTCTCAAAGGGAAAAGCTTGTCCACATCAACTCTGTCTATCCCTCTCATCATTTTAAAGACCTCTATCAAGTCCCCCCCTTAACCTTCTGCGCTCCAGAGAATAAAGACCTAACTTATTCAACCTATCTCTGTAACGTAGCTGTTGAAACCCAGGCAACATTCTAGTAAATCTCCTCTGTACCCTCTCTATTTTGTTGACATCATTCCTATAATTGGGCGACCAAAATTGTACACCATACTCCAGAGTTGGTCTCACCAATGCCGTGTACAATTTTAACATTACATCCCAGCTTCTATACTCAATGCTCTGATTTATAAAGGCTAGCATACCAAAAGCTTTCTTTACCACCCTATCTATATGAGATTCCACCTTCAAGGAACTATGCACGGTTATTCCCAGATCCCTCTGTTCAACTGTATTCTTCAATTCCCTACCGTTTACCAATCTTCAAAGTAGAGATGTTGGTGGTCTTTGTGAGGACCAGAACAAATCTTCAGAGATATACTCACCCAGGAATTTGAAGCTATTGATTCTCTCTACCACCTTCCTATCGCTGAAGACATGTTCATGGATCCCTGGCATTCCCCTCCTGAGACCCGATTCAGGGTCTCAACCCAAAACTTTTACCATCCCTTTGCCCCCACAGATCCTGCTTGACCCGATGTGTTCCTCCAACTGCTTGTTTTTTTTATTTCTCTTCTTCCTATTTCCTGATTCTTAGCTAGTTTTCTATCCATTTTGGCCCATCTTCCATCGTGATAACAAACAATGGACAAAGGACATTTATTATCATATACACCAATTGGTGTAGTGAAATTTGACTTGCCATTGCAGCACACAAATAAAGATAAGACACAACATCAAATAATTTAACAGTGAACATAAAAACATCCCCCCACAATGGTTCCCACTGTGGGGGAAGGCAGCAAAAGTCCAGTCCCATCCCCTGTTCACCCATAGTCAGGCCTATTGAGGCCTCTGCAGTCGCCGCCACAGCAGCCTGATGTTTCAGGCCCTCTTACCGGATGATGAAGTTCTGGCGTTGGGTAAACACTCTCAGCGGCCTGGAGTGGCCACTTCCTCACCGGAGACCGTGGCTCCCGAAGTCCACGGGCCACGCTGGTCGAAGCTCCACCACTGGCAATGTTCAAAGCTCATCGCCGCCGCTGGAAGCTCCGCAGGCCGCAGCTCGGCGGTCACAGCCCTCTGGAGCTTACCGTATGGCGACCCGGGTAAGGCATAACCCGCTCCACGACGGTGCCTCAGCGCTGAGCCACCGCCGAAGCTGAAGTCCTGGCCAGTCCCGGCAGGAAACGCCCGCTCCAGACTACCGGTAGGCCGCGAGGAAGGGGCGAAAACTAGCTCGGAGAAAAGCCGCATCTCTGACCAGGTAGGTACCGAGAAAAATAGTTTCCTCCTTTCCCCTCCACCCCCTCCACATGAAAAGACCTCCAAAACAAACACTTTTAACTTTTAACAAACTTTTAACGATTATGGGTCACATTATTAAATGTTGCCTGACATACACTGTCCTCAGTATCTGTGATCAGTATCAACGGGTGAGTTTCTCCAGTATTTTTGTCTACCTTTGATTTTTCCAGCAGCTGCAACTGTTTTTTTTCTTGATCAATGTGGAATGATAGAAAATTTCATATTTTATCATAATATAGTACACCTGCCATTGTCGCCACTCATTCATTATTCAGCCTAATGCATTATTCAGCCTAACTATATCCTCTTAAAACTTTATGGTTTCATTGTTTGTAATCTCAACCTCTTTATCTGGTAACTATTCAACAAGAAGCAATGTATAAAAGTAAAAGAACCTGCTTCTACCATCTTTGGAGGAAAAGTAAAGTCTGAGTGAAAACAAAACCCTGTATTAAACAGGTTTTTTTTTAAAGTGCCTACCTAGTTCCAGATACTACTCCCTAATCAATACTTGAACCTGTCCAGATAGGGACAGGGACTGCAGGAAGGATGAGCAAATTCACCAGAGCACCATGCACAGGGAATCTGAAAAATAGGTTTTCACCACCTCCTCTATCCCTTTCATAATTTTATATCCTTCTCTCAGGTCCCCATGCAACCTCCAGCATTCAAGGGGAAAGAAATACCATGTCTAACTTCTCCCTGGAGCTAGCACCCTAATCCAGGCAGCATTCTGTTAAACCTCCTTTGGACCCTTTTCAAAACTTCCACACCTATCGTATTATGGTGCGATTAGAACTGCATGCATTACTCAACATTGCTCCAACATACACATTGTCCATTAACCACAACCCTGTCTTCTATCAGTAAGTCAGTTCTGAATCCATAAAACCATGTCGCTGTAAATCCCATGCATCTTAATCTGTATTAGCCTCCCATGGGGTACTTTATCAAATGCCTTACTAAAATTCATGTTGACAACATCCACCACCATACCCACAACAATCACCTCCTCAAATCTTCAGTTATGTTGACCCATTCTCATTCAAATGGGAGTAAATTTTATTGCGAGGAATCCTCTCCAATAGTTTCCCTACCACTGACGTGAAACTCACAATTTTATTATTCCTGGATTCTTTCTACTTCCCCTCTTAAACAAAGGAACAGTCCTCCAGGTCCTCACCTGTGGCTAAAGAGATAAAAGATTTTTCCCAAGACTCGAGCAATGTCCTCTCTTGCCTCCCAATAATCTGGGATAGATCCCATCAAGCCTTGGGATTTATCCACGTTAATGCTCTTCAAGAGCCCCAACATCTCCTCAATCTAAAATTTCCCTTGTATATAAATATTTTACACACTGATCTCACTAGAATGAGGCAATTAGTAGTGCTTCGGATATAACATACATGTATTTTGAGGTGTCTTTCAAGTGTTGCAATGGTACCCTCTGTGTGAAAAAGCTGCCAGTCAGGTCCTTTTTTAAATGTGCCCCTTTCACCTTAAACCTATACCATTTTGTTTTATATCCACCTACTCTGAGAAAAGACTGGTCATTCACCTTTCTAATGCCTCATGATTTTTACCATCCACCCTATCTATCTATCCCCCTACAATTCAGTATAAAGTCACTCCTCAGCTATCCTCCAGGTAAAAAGATCCAGCCTATTCTTATAACTCAAGCCCTCCAGCCGTGGTAACATCCTTGCACATCTTTTTTGTATATAGCAGGGCGACCAGACTAAGTACTCTAAATGTGGCCTTGCCAATGGTTTGTACAGCTGCATCATGACGACCCAAATACTGTACAATACCCTGACTGATAAAGGCAAGTTTGCCAAACATCTTCTTCACCACACAGCCCAGCAGTGTCAATACCTTCATGGAACTACATATATGCACCATGAGGTCTCTGTTTCACAACACTCCCCAGGGCCCTACCATATACTCTGCAAGTTTTGTGCTGGGTTGTCCTATCAAAATGCAATCTCACACATTTTTCTGAATTAAACTCCCATCGGCCAGTCCTCTGCTCTTTGGCCAAGTTGGTCAGGATCCTGCTGTAATCATAGATAACATTCTTCAGTCCACTGTACCACCAATTTTAGAGTCATCCACAAACTTACTACCATGCTATTATATTCACATCCAAGTTATTAATATAAATTATAGTGAACCTAGTGTTACAATTGTTACATGCCTCCAGTCTGAAAAACAACACTTTACCAACACCTTATCTCCATGGTAAATACAAAATTACATGAGAGGACTATGGAATAAGGGCAAGCCAATACTCATACATAGAAACATAGAAAATAGGTGCAGGAGGAGGCTATTTGGCCCTTCAAGCCAGCACCGCCATTCATTGTGATCATGGCTGATCGTTCCCAATCAATAACCCTTGCCTGCCTTCTCCCCATATCCGTTGCTTCCACTAGCCCCTAGAGCTCTACCTAACTCTGTCTTAAATCCATCCAATGACTTGGCCTCCACCGCCCTCTGTGGTATGGAATTCCACAAATTCACAACTCCCTGGGTGAAAACGTTTTTTCTCACCTCAGTCTTAAATGGCTTCCCCTTTATTCTAAGACTGTGGCCCCTGGTTCTGGACTCGCCCAACATTGGGAACATTTTTCCTGCATCTAGCTTGTCCAGTCCTTTTATAATTTTAAGTTTCTATAAGATCCCCCTCATCCTTCTAAACTCCAGTGAATACAAGCCTAGTCTTTTCAATCTTTCCTCACATGACAATCCAGCCATCCCAGGGATCAATCTCGTGAACCTACGCTGCGCTGCCTCAATCACAAGGATGTCTTTCCTCAAATTAGGAGACCAAAACTGGGCACAATACTCCAGATGTGGTCTCACCAGTGCCCGCGGTCTCCGGGGAGGGAGTGGCCGTTCCAGACACTCCAAGCTGCTGAGGAGTGTTTCTCTTGATGCCGAAGCTCCATCATCTGGCAAAAGGACCTGAAAAACATTGGGCTGCCGTTGCGGCGACTGGCTGCGGAGGCCACAAATAGGCCCCGACCTCGGGTAATCACAGAGGAAGAGGACTGAACTTTCCAGTGTGTTTCCCCATAGTGGAAATTTTTGATTCTGCTTTGGGGGGACATTCATGTCAAATTCTATAATGTGTTGTGTCATTTTTCTTTTTCTATGGATGTACAGAAACCTAATTATTTCTTCTATGTAAAGCACTTTAGTTTCAACGCGAGTTGATTTAAACGTGCTATGTAAATAAAATGTACTTACTTTACGTACTATACAACTGCAGAAGAACCTCTTTACTCCTATACTGAAATCCTCTTGTTGTGAAGGCCAACATTCCATTAGCTTTCTTCACTGCCTGCACGCCAACTTTCAGTGACTGGTGTACAAGGACGCCCAGGTCTCGCTGCACCCCTCCCTTGCCTAACCTAACCCCATTGAGATAATAATCTGCCCCCTTGTTTTTGCCACCAAAGTGGATAACCTCATATTTATCTATATTATACTGCATCTGCCACGTATCTGCCCACTCACTCAACCTGTCCAGGTCACCCTGCAACCTCCTAACATCCTCTTCACAGTTCACACTGCCACCCAGCTTTGTGTCATCTGCAAACTTGCTAGTGTTGCTCCTAATTTCCTCTTCCAAATCATTAATATATATGGTAAACAGTTGCGGTCCCAACACCGAGCCTTGCAGCACTCCATTCGCCACCCGTTCACTCCTACTCTTTGCTTCCTGCCTGCCAACCAATTTTCTATCCATGTCAACACCCTACCCCCAATACCATGTGCTCTAATTTTAGTCACCAGTCTCCCATGCGGGACCTTATCAAAGGCTTTCTGAAAGTCTAGATACACTACATCCACTTGCACCCCTTCAAGCATTTTACTTGTCACATCCTCAAAAAATTCCAGAAGATTAGTCAAGCATGCTTTCCCTTTCATATATCCATGTTGACTTGGACTAATCCTTTTACTGCTATCCAAATGCCCCATTATTACCTCTTTAATAATTGACTCCAGCATCTTTCCCACCACCGAAGTCAGGCTAACTGGTCTGTAATTCCCCGTTTTCTCTCTTGCTCCTTTCTTGAAAAGTGGGATAACATCCTCCAATCCACAGGAACTGATCCTGAATCTATTGAACATTGGAAAATGATCACCAATGCGTCTCTATTTTTAGAGCCACTTCCCTGAGGACCCTGGGATGCAGACCATCAGGCCCAGGGTATTTATCATCCTTCAGTCCCATTAGCCTACCCAATACTATTTCTCGCCTAATGAAAATTTATTTCCGTTCCTCTACACCCTTAGATCTCCTGTCCTCCAGTACATCTGGGCAATTGTTTGTGGCTTCCTTAGTGAAGACAGATCCGAAGTACCTGTTCAACCCTTCAGCCATTTCCTTGTTACCCATAATAATTTCACCCGTGTCTGCCTTCAAGGGACCCACATTTGACTTTGCTACTCTTTTCCCCTTAAAATATCTAAAGAAGCTTTTACTGTCCTTCTTTATATTCCCAGCCAGCTTCCCTTCATGCTTCATCTTTTCAGCCCTATTGCCCATTTTGTTTCCTTCTGTTGTCCTATGAAAGTTTCCCAATCCTCTGCTTCCGGCTACACTTTGCTGTGTTATACATCTTTTCTTTTAGTTTTATTCTATCCCTAACTTCTCTTGTCAGCCACGGTTGCCTTCTACTCCCCTTAGAATCTTTCTTCATTTTTGGAACAAAATGATCCTGCGTCTTCTGGATTATGCCCAGAAATTCCTGCCATTGCTGTTCCACCATCATTCCTGCTAGGATCCCTTTCCAGTCTACCTTGGCCAGCTCCCCTCTCATGCCTTCATAGTCCCCTTTGTTCAACTGCATCACTGACATTTCCGATTTAACCTTCATAGACCTTAAGGAAATGGTGATAAGATAATTTTACATAAACTTAAAAGTGCAGAACAACATATCTAAACTCAAAGAAAGTAACATTAGTAAAGAAATCAGTATTGAAAGTAATGGAACAGAAAGCCAGTAAATGCCGAGGCCCCGATAACCTGTATATTAAGGTTGTGAGGGAACTGGATAGAGAGATAATGGATGCACAGAATTCCAGATTGATTCACACATATTGGAAGTAGCAAGTGACACGCCACTATTTAAGAGACAAGCTAAGATAAAACAAAAAAAAGACTGGTTAGACAGGCATGGTATAATTGTACCATGAAAAAAATTATAATGGACAGAAATAATATAGATTTATGAATTGCAAATCATGCAAGGCAAATGTCACTTTTATTAAGGCTCAATTAAAGTAACAGAAAACATCAAATCAATTGTTGTGGTCTATTTACAGTGGCTTGCAAAAGTTTTCATACCCCTTGAACATTTCCACATTTTGTCACGTTACAACCACAAACTTAAATGTATTTTATTGGGATTTTATGTGATAGACCAACATAAAGTGGCGCATAATTGTGAAGTGGAAGGAAAATGATACATGGTTTTCAAATTTTTTTACAAATAAAAAACTGAAAAGTGTGGCGTGCAAACTTATTCAGCCCCCTTTACTCTGATACCCCTAAATAAAATCCAGTGCAACGATTGCCTTCCGAAGTCACCTAATTAGTAAATAGAGTCCACTTGTGTGTAATCTAATCTCAGTATAAATACAGCTGTTCTGCGAAGGCCTCAGAGGTTTGTTAGAGAACATTAGTGAACAAACAGCATCATGAAGCCCAAGGAACACACCAGACAGGTCAGGGATAAAGTTGCGGAGAAGTTTAAAGCAGGGTTAGGTTATTAAAAAATATCCCAAGCTTTGAACATCTCACGGAGCACTGTTCAATCCATCATCTGAAAATGGAAAGAGTATGGCACAACTGCAAACCTACCAAGACATGGCCGTCCACCTAAACGGACAGGCCGGGCAAGGAGAGCATTGATCAGAGAAGCAGCCAAGAGGCCCATGGTAACTCTGGAGGAGCTGCAGAGATCCACAGCTCAGGTGGGAAAATCTGTCCACAGGACAACTATTAGTCGTGCACTCCACAAATCGGGCCTTTATGGAAGAGTGGCACGAAGAAAGCCATTGTTGAAACAAACCCATAAGAAGTCCCGTTTGCAGTTTGCCACAAGCCATGTGGTGGACACAGCAAACATGTGGAGGAAGGTGCTCTGGTCTGATGAGACCAAAATTGAAGTTTTTGGCCTAAATGCAAAACGCTATGTGTGGCGGAAAACTAACACTGCACATCACCCTGAACACACAATCCCCACTGTGAAACATGGTGGTGGCAGCATCATGCTGTGGGGATGCTTTTCTTCAGCAGGGACAGGGAAGCTGGTCAGAGTTGATGGGAAGATGGATGGAGCCAAATACAGGGCAATCTTGGAAGAAAACCTGTTAGAGTCTGCAAAAGACTTGAGACTGAGGCGGAGGTTCACCTTCCAGCAGGACAACGACCCTAAACATACAGCCAGAGTTACAATGGAATGGTTTAGATCTTAGCATATTCACGTGTTAGAATGGCCCAGTGAAAGTCCAGACCTAAATCCAATTGAGAATCCCTGGCAAGACTTGAAAATTGCTGTTCACAGACCTTCTCCATCCAATCTGACTGAGCTTGAGCTATTTTGCAAAGAATGGGCAAAAATTTCAGTCTCTAGATGTGCAAAGCTGGTAGAGACATACCCCAAAAGACTCGCAGCTGTAATTGCAGCGAAAGGTGGTTCTACAAAGTATTGACTCAGGAGGGCAGATTACTTTTGCACGCCACTTTTCAGTTTTTTATTTGTAATAAAATTTGGAAACCATGTAACATTTTCCTTCCACTTCACAATTATGCACCACTTTGTGTTGGTCTATCACATAAAATCCCAATAAAATACATTTACGTTTGTGGTTGTAACGTGACAAAATGTGGGAAAGTTCAAGGGGTATGAAAACTTTTGCAAGACACTGTAGATTTTCAGAACACCTTCAATAAAGGTGCCCCACAAGAGATCATCGAACAAAAAAATAAGATTGGGGTAGTTTAATGTGCAGATTAAGTATTTGACAAATCACAAGAGTATGAATTAACGAGTCATTTTCAGCTATGATCAATGCGGTGCAAGATGGATTGTGCTGGGTCCCCTGCTTTCCACTATATGCATCCATAATTTGGATGAGAGAATCAAGTGTAATAGGTCCAGGTTTCTGTGAGGAAACATCATTGGGTGGCTCCATAACCAGCAGATAGGGTTTTAGGGATATAGGTAGATGGCTTAAAAATAAATGGGCAAGGACTTAGCAAATGCAATGCAATATTGAAAAAAGAGGTTTCCCTTGTGGTAGCAAAAAAAAGGTTTATTTAAACAGTGAGAGATGGAAACCATTGGTGTTCAGAAAGAGTTGGATGTCTTTTTACATAAATCATCAATATATATAATTTTTTAAAAGTGCTGGTACAACAAGCTAGAGTTCATTAGAGTGAATGGGGAGCGGGCTTAATTGAAGCAGAAGATACCGAGGGATCTTCATGTGGATGAGAAACAATCTGGAACGTGTGCGGGGAGGGGTGGGGGATGGAAGAGGGCATCGTTTTAATAGAAGGGTCACCGGTTTGATAGATTAGTTTTTTCACTCAGAATTTAGTCTTTTTGGAACTCTCCTCTAATAGTAGTGGAAATATTTTTTTATTTTTAAGTAAATCGTATCTCGAGAAAGGGGTGAAGGCTGCCACAGCTAGAAGGCAGAGTGAAGTTGAAGTTACAAACAATTAAGTCATGACCACGTTATTTAAACCAATCACATGGCATTTATAACAAGCATCTGCCTTAATTGCAAGAGATTTGAATAGAAGAAAGAAAATGTATTACAGTAATTATACGTATCCCTGGTGAGAGAACACTGGAACATTTGTACTAGTCTCATTTCACTCCCTAAGGAAGGATATACAGACAGTACAGTGAGTGCAGCAAAGATTCACCAGATGGATTCTAAGCGTGCTGTGAGAGGAGAGAATAAGCAGTCTAGGCTGATGGATGTGGCGGGTCATAGTCTAAACGTGAGGAGTTGACCATTCAGGACTGAGATGAGAAGAACTTTCTGCATCCAGAGGCTCACTTATGAAGTGTATTTAAGGCAGTGCTTGGTGGATTTTTGAATATTTAAAAATTGAAGGGTAGTGATTAACACAGTAAATTGGAGGAAAAATATCAGCCATGGGTTGAATATCAATATCAGTTTCATTTGTCACTTGCACATAAAGTGCAAGTGAAATGAATTTGCCAGCAATGAAAAAAGAACACACAAAAAACACAATAAAAAATTTAATACAAACATCCACCACAACATTCATCACTGTGGTGGAAGGCACAAAATTTGGCCAGTCCTCCTCCATTTTTCCCCGTGGTCGGGACCTCAACCCTCCGCAGCCGCCGCTGCGGGCGTCCAGATGTTCAGACAAGGTAAAGTCCAGGTAAGTCCTGAATCGGTGCTTACTCACCGGAGACCGCGGCGTCAGGTTGGTGTAGGCCGCAGGTCGAAGATTTAAAGTTCCCGCCGTGCCGCAGCCAGAAGCACCGCAGACCGCAGGGCCGATGGTCAGAGCTTCTCTCCAGAGGTCCCCGGCGAGGGACCCCACTCCTGATGGTAGGCCCCACCACGCCCACGGTAGAAGTAGGCTGCGAGCCGGCGGTCGGAGCTTCTTCTCTTTCCGGGTCCCCAACGAGGGATCCCAGGCTGCGGCCGGCGCGCCAGCTGGATTTCCACAGACCGCGGCTTCAGGCTGCCGCGGGCCAGCGAACGGACGAGAGTCTCTGGGAAAGGCCGCACCGATCCTCGATGTTAGGCCACGGAGGAGGCGACATGGAAAAAGTCGCTTCTCCGTGGAGGAGCGGTATCCTCCTTACCCCCCCACACCACCCCCCACACAAGACACACAGAGAGACACCAAAAACACATATTAGGACACACTAACAAAAATTTAAAAAGTTGAAAAAACGAACACGCTGCTGGCAGAGCTACCGGCTTGTAGCGCCCCCACTGACCAATTGCTTAGTCCCATTGCTTTTGTAAAGCAATAGGCCTGGTCCTCTGTTCAAGCTGCCCACCTGCCAGATTAACGTTTTACCAGATTCACATTTAGATATACAATGATTGAATGTCAACCATCGCAGAGCTTCTTTACAATAAGCTTTCCAGCTTCAGTGAAGCATTTGTATGCACCATTTGAAACATGTTACACTTTTCACACATCATTTGAGAGGAAGATTATTTGGATGAAATTAGGTGCAGTTTGGTAATGTGGTTCATACCAAGTTAGAGACACAAGCAAGCCATCCAGCCTTCGAGCTTATTCTGCACTGAAGTTAGTTCATTTGATCTGCACTTTCATCTCTCTGCCTTTGACCTCTATCTTTGAAATACAAAATTATTTTAGTGCACAACTTAATACATTGTCGCATAAAAGATATTAACATTTATATTTCTGTTAACACCAACCTGTAAAAAAATTCATCCAATCTTGTTTTGGATTCCATTTGAGCCCCAGACATCAGAAACTTGCACAAGAGTTTTCACATTTTTATTACACGCTAAATGGAAAAAAGTGCTCCTGATTTAATTCCTAAATGACATAAGTTCCAATTATAAGACCATTTAAAAAAATATGGATGTTCTTATTCTAGGAATTTAAAAAAAAGTTATGTATGTTTATCAAACAGTTTTTTCTTTTGATTCCTGAACATTGAGGCCTGGGGGCTGAGTAGACCTACTATTAATAACCTTAGATATACAATGCATTGTTGAATAAAGATCAAGTTGGAATCAGACAGCTTGTACAAGATTCAGTAGTCACTGATATTATGAAACCAAGTGTTTAATATCTGAATTGATCTATTGCTTTTTATTTGGCGATTAAAAGTAAATTAAAGTAGTGGCTTTATAATTAGATTTCCAATCCACAAATAAATGCCTTTCAAAACACAAATTCAATGAGAACTGTGGACACAAATTATGCATGTGTAGGTGTGGAGGGGGGTCAATAAAAAAAATCAATCCATTATTTGTCAGCCTTTTTTATTGGAATACACAAGACAATATTTATATGTTGGCATGCTTAGTGAATATTTTATTTTACTGGTTTATAAAAATAAAATACAAAATAATTTTAGAACACAACATAAAACACTGTACAAGGCTTTGATATGATACAAATCAAAGAACTTAAATAATTACATCTTTATGTACACCCTACCTTCACACAATGCATGTCATTTGTTCATCTGCATATTTCTGCAGACCATGAAACCTGCCAGACCATTTCATACTCATTGTTGCTTTTGTAAAGTATTATGTTGATGCTAATTAGGGCTCCATAAAACAGATCACAACTTCTTGGCCAAGATAATCAAAAATAGCACAAAAGGCATTAAATCATTATTTCCAATCCTTTCACGTTGTGCAATGAAATTCAAAGTATCCAGCAGATGCAAATTAGGTTTGGAAATACTATTCTTTTAATTACGAAGACAATGAATAGAAACCACCACGTTAAACACCAAGCAATCTATTTTTCAGTTTAAGAGCTTAGAATCTTGCAGATACTTGACAGTAGCAAAGCATTTTGTACCTGTATCTTTTCATATTACGAAGCCATGATGCCCATATCTTGAGCAATGCTGTTTATTTATGTACAAGGAAGGAAGTTTGATAGACCTGCCTGGAGCCCAGTTTCCATTCACATTTAAACAAAATCTTATGTGAATTAGATTTTACATTCCCAAGAGCAGTTGAACCATAAGCTCAGCTGGAGTAAAAGAAAAACTGTCACAGGAAATTGCTGCCACAAAAAAGGGATAAAAAACGTCAGCACCTTGAATGCATTTGCTAGTGTTATGGCCAATTTAGTCTATCAGTGCACACAAGTTGTACGTAAAGCTCAGGGTGGCTAAAGTGGAAGGTTAGCAATTTGGTAACTCCTTGTCTCTTAATTATTAACATGAAATACAAAGTTTGAAATGACTTCAGATTAACTTTTAATTAATGCATGCATAAAGCTTTACTGTCTCATGTTTGAACATTACATTGATGTAAATTTACATGTTATATCATTAGCAGAACCTGGATTACTATTCTGACAACATGAGCAATAACATTAATCTAGTCTACAGGTTTAAAAGTGCAATTATTCCATCTTGAGGAGGTGCATGATGCTGCACCGTCTCTTTGAAACCAATGGAGGGGACGCTACTCCATCCTTGTTGCACCAACCTTACCAAACCTGGTTCAAGCTGCCATAGTTCCCATTGCGGCTGCACTAGAGAACTTGTGTTTTTCTAAGACGCCCCCAAATTTCCCACCCCTATTAGATTTTTTATAAAAATCCCTGTTTTTGAAAACAACTATGACAAACACTGTGAACTTCCTCTGGCGGTGAACTACATGATAAAAGCTAACTAAGGGTAAGCACAGAAGTACTCTGTTCAAGATATAACAAAAAAAAATACTTGCAGCTTTAAAATAAGTCCACGTTGAAGGGTTAACAATTGCACACTTACTAGGCAATCAGGATAAACAATAACTTAACATTATTTTTGTTTTTTTTTGCCTTTACAGTTTAGTTACAGAAAAAGTGTAGTATTTATTCTATGACCTGATACAATTATAGGCCCTGTGGGATTAGTAGAGTAGACACCCCCTGCTGTTTCACACCTTGAAGTAGTTCAACTTTTCAGTTTTATCTTGAAGTGCAGGTTCCCCATCATCACACGAAGATTTTTTCATGCAGGGGAGAAACTGTAAAGTAACTAGCATTCAGGCATGCAAAAACAATCTAACAGCCCGTTTAATCCATATGAAATTAATAAATACATATTACCATGTGACATGCAGTTAACAGTACAAGATACAAACCATAAAACAGGGCTTCAATTTGTTTTCAACTGGTTGTTGAAAAGCTTAGAAATTTAAGTTACTTAGCATGTTACATCACAGATGGAAAATATTATACAATAAATAATTTAACTCCACTGGAAGTTAGCAAAAATTGACAATTGAAATGATTTCCATTTAACAATCAGGCTTCACATGACATTTGTCTTTTAGGAAACTTTTCTTCCATAAACCAGAGATTCCTGCCTTGGCAGCAAAGTAATATATAGTCAAGATACATCAACATATTTTAGACAGGCACATGGTACTCAAACGCTGATTGGTAATAATTTATGCAAAATTATTGTGCATAAAATACTTTGTCTTAATGTACTTTTGCTGATCTATCACTAGCAAATTAACAGCTCATTATTTTTCCACCTCTTGATTATTTGTTTGCATGATGTCTGATATCACAGTGGTAGCAAGGAAAGTAAGTCAGTAAACATTTAAAGCAGGGGTTTCCCCATTTTGTTAGAAATAAGGAGTTACATCTGAATATTCTATTGAGCCAAGAGTGTGCTACTGGGACAGGACGCAAGAAAGGAAAACAAAGAGGCTTACTGAACGCTAACGTTACCCCACCTGCCCCCAGCATTCTACCCCACCCCCCATCCCAACACCTTCCTAACCCACCATCACCACCACATCACTATTCATGCCCACTTTCAAAGAACTAGTATTTTATATCCTTTACAGAGGTAATTCAAGATTTTGCCTTCTAATTCTATAAGACAATTACAAAAACAGGAAAACCACCTTACTCGTGTCAGATGTCAATATGCAATAAACATATGCATTCTGGTCTTTCAACTACTTTGATTTTAACTACTTTCTACAACTCTTGAATCAATTC
The DNA here is from genome assembly GCA_963514005.1 of Raja brachyura. The sequence continues at coordinate 68,234,928 of OY740789.1, read as the reverse complement.
AGTTGCTTAAATTAAATTTTATTTATATCTAGACACCCTGTACATTAAAAAAAACCTCACAGTTAACATTTTCATAAAAAGATGGCAAAAACATTGGCGGTTGAAAATACTACAGCAGCCTTTCTTCTGATTATGATTCTCTGAGCTTTCCCTCAATTGAAAATGGCACAAGGACAGGTCAAGTTTTGGAGGAGGACACGGTATACAAGATAAAGATGGAAGTACTGGACTAGTATTTCCTACTCAAGTAGCTCAAGGCAGCAGAAGCCAAAATAAAATCTAGCAGCATGTTGCACAGAGAGTCACCAACGTTCTGTGCAATAGATCAATTTTATACAAAGCAGTACCTGCTCAAAATCACAAAGATCCTGTCCAGTAAAAGGTAGATGACAGCAGATATTTTAAAAGATGTGAGAACATGCATCAAGGGAGGGGAAGGGAGAGAGAGAAAGGTGGGGGGGGACGGGGGGGTGTTTGAGAGAGAAAGAAAAAGGGGGGGGGGAGAGCGAAATAAAGAAAGGAAAGGGAGATGGAAAGAAGGGGGTGGGAGAAAGAAAGAGAGAGATAACGAAAGGGAGGGAGAGAAACGGGGGAGGGAAAGAAACGGGGAGAGAGAAAGAAAGAGGGGAGAGAGAAAGAAAGAGGGGAGAGAGAAAGAAAGAGGGGAGAGAGAGAAAGGGGGAGAGAGAAAGGGGGAGAGAGAAAGAAAGGGAAGAGAGAAAGAAGGGGTGAGAGAAAGAAAGGGAATAGAGAAAGAGAAAGAAGGGGTGAGAGAAAAAGAAAGAAGGGGAGAAAGAAAGAAACGGGGGAAGAGAAAGAAAGGGGGAGAGAAAGAAACGGGAGAGAAAGAAGGGGGAGAGAAAGAAGGGGGAGAGAAAGATGGGGTGAGAAAGAACGGGGAGAAAAAGAAGGGGGAGAGAGAGAGAGAGAGAGAGAGAGAGAGAGAGAGAGGGTACAGAGAGAGAGGTGCGCAGAGAGAGAGAGAGAAAGGGGACGCAGAGAAAGAGAAAGGGGGCGCAGAGAGAGAGAGAAAGATGGTGCAGAGAGAGAGAGAAAGGGGTCACAGAGAAAGAGGGGCGAGAGAGAGAAAGATGGGCGAGACAGAGAAAGATGGGCGAGAGAGAGAGAGAGAAAGAGGGATGCAGAGAAAGGGGAGAGAGGGGAGGGGGAGGGAGAGAGAAAGAAAGCAGACCAGGGGGGTAAGGAGAGAAAGAGAGCGCAGCGGGGAGAGAGGGGACGCAGCGGGGAGGGAGCAGCTGGGGAGAGAGCAAGCGACGTGGGGAGGGAGAAAGAGACGTGGGGAAGTGTGGTGGAGAGGATTGGAGGGAGAGAGCTTGGAGTTGGATAAAGATTACACCTGGGGACCTTTGGAGGGGGTGGGGGTGGGAAGAGGTTGTCTGAGGATGGAGGAAAAGGAGAACTAATGGAGTGTTACTGGTAGAAATTATTATCTGCTGAGTTTACTGGACATTTTACCATCTCTGCCAGAGCACTTTCCCTTTGTGGATTTGCTTTGACACAAGTGGTGAGGGCTCCCAGGCCCCTTCAAGCTACTTTTGCCCTGTTTACCACAACCATGCTCCTGCAAGAAGCTTCTCCGGGAGGGCGAGGACCCAGAGTAACTGGGAGGAGAGCGACTTCTGGCAAAATGGGGCGATGAGCTTCTCTGGTCCGTGTAGGGACGGCCGCGCGAAGGGGAAGAGCTGGCAGTGCGTGGCAGCGAGGAGCTTCTTGGTGAAGCGCTGGGACTTCGTCGTGGAATCACCGGGCTTTTGGGTGGAGTTTTAGGACTGCGTGGGGACTGTGGGCTTTTGGACTGTGGTGAGCTTCTGGTCTTTTGGGATCCATTTTGAAGGATTTGAGCCAGATGGGTTAGGAGGTCAGAATCAGAGCTACCGCTTCCAACAACTCTGTATCGGCGTAATCTGGAATTAATACAGAAAACACACATTAGAAGGTAGAGCACAAGACAAGTTGTTCCAAATATAGTTATAAGCAGAATGTAGAGGTAGGACTGTGCACTTGGTTTGGTTAATACAGCATCTCACTAAGGCTGAGATAAGAACTGTTGCACAATGAACATGGCATCTTTAGAACGAGGTATAAAAAGTCCCCATTCTCACACGCACCCTCCCCACTTGGACTTGCACCCATTTTCTCCCTACCCCTCCAGCAATATTCCTTCCTCTGGCTTCACAATCTGCATCTCTATCTGTATCTCACATCCTTTGTCTTTATCTGGCCTTTGTTCAACCAATCTGCCTATCAAAATTCCCTCTCACCTTTATCCACCTATCACTCGCCAGGCATTGCTATGCCCCTCCCTGTTTTCGCTGCTTTTAAAACCAGCATAGAAACATAGGCGCAGGAGTAGGCCATTCGGCCCTTCGAGCCAGCACCGCCATTCAATACGATCATGGCTGATCATCTAAAATCAGTACTCCGTTCCTGCTTTTCCCCATATCCCTTGATTTCTTTAGCCCAAAGAGCTAAATCTAACTCTCTTTTGAAAACATCCAGTGAATTGGCCTCCACTGCCTTCTGTGGCAGAGAACTCCACAGATTCACAACTCTCTGGGTGATAAAATGTTTCCTCATATCAGTCCTAAATGGCCTATTCTTAAACTGTGACCCCTGGTTCTGGACTCCCCCAACATCGGGAAAACATTTCCTGCATCAAGCCTGTCCAATCCTTTAAGAATTTTATATGCTTCTATAAGATCCCCGCTCGCCCTTCTAAATTCCAGTGAATACAAGCTCAGTCGACCCATTCTTTCATCATAGTTCCTTGTTGTGTTCCATCCCTATTGTCGCATGGACACATTGAACAAACAGAATGAGTTCAAAGTTGAGCTGGCAATTTTCTCCCATGTCTTTACTGATCAGCATTCCTTTATCAACGCTGTTGGGAATGATATCGGCTAGGTATTCAATTGCTAAAGATAGTGCTCTGAAAGTTGGCTGTTTAAGCTACGTATTATAGAAACATTTGGAGCTTCATTGTGCTTTAGGAAGGGATAGTCTTGGAAGACAAGATATGACTGGAAGGCTTTCTTCATTGGGGCAAATGCAACATCAACAATCTTTTTTTTATCCAGGTTGATGGAAACACAATGGGGAAGTGGAACTGTACAAGAATCCACAAATGTTTGATGTATCGCACCATTCACCCTGCAATTCAGATTTGGGTAAAACAATTGACTAAAAGCACAAATAGCTAAGTTGAAGTAAATGTATGAGTAACTGTTGTCTTCATGAGCATGCAGTGCTTTGAAGTTAGTTTATAACAAATCTATCACATCATAATCAAGACTTGGTTTAGCTTGCCGTCCAGACAAGCATGACTCATTCATAAAAATATACCCCAAAACAAAATCACTGCAAGATAGCACTCACCGGACCTCCACACTGTGTCGAGTTGGTGGCTTGCCTGGAGGTGGCCTTGGGACTAATTGGGTTGAGGCTGCGATGGGGACCTGTTCAGGATTGGTCAATGAAACTGGTCTTGGGATTTTGCTTCTCCGGGATTGAAGACTGGTCAGAAGAGAGTCGTCGTCAGTCTGTTTGCCCGATTGCTGTTCCGTTCCAGCTTTCACTGGAGATCCAGAAGGAGTTCCATCATCTGAGAAAGTCATTGATGGGACAGATATTTTCTCTTCTGGGGATTTTTCAGAATTAGATGAAAGATCACCCAGGAAGGACGTTCTGAGTGTGTGTTGTCTCTTTTCAGCCAACTGTCTAGTCAAGTCCGTTTGATAAGCCTTCTTTTGAAGTAGTTTCTCTTTAGCTGAGACAGGAGCCGATGACTCAGTAATAATTTCTGCATCAGATGCCAGGACTGGGATTCGACTTTGTCGCAAAAGTGATGATTTGCCTTCAACCTTCTTGGAATGGAGTGAATCGTCACCGACTGTCAAGATTTGAATCAAATCTCCATTTCTGAATCCACTTAGCTCTGAAATGTTGCTCTGTTCCTGAATCTTTCTCTGCATCATTTCAGTAATGTAGCCCATTTCACATCCATCATTTCCAGCATAATTGGCATAGTTTTCCTGCTCTGATACTGCAGCATGAAGCAATTCCTTTACACGTTCATATGAAATGCTAGAAGCAGGCTGTTCTTTATCCGTCTCACCTTCAATGTATTTAAAAAAAACATTTTCATCTATGTCATGCAGGTTATCTTTCGGCACATCCATTACAAATTTTGTACACTCCACTGACTTGGATAGAGCATCTTCCTCTCTCATTGAAACTACTTCACCAGTTGTGGCTGGGCTGGCTATAATATCTGTTAAGCAAGGACCAGGTGATTTAATCTCTGCATGTTTTTGTATAGAGCTCAAGCTCCTTAGTTGTGCTGATGTCAAGCATTCATCACCCATTTGCTTCTCCAGGGGTTCACTTTCACCCGAAGAGTATTGTCCTTCATCAGGCTGACTCCTTCCATCCCCAGAAACCATTTGGCCATCTTTACATTCAACCTCATGAGGTGAATTGAGAGAGTCATCTCTGTTGTGCTCGGAATGAACACTAGTTTTTGCAATTACCTCACCTTGGTTACTGCTTTCTATTATACTGGTCCTGATCGCTTTTTCCCTTTGCATTGTCCCTATGTCCAGTTCTAGTTTAAGGCCAACACTGAATGTACCATTACACAAAGGGCCATGCACTGCAGCAGTTGGCCTTGATTTCTCTTCTGGAAAATGGGCTGGCTGCTTTTGATCAATGTTGTTTTCTGCTGCATGCTGATCATTTTCTCTCTTCTCATTGCACTCTGTAACCACAGAGGCGCCATGAGTCGATGTTACTGCAGGTTTAGACGCCGTTATCTTAAAAGCAAAATAAATAAGTTGAAATACAATTTAAATTACTTGTATGCTGCTGAAAATTTCACAAATTTCATTCAGAAGGATGTTAAAATTTAAACTACAGATAAGACACAAAAGTCCATATTTACTATTATAGCTAGATGTGAACAAACAGTGATCTATGTTCAACCACAGGAGTAACATGCAACGGTTCAACAACTTGCAACCAGTATAGATCATCGTGTTTTATAGAAAATAAAGTTACTACAACAATAGCATCAAAGGGGGTAAGGGGGTTAGGGGCTACTGAGTTTCAGGTTTGCAATAATAGGTTTTTTTGGGCAGGATTATCAAATATAAAGATTTTTCAATAGCAATATTTAATTTTGTTACTGCAGGCTAAAAATACAAAAGGCTGTATTGTTTAATAGAACATTGTACAATTGTCAATAGAAGCAGGGGGTTACACAAAAAGCTGGAGAAACTCAGCGGGTGCAGCAGCATCTAAGGGGCGAGGGAGATAGGCGACGTTTCGGGTCGAGACCCTTAAGCAATTGCCTGTCAATTTCAGTGGTCAACCAGAGTGCAACTGACAGACTGTTCGCAAGCAACATTGATGTCCGATTGCTGTGGGGAAACAGGATTTTGCCCCCTATGCTGTTTTAATCCCAGAGCAGTTGCTGGCTGTCATTTTCCAAAGTAACTTTCAAGTGGTACTCTAGTCCTCCATTGAAATTGCATCGAAAATTAATTCAGCCAGCATAATGCAAATAATGTTTCCTAATTCATCATTAGCATTATATCCAATTTGTGCTATACTCACAGAGCACTTTTGATTGCTGCCTAGCTAGAATGAAAAGGTTTTAACTGCAGTGGTTTCTTTAGTGGGAGTTAATTTTGGTGAAACGAGAGGGGAAGAGTTTCCACCTCCCACTGATATTGTTTCCCCAACCGATATCGCTCCAGATAGAAAGTAAAATCAACTGGCTGGCTTCATGTTGCGGAGTTAGGGTGATGGTAGGCATGGAAGAAGTGGGGAGGTAGGCAATTTCCCAGAAAGATTTAGAAGATGACTATCACAGGAGTGAGAATAAGGGAAAACATTATCTAACTTGACCCGAAGGATTAACAGGAGTCCAGAATCATTCATATAGATACAAAATGCTGGAGTAACTCAGCGGGCCAGGCAGCATCTCTGGAGAGAAGCAATGCGTGACGTTTAGGGTCGAGACCCTTCTTCAGACTGATCCAGAATCTTTAACATATTTTTAGTGACATTTCACATGCCATGCTTATAAAACCCATTACTCAAGGAGCCTGGGGAATTAATAGTGGAAAATAAAGAAAATATGTCTATATGAACAAGTGTTTATATGAATAAATATTTGGTATTCTTAGGAAATGAAGAAATCCATCCCAATAATAGTAGAAAGTCCAGGAGCACAAGAGTGGAAGTTAAAATTATAACTATCGGGAGATTATAGTTACAAAGGACACTAATGAAGGGCAGGACATTTCTTCCTGGTACCACGCCCAATATTTCTGTCCAATCCACATCACTAAAAGGAGTCTTACCATGATCACATCATTGATCAGGATGGGAAAAATCTGCAAAGTTGCAGGGAGAAAGTGGGACTGGATGGATTGCTCTAATATATAGTTAATAAACGGAGTTGCTATAAACTTAATTACCTTGTTTCATGCTGTAACCATACCGTGAAACTTTCTTAAAATCTATATATCACTGATAAGGCCCACATTTATAGCTCATCCCTAATTGACCTGATGAAAGTAGCATTGCACCTTGTTAAACTGCTGCAGTCCTTTTGGCGAAAGAAGCCCCACAGTACTTTTAGTTGCAGCCCACAGATTCAGGATTTGGACCATGTAACAATGAGGGAATGACTGCAATAATGTGGGGTGACCTCCAATGATAGTATTCCTATGCATGTTCAACCGTTTCTCTTCTTGGTAGTGCCGTTCGCAGGTTTGGGAGGAGCTGGTCAGAATAGCCCAGGCACCCCCTCTGCAGCTGGAACCTTGAATTCCTGACCAACAGATCGCAGTCCGCGAGCAAAAGTGACAAAGTCAACCTCTACGATAATCCTGATTGTGGATTGACACTTTACATATCTTTGTAAATTCTATGTTTTGCAAATCTTAGTTTTGTGTTACCATGCACAAGGTATGTATATAGTCGCCACGGATAGGGCGCTGGCATTGTTACAAAGTATTAATTACAGTCCCCAATGGTCCCTCTTTGTTCTTGCCTGCCCGCCCACCCCCCCCCCCCCCGGGTTCTTCTCTCAGCGCCCCCCCCCCCCCAACCGAGTTTTTGGCACACACAACTCCTCCCAGGTCCCCCTTTGTTCTCGGCGGCACGTCCTCGTCCGAACTCCGGCACCCACCACGGGCCAGTCTCAACACTGGTGCCCTACAAGAATGCATTCCCAACATTGCGTGCCTTATATACTCATGATGGGGAGGCGAATGGCTGAAGTTTGCGCTCCAGAATAATGATGAGGGGTGGAGGGTTCTTAGATGACTATTGCCAATCATCAAATGTAGCCTCTTTGGTATTGCAGGTGGGCATTGGCTGCCACTTTCATCACATGAATGTTATTTGCCAGTCACCAGCTCATGCCCAAGTGCTGTCCCGGTCTTACAGTCAGCAAGCATTGGCTACTTTGTTTGCTGAGGTGATTTCATTGGAATTGGAATTGGACTGTGCAATCAATTAACATGCCCTCTTCTGACCTTGTGAAGGAAGGAAGAACATTGATGACACAGCTGCAAATGGTTGAGTTTTGAGCAAGTGCTGCATGACGCCTTGTGGCTGGAGTGATTAACCTCCGACCACAACATGCGCGAGGTCCGATTCCTACCACCGAGTGTTTTCACTTTGATGCTCACTGAGTAGCTTTTCCAAGGCTTGAACCCACACCAGGTCAAATTCTGCCTCTGGACCAGCTCTTTGGTCCATGAATGTGATGCAGCTGCATCATTCCGCTGGGCATTGGCAAGTTGATTGTTGGAGAGTGGTAATTGTGGACACCTCTGTCAACAACAGTTTCACTGGCTTTACTGATGTGCAACAGTAAATTGATAGGGTGGTAATTAGATGGATTCGATTTAGAAACATAGATACAAAAAATAGTGCAGGAGTAGGCCATTCGGCCCTTCGAGCCAGCACCGCCATTCAATATGATCATGGCTGATCATCTAAAATCAGTACCCCATCTCAGCTTTTTCCCCATATCCCTTGATTCCTTTAGCTCTAATAGCTAAATCTAACTGTCGTGAAAACATCCAGTGAACTGGCCTCCACTGCCTTCTGTGGCAGAGAATTCCACAGATTCACAACTCTCTGGGTAAATAAGTTTTTCCTCATCTCAGTCCTAAATGGCCTGGCCCTTATTCTTAAACAGTGACCCCTGGTTCTGGACTCCCCCAACATCAGGGGAGTCCATTCTGAAAAGGACCCATTAATTCCTACATTTTGCTTCCAGTCTGCCAACCAGTTCTCTATCCATGTCAATACCCTACCCCCAATACCATGTGCTCTAATATTGCACACTAATCTCTGGTGTGGGACCTTGTTAAAGGCTTGTTGATAGTCCAGATACACCACATCCACTGGCTCTCCCTTAACCAATCTACTTGTTACATTCTCAAAAAATTCCAGAAGATTAGTCGAGCATGATTTCCCCTTCATAAATCCGTGCTGACTGTGGTCGATGGCTGACTCTGACTTTCCAAATGCACTGCCATATCATCATTAATAATTGACTCCAGCATCTTCCCCACTACCGATGTATGGCTAACAATAATTCCGTTTTTCCTTCTCCCTCCTTTCTTAAAAAAATGGAGTGGCATTGCCTACCCTCCAGTCCACAGGAACTGATCCAGAGGCGAGAGAACGCTTGTTCTGTATTTTGTGAACCGGGTATAATTGGTAATTTTCCGCATTGTTGGGTTAATGCCAGTGTTTTAACTGTACTGGAACATCTTCACTTGGGATGCAACTAATTCTGGTGTGCAGCTCTTTTGTACTAAAGCTAGGATGTTGCTTTATCCCCCAATCTCTGCTCCATGCAAAGAAACTCTGCCCTCCTCGCAATTCTCCTGCCCTCACGTACCCGCTCCCAAGATGAGGCTTGTCATTCAAGGGCATCCAAAATGTCCTCTTTCATGAGTAAAGCTGATTTCCCCCCTGCTGTAATGGATGGATCCCCACCTGTGTCTCGTGTCCTGAAATTCTGCTCTTGTTCCCCCTCCCCGCAGATGGAACAAGGATAGAATTCCTCTGCTCCTCACCTTTCACCCCACCAGCCTCTGCATCCAATAGATCATCCTCCAACATTTCTGTTCCCTCGAACGTTATCTCACCAAGTCGCATCTTCCCACCTCAACCCGTTTCCACCTTCCACAGAGATCTCTCCCTCTACAACTCCTTGGTTAACTCATCCTTTCCCACCCAAACTATCCCACCCCAGGCACTATTCCCTGCAACCACAGGAGATGTGACCTGTTTGTATACCTCCTCCCTCACCTCTACCCAGGGTCCCTAGGAGACCTTCCAGGTCAGAGAGAGAGATTCACATGCATCTCTAATCTCACCTACTGCAACCTTTTTTGCCGAACGCTTGTGCTTGGTCGGCCAAGGCCTACTGGCTCTCCCAGTTACGAACCATTTTAACTCTCCTTCCCCTACTGACCTTTCTGTCCTGGGCCTCCTCAGGAAGCTTACGGTACGTACAAACCCAACAGTATGTACATTGAATTCTCTAATTTTAGGTAACCTCTAATTACCTCCCCTCCCTGTTCTCCACCATAGCCTGCCTCCCAAATACAACACAACTTTTCAACGCAAGAATAGTATAGAGATCAGAAAAGTGACTATGATAAATGGTCTATTTTCTCCCACACCGCCTCCCCTGTGCCCCACCTGGACTCACACGTATTTCTCTCTTCCCGCTCCTTCATTCCTTCCTCTGGCTTCACAATTTGCAACCCTCCACTGCCTGTCTCACACCACCTGCTTTTATATCTGGCCTTTGTTCCAACAATTTGCCTATCAAAACAAAAGTCTGTGTCCACCCTATTACCTGCCACACTTTGTCTTTCCTCTCCTCTCTTCCAGCTCTCCCCCCCCCCCCCCCCCCCCACTACAATCAGTCTGAAGAAGAATCCTAATCCGAAACTTCACATATACATGTTCTCTGGAGATGCTGATTGATGCACTGACATACCCCAGCACTTTGTGGGTTTTTTTGTTTGCTTCTCTGTTTGAACTTGAACATAGCAATATTGAGACGACTGAGTGGCCTGCTCAGCCTCACAGCCCATTAAAGAATCACCAACGAGGCACAATTTTCTTCCCTTAAGGACGTTAGTGAACCAAACAGACTTTTTTTTTCCACAATGATCTGGTCATTTTAGTCACCATGATTTAGGTATGTTACAATACCTACCTTTAGCGGCGCTGCAGTTCTGCCGCTCCCCGTGTGTGTGACTTTGGCGCCTATCAGAGCGGGGCATGTTTAAAGTGCCATTTTTCCCTAGACAGTCCAAATCGATCCATGTCGGGCGATTTCATCGCTAAAGAGAAATCGCTCCGACATTTCATTCATGAAGCTATTTTTAAACTACGCTAGATTATTTATTAACTAGAGTAATTTAAAATTCATCTTCTAAAGCTCTGAACGCCGACAGCAGAACGGACCTAACGTAGGCGATAAAAGAAGGTACACAGTTTATTTTTACATAAAAACGTGGTTCTTAGGAAGCATTTAATCAAATTTTCATGTTGCGAAAAGGGGACAAAAAAAATGTATGAACCGCTAGTATTTTTCATACCGACTTCACCGCAAACCACAACGTTCTAATCCACCGCATTCCACTAAAACCCACTCGCAAGTTGATTTAAATGGCCATTAATTTACAGGCTTAAACACTAAATCCCTTCCATTTGGCCTATAAATTCATGAAAATGAGATTTAAAAATCGTGTCATATTGTGGATTATTGTGTGAATGTTATTTGGACACTTAGGTAATTTAAAAATGTTTATCATTTCTTAAGAAATGGATAGATGTTTAGATCTACTCATTGAATTTTGTAATTAGCTACAATTAGATAACTAACTAATTATATGCTTTAATTTCAGGTCATCCAAGTAAGATTGTTTCATATTTGTTTCAGAATGCTTCAATCTATAATAACTGAAAATTTCATTGAGTTCCCTTAATTTTTTAGAAAGTTATGGCCTTTTTGACTGTCCTTGATCACAGCTTTTGTGTTAAGTCAATGGAAAGGCAATGGGGAACAAGATGCTAATTTCCAAGTATGAAAATGGCCATAACTTTTTTAATACTGAAGATATGAAAGTGAAATAGGTGTCAAATTAAACTTCTTTTTATGCTTTATCTGATGAGATAAATTGCAGACTTGATTTTTAAAATCTCAAAATATTGTAACATTGCTACATGATTACGAAGCACTCTCTCTCACTCTCAATGAACCGAGTTACTAAACCAAGGCCATTAGAATATCATGGGAATGACTTGAATGAATTAATAAGTTTATTGGCCAAGTATTCACATACAAGGAATTTGCCTTGGTGACTTATTATGCAGTTCAGGGTTTCTATGCTGCACTGAGACCAGAATTCATTAACAGTGTGGAACTCTATACAGGTACTGCTAACATTTCATGGGAAAATCCAGGTAATGTCTTACCGCCGTATAGACCTTCCTTAAGTATTCTCAATACAGTTTTGGCAGAAAAGAAAATCCTGCCAAAGATATTTTCAAGTTGCCACAAACATTTTTATTTTTTAACTAATTCTTTGTCAAAGCTTTAGTTTCCTTTTTAATGAATGCTCAAAGTTCTTCATTAATGTTTAAAGTCTGCAGTATGAAAGTAGAGGTCTTTGAGATGTTGAGAGAAAACTCCATGAGGAGGGGGATAGGGATCATGTGGTAAGGGAATCAGCATCATGCAGAAGAGCACGGACTCTCCCTGATTTACACAAGGGATTACGGATTGTAACCCTTACACAACTCAAATTTTAAGCAAGTCGGAATCACCTTAAAACAAGGGAGAAACAAATAAATGCAAATGCTGGTTAATACATAAAACAACACAAAGTGCTGGAATAACTCAGCAGGTCAGGCAGCATCTCTGTAAAGCATGGAAAGGTGACGCTTCAGGTCAGGACCCTTCTTCAGACTGATTCAGTCGATTCCACTGGTCTGCAACAGCGGGTCCTTCTTCACCAGCTGCCGCACTGGTTGACGTGGCTGCCGTGGCTCACATTATATCCCCTGGCTGACAGCGCTTTCTTCAGGCCACTGTCACGAAACGCTCAGTCATCATGGGGCTCCCTCCCCTCTCATCAGCTGCCACCTTTTCCACTTGGCCGTCACTTTGTCAACTCCACTGCTCCCCCCTCCACTGCTGCCACCTCCTCCTCCTGAATTGCCGACGCGACTCGGCCGAGGGTCGCTCTCCACCACCTCCCTTATTCTCAATCGCCTTCCCAGTGTAGCATCAAAAATGGCTGAAACCAGTAAAGCAGCGGCCCTGGGTGTCGAGCTTATATCTATGAAACATACGGAAGCCATTGCCATCCACGCCATTTGTGTTCCTCACTTTTATTAAACCCTCAGAGCGCAGCAAAACCCACCTGCTCAGCCTCCCTAAACCTGCTGGGTCCCAACCCAACAGCTGCAAAGCATCCAAATCCCTTGGCGTTGCAAGTCTGGGCTTGACTGAACTAGTCTGATTTTCCATCTAGTTCCAACTTAAATTTCCCTTCAAAGAAGAGTTGCCAAGGAAAAGGTTTCAGGAAGAATCGGTGGTTTCTCCCTTTAGATGGCTCTGAAATTATTCTATAAACGTGGTTGCAAAAACACAGGTCATTCAGGAAAAAGGACCAACCTATTGTAAATTGTTTACGTAAGTGTGAGTTTATGCAAGTTGCCGGTTACTCAATGTGGAGAGTGCCTGTAATTGAATTGGAGTGGGGAGAGGGAAAGTCCAAAGGAGAATGACAGAGAATCAATGTGAACAAAGCTACATTATAATTATCATTTAAGCTTAAAGAATGTAGAAATCAAGAACCTGCACTGTAGCAGAATCCAAGTCACAAACGCAATAACTTTTCAATGCAAGAAATTCACAGGGATCAGAAAAGTGACTGATAATCAATATAGTCTCTTTTCAGCCCCAATTGCACTGACATTTGGAAACTCACACACACTGTCACACTCACAAGGAAAGCACTTTGTACCACATCTCATTATTTTCTTTCCTAAGGGCCATTTTGTGCAACTATAAACTCTCTCCACAAACTGTTAAACACTAGTTTAAACTTGTGTTCACCAGAAATATTCACACATTTGTACTGAATGAATGCGAGGGGAGCCTTACATCACCCGGCGCGGCTTTGATGGCCACGGGACTTGCTAGGGCCCGCCGGGGGCTCCAACATCAAGACCTGGAGCGGGGCCTTGCATCGCCCGGCGCGGCATGAATGGCCGCGGGACATATACTATCACCCGCCAGGGGCTTTGACTCTGACCGGGAGAAGAATGGGGAGTGCAGGGGAGAGATAAGACTTTGCCTTCCATCACAGTGAGGAGGATATTCACTGTGATGGATGTTTGTGTAAAATGTGTTGTGTCTTGGTTCTTTTCTTCTTGTATGTATGACTGCAGAAACGAAATTTCGTTTGAACCTCAATGAGGTTTCAAATGACAATAAATGGTATTGTATTGCATTGTAAGTGCATAGTTTATAACTCCTACAACAATCCCATCGTACAATAACAAATGCTGCAATGCTGGTGGAGACTTTAAAGCGTCTGCATTCTCAGTGGGTGCTAAAGATTCAATGGCGCTATTTAAATGAAAGCCTGCCTGTTCCTTGATGTTTATCACTCAACCAACATTAATTATTTAGGGAATCCTAGCCTCCACGTTAGAATACAACACAAGCATTCTGCTACAAAAGTGTGTCAGGGTTAGTAAACACACCACATAAATTCAAATTAGTTGTTTTTTATTTTATTCATACCTGTAGTGGTCTTACAATAATTTAATAAACATTGGGGGGTATGAAATTAATAACTGATAGGAAATGGAACCAATCCACACCCAAAGATTTTTTTTCTAATATACCATCCTGAACCAACACACCAAGGCACTTGCATAGTTTGCTGGTGATGGACAATCAGAGAAAAGCTATACAGCTGAATTTTAAGCATACACATAAAGCTTTCTACATCTTCCAATCGCCCTGAATGGCTATGACTGCCGGGTCTAGACACCCAGCCCGGGGAATTATTATTCTACCTTAAGTCTTCTACACTCACACATATAGGCTGACGTGTCTTAATCACTCCTCATAAAACAAATCTGCATGGGAATTAATATGGTTAACCTTTGATCACAATACATTATTTCTTTGGTAGGGAGGCCAGACCTGCATACAACATTGCAGACACTGTTTGACCAGTATCACTGTACAAAAACACTCCCGCAATTGACACCAAAATACTGATTGTCCTTCTAATCGCTCACTCTACCTGCATAGTCATGTACAAGGACACAATCTTTTCTGCCTTCCTATTTACTTGATTAAAATGGATAACCTTTCTCTGCATTAAATTAAACCTTCGCGTTCTCACCAATGCACTTAATTTGTGCATACGCCCTGAAGCCTTTCTGTGCATCATCGCCTTAGAGCACAACAAACTCTGACACTTCATCCATTCCTTCTCTCCAGAAATGCTCCACCATTTTGGGTCTATCTTCAAATATTTTACCCAGATTGCAACCTTCACGTGGTCCACCCCGTTTCAACAAATGCAATCAACCTGGCGTGCACAATCAAATAAGATCAAATAGAACAAGTTGTCCGGCAACTTTAGGCTGTGCACATCGTATGCAAGAAGAAGAAGAACCTATCTTAAAATATTTTACCCAGATTGCAACCTTCACGTGGTCCACCCCGTTTCAACAAATGCAATCAACCTGGCGTGCACAATCAAATAAGATCAAATAGAACAAGTTGTCCGGCAACTTTAGGCTGTGCACATCGTCTGTGCAAGCTTAATTCCAACCCAATCCATCCAATATTATGAGTCAAGAGTGTTTTATTACCATATGTCCTGGAAGAGGACAACAACATTCTTATTTGCAGCAACACAATAGATATGTAAATACAGTACTCTATAAGGCCATAATATGCAATAACAAACAGTTCAATTTATATTAAAAAAACAAATAAGCAATAATGGTGCAAAGTCAAAAATAATGTCCCCAAATCTATATGGTTCGGAGTCTATTTAGAGCTTTCAGTGTTTAATAGCCTGAAGGTTGTTGGGAAAATGCTGAAGATGGTCCATAGTTCCCAGGTATTTCTTTGCAGCCTTTCTTAAATAGAGGCACATTTGCCACCCTCCAGTCTTCTGGCACCTCACTTGTATCTAATAATGATTCACATATCTCTGCCAGAGGGCCTGCATTTTCTTCTCTTCCTTAAGTTGACCACCTTGGTTGAATATCCAGCATTTGACCACTACTAAACAAAGGCATTAAAACGGTACCAACAAATTTATAATAATTCACAAAGAACCAAACCGCTCATTTGAAGCTGAAATATATGTGACACACTCTTGTAAATCCCATTTCAGACATTAAATATAATTTACTGCACTATACCCTTTAAACTAATGCAGCTACACTGCATTTCAGATTTTTTTTAAATAGTATGAACAATTTAGACGTATAAAACCCACATTGTTGCTTTCATTCATTTATCTATACCCAGTGCCTCATGAAGCCAAAATTACAAAACACCAATAGATTTTATTTAAGAGCAATTAAGTAGCTGGGAGACTGACAAACTCTTCAAGAATATTGGGAAATATTAATTCTACTAATGCATTCTGTGGAGCAGTGCCAATGGCTATTATAGGCATTGGGAACACAAATTGCTATCACCATGCATCTGGCCAAACTCTCCAGAATGCACTGCATTATTCTCATCGTCGTGAACAGTGGATTGTACCAGAAGTGCAAATTTAGCATCTGCACACAGTACATCAAATGGTTGCAGAAATTATATATATTTTTAAAAAAAATTTAAATCATGTCTGTTCTGTAGATCCATCTAGGCCTTTTTGTGGACACTGGGACTGCATCAAATTACAAACTATATTTAGTACCGAACCTGAAAGTTGCTTTAAACCATATACCGGCTGAGAATTAGGTTTAAAAATACTCCAACATAGATCACAAATCTAATATACAATGGTCAGGAAGAGACCGAGTGTTGGAGTAGCTGAATGGGTTAGGCACCGTCTGGTGCAACTCCAATCACCGTCTCTACCGTTGACTGTTAGCATAGAGCAAAAGCTTTCCACTGTACCTCGGTACACATGACAATAAACTAAACGCAGTTTATAAACCAGCATCTGCAATTCCTTTGTTTCTATATATAATTTGGAAGGAATGGACAAACTGCATTTTGGTCAGGACACTTCTTTAGGTATGTTTTAAGTTGTGATAGATGGGAAAGATGGAGAAAGTTGGTGGTATGTCTGTGAAAGGATGATGATTAGGAGGGACTGTCCAAATGTTTCTGCTGGTCGAGAAAGAATGTTGTAAAGTGAAGATGATCGCAGCTAGGTACCATTCTGAACAGGGATAATTCATTAAAGCACTTTTGGTCAAGTCCCCACTTAGGTCATACACTGCTGTGTTTACAATGTGGCAGAAATCCCTGCTCTCCATTGGTGTTCCCCCAGCAATAAACCCCCCCTAGCTTGGGCGTGGAGGGGCTGACTGTAGGTTAGCAGTGGGTGGGTCGGTGTAAGTGGTGCTGCCACTCAGTGCTGAGATGTGGGGCTCATTGCTCCACCCTGGTCAGCAGAGTGATTATAGTCCTTTGCTGGGGATTGCCAGCATCTGCTCCACCTATTCCGTGTTCACGATATGGTCTCATCTATATTGCAGAAACCAAACACAGATTGAGTGACTTGCAGCAGAAACCCTCCACTCACTCCACATGGACAAACAGCCTTGATCTTCCAGTTGCCTGATCAATTCTCTGTCATTCTCAGACATCTCGATTTAGGCTCTTGAACTGAACCATCATATCCAAAAGCAAGCGAAAGTACCAGAATATCATCTTCTAAGCTGAAGATTAATCAGCAGGATAATAGTGATTGTGATTATTTCAGATAAGAGGTCATTCGAGCTTGCATCAGTACTAGCCATTTGTGATATAAGATAATCATGCAATAGTTTCAACTCTTATTTCTTTCCCCAATAACAATGCTGACCTGTTGGATACTTCCAATGTTCTCATTTATTTTGGATTCCCAACAACTAGAGTATTTGTATCTCTCAACTCCAGCATTCATTTTTTTTATTTCACTCCTCTATTTTCATTCGTCTTCCTTTCATTCTCCTTCAGACAGATGAACTATAACTTGTCATCAACCATCGTCTCTCAGCCAACACAACCAGCATTTACATCGCCCAGTCTGCCATGCAAACCAGGCTCCACCCTATCCCCACCCATTGAATCCACCTGTATGTCACGTTACCTTGGGAAAACAGCCAACATAATCAAGGATCACTCACGCTCTGGTCATTCTCTCTTCTCTCCCGTCATGCAAAAGATACAAACACTTGAAAACAGGTAGCGCCAGATAAAGGAATAACTTATTTTCAGTTGTCAACAGACTCTTGAATAGATGTCTCAAATGCCAAGGTTGTATTCCCGATATTTCATTCTTCCTCATTGCAACTCGTGTACTTTATTCAATATCTGTACTTCTGAAGCTGTAACTCTATATTCTGCACTGTTTGTTTTCTCTTTAGCACTGTCTCATGTATTCATACATGGTATGTTTTGCCTGGACAGCACGTAAAGCAAAGTTAATTGTTATACATGATAATAATAAACCAATACCATCAGTGTTCCTTGGTCCCCACCATAACATAGACATCCCATTGTTTCCTCAACATCATGTGAAACCCCACTCTTGCCTCTGCAACGATAAACATGCCCATTCTCTAACTTTGCCTAGTTCTGATGGAAGGTTAAATACAAAATTTAATAGACAATTTTAATAGCCATACATAGGACAAACCATTGCACTCCTGGCCGCCAAAAGAACTGTCACAACCATCTTATTCTTCTGTCAAAATCCAGACAGCAGTCATTTAATTGATGTAGTGAGAAACATGAACTTAAAAGATAAAATATATTAAAACATAACATTACATAGAAAAAAAATATTTATTGTAATAAATCTGAATGACACATTCGCAATTGATTGTTCACTTTCACATAGACTGTTTGTTAAACCTGCGAATATCCTCCCAAACAGAGACACCTGTTCCTTAACTCAAACACATTCCCAGAATGTTAATGAAATAATACATTTTTAAGTTACTAAATTTAGGGTTAGTACTAAATTCTGACAAGTGGAATTTAAAGAAATTAATACAATGCTAGAATAGTTTTTAAAAGATTCAACTACAGCAGAGAATACTGCAAACAAGATAATGTATTGGTTCACCTGTTGGAGCTGAGCTTTGGAGATGCGGATGATAGAAGGCAGCTTGGTGTTGCCTGGGATGAAGGGTAGCTGCCTACGACCAGGGGAGCGTGATTTGTTCTCAGCTGACTGGCTCCTGTGCAAATCTGACTGCTTCCTGTGAAGTGGATCCGAATCGGAGGGTAACAATACTACAGGGCTCGGGGATCGGAGGGGATTCTGCATCCTTGGAGTGTTGGGATGTGGCAAATGAGTTGTGTTCAGCTGTGAGAACATATGGATGGGAATATTGGTGAATTAAAAATTAAGACTGCTCTTGCATACATGAAAAATTATAAGCACGCACACACACCTTATCCAGGTAGAATTCAGTCTGGTGATATTAGTGTTCACAATGGAAAACAGTAATACAGACATATTCATTCAAGGATACAACCAACCACTCATTGAATTGCAACTCAAACGAAAACAAATGATACAGATTGATGGATAGATGAATAACCGCTGTGTAAAAAGGCAAACAATACAAGACTGAAGGCACCTTCCTCTTTATTTTTAGTTTTTTTATCTACTGCCTTCTGAGCCTATCTACTTTTTTGCTGGGGAATAATTTCACAAGTGTCCACAGATCAGCAACTCCCTCAAGTGGCTATCCCAAGCTCGGGGTCGAGTATCCAAAGTGATTTGACCATCTGGGTATAACATAAAGATCAAATCTTCATTTTACCACATGGCAATATGAGCTAAAACCCGTTTATATTGCTCCTTTTAGCTGAGGCATGCCGTGGGCCTAAACTGGCTTCCACAGCACAGACTTTTACTGAACCAAAATAAACCATGGGAAACATTGCAATTGCACCACAGAGAAATATCTTTCATTTCATTTCCAATACTGATTCTTTCAATATTTTTATATTATTTCATATTCCAATGGCAGTTAAAAAATCTCCAAACATTTTACAGAAAATGATAGCATTATGCTTTTGAATGTCTTGTCGAGAGCAGGAGAATTTCTTGTCAAGATCAAATTTTGAAATTTTGTTTGCCATTGATGGCAAATACCAGCAAGTTGTTAAACAATATTATTTGGCTTTTGGAAAAAACAAATACAATTGTGTTTTAAAAGATCAATTTTGTCATGAAATATTCAATAATTAAAGAATTTGTTATAAAGAAGCAGCAAGTTAAGAAGATAAAGCAAGTGGACGAAAGAGATTTGAAAATTAGTTTTATGTTAGACACTTTAGTCAAAGTTACTGCAGTATGAAAAAACTGACCACACCATTTATTCTTAATATATATGCAGAAAACTCTGAAAAAATGTTCACTCTTACTTAACATATCCAGGGTTGTTTAATTACTTCTGCATAATGGAAGCACACAGTAAATAATTCATAAATGATCTGAAATGATAAAAAGTGGACTGCTGGAGGAACTCAACAAGTTAGACAGCTTCTGTGGAGGGATATGGACACAGATGGATTCTTCAGGCTGAATCCCGATCTGTACTGATAATAGGATTATTTCTAAGCTGTATCTCAATTTTTTGCACACTCATTTGATATATGCATGAACTAGTTTGGATGTGAATGTACGGGATATGATTAATAAGTTTGTAGATGACATTACTATTGATAGCATTGCTGATTGATAGGTTGGTCTTGAGCCGCAGGATGATATTGATCAGCTGCTAAAATGAGAGCTGTGGCAGAGTGAATAATATCTTGCTAAACGTGAAATGATGAATTTTGGAGGACTATGAGGGCAGAATATACACAGTGGATGTAGGGCTACGGCAGGTATTAAAGAAGAGGGATCTCTGTGTATAAGGTCAAAGATTCGTGAAGATGACAGCACAAGTGGGTAAAGCAGCATTTAGGATTCCTATCTTCAGTAGCCAGGACGCTGAATATAAAAGCAGGGAGGTTATGGTACATCATGAAACATTGGTCAGGCCACAGCTGGAGTATTAGTCATCCTACCATAAGAAGGTCAAGACTGCACTGGAGAGGGTGCAGAGGAGATTTATGTCACCTGGGATGGAACATTTCAGTTATGAGGGTAGACCAGGTTTGTTTTCCAAGGAGAGACGGCTGAGAGTTAAAATAAAATTCCAAGCTTGGGAAGGGTAGATAGTTGGAAAGTTTTCCCCACAGCAGAGATATCTAAGACTAGATTTAGGCCAAGAGGTTCAGAGTGAATCTGAGGAAGAACCTTTCCACTCAAATGGTTGGAATATGATATACATTGTTTGGGTAGGTGATGGAGGCAGAGACTTCCACAACATTCACGTATCTAGACTAGCAGTTGTTATGCATCAGACCAAATGAGGGTAAGTGAAATTAATTTAGATGACAGTGCGCAAAAAGTGTATTTCTGTACGATATGACTCAATGACTGTACCATAGAACAATACAGCAACGGGCATTTCAGCCCACAATCTGTCCCCAACATGATGCCAAATTAAACTAACCCCATCTGCCTACACATGATTAATCCTCTTCCAATCACTCTTTAAAAAAAAACTTGTCCTATAAAATCTACTTTAAGCATTCCCCCTCTCACCCTAAATCTATGTCCACTAGTATTTGACAGTTCCACCTTGGGAAAAAGAGGATCTACCCTATCTAAGCATCTCATAATTTTATATACTTCTGCCAGCTTGCCCCTCAGCTTCAGAGAAGACAACTAACTTTGTCCAATCCCTCATGAGAGCTGGTGCTCTCTAATTCCGGCAGCATCCCGGTGAGCCTCTTGCGCACTCCCTCCAAAGGCTCCTCATCTTTCCTGAAATGTGGTGACCAGAACTGCAAACAATACTCCATATGCAGCCTTATGCAGCTCCAGTTTGACTTCATACTCCATCCCAACATTTTGGTAAATCTCCTCTGCATCCTCTCCATTGCTATCACAGCTTTCCTATATCGTGGTACCACCAAGAATTTTGATTTAAGTAAGCTGTGCATATATTCACCTACAGGTCAATTCCTTACTGTATCCAGTCTAAGGTTGTTGGACGTAATTGAAATTACCTCTCTTCCTTCTTAATAGCATAATTTCACACAGTCCACCCATAAATTGCATGCCACGTCATATTTCCCCAATTTACATCTCTTGTAGTCTATTGTTAACTGATATTTACCACCTTTTCTGCTTGAGTAGTTTGCAATTTGAAAATATGCCCTGTACACTGGTCCAGGTCAGTGATATGCATCAAAAGGGTATAATTCCAAAACTGACCCCAGGAGTGATTATGTACTCCTCACCAACTATATATATCAGCAAGCACGAAATAGGCAAATAAAGCATTGGGTGTGGGTTCTGAACAGTGATCAGTATATTTGAAATATACTGATTTACAATTTACAAATATACAATTTGTTGTACAGGTGCTAATTGCTATCAGTATATTTGAAATATACTGATAGCAATTAGCACCTGTACAACAAATTGTAAATAACAAAGCTGAAATAAAACAGCTGTGGTCACACTTTCCAGTGGCAGCGGTTGGTCAGTGGAAAGAAAGCACCTTCATCTAAGTGAGAAGGTTCACACCAAACACAGACACAAAATGTTGGAGTAACTCAGCAGGACAGGAGACATCTCTGGAGAGAAGGAATGGGTGACATTTTGGGTCGAGTGTCTTCTCCATTCCTTCTCTCCAGAGAAGTTGCCTGTCCCGCTGTGTTACTCCAGCATTTTGTGTGATCTTCGGTTTAAACCAGCATCTGCAGTTTCTTCCTACACAGGTTCACACCCAGTTCTACTCACTTGAACACACCAACTGCAGGAATGAATGGTCACTCCTCCATTTCCATTAAGCCAGTGGATCAGCACAGATTAAACAAGATGTCGAGGACCATGCTGGCAGCATCACACACAACTAAAACTGAAGCCTCAACAGAAGCTACAAGCAGACTAAACATTAAACTAGAGATTGAGTTAAATAATCCACAACTTTAAAAAACCCAAAGTTTTGTGGGGTAACTAAGTGGGCCAGGCAGCATCTCTGGAGGACATTCAGTATAGATTACATTAAAACGTCTAAATGATGCCATTGGTGTCGCCATCAAGTGTTGCAGTCTCGCCAGCAGCTGTTCATCCTTCCATCCTTTTAAAACATTTTTAGTCTGACTAAGGTCTCTGGAGGTCTTTTAGTCTTTTTTATGTGGGGGTGGTGGGGGGGGGGGGGAAGGGGGGAAATTGTATTTCTCAGTCACGATCTGGTCGAGGATGCGTCTTTCCTCCGAGCCGCATTTTGCCCCCTCCTCGCGGCCTACCATCTGGATTGCCGTGGCCTTCCTACCGGAGACCGGCCAGATCTTCAGCAGCTGCGCAGCACTGAAGTACCATCGCGGAGTGGGCGATGCCTTACCAAGATCGCCATGTTGGAGCTCTGAAGTGTTGGGACTGCTGACTTTAACATTGTGGAGCTGTGGTCTTTGGAGCTTCCAGCCGCCGGTGGTGCTGAATTTAACATCGCGGAGCCTGGGACCTTTCACCGAGGATCGTCAGTGTTGGAGCTCCGCCCAGCGTGACCTTGGGTCTTGGGAGCTGCGGTCTACGGTAAGAGGCGGCCGAATCGGAAACTCCAAGCTGCTGAGCGTGTTCTAGCGTTCCGACGCCGGAGCTCCATCATCCCGGAGAGAGGGCAGGAAACACCGGGCCGCCGTTGCAGTGACTGCGGAGGCCTCAATATGGCCTCGGCCACGGGTGAACAAGAGGAAGTTGACTGAACTTTTTTGCATTCCCTCAGTGGGAAATGTTGATTTTAAAAACATCTGTTCTTAAAAATGTTTTATGTTAAATTCTATAGTGTTGTGTTTATCTTATTTGTGTGCTGCTTGGTAACTCAAATTTCACTGCACCAATTGGTGTATATGACAATAAATGTCCTTTGTCCATTGCCAGTCATGAACAGCAGTGACTAATGAAACCAACAAGAGAAGGTGGTTCAATGAACATCTCCACTCTCAGTGATGCTGGGATCAGCAAATGATCATAAAAAACAAAGCTGAAGCATTTGCAGCATCTTCAGCTGACCAACTTGGCCTCCTTCTGATATCTCCATGTTATCAGAAACTATTCCAAGTCATTCATTCTATATATTAAGAAATATAAAATACACATTTATATAAAATATAAAAAATAATATCAAATATAATAATAACAGCAAATCGTGGAGGTGAAAAGAATGAATGCTTAGAGCAGTGGATGCGCTGTCAATTTAGCAGTGTTTGGAGTTGCATGCCCATCCATGCAAGTGGGCGGTATTCTATCATTCTCCAGAAATTTAACTGAATAGACTCTTAATTGGAGGGGGTATGACGCACCTTAATAATCATAAACCAATCTGCTTTAGTACCCATAGTGTTTGTAGCTTCATGAGCACGGAAGCAGGCCATTCAGCCCAACTTGTTCATGTCGAGCAAATATGCTAGTCCCATTTACCTGCATTTGACCTATATCTCTCTAAACCTTTCCTATCCATGTACTTGTCCAGATGTCTTATAAAGACTCTTATTGTACTACTTTGTCTGGCAGCTTATAACACTACCCTCCAGTTATTGATTCTTACTTCCAGGAAAAAGGTTGTTTGCATTCACCTGATCTATGACCCTCTTGGTTTTCGACATCTTTTTAGATGTCAGCAGCCAGGTCTGGCAGTGAGTGTCATTACGTCCGTCCACTATAACCTAAATCTTTTATAGAGGTCTGGAATAACGAGGGTTTACTGTACTTGTACTCCTTGATCCCTACAACACTCTGCAGGGCACTACTGTTCACCATGAAAATCCTAGCATGGTTTGATTTCCCAAAATGCAACACCTCGCTCTCGTCTGAATTAAATTCCATTTGCCTTTCCTCAGCTCACTTACCCAGCTGATCAAGTTCCTATTACAATTCTTGATAATCTTCTTCATTGTCTACAGTACCATCTATATAGATGGCAAACGACAATGGGCTCAGCACCGAGTCCTAAGACACACCTCTCGTCACAGGCCTAACGTTCGAAAACCAATCTTCCAGCATCATCCTCTGCTTTTTACCACTTAGCCAATTGTGTGCAAAAGTAGCTAGCTCACCTGAATCCCATGCAACGTATCCATTCAGAGTAATTTACAATGCTGAACCGGGCAGCACAGTAGCACAGCAGTAGAGTTGTTAGCCTTACAGCGCCAAAGACCTGGATTTGATCCTGATGACAGGTGTTGTCTGTGTAGAATTTTCACAATCTTCCTGTGACCGCATGTTTTCTCTGGGTGCCCCGGTTCCCACCCACATTCCAAGACATGCAGGTTTGTAGGTTAATTGGCACCTAGTGTAGGTGAGAACCAGGTGATTGTTGGTTGGCATGGACTGGGTGGGCCGAACGGTCTGTTTCCACACTATCTCTAAACTAATCTAAACCTCATCAAAAACTTTGGTCTAGTCCATATCATCCACATTGACCTTCTTGGTTACTTCATCAAAAACGCTAATTTGTAAGACATGATCTATAACACAAAAAGACATACTGACTGTCATTAATCAATTCCCGTCTTTCCAAATACATGTACAGTGCCCTCCATAATGTTTGGGAGAAAGACCCATTATTTATTTTACTTCAGAGTCACGCGAGTGACTACATGAAGAACCCATGCGAGTCATATCGTCGAACGCATAGCGCAGCAACTGGACGGCTGGCGCGGGGCTCCAGCGGCAAGTTTAAAAAAGATCCACAGGTAAGTTCTTACCTATTCTGAAGTCGTTTTTTCTGTTCTGTATATTGTTTTCCAGTAATGGATAAATCGAGGGCCAAGCCCAAATGGACCGCGACGAAACAGGCTGCAGACCGCGGAAGTACAGGCAGTCTGCAGCAGCCGAATTCACCTCCCGGGTCGCTGGCAGCTGAACCAGTAACCTCCGACTTGGCCCCTCCAGAATCCGCAGTGCTTTCCCAGAAAGGGGGTAAAGCCAAGCGTAAGTCGGATAGGCCCGTGGAATCCAATGAGTCAGGCTGGGAAGATTCACCTCCTGCAGATCGCGCCCTAGCGCGTATGTCTCACATGGAGCATTTGACGGAGCAGATGCTCCAACGTGACATGCTCCAGCAGAGGGAGCGTTCTCAGCGTGGGTCTCCTCGGACACCCACGGCAGCACCTAATACAGGGCTGCATAGTATCTCCCTCACCTTGGAGGGGAGCATACGGAGTCAGTACTGGGCTGACTCTGAAGTCGGGGATTTGGCTGAAGGTACGTCTAGTGTGCTGGGGGTGCATGAAGCTCAGAAATTATCACCTCTGATCTCCAAATTCGCAGTACCCTCGCTAACTGGGGAACCGTTACAAGAACAGCTGGCGACTAGTATTGACTACTTCATATCCCACCAGCTGCAGGAGCAGTCTGAAGAAGGGTCTCGACCCGAAACGTCGCCTATCTCCTTCGCTCCTTAGATGCTGCTGCACCCGCTGAGTTTCTCCAGCTGTTTGTGTAACCCCCAGCTGCAGGAGCAAGTTATGACTAATACAGCTGCCAAGTACTTGGCACCTGCAAAATGTGCTTCCCTCAATGTTCCTGTGGTGAACAATTCAATTTGGGGACACATTGGTGGGGGCATGAGAGCCCAAGACGTAAAATTCCAAAAGGTCCTCAAATTGCAGGTCTATAGATGGAACATCGCTATCGGATGAGCAGAAGGATGCCCTGGCACTGTTATGCAATGCTCAGTACGAAATCAACTGCTTCAGGAAAAGTGCCATCCGACCTGCCCTGAGCCCTAAGTTTGGGGCGTTATGCAAAACCAGCAAGACCCAGCCGCCAAGTCTACTATTCGGAGAGAACCTGTCAAAACAGGTCAAGGACCTGGATGAGGAGTCAAAAGGCTGTCGGAATAATAAAGGCACCGTCAACCGGCAAGACTTCCCAATTTTGAAGGCAGCACCCCTATGCATCCACCAGCAGAAAACGATATCCGGAGACTGGTGAAAGTTCGAAGGCCATGTTTTCTGGACAAAGGTCTTTTTTAGGCCAAGGCCCAGAACGGCCTTCTTGGAAAATGCACCATTCCCACATCCCAGCACCCCTACCCCCCAGGACTTGGGACGGAAGAAGTAAATACAAATCCATCGGCAACCATGGAGGTAGGTGGGTCTGGCTTCTTCCGGGACTTTAGGGGTAAAAACGATTCACTGGTTGGTGGTAGGTTACACTTGTTTTGGAGTGCATGGAGTTCCATAACATCTGACCCGTTTATACGGCACAGTATTCAAGGTTATAAAATTGAGTTGCTTCACAATTCATTTCCACCCACACAGCATGCTCCTAAACGGACGTATGTGCTCTCACAGCAAGAAAGTTTAGATATGCATACAGAAATTTTGAGGTTACATTCGAAAGGGATGATTGAGAAATCCCGGCATGCCACTCATGAATTTGTGTCTAATATATTTACAAGGAAAAGAAATATGGCGGTTGCCACATCATCATTGATTTAACACAGCTTAATACTTTTGTGCAGTATAAACACTTTAAAATGGAAACATTTGTTACTGCCAAACACTTGATTTCCAAAGGATACTTTATGGCTTGCATCGATATTAAGGATGCATACTATTCAGTACCCATACACAAGGATCACCGAAGGTATTTGAAATTTAACTGGATGGGGCAACAGTGGCAGTTTAAGGCTTTGCCTAATGGGTTAACGTCACCCCGCAGATTGTTTACTAAAATCTTAAAACCAGCACTTGCGCTTCTTAGGGCGCAGAAATATATTGTCATGGCATATCTGGATGATATCTTAATTATTGGGAAAACTCTGGAATCAGCTAAATTAGCGGTTACAGCCACCAAACTCTTGTTTGAGAAATTGGGGTTTCTCATCCATCCAGATAAATCAAAATTAATACCTTCCACGGTTATGGATTATTTAGGTTTTTCTGTTAACTCTGTTCACATGTCTGTGACTCTGCCTGGAGGCAAGGCCACAGAATTAGTAGAGGCCTGTCACAGCCTTATTGTCATTAAGCAACCCTCAATTCGATAAGTAGCTAGGGTGATTGGCAAGCTAGTGGCGGCATTTCCAGCCACACAGTTTGGACCTTTGCATTATCAAAATTTTACAGAGGGCAAAGGTACAAGCACTCAAAATTCATGTTGGTCACTTTGACAGACCTATGCGGTTACCAGCCAATGCTATTTCTGAATTGCAATGGTGGATATTAAACATTCGGCATTGTTCTAATACCATTGTAGTCAGTAGTCCTTCAGTTGTTTTACAGACTGATGCTAGTGCTCTAGGTTGGGGTGCTACTGATACCGTCTCTAGTTGTGGTGGCAGATGGGACATGCATGAGTCTTCTTTGCTTCAATCACATGGTATTAATTATTTAGAATTGTTGGGTGCATTCTATGGCCTAAGAGCCTACTGCACAGACATGCGTCATCTGCATGTCCGACTTCAGGTTTGCAACACAACTGCGGTGGCTTATATCAATCACATGGGTGGAATTAAGTCGATACCCTGTGATTATTTGGCTAACCTTATTTGGCACTGGTGCATCAAGATAAATATTTGGGTATCAGCTACTTACCTTCCAGCTTAATACAGTGGCGGGCACCAGGTCACGACTATTTAATGACAACACCGAATGGATGTTGGACCACAAAGTGTTTACCAACTTTGTAGTTCAGTATGGAACACCGGATATCGACCTCTTCGCATCCAGGCTCAATCACCTATTGCCAACATATGTTGCTTGGGAGACAGACCCTGGGGCAGTGGCGATGGATGCATTCTCGTTGCATTGGGGAGGACTGTTTTTCTATGCATTTCCTCCCTTCTGCCTCAGTCGGGTCTTGCAAAAAATCCAACAAGACTCCGCGTCGGGTATTTTGGTAGTACCCGACTGGCCTACTCAGCCATGGTTCCCTGTGGTTCTGGGTATGGTTTCAGAACCTTATATGGCCGTTCCCAAAAATCGTAGTTTATTGGTTCATCCTGTTACAAGTGAGAGTCACCCGTGCCATAACTAGTTACATTTGTTAATTTGCAGAGTCTGAGGAGACCTTTCTTGGGGCTCGGACTGGCGGATCCAACATTGGATATGATCACAGTGGCATGGAGAGATTCCACTAAAAAACAATACATCTATATTAAAAAATGGGAGATGTTTTGTGCACAAACTAACATCACGTATAACTCGGCTCGATGTTTTAGAATTTTTGTCCAGCATTTACTTTGATGAACATTTGTCCTACAGTGCCATTAACTGTGCCAAAGTGCACTGTCGTCCTACTTATGGCAAGGGTCGAGACACCACGCTATCGGGTCTCACCCACTAGTGTCGAGAATTTTGAAGGGTATTTTTAATACCAATCCCCCCAGGCCTAGGTACTCCCACATTTTTGATGTTAGCACTGTCCTGACGCTGCTTAGGGGATGGGCTCCAGCTACGTCCCTGTCTCTGACCAAGCTAACTTATAAAGTGGTTATGCTGATGGCACTGATCTCGGCTCAACGTTGGGGGATTACGTGCCCTCCACTCCCAACCCTCTATCATAAAGGTCAGCTGGTATGCTAGTTCTCTAATCTTACTATATTCAGTTCACCAACTGTCATCTGTGATTTCACACCACTGCTTTGAAGATTGACGCGCATGCATGCTGGCGGGTTTCTCCACGTAATCCCTCAACGTAACTCCTCATAAAATAAAGATCAAACTTCAAACTGGTAAGTTCTCGTTTAATCTTACTATTTATTTACCTCTGTACTGCACAATTTGAGATTTGGAATAGATTTGAGATTTGGAAAATCGCATGTGGTTAAAGTGCACATTGTCAGATTTTATTAAAGAGTATTTTTATACATTTTGGTTTCACCATGTAGGAATTACAGCTGTGTTTATACATAGTTCCCCCCCCATTTCATGGCACCATAATGTTTGGGACACATGGCTTCACAGGTGTTTGTAATTGCTCAGGTGTGTTTAATTGCCTCCTTAATGCAGGTATCAGAGAGCTCTCAGCACCTCGTCTTTCCTCCAGTCTTTCCATCACCTTTGGAAACTTTTATTGCTGTCTATCAACATGAGAACTAAAGTGTAAGAGCTAGGGCGGCCTCCTCCATCTTATTTAGCTTATTTTAGTCATTTTAGTTACAACCACCATTTTGTGAGCACAATGCTGGTAGTATTTTAATTACCACTACATAAATCTGCAAAAGTCTATAAAGGCGACCTTCACTGTTGCAGCAGGAACTGAGATAAGAGCAGTTCCCGACCTTCTAGCATTCCATTGCGATACCAGCATCCTGTATCGGAGTTGTAATGTATACAATAGAGTTCTTCTTACCTGTGCAGTTGCTCTATCTCCCCTCCACTCCCATATCTTCCCAATTAAGCTTAAGGGGCTTCATTGTGTTTAACTGAGTTCTTTTGTTCATCAATGACTACTAACCATATGGGTAAGGCCGTTTTATCAGTTTAAAGGTGCTTGTAATTTCTCTGTATGGCAGTTGAACAGCGACAGTCTTCTGTGTGGACACTTGTGCATACAGCTGGCTGAATTCTAATTTCACCCGGTGACTTAGTAAAGACTTTTTCACTGAGACTTTGACTATTTGAATTATTCTGCACTTCGAGTTCGGCAGACTTTAACAAAAGCTGTGCTAATGAAAGTCAAATAAGCAATTATGAGACTGAGAAACAAGAATAAAACTATTAGAGACATCAGCCAAACCTTAGGCATATAAAATCAACTGTTTGGAACATCATTAAAAAGAGAGCACTGGTGAGCTTACTAATCACAAAGGTACTGGCAGGCCAAGGAATTCTCTCTATAATAAAGAAAAATCCCCAAACACCTGTCTGACAGATCAGAAACACTCTTCAGGAGCCAGGTGTGGATTTGTCAATGACCACTGTCCACATAAGACTTCATGAACAGAAATACAGAGGCTACACTGCAAGATGCAAACCACTGGTTAGCCGCAAAAATAGGATGGCCAGGTTACAGTTTGCCAAGAAGTACTTAAAAGAGCAACCACAGTTCTGGAAAAAGGTCTTGTGGACAGATGAGACGAAGATTAACTTATTTCAGCGTGATGGCAAGAGCAAAGTATGGAGGAGAGGACACATTGCTGTGTCCCAAACATTATGGTGTCCTGAAAGGGGGGACTATGTATGAACACTGCTGTAATTTCTAAATGGTTAAAGCAAAATGTATAAAAACACCCTTTAATAAAATCTGACAATGTGCACTTGAACCACATGTGTTTTTTTTTCTATTACAAATGAGGCAAATAAATAAATGATGGGTTTATGTGAAAGAGTTAATTACTATTATCAGTTGCTGTCATATTTAAGTTTTCCTGTTGTAAAAAGGCAATTGATATTGCATTGTGGGATACTTGGCCAAATATCATGGCAAGGTTGTTTTAAAGAAAGTTGAATAGTTTAATCTGATAAGAAGGGGTCAGGGGAGGATTACTAGTGCTACTGGAATGCCAGGCCTTTGGCAAAGAGTGAAAAACAACTCCATATTTGGAGGTGGCTGATGTTTCCTGCGACATTACCTCATGCAATTGAAATTGAGTCTGGGGGTATATTAACCCTGGTTTTCTGGTATTTCTGTGTGTGTTGCTGGAGAATTCAGACGTAATAGTAAGATTAAATGAGAATTTACCAGTTTGAAGTTTGATCTTTATTTTATGATGAGTTACGATGAGGGATTACGTGAAGAAGCCCCGCCAGGCGCATGCGCGTCATACTTCAAAGCAGCGGCGTGAAAACACAGAAACTATAGTCGAAGTGATATAGTAAGACTCAGAAGACTAGAACTACCAGATGATCTTTGCGATTATGAAGGCCGGGAGCGGAGGGCACGTAATCCCTCATCGCAACTCCTCATAAAATAAAGATCAAACTTCAAACTGGTAAGTTCTCGTTTAATCTTAAGCGTCTCTCCCACCAGCATGCAACTCTACGCGATGAACGCGATCAAACCGGCAGCAGGGGCCGCGCGGAGGTCGGGTGATCCCCTGTATAGGGCCGTTCCCACCAGCATGCGCCTGCATGCGGCAAGTGCAACTAAACCGGCAGCAGGGGCCACGTGGTGGTTGGGTGAGTGGCGCAACGCGACGCAAAGTGAGGCGAACTTGGAGCGAAGTCTAAGGTAAGTTCGCCAGGACAGAGAGGGGCACACAGAGAGGGGCACCGAGGCACACACACACACAGGGCCGCGGAGCCACACACATAGAGGGTCAAGGAGGCACTTACAAATAGGTTCACGGAGGCACGATGTCGGGGCGGTGTGTAAATGTAGAGGCGACTGCGAGCCGACAAGCCGTTGCCGTGCGGAATTTTTGGACATAGTCGGTTTTTCGGAGCCCCGCGCGGTGTCGGGACGAACTCCGCACAATTCCACACGGCTCCGGCGATCAAAGTGGGACCGGCCCCGCGACGCCAGACGGCTCAAGCGACCACGTTAGGTCGCGCTAATCGCATAGAGTTGCATGCTAGTGGGACAGGCCCTTTACTATTTTACTTCGTGAGTGACTACGTGAAGATTTCAAAGCTCTGTGATTTCATGCCATAGATCCATTCCATACGGCACACTGCTTCAGTTGACACTGTAGTGAATAAATAATGTATTGAACATTGCTTCGAATTATCTATTAATCATTTTTAATAACAAACAAAACAGTAATAACCCCTCTGTCCCAGGGGGAAATTACAAATGAAATTTAGAAAAAAAAGAAATCAAACCGAACCCAAAACAGCATGCCCAAAACCTTGCACTGTCAGGACAGGTTTATCATAAAATTTGGAGAAGGTCGACCTTAGACCATCCTGCGGCCCCGAGGATTCGGTCTAGAGGCACGTCCTGTGCCTTCGCTGCGGATGTTGATACCGCCCTGGTGGAGTGCGATTTAAACACATGAGTGTCTACTCCAGCACAATCCAAAACCGTTTTAACCATCTAGAAATAGTTTGTACTGACACCTTTTTATGAGGTTTTTTGTGGCTGATGAGCAGTGCTGTCTCAGAGCCTCTGAGACTCTTAGTTACCTTGATATATTGACTCAGGTGCTTGACTGCACATAACGTTTGGTCAACGGGGTATGCTTACTTTGGTTCCGGCCATTCCTGGCCTGCTTTGTTTGATTAAATCATACACATAAAACGTAATGTTATCTGCAGAAGAGTACACGCTATCTAGTCATAGCTTTTGCAATGCTTGAACTCATTGCGCTGATACTAGCGCCATAACCATAACCACTTTAAGTGTTAACTTCTGACAAGACAGTGCCGTAATTGGAGCCCATTGCTGAAGCAGTGTGAGAACTATACTGACATTCCAGATTTCTGTATATCTAGGCTTAGCAGGGTTTTTGTTAAAGATTCCTCTCATGAATCGGGACACTAATGGATGAGACCTGATACAGATTGTTGTTCTGAAAACTGCCCTAAATAGGAGTACAAAGCACTCCAAGCACTATTAATGGCACTATAGCTCAAGTGTTCATCAAAATGCAATGTAGCAAGGAACTCCAATACATCTGGTATGCTTGCAGTATAAGATATATCTGACTGCAAGCAAAACATCTCCCATTTCTTAATACGAGACACATATTGTTTTTTAGTGCTATCTCTCCAAGCTGCAGTTATCACATCCATGGTCCTACTCGAAAGTCCAAGCCCTTGGAACGGTCTGGTCAGAACCTGCAGATTAACAAATTAATATGATCATGTAACAGATGACTTTCTGCTGTTACTGGATGCACCAACAAATTATTGCAGTTGGGGACAGCCATGAATGGCTGAGTCATCATTATCAGCACCAATGGGAACCATGGCTATGTAGGCCAGTCCAGAACCACCAAAACGCCCGAGGTGGAGTCCTGCACTATTTTGGTGAGGCATTGCCTAATGAGGCAGAATGGGGGAAAAGCGTAAAAGAACGTACGTCCCCAATGTAGCGAGAATGCATCCACCACTACTGCTCCTGGATCTGGTTCCCACGAAACGTATTTAGGCAACTGGTGATTTAGCCTGGATGCAAACAGATCTATATCTGGCAAACCATAGCGGCTGACAATCATTTTTAAAACATCAGGATTTAGCATCCATTCTATGTTGTCATTAAATTTCCATGACCTATTGTCTGCCACCACATTATCTCTACCTGGTAGGTAGATAGCTGGGACCCAGATATTCCTGGAAATACACCAGTCCCAAATGAGGTTAGTCAGAGTATCACATGATACTGACCTTATTCCTCCCATGTGATTGATATAGGCAACAGCCGTGGTATTCTCAATCTGAAGCTGAACATGTAAATTATTCATTGCTGAACAATAAGCTTTTAATCCATAGATACCCAGCAATTCGAAGTAATTTATACCATGCCTGTGCAGGATTAAATCCTCTTGCATACTCCATCTACCACCACAGCTAGACTCGCTGTCCGTGACTCCCCATCCCAAAGCACAGACATCTGTTTGTAAAACCACTGAAGGTTGTTGAACCAAAATGTTTTTGGTACTTTGTGCAATATTGATGATCCACCATTGTAATTCGGCGATGGCTTTGGCTGCCAACTGCATAGGTCTATCAAAATGACCGGCATGTTCTTTAAGTGCTTGTTCTCTAGCTCGCTGCAGACTTTGATAGTGCAGGGGTCCAAACTCTACTGCAGGGAAAGCCACCACCAATTTACCAATAACACTGGCTACTTCCCGGATGGAGGGTTGTTGTTTATCAGCGAGACTGGTACAGACCTCCCTGATTTCAACAGCCTTGGCCGCAGACAAAGTCACTGATATATCAACTGAATCAATGACAAACCCAATAATCAATTTTTTGGGATGGCTCTAGCTTGGATTTTGTTGGATGGCCAAGAAACCCTAACCTCTCAAACAGGTGTTTGGTTGCTGAAACCGA
The DNA here is from genome assembly GCA_963514005.1 of Raja brachyura. The sequence goes on along the minus strand of OY740789.1, from coordinate 68,200,610 downwards.
CTCCTCAGCTGTTTCCTGTGTGTTGCTTATTATTAAAATATCATCTAGATAAGCCATCACAATGTGATTCTGGGCACGAAGTAGCGCCAGAACTGGTTTTAACAATTTCGTGAAAACCTAGGAGCTGAGGTTAACCCATTGGGTAATGCTTTAAATTGCATTTAAGCTGTCCCATCCAACTAAATTTAAAGTATCTTCGGTACTGATAATGAATTGGTACTGAATAATATGCATCTTTCAGATCTATGGTTGCCATATAACAACCTTCTGATAACAGCTGTTTAGCAGTATTGAACGTGTCCATTTTAAAATGCCTTTACTGGACATAGGAATGGGTTAGATCCAGAATGGCTCGACACCCACCATCTTTTTTCTGTCTGGGGTATATATTGGACACAAATTGTTGAGGATGGTATGTCGTCCTCTCAATTACCCCTTTTTGGAACAAAACCCAAATTTCTTTATTTACCTGCAGAGTTTCTGGTCCAGAAAAATCCAATACCCAACTAGACATATTTTGTGCAGGTGGATGAATTCCTGACATAAAATCTATTCGAGACCCTGAGACAGTGTCCAGTATAAACAGATCCGATGTTATGCAGCACCATTCATCATAAAATAACTGTAATTTACCCCCAACCGGAGGTTGTTCCCCAGAGGATTTATCCTGGACGGACTAAATGAATCACCCGTTCCTCCATAGTCGACCTTGGAGTTCTTGTTCTTCTCGCCATGCTAGGGTTGTAGTTGGCGTATACAGGTGGGTAATAACGCCGTCCCACTGGTCCCACTCTGCTTGGCCCTGCCCCCTGATCTGACCCTCGTGTCGAAAACGACCTGCATCCTGGCAGAAGGGACGCAAGTCTTCATGAGGCCTATCGTTTGGGCTTCTTCTTCCAGGTCTTTGACTTGTTTCAGCAGGTCCTCGCCAAATAAATAATTTGCCGCTTGAAAGTTGGACGACCTGCATAGAGCTGCAAATTGTGGGTTTAGTGTCGGCTTTATAGCTATCTTCCGGATGCAATTTACTTCAATGTATGCATTGCACAGCAGGGCCAACATATCCTGCTGTGTGCCGGACATCGGTGCCCCTCAGACCATTTTGCCAAAAGCCGTGATGCCTGCCCCCACCAATTTGAGGACTTGCTGGAATCGGATCTCACCTGCCTTCCTCCAGCCACAACCCCAATCCCTGCCACGTGTTCACCATCCCCCCGGACCTCCCCCTCTCCGACACCGAAAGGTCGGTCCTCAGCCGAGGTCTTACCTTTGTCCCCCTCCGTCCCCACCTCAATGAGTTTCACGCCCACCACGACTTGGAGCTCTTCTACCGTCGCCTCCGCCTCACAGCGTTTTTCCACGGGAACAAGTCCTCGCCCCCCACTGATGATCCCTTTTATTAAAAAAAAGTCTGAAGAAGGGTCTCGACCCGAAACGTCGCCTATCTCCTTCGCTCCTTAGATGCTGCTGCACCCGCTGAGTTTCTCCAGCTTTTTGTGTAACCATCGGATCTCTCGTTGCACTCATTTGTGCCCAGATAGCAGAGTTCACAGTGGGCACTTTGATCGACGCACAATTAACAGGTGTTACATTTCGGGTGGCTGTTTGTTCCATAATGGAATCCTGTAGCTGGTGAGAGGCCATGTAGTTGATGTTGTCTGCCAGGTTTTCCTCCATGGCTTCACCAGTACCTTCCGGAATGGCAACATTTCTTGCTACATCCGGGACACCTGGAGCATGGCTCATTTGCTTTGGTGTGTGCCCAAAAGCAGTGACACCAACTTCAGGGTCAGACTCCTCCTGCCCTGGCTCTTCCGAGTCTTGCTCCAGGGAGGTCTCTACCAGCCCTAAACAAGGTGCTGGCGAGGGTTTCCCACTGATATTCGTAGGTGGTATAGTCTTCTTCGCTATATGGGCCTCTACCTGAGGCTGCCTGGGGAATCCCAGGGGCATTCGACCCCGATTGAAATATTTCGTGGCTCATTAAAGTTTGCAGCATTTTTTCAATCTGATCGAGCCGTCCCTATACCTTTTTATCAGAAGGAGGGGAGTCTTCCTCATCAGACTCGTCGGATAAGACGGGCCTGAGATATTTTCTTTTGGCCTTCCTCCCTGCTGGAGTGGCCTCAGCGCCCTGAAGCACTGGAATTAACGGAGGCAGTTGTGCTGCCTGTAGATCAGCAGCCGGTGTCGGAGCCGGCGTTACTGCAGCCGGTGTCTCCCGACCCGATCTGCGAGCACTAACCGCTGGCCCGCGCGTTACGCTCCTACGACGGACAGACGCGCAGGCGCCTGGCGGGGCTTCTTCACGTAGTCACTCACGTGACTCAGAAGTAAAATACTGTTGCCTCTGGGTCTCTAGAACCACACCCGTCGGACGTTTAAATTAAAGATTTGAATGGTCTTAACTGTTGTCTTTGTCTGTTTCCAAGCAAACTTTTTCATATGTCCCAAATATTATCAAGGGCACTGTTTATGTTATTGTGTTGTTCCAGTTAAGTTTCTGGTCAATGATGACTCCTAGGATGTTGTTTCGTGGGGACACTGAATGTCAAATGCAGATGGTTCAGTTTTCCTGTTTGAGATGGTCATCACCTGGCACAAATGTGGATTGCTACTTAGCAGTCCAAGTATATTTACTGTAAATGCAGTCGCAGACTGTTCATTTGTTAAAACCACCCCTTTTTTATTAAGACACAAAAAGCTGGAGTAACCCCGGTCAGACAGCATCTCTGGAGAAAAGGAACGGGTGACGTTTCAGGTCGAAACACTTCTTCAATTTTTTTTAATATCTATCAAAACAAGGCTCACTTAAGAAGTCTAAGTTTCTTAGCCTGTGTGCAAGTTGTATGGAATATTACTTTACACAACTTAGAAACTTTTTTAAAGAGCAGAATACCCGATGTTCATCTCGATGTTTTACAGAATCTGTGATCCTGCTTTGGCCCCAAAACCTGTCCGTCAATATCAAAACAACTGCAATTTGCTTATGTGCAAATTTGATCAATTCAACCCTAGGAAAGCAAGTTCAAAGACATTAAATCTAAAAACACTCTCCAGAAAACAAGAACTCTGGGCACAAATTCCAAAAGAATAGAACAAGGCTCGCAATTATAAATGGTGGAGAAAATACTGCTCGAAAAAACGACGCCCTGACGATAACATTTTTACATATTCCTGTAGAGATTTGAAGTAAAAAATGTGGTTTGAAGTCAAAAGATTTGAAGTAAAAAATTTGAAGACTGGTGAAGTCAAAAATCGGTTTACCTGAACATTTCGTGCTTTATTTCTTGAGTTATTAATCAAAATGTCCAAAAATTTCAAATAACTTAGAAAATGAAACCACTTTCGCTGATGACGTGAAAATGGCTGCACGTTGTTTCGCGCGCTGCGAGTCACGTCGCCCGGACGCGTCGCTCGCAAGACCTTTGAAAAAAACCACGCTGCGAGTGACGTCACCCCCCGACCACCCGTTCTCGGGCCCTGACTGCAGCCTGAAGCCGGGAGCGAGGTTCGGGAACCAGCCCTCCCTTCTGAGGACGCGCCCCCCCCAAACCTCTCAAAATCGACCCCCCACCCTCTCTTCCCCATCTCCCTCTCTGCCCCCCTCCCCCCCCCCCCCACAATGAGTAGGGGACGGGTGCGTTTTGCAGCTGGGAGCGAGGGATTATTGCATTCAGGAACCAGTCCTCACCTCTGACGATGGGCCCCCCCCAACCGCTCAAACTCTACCACCCCCCCCTCACTGCCCCACCCCCCCTCCAACCCCACCCCCCCTCCCCCTCTCCTACCCCACCCTCCCTCTCTGTTTCCCCCCCCTCTCTCTCTCTCTATATACCCCCCTCTAGCCGCACCTGCAAGTTGGGGGCTATGCGTGAGTGGATAGGGCGGGGATGGGGTAACAGGAGTGAATGAATAATATTAATATATTATCAATGGGGATGGTGTGTGTGTGTGTGTGTGTGTGTGTGTGTGTGTGTGTGTGTGTGTGTGTGTGTGTGTGTGTGTGTGTGTGTGTGTGTGTGTGTGTGTGTGTGTGACGCCGCAGGCCACCCTCTCCCCCCACAACCGCGCGTTGATGGGACGGGACCCAACGGGTCTAGTATTTATTAATAAATATTCAAATGATTAAGGGATTTAAAATGAGAATATATTTAAATAAAGTCAATTATGTTAAAATGGCAACTGTCTATATTTACCTCTGTTCCTTAAAGCTATTCTGCTCCTTGGGAAGTTTCCACAGACAAGCCTTGGAAGTGTCAGAATTTCACACATTCTCATTAGACTCCACCAGGAGCCCAGCTGCTGAACGCAGTCAGTAAAACCTAATGTCAGTTTCGACTTAAGTATATTTATATTGACAGAGAGGTGAGGAAGTACAGGAAATAGGAAATTCAATGCAAAGAGTAGGAGTAAACAGGTCATTTTCAGAATGGCAGGCAGTGACTAGTGGGGTACCACAAGGCTCAGTGCTGGGACCCCAGCTATTTACAATATATATTAATGATCTGGATGAGGGAATTGAATGCAACATCTCCAAATTTGCGAATGACACGAAGCTGGGGGGCAGTGTTAGCTGTGAGGAGGATGCTAGAATGCTGCAAGGTGGCTTGGATAGGTTGGGTGAGTGGGCAAATGCATGGCAGATGCAGTATAATGTGGATAAATGTGAGGTTATCCACTTTGGCGGCAAAAACAGGAGGGTAGTTTATTATCTGAATGGTGGCCGATTAGGAAAAGGGGAGATGCAACGAGACCTGGGTGTCATGGTACACCAGTCATTGAAGGTAGGCATGCAGGTGCAGCAGGCTGTGAAGAAAGCGAATGGTATCTTGGCATTCATAGCAAAAGGATTTGAGTACAAGAGCAGGGAGGTTCTACTGCAGTTGTACAGGGTCTTGGTGAGGCCACACCTGGAGTATTGCGTACAGTTTTGGTCTCCTAATCTGAAGAAAGACATTCTTGCCATAGAGGGAGTACAGAGAAGGTTCACCAGACTGATTCCTGGGATGGTAGGATGTCGGGGAACTCCAGAACAAGGGATCACAGTTTAAGGATAAGGGGGAAGTCTTTTAGGACCGAGATGAGAAGATCTTTTTTCACACACAGAGTGGCGAGTCTGTGGAATTCTCTGCCACAGAAGGTAGTTGAGGCCAGTTCATTGGCTATATTTAAGAGGGAGCTAGATGTGGCCCTTGTGGCTAAAGGGATCAGGGGGTATGGAGAGAAGGCAGGTACAGGATACTGAGTTGGATGATCAGCCATGATATTGAATGGCGGTGCAGGCTCGAAGGGCCGAATGGCCTACTCCTGCACCTATTTTCTATGATTCTATGAAAGTAACCCCAGAAAAACAGCTAACTTAAAGCATGATTTCCATTGCTGCAAAGGTTAAAATCAGCTTGGAAATAGGCCCTTCTGCCTACCATCCCTGCACCAGCCTACACACCCATTTCCATTCATTTCAATTGATTTACTTCATATTCCCATCAGCCCTAGGTTCTTCTCCTCACCACGGGGAAATAGCCAAGGGCAGAAAACACTTGTTGGAGTTCTACACAGACCACCAAACAGCAGTAGGGAGGTTGGGGATAGAATCAAGCAAGAAATTAGGGATTGCGTGTAGGAAAGGTACAGCGGTTGTCATTGGTTACTTTAATCTACATATAGATTGGGCCAACCAAATTAGTAACAGTGCTGAGACGGAGGGTTTCCTGGAATGTATGCGGGATGGGTTTTTAAACCAATATGTAGAGAAACTGATTGGAGGGCAGGCCATCCTAGACTGGGTATTGTGCAATGAGGAAGGATTAGTTAGCGATCTTGTTGTGCAAGGCCCCTTGGCCAACTGTGACCATAATATGGTGGAATTTTGCATTAGGATGGAGAGTGACACGGTTAATTCAGAGACTAGGACCCGGAACTTGAATAAAGGAGACTTTGACGGTATGGGACAGGAATTGGCTCGTATAGACCGGCAAATTATACTTAAAGGGTTGACAGTGGAGATGCAATGTCAACGATTTAAAGACCACATGGTTCATCCCTGTCTGGCGAAGAAATAAAACTGGGAAGTCGGCTCAACCGTGGCTGATGAGGGAAGTCAAGGATAATGTTAAGTCCAAGGAAGAGGCATATAAATTGGCCAGAAGAAGCGGCAAACCAGAGGGCTGGATGAAATTTAGAACTCAGAGGAGGACAAAAGGGTTAATTAAGAGGGGGGGAAAAAGAGCATGAAAGAAAGCTTGCGGGGAATCCAAAAACTGACTGTAAAAGTTTATTAAGGTATGTAAAAAGGAAAAGATTAGTGAAGACGAATGTAGGTCCCTTACAGTCAGAGACAGGTGAATTTATAATGGGGAAACAAGGAAATGGCAGAACGTTAAACAAGTATTAAACAATTCACTAAGGAAGACACAAACTATTTCCCGGAAATACTAGAGGGGCCGAGGGGAGTAGGAGGGAGGAACTGAAGGGAATCCGCATTAGTCAGGAAATGGTGTTAGATAAACTGTTGGGACTGAAGGCAGATAAATTCCCAGGGCCTGATGGTCTGCATCCCAGAGTACTTAAGGAAGTGGCCCTAGAAATTGTCGATACATTTGTGATCATTTTCCAATGTTCTCTAGACTCTGGACCAGTTCCTGTGGACTGGAGGGTAGCCAAAGTAACTCCACTTTTTAAGAAAGGAGGACGAGTGAATACAGGGAATTATGGACCAGTTAGCCTGACATCGGTAGTGGGGAGGATGCTGGAATTGATTATTAAAGATGTTATAGCAGCGTATTTGGAAAGCACTCGGGATCGGTCAAAGTCAGCATGGATTTATGAAGGGGAAATCATGCTTGACTAATCTTTTGGAATTTTTTGAGGATGTAATAAGTAGAATAGACAAGGAAGAGCCAGTGGATGTGGTGTATCTGGACTTTCAAAAAGCGTTTGACAAGATCCCACACAAGAGATTAGTGTACAAAATTGGAGCACAGTGTTTTGGAGGCAGGGTATTGATATGGATAGAGAACTCGTTGGCAGACAGGAAGCAAGGAGTAGGAATTAACAGGTCCTTTTCAGAATGGCAGATACTGACTAGTGGGGTGTCACAAGGCTCCGTGCTGGTACTCCAGTTGTTTACAATATATATTAATGATTTAGACGAGGGAATTAAATGTAACATCTCTAAGTTTGTGGATGACACAAGCTTGGGTGGCAGTATGAGCTGCGAGGGGGATGCTATGAGGCTGCAGGGTGACTTGGATAGGTTGGGTGAGTGGGCAAAAGCATGGCAGACACAGTATAATGTGGTTATATGTGAGGTTATCCACTTCAGTGGCAAGAACAGGAAGGCAGATTATTATCTGAATGGTGTCAGATTAGGAGAAGGGGGGATGCAACAAGACCTGGGTGTGCTTGTACATCAGTCACTGAAAGTAAGCATGCAGGTACACCAGGCAGTGAAGAAAGCTCATGGCATGTTGGCCTTCATTGAGAGAAGATTTGAGTTAAGGAGCAAGGAGGTCCTACTCCAGTTGTACAGGGCCCTGGTGAGACCACACCTGGAATAATGTGTGCAATTTTGGTCTCCTAATTTGTGGAAAGACATTATTGCTATTGAGGGAGTGCAGCGTAGGTTCACCAGGTTAATTCCTGGGAAGGTGGGAATGACATATGACGAAAGAATGGGCTGGTATTCCCTGGAATTTGAAAGAATTAGAGGGGATGTTACAGAAACATATACATTTCTTAGGGGATTGGACAGGGTAGATGCAGAAAAAATGTTTCCGATGTTGGGGGAATCCAGAACCAGGGATCACAGTTTAAGAATAAGGGGTAGGCCATTTAGGATTGATATGAGGAAAAACGTTTTCACCCAGAGAGTTGTGAATCTGCGTAATTCTCTGCCACAGAAGGCAGTGAGGGCCAATTTATTGGATGTTTTCAAGAGAGAGTTAGATTTAGCTATTAGGGCTAAGGAAATCAAGGGATATGGGGAGAACGCAGAAACAGGGTACTGATTTTGGACAATCAGCCATGATAATATTGGTTCTGCCAGTTCTGCAGAGACAAATGACATGCTTTAATGAATGAATGAATAAGTTTATTGGCCAAATATTCACATACAAGGAAGTTGCCTTGGTGCAACTTGGCTCTGCGTTGGGGAGAAAGATGGAAAGGCGGAGGGGGTGGTGATTAGCAAATTACGTTTGTGATGGGACCTTAAGGCAAAGGCACCAATTTTCCTAACATTTATTGGAAAATGGGAGGAGGAGCCAGCGGCGGCAAAGCGGACAAAGCAACGACAGACAGGAAGAAGCGGCAGCTGGCGAGAGGGGAGGAGGCCTCACAGTAACTGAGCACGTACTGTAGGGGACTGCGGCCTGGATAAAGTGCCGACCCCAGGAGCGACAAGGTGAGCCGCAACAACATCTGCTTCAACCGGACCGTGCGGCAGCTGGTGAAGAGGGGCTCGCTGGTGCAGACAGCGGTATCGGCAGCTAGTTTTTAGGTGAAACACAAAATGCTGGAGTAATTCAGCAGACTGAATCAGTCTGAAGAAGGGTCCCGACCCAAAACGTTACAAATCCATGTTCTCCATAGATGCTGCCTGACCCCCGGGTTTAAAAGCTCGGAAAAACATATACAAGCCAAGATATTAGAACAGATGATCAAAAAGGTGCCTTAAAAGAAGTGGTAAAGAAGATTACTTTTTGGATTTGATAGCTGAAACCAGGGCTTCCACTTCTGGGATTAAAAGAGAACAGGATGCAAAGAGGCAAGAACTGGTGGAACCACAGAATCATAAAGAATGGGTGAACCAGACAGATTTGAACCGAGAATCAGAATTAAAAAAATATTCAATATAGTTTCATAAATTTATGCGAGAGACAATGTAGAGTGTTTCAACCTTTTTATAGGAAAAATGTTGTCAAAAGGTATAAAGAAGATTTATGAGGATGTTGCGAGGACTCGAGGGTCTGAGCTACAGGGAGTGGCTGGGACTATTCCTCAGAGCGCAGGAGGATGAGGGGTGATCTAATAGACGTGTACAAAATCATGAGAGGAATAGATCGGGTAGATGCACAGTCTCTTGTCCAGAGTTGGGGAATCGAGAACTAGGGGCCATAGGTTTAAGGTGAAGGGGAAAATATTTAATCTGAGGGGTAACTTTTTTACACAAAGGGCGGTGGGTGTATGGAACGAGCTGCCAGAGGAGGTAGTTGAGGCAGGGACTATTGCACATTTAAGAAACAATTAGACAGGTACATGGATATGACAGATTTAGAAGGATATGGGCCAAATGCTGGAGATGGGGCTAGTGTAGATGGGACATGTTGGTGGGTCTGATTCCACGCTGTATAGCCTAATATGTAGAAAGCACATGACCGAATGAGCCATTCTGCTGTCTTTGTGTCAATGGGATGTTTCTACATAGCTCAATGACAATGAGCTGTGACAAATCAAGTACTGGAAGAAAATATATCACAAAGCTGCAAGAAAGATTTCTGCTCAGAGTGAAAATGATGGATCGTTGATTTTTGCCTTTTTTTAGTCAACTTGCTGTTTTATTGCCTTTGTTGTCGACCAATGATTTAATATCAAGATTGGTAATACTGTATTGGTTGCAAGCATTTGGTTAAGTAACGTCAGGGTTAATGAAATGAGATTGAGGAGTACCAAAGCTAATTATTTTAAGTGGTCATCGTGGCAGCAGTGGACTTGTCAATCCTGAATGCAGATGAACCCATGGACTCACAGAGAAATTCAGATTGTGATTAAATCAGAAAAAAGCTTGAGACTCATAACTCCAAAGTGACAAAATAGTGAACAAGTGCTGTACAAACACACTTTTCCAATCAATTAGCATTGTACCACCATTGGCAGCAATCTTCAATTGTACGAAGATAAATACTTGACTCTCATTATAGATGCATTGTAAAGTTTGGGGAAACCTTCCTTAACCATCATGTCTGTCTCTGAAATTGCGATTGTAGATCTGCTGTGATGTTACCAATGCTGTTTCTCGAATAATAATGAAGAACTTTTAATTTTATTTTTAAGTATTCATAATATGGCCAAGATTTCTCAGTACAGGATCACTATAGCTGGTTCCCATCACTGGAATAATGATTGATCAATTTCAAAAAATGGTAACACCTACAGGCCTTATGTGCCAAAACCTGATGAAGGACAGTTCAGGCCTATCGGTCCTCCTCTCCATCCTTCCTTATTGTACATGACATGGCTGACAATCAATAAAAATACTCTGGGCAATTCCAATGTTAATTCTTAAGCTATACCGAGCAGAAATTACATTATTAAAAACACAGAAAGCTCTATTTCTTTTCAAGTGAGAACCTATATTAACCAAAGTAGTTAGTCTTGAAATCGATGTCGAAGACAATGATAGCTATACCAAACAATGGGACACTGGATAGTGCATTCAGAAAGTATTCATACCCCTTCACTTTTTCCACATTTTGTTACGTTACAGCCTTATTCTAAAATTGATTAAATTCAATTTTTTTTAGTATCAATTTACACACAATACCCCAGAATAAAAAAGCGGAAACAGGACATTTTTGCAAAGTAATTAAAAAGAAATAACTGAAATATCACATTTACATAAGTATTCAGACCCTTTACTCAGTACTTTGTTGAGGCACCTTTGGCAGTGATTACAGCCTCATCTTCTTGGGTATGACGCTACAAGCTTGGCACGCCTCTATTTGAGTAATTTCTCCCATTCTTCTCTGCAGATCCTCTCAAGCTCTGTCAAGTTAGATGGGGAGCGTCGATGCACAGCTATTTTCAGGTCCCTCCAGAGATGTTCGATCGGGTTCAAGTCCGGGCTCTGGCTGGGCCACTCCAGCACATTCACAGACTTGTCAAGAAGACACCCCTGCATTGTCTTGGATGTGTGCTTAGGGTCGTTGTCCTGTTGGAAGGTGAACCTCAGCCCCAGTCTGAGGTTCAGAAAGCTCTGGCGCAGGTTTTCATCAAGAATCTCTCTGTACTTTGCTCCATTCATCTTTTCCTCGATCCTGAGTAGTCTCCCAGTTCCTGCCTCTGAAAAACATCCCCACATCTTGAAGCTACTACCGCCATGCTTCATCGCAGGTATAGTATTGGCAGGTGATGAGTGGTGTCTGGTTTCCTCCAGATGTGATGCTTGGCATTCAGGCCAAAGAGTTCAATCTTGGTTTCATCAGACTAGAGCACCAGTGAAAACAACCCTTTTGGCGGGCTGTCATGTGCCTTTTACTGAGGAATGGCTTCCGTCCGGCCACTCTACCATAAAGGCCTGATTGGTGGAGTGTCGCAGATATAGTTGTCCTTCCGGAAGGTTCTCCCATCTCCACAAATGAGCTCTGGAGCTCTGTCAGAGTGACCATCGGGTTCTTGGTCATCTCCCTGACCAAGGCCCTTCTCAGTTTGGCCGGGCAGCCAGCTCTATGAAGAGTCCAAAGTTCTTCCATTTAAGAATAATGGAGCCTACTGTGCTCTTCGTAACTGCAATGCTGCAGAAATTGTTTTATACCCTTCCCCAGATCTGTGTCTCGACAAAATCCTGTCCTGGAGGTCTACAAACAATTCCTTTGTCTTCATGGCTTGGTTTTTGCTCTGCACTTGCACTGTCAAGCACTGTTTTGACATGCACTGTCAACTGTGGGACCTTATATAGACAGGTGTGTGCCTTTCCAAATTAATGTCCAATCAATTGAATTTACCACTGGTGGACTCCAATCAAGTTGTAGAAACATCTCAAGGATAATCAATTGAAACAGGATGAACCCAAGCTCAATTTTGAGTGTTACAGCAAAGGGTCTGAATACTTGCGTAAATGTGATATTTCAGTTCTTTATTTTTAATTACTTTGCAAACATTTCTAAACGCCTGTTTTCGCTTTTTTTTTAAATGGTATACTGTGTGTAGATTGATGATTAAAAAAAAGAATTTAATCCATTTTAAAATAAGGCTGTAATGTAACAAAACGTGGAAAAAGTGAAGGGGTCTGAATACTTTCTGAATGCACTGTACTACTGTATGGCACTGTACTTTCTGAATGCACTGTACTACTATTCTTCTGAATAGCTGTAGTATTGAAATGAAAAACTGATGTCTAGCTTATAATTACAATCATTTGGGACACATTGAATTTTAAAACACATGCAAGATAGAGAATCTGACAAAAGCAGATATGAGCTTGCAGATGTTAAGTAACACTTATCAACAGCATGGCACAGACAGACAAAGACAGATGAAATGGAAATAGTATCAATCATTTCAAACTGCACTTCAAAACAAAAAATATTAAAATAAAATCCTTTGCTTTAGTTGTCTGCAATAAGCGAGTTCGGTGTTCCAAAAAACGGAAGGAATCGTGGGATTTGTCAAAGGTCACTGGCTATAAAAAAGAAGCGAACAAAGCGCTGGCTGCATAAACTGTAGGTAAATTCTTATCTTTATTCATGATTTATGTGTAAAAATATATTTAATCAGAGGAACGGGAGTGCCAGGTAGCGGGAGAGCGGGTGTAACAGCGAGAGAGAGGGAGCAGATGGCAGTGGGAAACACGGGAGAGCACGTACAGACCCGCTCCTCATCCACAGCTCGGGTTGAGCCCGTGTCCCCGGCGCGCAGGTGCTGCCAAGCCGCTGCTGGACCGCCCCACCCAGCGACCGGCCAACCGCCGCAGCACCAGCGCAGGCCGGCCATCGGCAGGGGTGCATGCGGGGTGCTGCGGCGGTATGGCTGGACAGGCAGCATCCCCGGAGAAAAGGAATCTGTGACGTTTCGGATCGAGACACTTCTCCGGAGATGTTGCCTGGCCCGCTGCAGCGCTCCGTGTGCGTCCCCGCCAGTGGCCGGCGCTCGGCCCCCGACCATCAAACCTCTCCGTCTGGGTCACAACACCCTCCACCAGCAGAGTCTTAGATGCCATAAGACATGCCCTCCACCAGCTCACCGAGGGGGCAAACAGACAGCCACTGGACAGGGAGAGAAGCGCGGCCGGCAGTCCCCGCCCCGCCCGGGTATGGCCCCCCACCCACCGGGTGTCGGAGCGGAGCCAGCGCCGAGCCCCCCCAACCCCCCCTCGGCTGCGAGCCCGGCCCAACACCGCCGTCCGCCTCTGGACGGCCCAGCGGCGGCTCGGTGGCGCTGGAAACCCGTGCCCAACCAGGCATCCTGACCCCTTGGGGCAGCACGAAGCTTGAAGCCCTCACTGAAACGAAGGTCTGATGACCAAATATAACACACAGCAGATCTGCACCCTCCAAAGTCTATCTCCAGTGACCTGTGCATGCGCAGTCAGAATACCGAACTAGCTTATTCTCAGACAGTATTTTCAACAGATTCTCTTTGTGAATTGTTTATCCTTACATCCGAATGGTGCAATTCAATAGTTACACAGTGTTTACAATTACTGGTACCTGGTCTTTCCTTGCTTCTGGTGACTTTGGACACCCCATGCTTTTGCTCGAAATAGCTTCGACCAACATTAATCCTTCAGCCTGAGGGGAATCTACTGCAAGGACCTCTGGCTCCTCATCATCTGTTCGTCCAGTTGGACTGGTTAATTTCTGGCTCTGCCGTCTGTCGGTCCTGAAATCCTGGAGGTCATGTTCTTTATCCACAATGACCCACTCTTTGGAGTCAACCTCCTGCCTGCAGGAGCTTAAATTGAGTGCTACAAAACCATTGCTAACAACACCATCACCGTGCTCAGGAGACTCCAAAGAGGCTGGTTTTGTACTGTCCGGAACGTATTCTTCATCAAAGTGCCATATTCTGTCAGCGCGAGCTGCAGCAGAGGTCTTGCGATACTGGGAAGCAGGAACATCCTTAAGTAAGTCTTCCTGGACCTTTGTGGAACTGGAGAAGAATAAGGGAACATGATGAATTACACAGACTTGTAACTCAACTATATCATCTGAAAACTCAGTGGTATTCAGAATAAATAAATTCATTTATTATAGCAATTGATTAACCCTAAATACGACATGCATGTCCCAAGACCATTTTACCTGCATTGACCAAATTGTTCTACTTATCTCTTAATATCCACATCTGACCATCTGCAGTGCAATGTACTATCACAATGATGTTTTGTTTTAAAAAATTATGTTCAGCCATCTTTACATTTTTGTTTAGAACCCAAATATTAAATAGAAACAAGATTCAAACCAATTACAAAAACACAAATTATTGTTGATTGTAAATTCTCATCAACATTTCTGTTTATCTTTCTTCCTCCTTTTGGATTTAGTACTTTGAAGATACAAGCTAACTCACATGTTGAATGATTCAAATGTTGAACAAAGACTAGAACAATACTCTGCACCATCTTCTCACCATTTGATTCTCATCAGCCAGCGACATTCAGGTGGACGATGCCATGGAAATTAACAGAAAAGAAACAATTTCCATGGGAGCAGATGGTTAAAATTAGGTTTAAAACAAACATGAGTGACTTTAATGGGGAGCCCTTCAGCTCAGAGGTCGTTGTGCAATGAAAAATATGGAAACTTTAAGAGCAATTTCTTTATCCAGGAGCTTTTTAAAGCATCTAATGTTTCACCACTCCCTGTAGCTGAAGCAAATGTAAGTTTTCCTGATTGCTCAGTATAGGCTTCTCTCTCCACAGATACTGTGTGTGGTCCACTAACTATATTCTTTATTTTCTATTTTTATTACCAAAAAAAAATCAATGCTTATTCAAGCTAAATATGAATAAATTCTAGATGTAGAGGATAATGGCAACCATTGCACTGATATATTTTAAATTGTTGGCACAAAATGATGGCTGGACTTATTTTATTCCTCATTCTTTCTGCATACAATTCCGGTACATTATTGTTTTTGGGGTGGTGGTGGTAAGCCGTCTTGAATGTTGCAATCCTTATGATACAAGCATCACCTCAGTGGTGTTGTGCAAGAATAAATATTACGTACTCATGTCTAAATGTTGCAGAGGTCATTACAGGGGTCATTGAATGTTGGTGTGTAATGAGCTTTGACTACCCAAGCAATTGAGAGTGTCAAATATTGCATATTCTGACATGATGGCAGGAAGGTCATTGACAAAGTACTCAGACAGTTACGTGTCTGTTTGTGCCTGAAGAACTGCTGTTACAATGAGCTGGTACTGAGAGTTCCAAGCCATTTTTTTGTGCACAAAATAAGACCCTAGCTAGTGGAGATTTCTCCTCTTCCCATGTGCTGTAATTTTACAAGGGCACCTTGATACCACACATGAAAAATGGTTAGCTTGATATCAAGGGCACAGCCTCATTTTGCTCAACATTTCTATTTTTGGCCACATTTGGACCATCATGAGCCAATAGTCCTGGCAGAATCAAGCAGAGCAGTGAGCAGCTAAATGATGAGGGTTTGCCCCTTGCTAGTGCTGTCAACATCGCCTCTATCACACTGCTCATAACTGCAGAGGGGTAATTGTTTAATGGGATTTGCTGTGCTCTTTATGGACAGGCGTTCATTCATGGGCTGTAATTTCACATTATTGGATGATACTGGTGCCACTGTTATGATTGATCGAACCTTAAGGGGAGAGGAGCACAGGAGCAGACATAGGTCACATGGCTCAGCGTTTTCTTATAGCTGAATAAAATTAAAGCTGATCTGATCCTGGCCTCAACTCCACTTTCCTGCATGTTCCTCAAAATCCTCATCTTCCCAAACGACCAAAGAAAATGGCATTCACATCGAGAACAGTCAATGATTCAGCCTCCACAGTTCTGTGGGATAGAGAATTCCAAAGATTCATAACTAAAGGAGAGATTTCTAAGTCAATCTCAAGTGGCAACCCCCTTATTATGAAAGCATACTGTCTTGTTCTATATTCCTTCATGGGGGAGAATGTCCTCTTAGCAATTACCTTGTCAACACCCCTCAGAACATTACGACAGCATCTTCATACAGGCACTTAATCTGATAAATCTTTCTTCACAAAACCTACCTCTTCGTCCAGTGAGTAATTTTTGAACTGCCTCATTGTTGCCGTATACAGTGCCCTCCATAATTTTTGGGACAAAGACCCATCATTTATTTATTTGCCTCTGTACTCCACAATTTGACATTTGGTAATAGAAAAAAAATCACATGTGGCTGAAGTGCACATTGTCAGATTTTAATAAAGGCATTTTTTATATATTTTGGTTTCACCATGGAGAAATTACAGCTGTGTTTATACATCGTTCCTCCCCCCTTCCCCCCCCCCCCCCCAATATTTCAGTGCACCATAATGTTTGGGACACAGCAATGTCATGCAAATTATAGTAGTCATGTTTAGTATTTTGTTGCATGCAATGATTGCTTGAAGTCTGCGATTCATGGACATCACCAGTTGCTGGGTGTCTTCTCTGGTGATGCTCTGCCAGGCCTGTATTGCCACCATCTTTAGCTTATGCTTGTTTTGGAGGCTAATTCCCTTCTGTTCCCTCTTCAGCATATAAAAGGCATGCTCAATTGGGTTCAGATCGGGTGATTGACTTGGTCACTCAAGAATTGACTATTTTTTAGCTTTGAAAAACTCCTTTGTGGCTTTAGCAGTATGTTTGGGATCATTGCCTTGCTGTAGAATGAACCGCCAGCCAATGAGTTTTGAGACATTTGTTTGAACTTGAGAAGAAAGGATGTGTCTATACACTTCAGAATTCATTATGCTACTACCATCAGCAGTTGTATCATCAATTAAAATAAGTGAGCCAGTACCTTCAGCAGCCATACATGCCCAGGCCATTACACCCCCACCACCGTGTTTCACAGATGAGGTGGTATGCTTTGGATCTTGGGCAGTTCCTTCTCTCCTCCATACTTTGTTCTTGCCATCACTCTGATATAAATACATCTTCATCTCATCTGTCCACAAGACCTTTTTCAAGAACTGTGGTTGCTCTTTTAAGTACTTCTTGGGAAACTGTAACCTGGCCATCCTATTTTTGCGGTGAACCAGTGGTTTGCATCATGCAGTGTAGCCTCTGTATTTCTTTCATGAAGTCTTCTGCAGACAGTGGTCAATGGCAAATCCACACCTGAAGAGTGTTTCTGATCTGTCGGACAGGTGTTTGGGGATTTTTCTTTATCTATCTATTCTATTCTTTCTATACTATTACTAAAACTCCCATCTTGACACTTCCGGTCTGCATTGTATTTAAATTTGCGCAAAAACGACCCCCCATAGCGCTATGATTTTTCGACTCCATACTCACCATTCTCCTCTGCTGCAAGTCAAATAAGTTTTGTTCTGATCGGTGAAATAGTACAAAAGTTATGACGGTTTGTAAATCGTACAAACCACCCCTTCCGGAACCCGCTGTCAATACCCCGGTGAGGAGAATAAAAAGCTGAAGGGGCGCAGTGTGTTGAGCCGCTCGAGGAGTGTGCAGCCTGCGGGCGGCTCCTGCGGAGACCAACACGACCAGCCGGACGGAAGCTGCTGAGTTGAACCGGAAGCCTCTGAGTGAAGCCGGAGTGGGACGGGGATCTGCTGCGTGAGGCCGAAAGCTGAAGGTGCGAGGTGAGAAAAGTGTGAACCCCTCCCTTCCCCCTCCCTCCAGACCCCCCCCTCCCCCACACCCCTTCCCCTGAGTGGTGGAATATTGCTTTGGGGGAACGGGTTGCGTTGGGGGAACAAGTGACTGGTGGAATATTGCATTGGAGAATGGGTTCCATTGGGGGGGGGACCACTTAGTCTAGTTATAGAGAACATTCTTCTGTCATCAGCTGTGGAGGTCTTCCTTTGCGATTAGCAAGCTCACCAGTGCTCTCTTTCTTCTTAATGATGTTCTAAACAGTTGATTTTGGTAAGCCTAAGGTTTGGCTGATGTTTCTAACAGTTTTATTCCTGGTTCTCAGTCTCATAATGGCTTATTTGACTTTCATTGCCACAACTTTGGTCCTCATGTTCATAAACAGCAATAAACGTTCCCAAAGGTGATGGAAAGACTGGAAGAAAGACTAGGTGCTGAGAGCTCTCTTATACCTGCTTGAAGGAGGCAATTAAACACACCTGAGCAATTACAAACACCTGCGAAACCATGTGATCCAAACATTATGGAGGGCACTGTACCCTCCTAAACAAGAAGATCAACATTCTATGCAGTACTCATAGTGAAAAAACAGTACTCAAGTTAAAAAAGTCCATTACAAGTTGCAACATGGATTCTCAACTTTTGTACTCCAGTCATATTGTAGGTATGTTACAATACCTACCTTTAGCAGCGCTGCAGTTCTGCCGCTACCCGTGTGCACGACTTTGGCGCCGTTCAGAGGGGGACGGGTTTAAAATGCCGATTTTTTCTAGGCAGTCCAAATCAATCCATGTCGGGCGATTTCGTCGCTAAAGAGAAATCGCTCCGATATTTCATTCATAAAGGTATTTTTAAACTACGCTAGATTATTTATTAACTAGAGTAGTTTAAAAAAAATCATCTTCTAAAGCTCTGAATGGTGACAGCGGAACGGACCTAAGGTAGGCGATAAAAAAAGCCACACAGTTTATTTTTTCATAAAAACTTGGTTTTTAGGAAGGCTATAATCATATTTTCATGTTGCGAAAAGGGGACAAAAAAAAATGTATGAACCGGCTGTATCTTTCATACCGACTTCACTGCAAACCGCAACGTTCTAATCCTCCGCATTCCACTAAAACCCACTCGCTAGTTGATTTAAATGGCCATTAATTTACAGGCAGTAAACACTAAATTCCTTCCATTTGGCCTAGAAATTCATGAAAATGAGATTTAAAAATTATGTTATATTGTGGATTATTGTGTGAATGTTACTTGGACACTTAGGCAATTTTTAAAAAGTTTATCTTTTCTTAAGAAATGGATAGATGTTTGGATCTACTCATTGAATTTTGTAATTAGCTACAATTAGATAACTAACTAATTATATGCTTTAATTTCAGGTCATCCAAGTAAGATTGTTTCATATTTATTTCAGAATGTTTCAATCTATAATAACTGAAAATTCTATTGAGTTCTCTTAATTTTTAAGAAAGTTATGGGCTTTCAACTGTTCTAGATCACAGTTTTTGAGTTTAGTCAATTGAAAGGCAACGGGGAACAAGATGCTAATGTCCGAGTATGAAAATGGTCATAACTTTCTTAATACTGAAGATATGAAAGTGAATTAGGTGTCAAATTAAACTTCTTTTTATGCTTTATCTGATGGGATAAATTGCAGACTTGATTTTTAAAATCTCAAAATTTTGTAACATTGCTACATATTGCAGTAATGATCAATCTTTCATTTGATTTCACAATTGCTTTCTGCAGATTTTCTATTACCATGGACGTGAGCAGCCATATACCTCTGCATAGCAGCGTTCTACAGTCTAAAATTTAAAAACAATGCGCATTTTCAACATCTGAAATAAAACGAGAATGTTGCAAACAATGAGCACGTCAGGCAACATCTGTTAGGCAAATCAATCCCTGCTCTGGCCTTTTACTCTTTTTTCCCCTCTCGTTTATTATACTATTTATAAGTCGGGTCCCAGTCACGCGGGAGGCCTAGTCCCCCAAGTGCAACCCATTCCCCAACGCAATATTCCACCACTCACCCATAGCTCCTAACTGCGGTTTGTGGGTAGGGGGTGGGAGCTCAGCGAAGGGGGGGGGGGGAATCACGGGGGAGGGGGGGGAGGGGGGCAGGAGCCAGCGAGGGGGGCCAGGGGCTGGAGCTGGTGGTGAGATTGGGACTCACAGCGGGCGCTGGTCGTAGCCGTTCTCCTCTGCCGGGATCAGAGTCTCCACTTTCCATTGGCCGACATCGCCAACTCTGCGTCGGGCCAGGCCGCTTCCGGCCCCTCCGAAATTGTGTCCAGTTGGAAACCTCCGCCGGCCATCCAGAGCGTCCTTCAGTTCCAGTAAAGACGCGATGGAGCAGGTAGGGGCGGACCGTTCCGCGAAGTGACTGGAGAAGGCTAATCCGCTAATACAATTCTGGTTGACTTATGCTTGACCTTTTTTTTCTATTTTGTTTTTTTTTAAAACATAAATCATTTACTGGATTTTCGAATTTTCCTTATCACTTAACCTACCACGAATGTTACACTTTTTATACTTTTATTTAACCCCAGTGTGAGGTACAGCTGGTTCCGAAGCAGATAGACAAAATGCTGGAGTAACTCAGCGGGGCAGGCAGCATCTCTGGAGAGAAGGAATGGGTGACATTTCGGGTCGAGACCCTTCTTCAGACTGATGTCAGGGGAGTGGGCGGGACAGAGATAGAATGTAGGCGGAGACAGTATGACTGGTGGGAGAACTGGGAAGGGGGAGGGAATGGAGAGAGAGGGAAAGCATGGCTATTTGAAGTTAGAGAGGTCAATGTTCATACCACTGGGGTGTAAGCTACCCAAGCGAAATATGAGGTGGCGTTCCTCCAGTTTGCGCTGGGTCTCACTCTGACAATAGAGGCAGCCCAGGACAGAAATGGGAATTGAAATGGGAGGGGGAGTTAAAGTACTGAGCAACTGGGAGATCAGGGGACTCAGCGGAGGTGTTCAGCGAAACAATCGCTGAGCCTGCGCTTGGTCGAGCCGATGTACATAAATTGACACCTGGAACAGTGGATACAGTAGATAAGGTTGGAGAGGTGCAAGTGAATCTCTGCCTCACCTGAGAAGACTGTCGGGATCCTTGGATGGAGTCGAGGGAGGAGGCAAAGGGACAGGTGTTGCATTTCCTGTGGTTGCAGGGGAAAGTACCTGGGGACGGGGTGGTTTGGGTGGGAAGAGGCGAGTCGACCAGGGAGTTGCGGAGGGAACGTTATCTGCAGAAAGCAGAAAAGGGTGGAGATGGGTAGATGTGGCCAGTAGTGGGATCCCGTTGGAGGTGGTGAAAATGTTGGAAGATTATATGCTGTATGCGATGGCTGATGGGGTGAAAGGTGAGGACGAGGGACTCTGTCCTTGTTGCGAATGGGGGGAGGAGGAGCAAGAGCGGAGCTGCGGGATATTGAGGAGACCCTAGTGAGAGCCTCATCTATAATGGAAGAGGTGAGCCCCCATTCCCTAAAGAATGAGGACATCTCCGATGATCTAGTATGGAAAACCTCAACCTGGGCGCAGATGCAACGTAGACGGAGGAATTGGGAGTAGGGGATAGAGTCTTTACAGGAAACAGTGTGAGAAGAAGTATAGTCTAGATAGCTATGGGAGTCAGTAGGTTTGTAGTAGATGTTGGTCAATTGTCTGTCTTCTGTGATGGAGAGGGTGAGATCCAGAAATGGTAGGGAGATATTGGAGATGGGTCCAAGTGAATTTGAGTGCCGGATGGAAATTAGTCGTGAAGTTGATGAAGTCAGTGAGTTCTGCATGGGAGCAAGAAGCAGCACCGATGGAGTAGTCAATGTAGTCAATGGTGAGGTAGAGTTCGGGGAAAGGGCCAGTGTACGCCTGGAACAGTGATTGTTCGACGTACCCTACAAAGTGGCAGGCATAGCTGGGGCCCATGCGAGCCTTGTATTTGCAAGAGTCGAAGGAGTTGTTGAGGGTGAGGACCAGTTCTGCTAGGTGGAGGAGAGTATTGGTAGACAGAAATTGGCTGGTTCTGTGGTCGAAGAAGAAACGGAGGGCTTTAAGACCTTTGTGGTGGGGGATGGAGGTGTAGGGTGAGTGGACATTCATGGTAAAGATGAGGGAGTGGGGGCCTGGGAAACAAAAGTCATTGAGGAGATGAAGAGCCTGTTAGGTGTCTTGGACATAGGTAGTTAGGGGTTGGATTTTGGGGGGGGGGGGGGGGATAGGATGGAGTTGAAGTATGTGGAAATGAATTTGGTGGGACATGAACAAGCAGAAACAATGGGTCTGCCAGGACAGTTCTGTTTGTGGATTTGTTTCTGAAGCAAATGTCCTCTCTACTAAAGAAACATTACTTGCATGTCCCACTCCGGTGCCTGGAATGCATTGATGAATAAAAAGCAAATCAGGGACACTCCATTAACATTTTATTGAATTACCAAATGAGCCACTAAAAAGCACAACATTGAAAATTCTTACCTCCATGAAGTGGTTGAACAAACTACATTTTAGTTCGGGCCAATTCAAAGTCTTTGTTAACGAGTTAGAACGTACTTATCTTTAGTTGGAAGCAGCACATGTTCTATTAGCCTCTGGCTTTAATTCCTGCACACCGAAGTGCCAAAGTCACGGTAAAGCAGAAGTCAGATATTAGGATGGTGAGCCTCCCTTTTTCCTGAAGGACTCACCACCAAGGGTCGAGTTAATGTTCAGTCTGCCTCGCACACAGACATAGAACTCAAACCTTCAGGCTAACTGAGCCCACAAAACTGCAAAAAGTGCAAATGACTGCAGTATTGGGCCCCGTGTCTTTTAAAAGTAATGGCACCTTCTGTGTTAACTCAACAAAAATTAGGATTCAACACTTTATTACTTCATTGTGTTACATCTGCACTGCAGTAGGAATAACACTTCCAAAACATAAACCTTACCCAACTACATCCAGCTGTCAACTTTCAGGCTCGTAATGGAATTACGTAAGAAACTAAGCATATAAAATCATGAAGACATAAATAATGGGATATAGTGAGAAGGGAAAGATTTAAAAGGGGCCTGAAGGACAACTTTTTCCACACCAAGGGTGGTGGGTATATAGAATGAGCTGCCAGAGGACATGGTAGAGGGGGGTATAATTACAATGTTTTAAAGACATTTAGACCGATTCATGGATTAGAAAGGTTTGAAGAGATATTGACCAAAGGTTGGCAAAGGGACTCGTTCAAAGCAGCACAGAAAAGTGAGGCAAATGGGGCCGTTTCTGTGTAGCATAACTCTAGCATTCCCACATGGCCAGCAATCCCAAATGGAACATAGCCTGAGAAGGCAAGACTCTGAAACAAAACAATACTTTCATGTGAAAATTAAATACATGAGAATACCAATTATGTTCACCTGGCCCTGTGCTGCTTATATTAAACAGAGAATAATGGTTCAAGGATTAAGTTTTATTTAATTTATCCCAATGTCCTGAGGAATAGGCTTTTCCATTAAGACGTGTTCAGCATGTGCTCTTTTGAGCCCACTGCTTTAAACCACGGAATATATTCACAATAGAAAGTTAATCCAGAAGAGAATACATTTGCGCTTACCAAGCTTCTAAGAATTTATCAGTGCTGGGCTTTGGCTCCAATGTGAGACGTTTTTCAAACTCAAAGCTGTGAATTGATCTCAACTTTCTTAGCAATGGCATATCCCGATCTGGTTGCAAAGTCTCGGAGCGTACTTTCACAGGAGATCCCAAACTTGGTCCATTTTGAGGCACATTTCCAGCACCGTGACTGCTCTCTTCCTCTGTGACCCCCTGCATTTACCAAAGAATAATGTTTTACTACATATGTCACTTGATCTGCAAAGGCCATTTAACAAAAACAGTAGAAAGATTTTTTCAGGCATCAATATCCACAGGTATAAAATGCAAGCACATAATATAAAATGTAATGCTGAAATTATGACTTGTTTTTGCAAGTACTATTTTGTTCCTTCATGATTAACCGAATATTCATGAAATGCTTCACCACAATTTTCTGACCAGAAAGATGATAACCAAAGTCCTTTCAATAGAAAATGCTGGAACTATTCAGCAGGTTATATTACTGCTGTGGGAAGAGAAGCAGTGTTTTACGTCAAAGACTCTTCATCAGAACTAGGAAGGAAACAAATGAAGCTTGTAAAGCTGCAGGGCGGGTGGGATGGGGATGTTTTTGATAGGGTGACATAAAGGTGACTATGGGACATAACCTGTAAAAAAGTTAGACACAAAATGCTGGAGTAACTCAGCGGGACAGGCATCATCTCTGAATAGAAGGAATGGGCGCAGTTTCAGGTCGAGACCCATCTTCCGACTGAGAGTCAGGGGAGAGGGAGACACAGAGATATGGAAGGGTAGGGTGTGAAACCGAAACATCAAAGGGGACAAAGCTCAAGGAAAATGTAGAATACATCATCATCGGTGAGAAAGAAGCATAAAATTTAATCAGGAGGACAGTCAGACTGGTCTGAGAACTAGGAAGGGGAGGGATGGAGAGAGCGAGGAAGCAAGGGTTACTTGAAGTTAGAGAAGTCAATATGTACACTGGTGGGTTGTAATCCGCCCAAGCAAAATATGAGGTGCTGTTCCTCCTATTTGCATTGGGTCTCACTCTGACAGTGAAGGAGGCCCTGGACAGAAAGGTCAGTATGGGAATGGGAGAGGGAGTTAAAGTGTTTAGCAACCGGGAGATCATGTAGGTTTAGGCGGACTGAGCAGAGGTGTTCAGCGAAACAATTGCCAAGCCTGCGCTTGGACTCGTCGATATTCCACACCTGGAACAGAGGATACGTTAGACGAGGTTGGAGGAGGTGCAAGTGAACCTCTGCCTCTCCTGAAAGGACTGTCGGAGTCCTTGGACGGAGTCAAGGGAGGAGGTATAGGTTATTTGGTCAATGAGTGAATAGTAGCAATCAGTAATTGAGGACATACACAAAAGAAGATCGAGGTGCAAAATACAGAGCGGAAAGAGATATCCGACAGGTCAGACCCTTCATCCCAAAAGCAAAAAAGGAGAAAAGGAAAAAGGGGTGGGGGGGGAAAGAGCTATGAGCCAATACCACAGATAGACGACTGATACAGATCGATAAATCATGTTAAATGAATTTGTAGAATGGAATACTGAGGCCAGAAGGCCACAGTATGCCCAGATGGAAGCTGATCCACAAATTTATATTTGCTCTCATCTCCCGTCTGGGCAAGTTTCAGACTTCTGGACCTGGCAGTACATTCTACATCTTTTCTACCTTCAGAAGTCGAGGAAAGACAGTGGGAGAGCAGCCATCTTGCTGGGGGGAAAAAAATGTTTTTAAATAAGCAAGATAAAATGGAAGATAATTTTTGTCTGCTAGTTTACTGTGTACTTTATTGAGAATAAAATGAAAGCAAGGTGCAGCAGAGTGGCCTGTAAGGAGTGGCCATGTTGAGAAAAAGTGCTTTGGCTCAAGAGACTTTGACAAGAAGGGCTGAGGGAAGGGGTGCTGACCTGTCAAAAGCCCAGGGCAGCAATCAACAGTAAATAGGAGCTGTTGGAAACACATCAATGAGGCATGCAGGATCTCATGATGAGCTACAGCTGCATGATGTTGGAGTTGGTGAACGCCTTGGTGGCTCCTGGTGACCATATCTTAGCAAGTGTTGGTTGATCAAGGAACTCACACTCAAAGTTGACGACCTAGCGACTGCTTGAAATGTTGCAGCAGGGAAAATGACCTGGACGCTGTGTTTCTGGAAGCGGTCACACCTATTAGATTAACTGCTTCTAATTAGGCAGGAGGAGGAGGAGGGGAGACTGCAAGTGAGGCAGGTCGGGGGATCCAAGATGCAGTGTTAAAGGAGCTTCGTCCTTTTAGTTTGTCTTGTTGGTCTGAGATTGTTGCTCCCCGTGCAGATAAGTGTGGGGGCTGTAGGAAGAATGAGCAAACAAACCATAAGATAAGAGACACGTGGAGATAAGAGACACATAGTTGTCATTCTGGATAATATAGTCAGGGGAATAGATGCAATTCTTTGTCATATGGATCGAGAGTCCCGAAGGCTGTGTTGCCTGCCTGGTGCCTGGGTTCGGAACATCTCGCCTAATCAGCAGAGAATTTAGAGGGGAAAGATCCAGTTGTCATGGTCCATGTGGGAACCAATGATATAGGTAGACTAGGTAAGAGGATCTGCTGAGGGAATTTGAGGAAAATTGTAATAGGGTCGAAAAGAAGGCGTGGCTCAAAGATTGATGTGGAAGAAGTGGGTTTGAATCTATGGGACATTGGCATCATAATTGGGAAAGGAGGGAGCTGTTCTGATGAAACAGATTCCACCTAAGCCCACCTGGGACCAGGGTCCTAGCAAATTGCACAGCTAAGACCGTAGATATGGCTTTAAATTACATGGGGGGGGGGGTGTTTGGAATTGAAAATGTATGGATGAAATTAAAGGCAAGGAGCTAAGCTAGTCTATAAAAGAAGATATCAAAAGAGACTTTAGATACGTAAAGCATAAAGTAGGAAGCAAGAATGGACATTGTACCTAGGAAATATAATGTTGGAGAAGTAGTAATGGGGAATAAAGAAATTGAAGATGAAATGAATACGATTTTTGCATCAGTCTTAACAGCAGAAGACACCAGCAATATGCCTGAAATTCAAGAGTCATGGGGCAGAGGTTAGTGGAGATGCTATTACTAAGGAGAAGGTGTTTGAGAAGCTGAAAGGTCGACAGATAGATGTCACCTAGACCAAATAGACTACACCCCAGGGTTCTGAAAGAGGTAGCTTTAGAGACGGGAAAATTGCAAATGTTACACCACTGTTCAAGAAGGGAGCAAGGCAAAAGATGGGAAACTATTGGCTGGTTACTCCAACTTCAATGGCTCATTATTATGCAGGATGAGTCCATTATTAAGGATGAGGCTTCGGAGTACTTAGAAGCATATTATAAAATAGGTCAAAGTCAGCATGGTTTTGTTTAGGGAAGATCTTTGCTGACAAATCTTGTGGAATTCTTTGAGGAAGTAAATAGCAGGACAGGCAAAGGAGAGTCAATGGATGTTGTTACAGTGATTTTCAGAAGTCCATTGATTAGGTGCCGCATGTGAGACTGCTAAAAAAGATGAGAACTCATGGTATTAGAGAGAAGATACTAGTATGGATAGAAGGTAGGTTGAATGGCAAAAGGCAAAGAGGGGGATAAAGAGGACATTTTATTGTTGGCTGCCGGTGGCTAATGGTGTCCCGCTGAGGTTGATGTTGGGTCCACTACTCTCATTGTTTATTAAAGATTTGAATGATGGAATTGATGGCTTTGTGGTCAAGTTTACAGATGATACAAAGGTAGGTGGAGAAGCAGGTCATGTAGAAAAGCATGGAGCTTGCAGAAGGACTTGGACAGGTTGGGAGGGTGGGCAAAGAACTGGCAGATGAAATACAGCACAGCAAAGCGTGCGAACATGCACTTTGGTAATAGGAATAAAAAGCATAGACTTTTTTTAAATGGGGAGAAGATTTATAAATCAGAGGTGCAAAGGACTTGGAAGTGCTGGTACAGGCTTCCCATAAGGTTAATTTGTAAGTGAAATCAGTAGTAAAGAATACAAATGCAAATTAGCATTCCTTTTGAGAGGAGTAGAATATAATAACAGGGATGATGTAATGCTGGTCAGACTGCATTTGGATTATTGAGAGCAGTTTTGGGCCACATATCCGATGAGATCCACTGGCATTGTAGAGGATTGAGAGGTGGTTTAAGAAAATGATCCTGGGGATGATTGGGTTTATGTATGATGAGCGTCTGACAATTT
This sequence comes from Raja brachyura, assembly GCA_963514005.1. The sequence continues at coordinate 68,173,247 of OY740789.1, read as the reverse complement.
TGAGCCTGTACTCGCTGGAGATTAGAAGGATGAGAGGGACCTCATTGAAACTTACCGAAAACTGAAAGGCCTGGATAGAGTGGATGTGGAGAGGATGTTTCTACTAGTGGGAGAGTCTAGGACCAGAGGGCACAGCCTCAGATTAAAAGGACATACCTTTTGAAAGGAGATGAGGAGGAATTTATTTAGCAAGAGGGCAGTGAATCTGTGGAATTCATTACTACAGAATGCTGTGGAGGCCAAGTTATTGGGTATTTTTTAAAGCGTAGAGTGAGAGGTACTTGATTAGTAAGGGTGCCAAGGTAATGGGGAGAAGGCAGCAGAATGGGGCTGAGAGGAAAAAATAGATCAGCCATGATTGAATGACGGAGGAGACTCGATTGGCCGAATGACCTAATTCTGCTCCTATGGCTTCTGAACTTAACTTCAGATAATTTGATTTCTCAGTCTGTATCAACCATCCATCTGCGATATTGGCTCGCATTCTTCTGGCGTGGAGAACATGCCCAGCCTGACCTTCAGAGCACATCTGTCTACACCATAATTTGCAAGTTCGACATCCTTTCGTCCATGTTCTTGATCTACCTGTTTCCAGTCACTCACTGACCAGTTAACTTTGTTTACAGCTTATCCCCATGCTCAGAGACATCCCTCTCCCTACCCACCCCCTCCATCTTTTGTCTCCTTTCCACTTCTTCAGAAGGGTCTTTGACCTGAAGCACTAATTCTGTTTCTCTGCCCAGTATTTCCAGAATCTTGTTTTTATTGTAAATTTCCAACAATTTGTATATAATAAACAAATTTAAACAAATCCCAGCTCAGATGGTAAAGGAATTATACGGTGATTTTCACTTTCGATAGAAACTGGTGGATTTATCTTTTGCCTCTAAATACTACTTCAAAATCATTTATTTGTGTGGATTTTTTCACGTTGTTTTTACATGCAATGCGGATTTAGTCAAAATATTGACAATTTCTTTGTAATATTTAAAACTGAGGTCGTTTCACAACTTGTATTGATGGCACATTTAAAACATTGGGCAGTAATAATTATTTTAACATTTTCAAGTTTTTTGAAACACAGATGAGGGAATATGTAATAGAAAGGTATCAGATGAAATTAAAATCTACTCATCTCAATATCAAATATTACTCAAAGAAAACAGAAGGCTACAACTATCATAGAACTAATCTGTACATTTTACTCCATGTACAATGACAACAACAATTATATTAAATGCAATACCATGTTCATAAAACATTCCTTGTTAAAATTAAGCTGATTAATGCATGTCAAGTAAAGGAAACAGCTAGTGGTTGTATAACTAATCAATTAATGTTCATGACATTTATGGAAAATGCTGGTTAACACAAAAAGCAAATGCCTGCTTTATATTTAAGAGGAGAGTTATTTTTATTGTCATACGCTAATAACTGGTGCAAGAAAAATCTGAGATCATCCATTGCAATCAATTGCTCTACTTTATTCTTGTTCTAAGCACAGCTTTCTCTTGCAATTATTCACAAGGGAGTCAAAGGACAAGTTATTTAATGATAACAGGATGTCGCACAATGTATATCAGCATTGCTGGTTTATGATTGTGCTGCATCCTCAGTGCTCTTGGAAAATGATGCAACACGTGAAGGACTCGAGGATTGAGCAGTCCATCTGAGAACCTGTTCTCCTCAGTCAGTTCATTTATGGCACCAATGTCAAATTCCATTTTTGTCATGCAGTTGATTTATGTAATGAATACACTAGGGGCCAAACTTGTTATTCAGGTCAGGTTTCTATGAAACTTGCTAATTTATTATGCTGACCCTACTATAAGGAATTCCATTGTTTCCCACTTTCTTTTGAAGGCTGTAAAACCACGATGGGCAAAAAAATAAGACTGCGAGGATCAGGTAGAGAAATGCTGCGCGAGACCTAATAGGGCACACAAATGGAGATTGAGAAAGGCAGGAATAAAAGAGTGAGAGTTTGGATCATGAAATTGGAAGGCAGTTTAAAAAAAACAAAAAAAACAAAAAAACAAAATAACTGGACTCGCTAAGATCTGGTCAGGAAAATTAACAGTGAACAGCTCATTAGTAATAGACATCATTGTGATGGCTGACTATCCTTGTTATGCACTAAAAAATGCCATGCTTGCTATATTTTGTATCAGCCAAGCCTCCCATTGCTTACATTATGCTAACATTATGAATGTTACACCAAATGGCAATTAAACCATATTTAAAATTTTTAATTTATATCATTAAAAACTAAATTACAAAACATTAATTTATAAAATGACAGCTAATCACAGTAACGGCTAGTATCCGTATTACACCTTCTTGAACACTATGTTGGTCCATGATGTATAACACAGAAAATGCATCAAGCAAACAACCAGTCAGCACAAATCAATTTCCCTCGAACAATATAATTTTGCTTTAATCACATTGGTTAGACAACCAGCATTGGTCTGGACAATGGGAAAAACCTCTGCTCTTGCTCAAAGAGCCACACAATATTTTTATATTCAGCTCACAGGGTAAGCATTCTCCGTTTACATGCCCTCAGAACGAGGACTGTACACAATGAAGCCTTGTACTGCAGCAGATTATCAATTTAGATTAGATCTGTCTCTGATCAAATTTTAATCTACAAACATTAGACAAAGTATTACTATGAAGCTGAGGTCGACATTCACAATAAGTAATTTCAACTATTCAATCATCATAAATCAGTTACTATTACGAAAGTCATGCAAGATTATCGTCATAAAACTCTGTTGACATCTACAGTTTAATGTCTTAAACTCATGAAGTATTTTAAACAAATTCCAGCTCAGATGCTAAAGGAAGATTTATGCTCAGAGCCTATTAGGTAATTACATTATAATAGGTCACATACCAAAAGGACAAAAATGTATATATTACAGAAGAACATACGACATACGAGCAACCATTCAGCCCCTTAAGACTGTTCTATGTTCTATAAGATTGTGGCTGATCTTCTAACTTGACTATTTATTTACCTTTTTGCCATATCTCTTAATTCCTCAAATATTCATTAATCTATCCATCTCAGTTATAGAGTCAGAGTAATACACTAAGGAAACAGGCCCTTTTGACAATAATTGCCCACGCCAACCAACATGCTCCATCTTCACCAGTCTCACATGCTAGCGTTTGGTCCATATCCTTCTAAACCATTTCCATATACCTGCCCAAATATTTTTTAAACATTGAGATAGTACCTGCCTCAATTACCTCCTCCAGCAGCTCGTTCCATATGCACACACACCATCCTTTGTGAAAAAAGTTGCACCTTGGGCTCCTATTAAATCTTTCCCTCTCACTTTAAACCTATGTCCTCTGGTTCTTGATTTCCTCTATACTGGGTAAAAGACTGGATTTACCCTATCCATCTATTCTTCTCATGATCTTATACATCTCTCTTTGACCCTTCTCAGCCCTTTGTAGTATAGAATTTCAAAGATCCACTACCCTTTCATTCTTGTAGACTCCAGAGAAATGAAGCATAGTCTGCTCAATCTCCCCTTGCAATTCAGACCTCCTATTACAGAAATTAGTCTTAAAGAAGGAACTACAGATGCTGGAGAATCGAGGGTTACACAAAAAGCTGGAGAAACTCAGCGGGTGCAGCAGCATCTAAGGAGCGAAGGAGATGGGCGACGTTTCGGGTCGAGACTGAAGAAGGGTCTCGACCCGAAACGTCGCCTATCTTCTTCGCTCCTTAGATGCTGCTGCACCCGCTGAGTTTCTCCAGCTTTTTGTGTAACCCACAGAAATTAGTCTGGTGATACAACAAGTAAATATATTTTTTATTGTGTGGAGACAAAAAGAATTACACAAAATACACCAGATCAGTTCTTACATGTACCACAGAAGCATAAGATTCTGCAGTCTGGAGCATAAAAAGCAGAGCTGCTGGAAGATCTATTTTCACACAAATTAAGCAACATTCCTGGTCTTTAGTAGAATACTGTCCTGGGTACAATTTTATCAAGGTTAAAAGATAAATAGTTTGCACTGAAGAATTGACTTCAGTTTTCTCCAACACACAAATCGTAGATACATTGACATGTCACTAAAAGGTTAAATAAGCAGGAGTCACATAGCTGCACGTAAAAGAAAGCAGGAAACAAACATTGTATATTAATTACTCAAAAGGTATTCAAAACCATGAGCCATTTCCTTGGAAACTAATGAAAAAATCATCCTATATTCCAAGACAACCAGAGTTCAATTCTAATTCAATCACTTCCAGGAAATAAATGTCTAATTATTATGCAACAAGCACATTTTTGACTTTACAGGCAACAACTTAATTATGGCTCTCTAGCTCAAACAAGACAAATCCATCTGAGTTGGCATCGGTAAGTAGCTTCAGAGACTTTTCAGATCTTTAGTGCTTTATTTAATAAACATTGCCGAACAAAGATACAAATGATATTATAAATTATAAATCAAATGACCTATCCTGCCAGCACACAGTAGTTACAAAGAAGTTGCGTCAGCAATCGACTTTCTAATGATCTGCACCATCCGGGTCATGTACTCTTCTTACTGCTACCGTCGTGCAGGTGATACAGAAGTCTGAAGTTCCATACAACCAAGTTCAGAAACAGCTCCTTTCCAAACCTATCATACCCTTGAACCAATCCTCAATGCTAATCCTGGCTTGGCAATGGAACATTACAGACCAGCTATTGCACTGCTATGGTTTTTAAATTGTGTTATGCATTTTGATTTACTGTCTTATTATTTTATTGACTTGCAAAATTTAAGGAGAGCTTCCACTTGCACAATGAATGTGGCACAATGCATACATGTACATGCATACACTTGTCTGTGTCTATTTGGACAGATATTTGGATAGGAAGGGCTTAGACGAATATGGGGCAAATGCAGATAGACTACAATGCTAACTTGATCGGCATGAACAGGTTGGACTGAAAGGCCTGTTTCTCTGTTGAATCCATGTGCATATAATGCTGCATGCATGCAAGATTTCCATTGTACCTCTACTGCACTGGACTTGTGCACGTAACAATAGACTTGAATTGATTTGCATGCTTTTAAGATAAAAGCAGGAAAATGTAAAACACCTCAGATAGGACAATAGCAACTTCTTGGTAATTTTTGGTCCTTGTTTCCATTTCACCTCACTTATTCCACTTGATACTTGTGTTTGCTTCGATTACGATGTCCAGTCGTTTCACTTTTAACTGTGTCCATAATCATCAGAGTTAGGCCACCAAACCAAAGTACATTCTCTGAAATTTCATGGCCTCAAAAGATTAATGTTATAAATCCTGGGATTGAATGGCCGTCAAGAGTATCAGATGTACAAACCATTCTTTAATTTATTGGTGTTCCATAATGACCAGATATATGGAAAACAATGTTTTTAGCTAATAAGCTGTACAAATAGAGGGGATTGAAAGAGTTGCTAACATGCATCCTGAACACTCAAATATGAGATTAGAAAGCCAAACATCTGTGGCAGGTGGTGTTTTAGATAGGATTTTGAGGAATAAGATATACATGCATTGAAAAAAGATATGAATGCATTGAAAAAAAGTAGAGGTTGATTCAGGGTAGTCAGCAAGGTATTGAGCATGGGAGATTGTGTCCCACACACATGGTTAATGTGTGGCAAAGCCCTAGAAAAACCCTAATTGGACTCTAACACGGTATTTGATTAGGTTCTGCATTGTACGCTGCTCTAGAAGGTTAGATTGAGGAAGAGCTAGCAAAATGGATACAGAATTGGCTTCATGGTAGGAAACAGAGGGGGAGTGGAAGATTGTTTTTTGGACTGGAGGCCTGCGACAAATGGTGTGCCTCAGATATCGGAACTTGGCTCATTACTGTCGGTCATGCACATCAAGGATTTGGATGAGAATGCATGATCAGTAAGCTTGCAGAAGACACTAAAATTGGTAGTATTGTAGACAGATAAGTGTAGATAGTTATCAATGGGATCTTGATCAGCTGGGCAAATAGGATGAGGAATGATACATGGAGTTTGATTGAGGCAAGCGTGAAGTGTTGCACTTTGGGAATTTAAACCAGGGCAGGACCTTCACAGTGAATGGTAGGGCTCTGGGCAGTGTTGGAGAGCAGAGGGATATAGTACAGTTGTAGCTGCCAGAAAATGACATTGCAGGTCGATAGTGTGGTGAAGACTGCTTTTGTCATGCTGACTTTCATTTGTCGGGGAATTGAGGAAAGAAGTTGGGGCATTATGATACAGTTGTACAGCACATTGGTGAGACTGCATTTGGAGTATTGTGTTCAGTTTTGGTCACCCTGCTATTGAAAAGATGCCATTAAGCTGTAAAGAGTACAGACAAGATTTATGGCATGAGTTGTCAGGGGAGGTAGCTGAGGCAGGTAGAGTAACAAGATTTAAAATAATTTTGGATCAGTGCACGAGTAGGAAAGGTTTAAAGAGATCAGGGCTAATGGGACTAGCTTAGACGGGGCATCTCGGTTGGCGTGGATGAGTTGGGCCAAAGGGCCTTTTTTGCAGTGCATAACTCCATGACACTGTAGTCAGAGCAAAAAAAGACTTGGAAACATTTTATATTATTTTTATAGATTTAACAATCTAAATATGAAAACATTCTTTATTGGTCTGATAAGCAGAAATGGAAGCCAATTGCATTAATATGAGATTTATAATGAAATCACAAGCAATTTATCTCACTTGAGTTTGCTACTAAATGTTACAATAATGTTGATTGTAATGGATTTTCAGAATAGAATGAGTGCAATTATAAAAATCAGTGTTTTGTTTATGAAATAGTTAATAAAGACTAAAAAACTCAACTTTCTTCCATCAACTCGGAAAGAAAATTAACTTATTTCTTGTTTGGAAGAATTTTCTTCAAACATAAATTCCTGCCTCCTATTCACATTTACAATTGGATGTTTTTTTCTGCTGATTTGTTTTATTTTTATTCTCAGTGTCAGGATATTAATAAACATACCGTTTTATGTATAGGAAACCATTTAGCTCATTAAGTCTATGATGGATCTTCGGTCATTCCCGTCAGCCACATACAAGACACATTTCCTACAAGACATTCTCTTTCACATGCGAACGATATGGATTTCCTTTGACAAATTAACAGCAGCTTGCATATTTTTATTAACACAACTGACAAGTTCTAGATGAATTAGGTAGTCCAAAATAACGAATGCCCGTAATTTCTTATACACTGGAGACACAAAAAAACTGCAGACATTGGAATTTTGGGCAAAAAATAAAACTGAAGGAATTCAATGCGTCTGTGGCGGGAATAGACAGATGTCACAGGTCCAGACCGGGAAGAGGTATAGAAGTGTGAGAACATATACCTCCAGATGCTGGGACAGTTTCTTTCCAGCTGTTATCAGGCAACTGAAACACACAATCACCAACTAGAGAGTGGACCTGACCTGACCTATCATCTACCTCATTGCAGACCATCAGACTATCTTTAATTGGACTTTATCCTGCACTAACCAGTATTTCCTTTATCCTGTATCTGGATACTGTGGACGGCTTGATTGTAATCATGCATAATCTTTCCGCTTACTGGATAGCACGCAACAAAAATCTTTTCACTGCACCACTGTGCACATGACAATAACTAAACTAAACTTGAAATTAAAGATTCCAGAATTCATACCGTTGATATTTTGTGGAAAACAATGTGCTGTTTCTCCAGTGTTCGGCAGAATATAAACATAATTTTATCAAGTTCACTTTGAAACAACCAGTTTTCATCAAACCACAAAATCTATGACAATAAAACATTGCTGGACATGGAGTTGAATCATGACGAAAAGGACAAATTCCCAACAACTCAATGAGGTAATTTCCAAGCAGTACAATTTGCAGTATTTTCAGATAGATGGTGAGCAGAAATCCAATTTAAAAACGTTAAGTTTGCTTAATATTTTAAAGTTGAATGCCCTTATTGATACATTAAATCTAATTTACCTTACAGCCAGAGATCTTCATTTTGTTCCTGTTAATGTCCATTTCTTCCCAAACATCCTTCTCTGCAACATGAGGAACTTGTGGGTTTTGAGATCCTTGAATTTCAGCCATCCTTTCAGGACAAATAATGCCTGGAAGAGCATTCTCACCATCGCTGAGTTGCTCATCTTGTAATACCTCATCAGTGTTTTCTTTCATCTGATCGCCTGGCACCAGTGAAGCATTAGCAATTCTGTCAAAATACAAGCATTAAGACATTTCATGCAGTCTACTTTTCAGGGGAAGGAAATAAAAATAGAGACTCATGTAATTTATAAAAAAATATTTATTTTGATTGCAGTCTTATTTGACAGAAGGACATAGGTAACCTGGGAACCAATGCCTATAAGTCACAAAATGCTGGAGTAACTCAGCAGGACAGGCAGCATCTCTGGAGAGAAGGAATGGGTGACATTTCGGGTCAAGACCCTTCTTCAGATTGAGAGTCAGGGGAAGGGGAGGGGGACATACTGAGATAAGGAAGTGTAAGGTGTGAGAACGAGACATCAAAAGGGAGTGGAGATCAAGCAAAATGTAGCTAATTATTGTTAGCTGAGATAAGGTAACAACAAAGCAAACATAGATAAAATGTAATCAAGGACAGTCAGACTGGTCAGAGAACTGGGCGGGGGGGGGGGGGGGGGAGGGGGAGGGGGAGAGAGAGAGCGAGCGAGAGCGAGAGAAAGGGTTACTTGAAGTTGAAAGCAGGAGGAGTCAAAATGCTTTTATGCCAAAACATTTTTGACCCACTGACCCATTGGTTTTATTTGCACTAAAGTGCATGTTTTTTTAGCATCAAATGTATGATTCTGCTATTACACAGGGAGATGCTACAACACATATCGTAAAGTTGTTTATGTTCAGAAAAATCTGATCTCCATATTTACACCCTGCCTGCTACTATATTCTTTCAATCACTTGTGGTGATATCAGCCAGTTACATCAAAATCATTGGGTCATATTCATATAATTTGACAACTATCATTTCTATCATATTTGAATGGATGATGCGGAAGTAATGGACAGCTGTCTGATAATTGGTTAATTGAAAAGACCGGAGAAGATCACTATGATTGCAGAGCTGGGGGAGCCCTCTTATTTGCATCAACTTGCTGCAAAATGTTGTACTCATGGCAGTACTAACACCCTGAGCAGCAGCACAGTTGCAAATACTGTGAACAAATTGGATTGTCTACATGGCCAATGAATGCGTATTGGGTTTTAAGGTATTTAGGCTTACTCCAACATCAAACAGCTGACATATTATGCGCTGGTCATGTTGATTCAATTAGCAATTGCCACATATCAGAAGTTTATACAGAAGCACTTTATTTGAATGTCGGAGAATGTATTTTTCAGGAGAAAAGTATTTATTTTGACAGCAGTCTTGTAAGATAGATGGAAATAGGTAACTTGGGAACCAATGCATATAATTGGGTGCCAGAAGGAGATTCTCGGGTAAATGCACATCACATGTGAAAGGTAGCGTGATAGGAGATTGAGGACATAGCTAGATAATTACAATATGACCTGCTTCTCCTTTTGTGGCAAAGCAACAAGAAATAAACAAAACTGATTTGGAACATATATGATGGGGGCATTTTCTTAACTCAACAAATGAACAAAATATAATCTAAGGGTTAAAATCTTAATGCAAGAAGTTATTTTGAAATAAACAAAATTACTTATAAAACCATTTTCCATTGGATCATTTTAAATGACTCCACCAGTGAGAAGTCCCTGGATTACCTTTCTTTTTGGGGGATAATAAATGGGGAAAGACGGATAACAATGTATAACAGGATTATAAAAGGGGTGAGGATATATTGTGGACTGCTTTGTGGTTGCCAGACAAGCCAAAAATCACTTATTTCCAACAAATCCAATGTGGAACAAGTTAATTTAATAAGAAATGGAGCAGGGCAGTGTGGAAAAAAGAAATTAAAAAGCAATGTCAGTAAATGCTGTTTTTACAGTTACATAAAATATAATGACTCCGGGTTTTCTTTTATTGCTGAAGGATACGGTTTATTATTAATTAAAGTGGGAGCATTCACACTTGAATGAGAAGATTGCAGGTCGATATCCCACTATACGCTCAAATAATAAAGTCTGGGCCAACTTGATCATGTGCAGACTGCGGGAGTGCAGCACTATTGCAAATATCATCTTTAGGATGGAACACAAAATTTGCCCTCAGATGAAAAGGATCTCATGGCATGCACTTAAAGATTTGGGAAGTTCTGCCAGCTGTTCCAATTAATAACTTATCCCTCAGACAACATCACCAACACATATTATCTGATTAATATCAAACTATTCGTGGAATGGTAGATTCCCAATTTGGTGGTGCATTTTTCAAACACTAAAAGTGTAAATACTCAGCAGGTCCGGTGATAGAGTTAATGTTAGCAGGGTTGATAGCCAAAAGATATTTCTCTTTCTCTCTTCACAGATGCAGCCTGGCTTGTTGAGTGGTTTTCACATTTTCTGTTTTATTTCAGGCTTCCAGTGTTTGGTGAATAATATTTTTGGATTATTGATGGTAATGCTCCTTCGGATAGCCAAAAGCCATGAGAGACATAACATAAATCCATTTTGTTTTGAATCCCTTAACTATATTTCCACATAGTGTTCTCTAAAAAAAATGCTCCTGAAAATGTGTGTAAAGGAAATTTGTAAAATAAATTTCTTTCCAAAATAGATTTATTTTTCAGGATTTAAAGGTTGTGTCCACCAAGTTATTTTATCTAAGTTAGATACCTGCCTGATCCGCTGAGTTACTCCAGCTTTTTGTGTCCATCTTCGGTTTAAACCAGCATCTGCAGTTCCTTCCTACATATTTTATCTAAGTGCTCTTCTCTCTATCATCTCAAAATAGATATTGGCTTGGACACTACATGTGGTGTATGGAAAGTTCTCTCAATCTAAATGTCATGCCTCGACTTCAATGGAATGAATTATGGAAGCAGAGTAAATGCATGGCATGTTTACCACTCATGACTGGTGATGAATTTCTAAGTACTTATGAGTTTGCATGGCTTTCTCCAAGATGAACTGATTTTCTTGCTGACCGATTTTAAGACTGTAACAATTACTGAATTGTAGCTGAACTTTGAGATGTTCTATTATCAAAGTACAGATTAAAATAAATGCCAAACAGGTTTTTCAGATAACTCAACTTAATCAACCATTGAATATTTCATGAAATTCATCCAGATCTGAACAAAGGTCTTCCACGATTTTTATTTGAAGCTCTAATATGGTGCCATTTCCTAGAAACCCACATGACTACCAAAGTATATTTTGCCCAAGTAGCATACTGCCCAGCTCACCTGCCATGCCATATTCATGCTCGGTTCCAAATCTGTATAATTCACTTTGTTTTATAGTTTTGTTCCAATATATGTCCAGTACTCATAGTTTATTTAATTCCTCAATATAAATGTGACATTCACTTGCAAGTAAGGATACTTAGTGAAAACAGATTTTTGCTGTATGTGCATGCATGGACCAAATAACTAATTCAGACTTGCATTATTTTTAACCACTGCAAAAAATTGTAATACTTTGCTAAAAAAATATGAAATTGTACATTCAGATTTGTGATAAATGCTAAGCTATTATATTCCATGTACCTTTTCAATTAAGATAATACCAAGTTATTGTAACACACTTCAGATTGGATTAGCATCCCACACTTTCCTATCCAAAACTATTCCTACATTCCAAATCCCACCACCAATCTTTGATGAGTAATGCTGGCTCTCAGGCTAATTGCATTTGAAATTCTGTACCATTACACCATCCGTTGATTTTCAACTCTGCAACCCCTCATTTGTTGAACGCACAAGATATTCAAATCCATCACTCTACCACTGACGATTGGACCATCAGACAAATGTTCAACATACAAGAATTCCTTTCATTCACATCCACTTTCCCACCAACTCAGAAGTTCAACCAAATTATTGGTCACCCCTCTTAATCTTTCCATTTTTGTTTCAGTATGCATTATAACTCAAAGCCATGAAGCACTTTTGAATGTTCATCCTCAAATAAATGTACCCAGTTGCAGTAATTTGAAGGTATTTATATCTACATAGATGAAACCCACCCAACTTCCCAACGTGCCACAATTCTCCTGCAAAAGAAAACAGAGCAATGATTTCCCTCATGACTTGCAATTAGTTAACCAAAAAGAAACAGCTGTTAGATTGTGGTGTCATCTTAATATTGCTTCAACTAGGTGCTTATTGTTTAGTGGAATAGCAACATATTAATTAACCAAGGTGGGCAGGATATTTTTTTAGAAACGGCAGCATAATGGCTTTCAAAGATAATAGAATAAATTTCCATATTTCTTCAAAGGGATTTTGAAATATAGTGGATACAACAACTTAACTTAAAATCTGGTATAGATTTTTTTAAAAACAAGATCATTTGAACATTGGCAGATAACTAATCATTTGCCTCAGCTTAGCTTGGGCTATGATAGGGCCATATTCTTTATCAAGTATTACATACCTTATTCTACTTAACAAATGAAATAAGATTAAACCTTATTAGATTTGTTAATGGTAAACATTTTATTTGTGTACTTTGAAAGTTACACCAGCTGTTCGGTAACATCCCATATCAAATTAGGTATTCCCACCAGAGAACATAATTCATCAAGGCTCCAATGTATTCCTTTTACTTAAGTTTCACGACAACTTTCCTAATTGAGTATTAAAGCAAGCTCGACTAGCCCCCAGTCCACAGTGAAGCCTGTCTGTGCAGATCCCATATACTCTGTCTCAGTTTCTTTCTCTCAGTTGCTTTCTCTCTGTAACAGAAAAATAAAAAAATCTTTAATGTTTAAAAACGTTTTCTTGTCTCTGGGTCTGTATTCCCCTGTTCTAAACCTATCTTCATTTCCTTATCCCTTCATCTCCATTCTATGCTATTTAACCCTTCATTTGTCACTCTTTAATCTTATTACTTGTCAGTTGTAAGCTTTACAAGTCAAATTTATAGATTTTAAAACATTCAAAGGCGTTTCGTTGATGCACACATCAGGCAAGAGTCCACAACGTACCTTATAATTACATATCTGAAAAGCTGACCAAAAGTTTGGTCAGAAAGGTAGCTTTCAAGGCATGTCCTGAAATGGCAAATGCTCAGGGAGGGTTTAATGCCAATACAACCTTGGGTCTGTGTTGCTAGAGCAAAGTATGTAACTGAATACAGGACTTGTGCTTCAGTTCATCATGTCGACCACAGGACTTAGTTTTTTGTATCAGCCAAATTCTGTACTCAGCAACTTTCCCTATGTATTGGTCTAAAGTGGTGTCTGAGGCAGAAAAGATGATTGGCTACCCAACCCCCTTTATTTTATTCTGGAGGACTGGAACCAACACCAAATTAGCATATAAATGGAGTATTGAACATAGTTTAGGAAGCCAGCCAGGAGTCCATTAAAATTGTCCCAACTTTATAATTTTCCCTGTCTCCAGAGAAAATATACAAAATGCAATGTCCTTCATGAACATCACTGCAATGTATATCAAGTCAGACTGGTTCCAGTGAACACAATGAAAACAATTCTCACCTCGAGCACAATAATGGTATATTGCACCCAAATTAATGATTTGAATGGTATATTAGCCAATTTAATTCTCAAACTAAGAAATCATACTAAAGAACTACAATGCCAAATGCCAATAAGCTCCAGAGGGTAGAACAAGTCACTTTCTGCTAATTGTGTGCTTTATTTTATGGAGTTAAGTCATGATGCAGATCTGAGATAATTCAGTTAGGGGCAAAGGACAGCAAGGTCTGAGGAAAGCTAGCACACAGGTTCTGTTGTGGGTTATGATCCAGGTCTTAAATTACAAATTACAGGGTTACCCCCATCTTATGATTGCCCAACTTTTATACAGCATGTACATACGACAAGCTTTTGGAAGACTGGTGGTATGGATTTTCTGGTTGCGGTTGGGATAGAGGCATCACCTGGGGAACTTGGATCGTGGCCGTATTTCTGCCCTGTGAACTTATGAAAAGAAAAGTTCATGGAGCAGAACCCTGTGGTAACCTGGGGAGGATTTGCATCGATTATTATTTTTTGTATTGAGATGAAGCAAAATTTTAATTATAGCTGGAGCTCACCATAATGTTTAATCTCTTGGGAGACAGAAAGAACACACAAACTCCTATTTGGAAAACCATTTTCCTTAATGGCATTAACATTAGTAGCAGCATTCTGTGACAAAAGCTGGACAACTGTCTTAAATACATGGACCATAAAACAGTGCACTAAAGGAAGAGGCCCTTCGGCCCACAAAATCCATGCCGAACATGATGCCAAGTTAACTAATCACCTGTCTGCACGTGATCTGTACCCCACCATTCCCTGCATATCCATGTGCCCATCTAAAAGCTTCTTAAATGCCTCAATCACATCTGGCTCTACCACCACCCCTGGCAATGCCATCCAGGCACCCACCGTTCTGAGTAAAGAAAAATTGCGCCATACATCATCTTTAAAATTAGCCGCTCTCACCTAAATGTCCTCTGATATTTGACATATCCACCCTGGGAAAAAGATTTCAACTGCCTACTCTATCTATGTCCCTCAAAATGTTATACTTCTATTAGTTCTCTTCAACCTCCACCTTTCCGGAGAAAATAACCCACGTTTGTACAACCTTACAGCTAAACCAGCAGCATTCTGGTAAACATTTTTCTGCACCTCTCCAAAGCGTCCACTTCCTTCCAAAGGAATTATTTCAAAACATTATATACATAGCAGTTAGGACATTTATTTTCACATCTTTGAGGACTGCTTTTATTTCCCTTATTAATTGGCCCAATGGTTTTAGGAGGAGATCATTAATCTTATCAGTTGGGAATTCCTTGGTATACCAGCTAGCTATGATGATTATGATTTTATCTTTAGCTAACTAGAATGCACTTGCTTGAAACAGATTAATTATAAATAATGTCTAATCAAATGTTTATTTGTAAATCACTTTACTGTTGTGCCTTTAATCAATGATTTACTTAGGAAAGTCTTTTTAAGATAATATATACCATAGATTTTCCTCAACAGTAACTGCAAGATGTGCAATTCAGAATTTCATTTTTTGGAATTGACATTTAATTTATTAAGTCATGCTGTTGTTTCACCTATGGACATTTGAACAATGCTTTCAAATAGCTTTGCTAATGATTGGGTTGTCTGAAATATGGAATATTTCATAAACCAATAGATACATTTTAGTTTTCTCTTTTCCTAAATAATTACATCAGTACTTTGCTGCATTTTATTTTATTATTACTTAATAATTCTATTATTTTAATTACAGTAATTGACCTAAGTGAATATTTGTTAATTTTCACAAAAAGCAGAAATAAGAAACCCACGTGGTCTGATATGTCATTGCATATAAACCTCTATCGTAATCACAGCACTACATCAACTTTCAGTTCTTAGATAACGTAATCTGCCTTTGAAACTACTCAATCGCTGCAATCGTCTATCTATAAATCAGTGCCTGGATTACAACAACTTCCTCACACCACAATCACTAAGAATATGAATGGATGCAAATGCACAATATCCACAAGTATAAATCATTTGAGGTATTTCATACACAGCATATAAATTGATACCAACATAACTTGTCCTGCTCTAAGATTGTGTGTCTTGATAAAACGTTGTCTGAAATATGGCATACAACATGATTGTTTGCTGGTACGTCGCCCTCTCCCGTTACCTCTCAATCGCAGCATTGGAAAGGTATACCAAAAGCATTCTACTCACCCAAGAGCAGCAGGTGTCTGCCGCGTATGTAGCTGAGGAGTAGTTGAGGTGGTTATCATGGTGAAAGATCCATCCATGCCAGTTTTCTCCCAGTCGAAAGGGTCACTGTCAACAACCCCATGTGCTTTAATGCTGCTGTCAAACACGGACATCAACAACTGCAGAACAAAGAGAAATAAGGGAATAGCAGGTTTATCAAAAATGTAAGTGTAATAACTTGTATGTTATGATATTCTGGAAAGGTTAACAGAGAAAATAATCCAACATGGTTGTCATAAGACATATATAGAAAATGTTGTACAGTTATAAGAGGCTTAGTCAGAAATGTCTTCACACAGCAGATAATTCTAAAACCAGGGAACACGAGTTTAAGGTAAAGTGTAGTTTAGAGGGGATCTGAAGAAGAATTACTTCACCCAAGGGACGAATGGAATAATAGCATCAAGCCATCTAGCCCATCGTGTCTACTCCGCCATTCAATCATTCAATTCTGATCTATTTTTTCCTCTCAACCCAATTCTCCTGCTTTCTTCCCATAACCTTTGACACCCTTACTAATTAAGAACCTATCAACCTCCACTTTAAAAATACCCAATGACTTAGTCTCCATTGCCATCTGTGACAATGCATTCCAGATTCACCACCCTCTAGCTAAAGAATGTCCTCCTCATTTCCATTCTAAAAGGTGTAACCTTTTGTTCTGGGACTGCTCCCTCCAGTCCTAGACTCTCCAACTACTGAAAAATTCCTCTCCACATCCACTCTATCTAGGCCTTTTATTATTCAGTATGTTTGAATAAAATCAGCACTCCCTTTACACATCTGATTTCTGAATCCTCTCACCATTTAGAAAAAACAATATTATTTCTACCCAAGTACACATTGCTACTTTGTGTGCCATTTACCACTTCTTTGCCCACTCTCCCAGCCTGTCCAGGTCCTTCTGCAGACACCCCGCTTCCTCAACACTACCGGCCCCTCCACCTATCTTCGTATCATTTGCAAACTTGGCCACAAAGCCATCAATCCCATCGTCCAAATCATTAACATTCCACGTGAAAAATAGCAGACACACCACCAGTCACCAGCAACCAACCAGAAAAGTCCCCTAGATTCCCACTCTTTGCCTTCCAACCATCAGCCAACCTTCCATCCGTGCTAGCACCTTGCATCTATAGGATCTAATACTATAGGTTCCTGTCTTGTTCAGCAGCCTCACATACTATGCATTATCAGAAGCCAACTGAAAATCCAAGTAAATAACAGCCAATCATTCTCCTTTGTAGGTATGTTACAAAACTTACCTTTACCGGCGCTGCACTTCTGCCGCTCCCCGTGTGCGCGACTTCCGCGCCGTGCAGAGGGGGGCGGGCTTAAAGTGCCGTTTTTCCACAGGCCTGGATAATCGATGAATGCCGGGCGATTTGGTTGCTGAAGAAAAATCGCTCCGACATTTCATCAATGAAGGTATTTTTAAGTTACTCTAGATTATTTATTAACTAGAGTAATTTAAAAATCACCTTCAAAAGCCGTGACCGCAGACAACCGGAAGCATTTTGCGTAGGGAAGAAAAAAAGGTAAATACTTTATTTTTATATTAAAAGTTGGTTTTTCGGGAGGCATTAATAATATTTTTATGTTGCGAAATGGGTCCCCCAAAAAATGTATGAACCCCCAGTATTTTTCCCCCCGACTTCACCGCTAACCGCAACGTTCTAATCCACCGCATTCTACTAAAACCCACTCGCAAGTTGATTTAAATGGCCATTAATTTACAGCATAAAACACTAAATTCCTTCCATTTGGCCCAGAAATTCATGAAAATGAGATTTAAAAATTATGTTATATTGTGGATTATTATGTGAATGTTATTTGGACACTTAGGCAATTTTAAAAAAGTTTATCTTTTCTTAAGAAATTGATAGATGTTTAGATCTACTCATTGAATTTTGTAATTAGCTACAATTAGATAACTAACTAATTATATGCTTTAATTTCAGGTCATCCAAGTAAGATTGTTTAATATTTGTTTCAGAATGCTTCAATCTATAACAACTGAAAATTTCATTGAGTTCTCTTAATTTTTAAGAATGTTATGGACATTTAACTTTTCCAGATCACAGCTTTTGAGTTAAGTCAATTGAAAGGCAATGGGAAGCAAGATGCTCATTTACGAGTATGAAAATTGCCATAACTTTCTTAATACTGAAGATATGAAAGTAAATTAGGTGTCAAATTAAACTTCTTTTTATGCTTTATCTGATGGGATAAATTGCAGACTTGATTTTTAAAATCTCAAAATTTTGTAACATTGCTATCCTTTGTCTGTTCTTTTTACTTCTTCAAAACCTCCCCCAAAAGATTTGTCAGGCAAGATCTCCCCTTAACAAAATCATGCTGACTTCTGTCTTATTTTATCTTGTGCTTCCAAGTACCCCAAAACCCCTTCCTTAATAATAGACTAAAATTTTACAATGAATAATCCCAGCCGCTCCATTATCTCAACATATGACAGTCCCACCATCCCGGGAATTAACCTTGTGAACCTACGCTGCACTCCCTCAATAGCAAGAATGTCGTTCCTCAAATTTGGAGATCAAAACTGCACACAATACTCCAGGGGTGGTCTCACTAGGGCCCTGTACAACTGCAGGAGGACCTCTTTGCTCCTATACTCAACTCCTCTTGTTATGAAGGCCAACATGCCATTCGCTTTCTTCACTGCCTGCTGTACCTGCATGCTTACTTTCATTGACTGATGAACAAGGACCCCCAGATCCCGTTGTACTTCCTCTTTTCCCAACTTGACGCCATTTAGATTGTAATCTGCCTTCCTGTTTTTGCTACCAAAGTGGATAACCTTACATTTATCCACATTAAACTTAATCTGCCATGCATCTGCCCACTCACCCAACCTGTCCATGTCACTTTGCATTCTCATGGCATCCTCCTCACAGTTCACACTGCCACCCAGCTTTGTGTCATCTGCAAATTTGCAAATGTTACTTTGAATCCCTTCATCTAAATCATTGATGTATATTGTATATAGCTGCGGTCCCAGCACCTAGTAAACCTGCGGTACCCACCAGTCACTGCCTGCCATTCTGAAAGGGACCCGTTAATCCCTACTCTGTTTCCTGTCTGCAACCAATTTTCTATCCGTGTTGGCACTCTACCCCCAATACCATGTGCCCTAATTTTGCCCACTAATCTCCCATGCTGGGCCTTATCAAATGCTGGGCCCATGCTGGGCCTTCTGAAAGTCCAGGTACAGTACTTCCACTGGCTCCCCCTTGTCCATTTTCCTAGTTACATACCCAAAAAATTCCAGAAGAGTAGTCAAGCATGATTTCCCCTTCATAAATCCATGCTGACTCAGACCGATCCCGTTACTGCTATCCAAATGTGCCACGATTTCATCTTTTATGATTGACTCCAGCATCTTCCCCACCACCGACGTCTGGCTAAAGGCCCTGTCTCACGGTGCGAGTCCACCCAAGAGTGACCCCAAGTGAAAGAAAAAAAACGGACTCATGGTTATGCACGAGATTCAAAGTTTATGGTCAAGTTTTTAACCGAGTTCCCACGGGCATGTTTTTATACGATGTGCCAAGGTGCTCTCCCGTGTTACCAAGTTCCTCTCCCGTTACACTTGAGCCAACCGTGAATGAAGGTATGTTTTAATAAAGCAACAATGTTAAAGAAAACATCTCCATCCTGTGGCTTTGAGTTAAAGATAGATATCAGCGCGGCTGCATCTATTAATATGACCTACAGAGGGAAAATGCGCATCAGATTGTTGGGAGACGGAGCTCAGGGTTCGCCTCCTGAGCTGCTTTGGTCCCCAGGCGTGAGGGAGGTTGGGGAGGGTGGGGGGGGGGGGGCGTCATTAATCTGTCTGGGGTGACAAGTCTCTTGGGTTAGGAGTGGTGTGCAAGGGAGGCATAATTCCCTCCGATCTCTCTGAAGCCCCGGACGAGAACAAAGGAAACATATCTTGCCAGCGCGTACAAGCCCTTTGTATATTCGGGTCTCGACCCGAAACGTCACCTATCTCCTTACTCCTTCACTCCTTAGATGCTGCTGCACCCGCTGAGTTTCTCCAGCCTTTTGTGTACCCCCGTTGTATATAACTTTGCTGCTGACGTGCACACCCACTCTCTCTCTCTCTCACTGCAGCTCAGAGCCCAACCTCGCCATCCTATAGTGGTAACATTCACATCGGGTCCCCTCCACACCCACACCCCCTCTCTCCGACACACACCCCCCACAAGGCAACAGCCAGCGTGAGAGACAGAGAGTTTGTAGGGTGTTAGTTTTGTATAAGGATTTATTATTAAATTATTAGCCAAAGTCAGATTTACTTATTTTAAACGAAGTTTGGAGCGCTTGACAATAATTTTTTTTCTCTTTGCGCTCGTTTTCAGAAAGGGTTCAGACCCCGCTTAGCTCGTTGCCCCCTTTGAACCAAGCCCTGCGAGAGGGAGGGAGGGAGGGAAGATGTGAGT
The DNA here is from genome assembly GCA_963514005.1 of Raja brachyura. The sequence continues at coordinate 68,152,879 of OY740789.1, read as the reverse complement.
GAACAAGAGCGCCGAGGAGGAGAGGGAAATAGGCGGAGGGGGGGTGGGGGGTGGGTGGGGGGGGGGGTGGGTGGAGGAGAAATAGGGAAGAAGTTAGTTGTTCAGATCAGAAACCTGTAGGCTGGGAGCCATAATGGTGAAGAGCACACCCAGTTCTTCTGAGGAGTGCATAAGAGACATCGATCCGAAGCAATGTTCCTCTAGAACTATAACTGAAACCGTGTCCACATCACCTCCTCTTGGTCGGACCGCAACACCAAATCTACGCGTCAGGAAAATCCATTGATTCATCTCCATGGTTTTTATAGCTAATTTTCCAATAAATAACTGCAGTAATCACCCCCAGAAAGGGTAGGATAGGGCTGAAGCCCAGTGTTTAGACGTTGGAATGTTTTTTTTTATCATTCTAATAGAATGATTTTCCAACTCCTGTGGTAATTAAACCTTTTTTTCACTCCTAGTTTTTTTAACATATTTTTAGGATATACATTATATATAAAAGTGTACACATGGGAAAATAAGACGAAAATGACCAAAAAGCAAAGAATATTTATCTAGGGTGAATTAAATTTTGTGATTAAGACTCGAGCGTGAATGGCACTGAAATATTTTAAAGAGTTCCCACGGTAGACTCACGATTCACTAAGTTAAACGCACGGGCCCTACGTTCTTACAACGAGTCTAAATGTTTCAGTTTTAATCTTGAACACTAAATTTGACTCGTGGAAAAAGTCAAACATGTTTGACTTTTTTCACGAGTTCACAAGTTTCACGGGTACCTGCCGTTAGCGCCACGAGTGGACAAGTTGATCGCGCGAGGTCCGACTACGTTGGCTGTACGTGATCACCACGAGTGAAAACTCGGGGTCACTCGTGGGCCAACTCGCAACGTGAGACAGGGGTTTAACTGGTTTATAATTCCGATTTTTCTCTCTATTCCCTTTCTGAAAAAGTGGGATGACATTAGCTACCGTCCAATCCACAGGAACTGATCCTGAACCTATAGAACATTGGAAAATGATCACCAATGCGTCCACGATTTCTAGAGCCACTCACTTATGAGCCACTGCCTGGGATGCAGACCATCAGGCCCTGAGGATTTATCAGCCTTCAGTCCCATCAATCTACCCAACACCATTTCCTGCCTAATGTGGATTTCCTTCAGTTCCTCTGTCACCCCAGATCCTCTGGCCATTAGTACATCAGGAAGATTGTTTGTGTCCTCCTTAGTGAAGATGGATCCAAAGTACCTGTTCAACTCATCTGCCATTTCCTTGTTCCCCATAAGAAATTCACCTTTCAGTCTTCAAAGGTCCAACTTGGGTCTTAACTAATTTTTTCCTCTTCACGTACCTAAAGAAGCTTTTACTACCTTCCTTCATATTCTTAGCTAGCTTACATTCGTACCTCATTTTTTCTCCCCGTATTGCCTTTTTAGTTATCTTCTGTTGCTCTTTAAACATTACCCAATTATCTTGCTTCCCGCTCATCTTTGCTATGTTGTACTACTTCTCTTTTATTTTTATACTCTCTCCGACTTCCCTTGTCAGCCACAGTCGCCCCTCACTCCCGTTTGAATCAATCTTCCTCTTTGGAATGAACTGATCCTGCCCCTTCTGTATTATTCCCAGAAATACCTGCACTGTCATCCCTGCTAGAGTATATTTCCAGTCTTTGGCCAGCTCCTCCCTCATGGCTTCATAGTCCCCTTTGTTCAACTGTAATACTGACACCTCCGATTTATCCTTCTTCCTCTCAAATTGTAGATTAAAACATCATATAATGGTCACTACCTCCTAAAGGCTCCTTAACCTCTCGTATCAAATCCCTTGTCAAATCCAGTTCATTACGCAACACTAAATCTAGAATTGCCTTCTCCCTGGCAGGCTCCAGTATAAGCTGTTCTAAGAATTCATCACAGATGCACTCCACAAACTCCCATTCTTGGAGTCCAGTACCAACATGATTTTCCCAGCCTACCTGCATGTTGAAATCTCCCATAACAACCTTTACAACATGCCAATTTTAACTCTTGATTCAGCACACAATTGAACTCACAATTCCTTAGTTTTATCCATACTGACAGCACATCTCCTATTTCAATGTCACCTCTTGCAAGGGACTGAATTTCATTCCTCACCAACAGAGCTACCCCGCCCCTTCTGCCCAACTATCTGTCTTTCTGATAGGATGTATTCCCTTGAATATTCAGATCCCAGCCCTGGCCCTCTTGCAGCCATGACCCTGTAATTCCCACATCATACTTGCCAATTTCTAACTGAGTCTCAAACGCGTCCACTTTATTTCTTATACTTCGTGCGTTCATATACAACACCGACTTTGGTATTCACCTCCCCTCTCATACCGCTCACTATTGGCCCTGACCTTACTGCTGGCTGGCACGACTCGGTGGGCCGAAGGGCCTGTTTCCGCCCTGTATCTCGAAACTAAACTAAAGCATCATTTTATTATCTCTTACCATCTAACTCTCCCGATTCCAGACATTGTCAGTGAAGCAGTGACATGCTTGTAATGCTTTCAATTTAATATAATGTATTCAGGATTCAAGACAAAACCAATGCAAATTGGATGGCCACTATGTAATTGCTTTCATTCTGAGCTTTCAATTGCCTATGACATTAATTCTACATCACACTCTGACCCAACATCGTTCCAATAAAGCTCATCATTATCTCCAGCAAATCCATCTCAATTCACTTGGCATATTGTAACCTACCACATTTAACACAGACTTCAATTGCAAATCCTGATTCTGGCCATCTGATTCACCAAACTAAGACACAGTGATGGAGTAACAGCGGGTCAGGCAAATGACCTCAGGCAGTAGGCCCACTGTTGGCTAGTATAAGGTGTGATCTCAAGAGGGATACATTGTGGTGAATTGTAGAACTGGTTAAATGACTAGGGTGGTGGAATGGGGCAAGGGAGGAGGGGATGGGTGTGTTAGTATAAACTACTTAAAACTTGAGAATTCAACATTCATACTGCTGGGTTAGAGGGCGGCACAGAGGTGAAGCAGTAGAGTTGCTGCTTTGCAACATGGTCAGAATGAGAATGGGAAGGGGAGTTGAGATCCATAAGCCTCGACGGACCAAAAAGATGTTTGTCAATTTGGTGCATAAAATGAGATTTTTTTACTCCAGAGGGCTGTGGAGAATCCATCAGGAAATTCATTCAAAACAGGGATTGATACTTTTCTGGATATTAAGGGAATCAAGGGATACAGAGATAGTGCAAGAGGATGAAGAGGTAGAGAATTAGCCGCCATCTTGTTGGATAATAGGACAGACTTTTAGGGCCAGTTTTTCAACTGCATTTTAATTTCATTCATTCCATTTTGTTTTCTCTTTTCTCCCCTGCTTTATATGATGTTAGAAGTTGTTCACCTCACACTGTTCCCAGTTCTGATGACAGATTAACTTGAAATGCTAAATCTCTCCATGGGTTGCATGACCTGCTGCGCATCTCCAACACTTTTCCTTTTACAAATATACAGTTTGCTCAGGATACTTAGACAACTTTGTGCCTGAAAATTACGCTTCACAAATTTGGGAGAGATTATTTTAAAAAAGTCACCGGCACACAAGGTGGATGTGGTAGACTTCAGCAAGGCCTCCTACAAGATCCAGAAGATAAATCACATGGGATCTAACTGTATTCAAAATTGGCTTGGTGGAAGGAGATAAGGGGTGTTGGTGGAGGGTTGTTTTTCTGATTGGAGGCTTATGACCAGTGACGTGCCGCAGGAATTGGTTTATCATCTGTCTGAATGATTTGGATGACAATGTGGTTAACATGATTCTAGTGTAACGGATAGTGGAGGAAGGCCAAATTTACGAAAGGATCGAGTTCATCTCAAGAAGTGTACCGAGAAATGGCAGATGGAATTAAATTTGGAGATGTGTGAGGTGATGCATTTTAGTAAATCAATACAAAGCAGGACTTGCACAGTAAATGTACGGGCCCTGGAGATGTTCCTATTCCTAAAGGCATATATGATGGACAATAAATGCTAGTCAGGTCCACAAAACTACAATGTCAAGTTATTTCTAAACTAAAATGAGAAGATTTAGCAATGTCAAAAAACAAACGCATGGGACAGCCTGAGAATGTTCTTATTTTATGCACCAGCTCTGCTCGTGGTACAAGACCACGATGCTGCTCACTACCACCGCACTTCCACCACTAAAATGTGTACAACCTGCGCATGACAAATCAACTAGAAGACAAAAGAGATGGCAGATAAAAGAGTAACGTACTTATCTTTACATATTATTTGTTGTAAGAAAGCACCCGGCTGTGCCAGCATCCCTTTAATTCAACCCATGAGGTTAAAGGGATTAAAGGGATTAAAGGGATGCTGAAAGCTATTAAAAGTATTTGTGAACCAAAAACTTACAACAAGCAAAGAAACATTCCAATTTGTCCCACATTGGGAAAGTAACTCGCAAGCTCAGAATGCTGAAACAGAAAAAGTGTTTACTGGAGAAGCCCGATGAGCTCAGGTGAAAAATACATAACACTAGATTGAATCGCACCCTACAGTGTGGGAGGAACAACAATGGTTCACCATTCTTTTGGTGGCCATTCTCTGGAACATCTCTGGCTGGCTGCAGTGCATACGTGCGCACAGTCTGGATGTTCATACCTGCAAACTGCAGTGATGCAGTGTGGAACCTGTGTACATCTGACCTTCTGCTCTATCCAGAGTCCAGGGCATTTCAAAAAGCACTGAACCAAGAGTATCCAGCGTACACAATAACTCTGAGCTTTAACTCAGCCACAGCTGCAGGATCAAGCCTAGTCATTAGAAAGGCAAGTGAAACTGTGCTTTTTGTAATTGTAATTACTACCCGTGCTTTAAAATGTATACATTAATTGTGGTTTGAAATGGATTTGTATAATTCAGTTTCAATACATTTAACATTTTTTATCCAATTGATTTTGCATATTTCAAATCATCTCACACATTGCAAAACTGTGGAAGAGGCCTCCGTCTGTATAACTAGTCAGCAAACCATTTCTCCACTTGTGACCCAGTAGCCACTTGCAACCCATTCTGCGCTGATGAATAACCATAGCAGCTAAGCCATTAGGACATTGGGAGAAGTGCAGCAGAAACAAGCATTCTCCATTGCGAGCATCCCTCAGGAGGTAAAAGTGAGGCTTGAGCAGGATCAAGGGTAGGGCAGTCTGATGACACAAAACATAATGGAAGATAGCCACAACAGCTGGGTAAGAAGCTCATCAAACCTTCAATCAATCATTGTCCGTTTCTGCAACAAAACTGCAAATGTGATGTTTATAATTGTAGGGACAATTTTTTAAAATTGGAACGCAAAGTGCTGGAGTACAGTGCCCTACATAATGTTTGCAACAAAGACCCATCATTTATTTATTGCCTCTGTACGCCACAATTTGAGATTTGTAAAATAAAACAAACACATGTGGTTAAAGCGCACATTGTCAGATTTTATTAAAGGACATTTTTATACATTTTGGTTTCACCATGTAGAAATTAAAGCTGTGTTTATACGTAGTCCCCCCAATTCAGGGCGACCATTATGTTTGGGGGACATGGCTTCAGGTGTGTTTGTAATTGCTCAGGTGTGTTTAATTGCCTCCTTAATGCAGGTATAAGAGAGCTCTCAGCGCCTATTCTTTCCTCCAGTCTTTCCATCACCTTTGGAAACTTTTATTGCTGTTTATCAACATGAGGACCAAAGTTGTGCCAATGAAAGTCAATGAAGCCATTATGAGGCTGAGAAACAACAAGAGAACTGTTAAAAACACCAGCTAAACCTCAGGCTTACCAAAATCAACTGTTTGGAACATCATCAAGAAGAAAGAGAGCACTGGTGAGCTTACTAATCGTAAAGGGACTGTCAGGCCAAGAAAGACCTCCACAGCTGATGACAGAACAATTCGCTCTATTGTAAAGAAAAATCCCCAAACACCTGTCCGACAGATCAGAAACACTCTTCAGGAGTCAGGTGCACATTTGTCAATGACCACTGTCCGCTGAAGACTTCATGAACAGAAATACAGAAGCTACACTTCAAGATGCAAACCACTGGTTAGTCGCAAAAATAGGATGGCCAGGTTACTGTTTGCCAAGAAGTAATTAAAAGAGCAACCACAGTTCTGGAAAAAGGTCTTGTGGACAGATGAGATGAAGATTAACATATCAGAGTGATCGCAAGAGCAAACTATGGAGGAGAGAAGAAAAGCATACTACCTCATCTGTGAAACACAGTGGTGGGGGTGTTATTGCCTTGGTATTTATGGCTGCTGAAAGTACTGGCTCACTTATCGTCATTGATGATACAACTGCAGATGGTAGTAGCATAATGAATTCTGAAGTGTATAAACACATTCTATCTGCTCACATTCAAACAAATGCCTCACAACTCATTGGCCGGAGGTTCATTCTACAGCAAGACAATGATCCTAATCATACAGCTAAAGCAACAAATGAGTTTTTCAAAGCTAAAAAACGGTCAATTCTTGAGTGGCCAAGTCAATCACCTGATCTGAACCCCATTGAACATGTCTTTTGTATGCTGAAGAGAAAACTGAAGGGAACTAGCCCCAAAACAAGCATAAGCTAAAGATGGCTGCAATATAGGCCTGGAAGAGAAGACACACAACAACTGGTTATGTCCATGAATCACAGACTTCAAGCAGTCATTGCATGCAAAGGATATGCAACAAAATATGAAACATGACTACAGCTGTAATTTATACATGGTGAAACCAAAATGTATAAAAATAGCATTGATTAAAATCTGACAATGTGCACTTTAATTACATGTGATTTTTTCAATTACAAATCTCAAATTGTGGAGTACCGAGGCAAATAAATAAATGATGGGTCTTTGTCCCAAACATTACAGGAGATGAGTTAAGAAGGTAAGGCAGCATCTCTGGAGGAAATGGTTAGTTAACATTTCAAGTCTGGACCCTTCCTCAAGAACAGCAGCTCTCGCTGTATCTCTGGAGGACATGGATAGGAAATGTTCGAGGTTGGACCTTTCTTCAGTCTGAAGAAAGGTCCAGAATAGTAACATTTTCCATCCATGTCCTCAAGAGATGCTGCCAGAGCTGCCATTATTCCAGCAATCTGTGTTCTGTGCAGGATTCCAGCATCTGTAGTTCCTTTTGTCTCCAATTTATTAACTTTACTCAGTTGCTAATTTCAGCTGGGCTTAGAACAAAGCAAGCATCTTTATGACGATGAAAAGAAATGCTGATAGCCAACCTGCCCTTACACCATCTTTTAGCAAAGTGGGAGATGTCTGTTGCAAAATCTACTCTCCACCCAGAGCTGCAATGATCTGCACAAGATTCTCTCACCATATTATACTATAGCATATTCACCTGATAATCTGGTTTTGTGAAATAATCTAAGCAAAGAACATGTTCCAGAAATATCGAAAATTCTTGCGGGAGGTGCTTCAACATAAGACGGTGATCATATTTTTCTTTTATTAGACCTACTTGTTCCTATAAGAATAAAAAACACATGTTTAGACCTTAAACATTCTAATAAGCAACATCAAGATTAATAAGTTGAAACTTGTCCAGCCATACTTCAACTAATTGTAATTTACTTCATAACACACAAGTAATAACAATTCTTACATATGTTAGAATCCTTCACTTTACAGTCTTTCTTTATGGCGTATCAGTTAATTTCCATAAAACACATTACCCATTTGCAGTGGGCACTTGCATAGATTCATATTTCGAGCACGAGCCTAGATCTGGGCAGAGCACACTAATCCTCCTGATGTCAACAAAGAACACATGTTAGGTTGGCTTTGTTTTTCTTGGAGCAGAGGAGGGACCTGACAGTTATATAAAATGAGGTACAAAGATAGGATAGATGGCAAGAAAACTTTTCCTCACAGCAGAGGTACCTAAAAAAGAGATACGTTTATGGGGTAAGGGGCAAGATGCTGAAGGGGATCTGAAGAACAACTCTGGAAATGATTGGAACCTGGAATGCACTGCCTGAGGAGATGGTGCAAGCAGGTACTCTCATAATAAGTATCTAGATGAACCATTAAGGCCTAGAAGCATTTAGGCCAAATGTTGTAAATAGAATTACTCAAGATAGATAATGAAAGGTAAATGATGATCTACATATAGTGTGCTGAAGGGTTTGCTTCTAACGTAACAATGGATATTATTTTTGTTAGAAACATGAATTGGGATAGGCTTGGTTTAAATTTTACATCTTTTGCACAGCGGGTAGGGCTGTTGCTTCGCAGTTCCAGCAGCCTAGCTTCAATCATAAACTATCTGTATGAGGTTTGCATGTTCTCCTGTGGGCTACCGCCGTTTGCTGGCTTCTTCTTACATCCCAAAGATGTGCTGGTTCATCACTTAGGTGACCACTGTAATTTACCCCCCCAATAAGAGTGAAAAGAAGAAACAAGTTGATGGGCAGGAAATGCTGGAGTACCTCAGGGGGTCAGGCAGTATCTCTGGAGAAAAGGAATAGGTGAAGTTTTGGGTCGAGACCCTTCATCAGACTCCACCGGGCTGAGGGCCAAGCGCCAACTTTCAGACGCCTTCTCCTACTTACCCCACAGATAAGCACCAGTGTCTCACAGACCATCTCTGATCTTATTAATGATCTTTTGCATGCAATGACTTCTGGTAGTCTGCCCTTCACAGCCCCCAACCTTGCCATCCCCCAGCCCGCACAGACTAGTTTTCCCTTCTCCCCCCCAAAAAGGTCTGATGAAGGGTCTCAACCCAAAACATCACCTATTCTTTATCTCCAGAGATGCTGCCGGACCCACTGCGTTACTCCAGCATTTTGTGTCTATCTTCGATGTAAACCAGCACCGAAGTTCTTACTTACACAAGTTGATGGGCATGTGAGAGAGAATTGGTCACAGAAAACCAAGTGAGGGAATGGGATTAATTAGGTTTATACTGAGACCTGTCAAGAATTCAATAGATAATTCTCTATAGAAATATGGAAGGGGCTGTGCAGAGTCTCATCAACTATGTTCAGATTCTGTCTTTACCTGTGCACTGGAAGCAATTTACACTGAAAACCTGGATATCTTTGGGTTGTTGAAGGAAATCGGAGCAAATCCATGGAGTCAGAGGAAGAATTTTCAAACTCCACAGACAGCACTCGAGTCACTAGCGATGAGGACCGCTCCACTGTCTCTCCAATATAAAGCAGTGAAGCAGTTGTTTCAAATTTCAGAGATAACATCATTTAAGGAATTGTATCTTTTTTAGCCTGCTCCAATTGGATCACATTAAGTTGAAGGATAATTAATCCATGATGTGAACCTATGAGCTCTGAAGCTGCCACCTAAGGTTCACAATTTCTCACCTCCAGGATGCAGCCCAACACACCCTTTTTGGATCAGTGCCTTATTGACCTTGGCAATGCCATCCCATCCAACCAATTCTTAGGACGGACACATCCCACATTCCCAGCACTGTCCAATGACCGACTTTCCTCATTCCCACTATCCATGGTCTAACACTTTACACATTTCCACTGTCCAATGACTGACACATTTTACATCCCTATCACTGCCCAGTGACTGACATGTCCCACATTCCCATCCAGCAACTAACACGTTCAACATTCACTGTCCAGTAACTGACTTGTTCAACATCCCACATTCCTCATTCCCATCACTGCCCAGTGACTGACATATCCCACATTCCCATCACTGGCTAGTAACCGAAAGCACACTCCTCCCGATTCAGGGACTGTTTCTTCCCAGCTGTTATCAGGCAACAGTATCATCCTACCACAACTAGAGAGCAGTCCTGAACTACTATCTTCCTCATTCCTAGTGTCCAACGGCTGACATGTTCCACATCCCCATCATGTGTGCATCTGAACATAATGGCCCAGAACATAGTTTTCGAACCAATGGATGACCTGCTCCAGTCTTCTACACATGTGGATCGAATACAGATGTTAGGAGCAATTTGGAGGTCAGGTGCTGCTACTTCAAACTACCCACCATTCTGCTGGTCTCAACAATGAATGCAAGCACGGAGCTGAAATATCATGAGCTGAGCAACCGAACATAAGCTACATTTCATTCGTCAATGGTGGACGAGGGATGACTGACCTGTGTAGTTTGAAAAGGACGGCTACATTTATAGGAACAGTAAGTGCACGTTGTCTTCTGTCCTTTCATTTACTCCACGTTTCTAATTTATTTCTAGCATATATAAATTTTGAATTTCTTTAAAAGCTATTTCAAAACAAAAATTCAATCATTTTGAGCTGTTTTAAATCAGATTGTCCTCAAATTTGTTTAAAGGTCTTTGACAGCAGTGTGCTACCTAAAGCCAGTCATCACCGGTACCACTTTGCAAGACCACAGCATGAAGCTGCAGGACTGTAAAATGTGTGTGATTTGCACGAGCAAATCAGATGCCTATGGATATATACAAATTTGGATCTATTATTTTCCATCTCTTCGTCTCTGGCATGTTATTTTCACACAATTAATAATTGATGTTTTCCTGCAATACAACCCCAAAACTCTTTTTTTAAAAAATATTCTTCCTTTCTTACTTTACATGTAATATTCCATCTCCTTAAAGTTCAGCATCCTGAAATCCAATGTTTTCATATTATCAAGGTGTTCCTTCATAATTTCATGCCTAAAGCTAAGCCTTTACACTCCAATTAGGTATGTTACAAAACTTACCTTTAGCGGCGCTGCACTTCTGCCGCTCCCCGTGTGCGCGACTTTAGCGCCTGTCAGAGGGGGGCGGGCTTAAAGTGCCGATTTTCACCAGACCAGGATAATCGATGAATGTCGGGCGATTTAATTGCGGAAGAAAAATCGCTCCGACATTTCATCCATTAAGGTATTTTTAAATTACTCTAAGTTATTTGTTAACTAGAGTAATTTAAAAATCACCTTCAAAAGCCGTGACCGCAGACCACCGGAAGCATTTTCCGTAGGGGAGAAAAAAAGGTAAATACTTTATTTTTTTATTAAAAGTTAGTTTTTTGGGAGGCATAAATACTATTTTAATGTTGCGAAATGGGGTCCCCAAAAAATGTATGAACCCCCAGTATTTTCCCCCCCGACTTCACCGCTAACCGCAACGTTCCAATCCACCGCATTCCGCTAAAACCCACTCGCTAGTTGATTTAAATGGCCATTTATTTACAGGCATTAAACACTAAATTCCTTCCATTTGGCCCAGAAATTCATGAAAATGAGATTTAAAAATTATGTTATATTGTGGATTATTGTGTGAATGTTATTTGGACACTTAGGCAATTAAAAAAAAGTTTATCTTTTCTTAAGAAATTGATAGATGTTTAGATCTACTCATTGAATTTTGTAATTAGCTACAATTAGATAACTAACTAATTATATACTTTAATTTCAGGTAATCCAAGTAAGATTGTTTAATATTTGTTTCAGAATGCTTCAATCTATAATGACTGAAAATTTCATTGAGTTCTCTTAATTTTTAATAAAGTTATGGGCTTTTAATTTTTCCAGATCACAGCTTTTGAGTTAAGTCAATTGAAAGGCAATGGGAAGCAAGATACTCATTTCCGAGCATGAAAATGGCCATAACTTTCTTAATACTGAAGATATGAAAGTAAATTAGGTGTCAAATTAAACTTCTTGTTATGCTTTATCTGATGGGATAAATTGCAGACTTGATTTTTAAAATCTCAAAATTTTGTAACATTGCTACTCCAATGCTACTGTAACTAAACAACTTTAAAAGGCAAATGCAATAGGATCCTTTCTTGCAAATTATTTTCTTTTGCATAGGAAACATACAAATTAATCCATTTCAGAATCTATTTATTTCCATTGTATGCTTTGTCAGCTGCAAGTTCAGAAAAGAGCTTATACCAAACCTAGTGATTGTGGAAAGGGGCACTGCAACAAGTTAGAAGACATTAATAAATTTGCACAATGGGCATATAATTAGCTAATTTTAGCACAGATAAATGTGAAGCAATAAATTTTGGCAGGAAGAACACGTGAAATGTGGAAGGCTGGGTGCAGGTAAGGATAACTTGGATCTTGGAGTACAAATCTAAGTTACATTGCAGGTGAGCAAGGCCATTGGAGGGGGAAAAAACAAAGCAACTACTAGGATTTATTTCCAGAGGGTTTGAATTGAAATAAAGGTTATACTAAACTTGTATTGAACCATGGGTAGACTATACCTAATGTACTCCCATAGTTCTGGTCACCATATAATAGAAAGGATACTGGAGTTAGTGCAGAGAAGACTACGAAAGATGTACGGGTAAACATATTAAAAGATGAAACAAACCAAGGCTATGTTCTTGAGAAAAATCAGCAGAGGGCGAGACTGGATCCCAGGTTCAGCAATATAAAAACACATCCGCAGAATGCAACTGTTTTTCAGTTAAACGTGGAGTTTTAATCTCCACCTGGTGCCGAGTTAACCGTGTCAGCCGAGAAGTACCAAGACAACCGTTTCAGTTAATATTCATTTGCAGAGTTATCCGAATTAACAAAGGATTACAGAACAAAGCTTACATATACCAATATCAGCTTGTGCACCTTTGATATTTCTGCTGGACTCAATTGCAATATCCGTCTTATAAATATATAAATACACTTAAGTAATGAATGGGCTTCTAATGATGAAAGGCACAGTAGGCACACAGGCCTAGCAGTAAATACCCAGTGCAAAAGGTTGCATAATATTGCTCACAATAACGTTCTGCCCAACATCCATTGACATGGCAGAGTTAATATTTCCATATTGATCACGTGGATAATTAACCAAATGGAAATAATAGTCTCGTCTTGCAGTACATTTCGGATACAAATTTCAGCTTATTATTTTAAGAGTACCTTATCCTTTATCTTCCTCCATGGTAGCTGCCCCACGACAAACTCCACCAACATATAAAATAAGGACCAGAGGTCATCATGTCGGCCCATTTCCTGTTTTTTAAAAAGTGAAATACTGTCAGATTGTCAAAGACAGAGGAAATAGCACAGTATAATTATGTAACATGTGGACAACGAGTTGAATGCTAATACAGTGGTAAATCTTTCCAAATGACTTCCTTAGCAAAATAAATAAAAAGGTGGCATTCCAATTGCATTAAATGCACTGAGATTCTGTCTGTTGAAGGAGCACCATACTGCTTTTACATTGGTGTTCAAAACGAATATCAACAGATCATTACTTTCACTGACAATTGTTAAAGTTTTGGAGAGCTGCACCTTTAATTCTTCCACTTGCTCGCAATATGAGTGTCTAGGCAAGCATGCCGCACTGTCATAGATGCATAAATGCATCAGGCAACATAGAATACCCAAGGTTAACCAGTGGGACAAGCTGCATTGAGCATGCACCACAATAATTGTGTCAAACTAGAAAAATAAAATAAACTTTTTAAAATATAGATTACCAAGTTTGGTACTCAGTTAATTTAATTATAACATTTAGCAAATAGCTAGTTCATCCTTATTTTGTTAACGGAATTCCCTTTTTTAAAGTCAAAAGAGACATTGTTAGTTAGAAGTTAAAATTCTTAGCATCTATATCCCATGGTTACTGTTTAAATTATTTAACCTGATTTGTGCTACAAAATAAACTTTGAGTAACAGTCTTCAACCATGTTCAATAATCGAAAGTTATTAATATCAGTTCAATGATTTTTCTGATCATAAAAGCATTGATTTTGACCCATTTAATGAATAATACACTAATGTTATAATAAATAGTCTTAAAAAAAAAATCATGAAAATTAGGTGTCATGGAACAATCTTTCTGCCGTCACATGTAACATGTTTGTAAACACAAAAAGAGCAGAGGGATATTTTGCATCTTAACAAAACATTATTCCCAGCAATTATGCAAAACTATTCACATTTTGTAAAGCAGCATCTTTAATCGAAAGTTAAAACTTTCTGCAGCAGATGATTTTTGGGATCAGATTTACTAAGTACATTAATACCAAGTAGCAAGCCAATTCAAAAGACCAAAATAAATGCAAAGTGCTCAAGGAATTCAGTGGATCAGGCAGCAACTCTGGATAACATGGACAGGTGATGAATGGTCCAAATCTGAAATGTCGTCTAACCATGTTCTCCAGAGACACTGCCGAGTTACTCCAACACTTTGCGTCTTTTTTTGTAAACCAGCATCTGCAGTTCATTGCTTCTACTCTCAGAAAATAAACTTGATCCCGGGTGTCAGAGAACTAAGGCGGGGGGCATGCGGCATCACACACATTAACCACCCCCCCACACACACTAACTACCCCCTTGATATTATATATTAATATGCTCCTTTTACCCCATAACCACCCTATCCACTGATGCATAGCTCCCAACTCGCAGGTGCGTCTAGGGGGGGGGGGGGGGGGTAGAGAGTGACAGCAGGGAGAATTGGAAGAGACAGAGAGAGAAGCAGAGACAAGAAACGGGGGGGGGGGGGGGGGAAGAAAGAGGGGTGCAGCCCAAGCGAGGCATGGAGCGATCCGAGGAGCAAAGATCCTATAGCGTGCCAAAGCAGTGGACGACCAGCCGATCTTGGCTTCCGCCAGCGTTACAGACGTTCGGGCCGCGGAGTGAGTGGGCTGCGAAAAGCTTGAAAGCTGCGGCTGAGTGAGCGGGCGGGGGAGGGGCATGGCTTCACAAGCTGCTTCCTTCAGTGCGTGAGCAACGCTCACCTCCGGATCTGCAGAACAAACATCCTTTAGCGGCGTGCAGCTATAGGATCTTTGCTGCAGAACATTCTCGTTCTTCCTGCGCCTTTTGAAGAATGGAGGGATGCGTGGAGTAACGTACCTCGTGGAAAACTGCGCATGCACATTGACAGCAGCTGCATTAATCCACAACGGCGGGGGCGGGGCCAGGAGGCAGGTGGGCCTCGATTGGTGGGCATGTGGGCATTGTGACATCAGCAGCTGGCAAGTGTTGATTATTTTTTTTTAAGTGAGTTTTGAAGAATTGAAGAGTTAAAATGGTTAGCAACAGGGCGATCCTTTAGGCCTTGGCAGACTAAGCACGTCACTGAAAACACTCAGTGGTGACAGAGAATGAAACAGAGTTGTTTCAGTTTGAAAAGAAAATAGATCTATCATCAGATAAATTAGGAGATTTTGCCAAAAGGTAAATCTGATCAACTAGTTGTCCTTCTACTCTCTGCTCACAGGCAGAATCTGAAGCAGGGGATCCAGTACAGAAAGTCAAATGATCCCAAGATAAGTAATGGTACAAGGCGCTTTGCTGAGCCATTAAAAATGCCAAGAGGGAATTCCAGACCTACCTGAAGTCCTCACGTAATGATTATGGATATCCATAGATTGTAGGATTGTAGGAAGGCTTGCATGCGATAAATGTGCCACAAAGGTGGGCAGTATTACTGACAACAATGGATCCCTCCCCAAGGAATTCAATGCATTCTACTTTGAACAGATGGTCGGTGGTGGAACAACAACTGCCCCGCCAGTCTCGGGTGCACCTGTACCAACGATTACTGTGAGAGACAGAAGTTTGGCCTTCCCGAGTACAAATCTGTGAATGGCCAGGATGTAGTCCCTAGCTGTCCTCAGGACCGGTGCGGAACAGCTGGCAGAGATATATTTAGATATCGTTAGCCTTTTACTACTTCATTCTGAGGTCCCCACCTGCTTCAAGACCACCACCATCATGGCACTGCCAAAGAAAAGATAGAATTCCTTAATAACTACTATCCAAGGCTCTGACATCCATCATCATGAAGTGCTTCGAAAGACTGGTGATGGCACAATTTAACTCCAGCCTCCCAGGCAGGCTTGATTCACTGCAGTTTGCCTACCGTTGCAAGAGTTTAGTTTTTAAGTTTAGAGATACAGCATGAAAACAGGCTCTTCGGCCCACCGATCTGCACCAACCAGAGATCCCCACATTAACACTATCCTGCACACACTAGGGACAATTTACACTTATACCAAGCCAATTAACCAACAAAATTGTTGGTCTTTGGAGTGTGGGAGGAAACCGAAAATCTCAGAGAAAACCCAGGCGGTCATGGGAAGAATGTACAAACTCCGTACAGACAGCACCTGTAGTCAGGATTGAACACAGGCCTCTGGCGTTGTAAGGCAGCAACTCTACCACTGCGCCACACATAGGTCCACTGTACACCATGCATAGGTGCACAGAAAAGTAATCTCCCTGGCCTTAAACTCATCTCTAGAACACTGAGACAACAAAGGACTCCTACATTAGATTTCAATTTATTGACACAGCACCACCTTTAACACCTTAATCCCATCGAAACTCAACTCCAAGTTCCTGCACCTAGGAATCAGCACCCCTTCCACCATAAGATCCTCAACTTTCTGGCCAACAATCAATGAGGATAGGTGACAAAATCTCCTCCACAATAATTCTCAACGCCAACGCCTCACAAGGATGAGTTTGAAATTCCCTACTATACTCTCTGTATACTCACAACAGTGTGGCCAAATTCAGCTCTAACTCCACCTAGAAGTTTGACACCACAGTAGTGAGCCACATCACGAACAATGACAGGAAGGAGATAGAGAACTTAGTAAAAAGGCTCAGCCACATTGATGTGACAGCCATGGAGATACACCATGCCTCTACTTCCTTGAACTTCGTAACCTGGTGCCAAAACAACAACCTTTCTCACAATGTCAGAAAGACAAAGGAGATTATGATTGACTTCAGGAAGCAGTACACACACTCCGATATACATTAACAGCGCAGAAGCAGAGATGGCTGAACCAGGTCACGACAGATACTCCCTCATCTCCCCTCTCCCATCAGACAAGAGTTACAGAAATGTGCAAACGCATACCTCCAGAATCAGGGATAGTTTCTTCCCAGCTGATATCAGGCAACTAACTGAAGCATCCTATCCTGACCTACCATTTACCTCAATGAAGACCCTCGGATGATCTTTAATCTGATTTTATCTTGCACTAAACATTATTCCCTTTATCCTGTATCTGTACACAAAGGACGGCTTGATTGTAATCATGTATAGTCTTTCCGCTGACTGGATAGTTCACAACAAAAATGCTTTTCACTGTACCTCGTGGCAATAAACTATACTTTAAAGTATGAGGAAATTTGGTATGTCTCCAATAACTCCTACAAACTTCTACATATGCACCATCATTGCTTGCTCGGTTCAAGACTGCAAGACATTGCAATGGGTTGTAGATGACAATATGCCAATCACACAGACTAGACTGCCACCATTGATTCCATTTACATTTCACACTGCCGTAGAAAAGCAGCCAACATATTCAAAGACTGTCCTCACCCCAGTCATTCCTTCTCCCTTCGGACAGAAAAGTTACTCAAGAGTATTAGAGGGATAAGATATACATGCGTTAAGATGGACCAGGGCTGGTCAAGGACAGTCAGCATGGTTTGTATGTACGAGGTCATATCTCACAAATCTGTTCAAGTTCAAGTGAGTTTATTGTCATGTGTCCCTGATAGGACAATGAAATTCTTGCTTTGCTTCAGCACAACAGAACATAGTACGCATTGACTACAAAACAGATCAGTGTGTCCATATACCATTATATACGTAAATACACACATAAATAATACACACATGAACTCTGATTGAGTTTTTTGAAGATGTGACCAAAAAGGTTGATGAGAGAGCTGTAGATGTTGTGTATATGGATTTCAGCAAGGTATTCAAAAAGATTCTGTATGGTAGGCTGCTCTATACGGTTTGGTCGCCTGGGATCCAAGGAGAGATAGCTGAATGGATAGAAAATTGGCTTTATGGAAGGAAGCAGAGGGTGATGGTGAAAGGTTGCTTTTCAGATGGGAGGCTTGTAACTAGTGGTACGTCTCAGGATTCAGTGCTGAGCCCGTTGCTGTTATATGCTGGAAAGAACAGCAGATGCTGGTTTAAATTGAAGGTAGACACAAAATGCTGGAGTAACTCAGCAGGACAGGTAGCATCTCTAGTCGACCCGAAACATCATCCATTCCTTCTCACCAGAGATGCTGCCTGTCCCGCTGAGTTACTCCAGCATTTTGTGTCTACCATTGCTTTTATCATCGATATCAGTGATTTGGATGAGAACATACATGACATGATTAGCAAGTTTGCAGATGACACTAAAGTGGGTGGTATTGTCGATAGTGAAGATGGTTGTCAAATAATGTAGCGGTATCCTGATCGGTTGGACAGATGTGTTGAAGAATGGTTGATGGAATTTAACACAGAAAAATGTGAGGTGTTGCATTTTAGGAAGTCTTACATGGGCATGACCTACGCAGTGAATGGTAGGGCTCTGCGGAGAGTGGTGGAGCAGTGGGATCTAGGAGTGCAGGTACACAGTTCCGTGAAAGTGGCGTGACAGGTAGATAGGGTATCAAAAAGACTTTCAACACATTGGCCTTCATCAGTCAGAGTATTGAGTATAAAAGTTGGGAGGTCATGTTACAGTTATAGCAGATGTTGCTGAGGCCACTAAATGTGTTGTATTCAGCTAAGGGTCACCAAGTTACAGGAAAGGTATTGCCAAGCTGGAAAGGGTGCAGAGAAGATTTATGAGCATGTTGCCAGGACTGGAGAACCTGAGCTTTCCAAAGCCTTCACATCTGTCCTGTAATAGAGCAACTAAAACTGCACACAATATTCCAAATGTGGCCTAATCAAAATCCTGTATCGTTGCATCATGATTTCCTGACTCTTATTCTCAATGCCCTGCTCTATGAAAGCAAACCTATCACATGCCTTCTTTACCATTCTATCTACTTGCGTTGCCACTTTCAGGGAACTATAGACTTGCACCCCAAGATCCTTCTGTACATCAATGGTGAACAACAAAATGTTCACCTCTGCACACCAAAGTGCAACACCTCACATTTGTTCAGATTAAACTCCAGCTGCCATTTCTCCCTCTGTTCTGTAGCTGATCTATATCCCACTGGATACTTTGACGGCAACAGCAGTGATCCCAGCACAAATCTCTGCTGAACTCCACTGGTTACAGCCCTCAAGCCTGAATATTGTCCTTCCTCCACAACGCTCTTCTATCAGTAAACCAGTTCCAAATCTATAAAATTAAGTCACTATTAATCCCATACATTTTAATAGATGATTAATCCAGAGCAGATCAAATGCAATTATAATAGATAAATAGTGTAGCTGACAGAAATCTGAAAATAAGACATTGCTGACAATGCTTGTGTTTTAAGTGTTGAGTTCCGACTGCTCCAATGTGGAGCTGATGTTTCTCAAACTTGTTTGAAATTTCATTGGAAAAGAATAAGAGGTTGATGACAGAGGTCAGAAAAACTGTGGGATGGAGAATTAAAGTGATGGCCAAATGAAAATTCAGGGCCTTATTGGCAGACTGAGGATGTTTGTTCTGCAATTTGGTTGTCCAAACCAAGCTTAGCATTTCCAGTGTAGAGGAGATCATGCTGTGCTGTAAATCCACTACACCAAATTGAAAGGGCATACCAGTAATTTCAGTTTTGTTTAGCTTGCTGGATTTTGGGAAGGAGTAATATTAACCATTGCTGCATCTCCCATGATTCTCCAGAAGGATATCATGGAAAAAGGAATGGGCATTGATAACAATGGAATATGTTAGTGTCCTGGAAGTAACAATTCCTTTTCAATGCTGAAATATGACTGGAGTGAATGTATTTTCTAGTGGGATTGCAAAGAATAAAATTAATAAAATGTAAGTACCATTTCTTTCATTCTCTGATATCATGAATGCTTTGTTGTTTTTGTTTTCATATTATCTTTGTCCATCTGAAGCCGATGCATATTTAACACATGTACATCGTGGACAAAATATTTACGAAATGGCTTGCATCCTCAAAAATGATTTTATGGAAAACATCACTGCCATTCTGTGGTAGTGCTAATCATGCCCTATTGTTCACATTGAGGAACTCATTTGTACGAAGTTTAAATGAAAAAGTCAGATAAAATCAATAACTACAAGAGCAAGACAGAGGCCACAAACTTGATTAATATTTGGACTACTACTCCAGTGCTGCCAAGTTTTGTCAGTGCATTTCAGTATTCTAGTACCTGAAAATCAGTATTTTGCTGAGGAAATCAGTATTATTACGCGGTGCCATTTTGCTGAAAAAATTGATTCTTTTTAAATGTGCGGTCATACCCATGTGATAGTACAAGAATGCATAACTTTGCTACCAATTGAAATGTCTTCTACGCACCTTACTTGCCAGTGCATTCATTGCCATCTCTTTGTATACTGCTGTTTGAACGGCTGCTTCCTGTGTTTAGCACCAGATGATCTAGAAGCCATTTTAGAAGCCTCCCTCTCCCTCCCTCCTCCTCCTCTTGCTCCCTCTCTCCTTTCTTTTTTTCTCTCCCCTCTCTCATTCCCTCCCTCATTCCCCCTCTCTCCATCCCTCTCTCTTCTTCCCTCCTTCTCCCTATCACCCTCCCCTCTCCATCCTCTTCCTCTCTACACCCCTCCCTCTCACCCCCTTTAGCCCACCCAACGTTCTGTAAAATCAAGGCCAATCCCAATGGAACAGCAATCCCACTGGTAACCTTTCACCACTAGGCTATCCAGAATTCTACCACCGCCTGAAAAATAAGCAAAGACTCAACTTCCACTGAGAAAGAGAATTCCAAAGATTCATTGTTATACGAGAATTTTTGCGAACAGTATGTGACCCATAGCGCTCCAGCCGGTAGCGCTATATTTAGACCCCATAGCGCTGTAGCTGACAGCTCTTCGTTTAAATTCCCACGCGTTAAACTGACAGCTCTGTTTAAACCTGGAGCGGGACAGGCAGATCAAAGCTTCCTCACTCTGGCCATGGAGGAGGCCCAGGACATTCAAGGACCCAAGCAGTCTTTCCAGGTGCGACAGAGGTTCACCTGCACCTCCTCCAACCTCATTTATTGCATCTGCTGCTCTAGATGTCAGCTGCTCTACATCGGTGAGACCAAGTGTAGGCACGGCAATCGTTTCGCTCAACACCTCTGCTCAGTTCGCAATAACCAACCTGATCTCCTGGTGGTTCAGCACTTCAACTACCCCCCCCCCCCCCCCCCCACCCAATTCCTAATCTGACCTTTCTGTCCTCGGCCTCCTCCATGGCCAGAGTGAGGACCACTGTAAATTGGAGGAGCAGCACCTCATATTTCGCTTGGGCAGTTTGCATCCCAGCGGTATGAACATTGGCTTCTCACATTTCAGGTAGTCCCTACTTTCTCCTCCCCTTCTCAGCTCTCCCTCAGCCCAATGGTTCCAACTCTTCCTTTCTTCTTCTCCCCCCATCGTCTGAAGAAGGGTTTGAACCCGAAAAGTTGCCTATTTCCTTCACTCCATAGATGCTGCCTCACCCGCTGAGTTTCTCCAGCATTTTTGTCTACATATTTTCTGAGATTAGTTACAGCACCTTATTTCAGCAATTGCTGCCATTTGGCCAAGATTAACATCTTGAGAACAGAAACACCTCCAAGTTACATTCTATTCTGACATATCATATATCATATTTCTGAATATTCAAAATTGAAAAAGGTGAACATAGTTAATTAAATGAGTTTCTTGTCATTTTCATTTCCCATAAATAATTCTAGTTGTAGTCGTTACGGAATCGCATTGTTGATCACGGAAAGCTGCCACTATTTGTGTTCATAACTTTGTCAACAAATCTATGTTTTGCATATATTAACCTTTCAGTAAAGCATCATTACTTACCCTGTTTTTATGTGCATTGATTGATGCATAGCGCACCGTGCCCCTGAACCCTGCCACCACCCGAGGCTGGATGAAAAAAAAACAGAAAAAAATTAGAATTAATCAATTGCAAAACTATGTTTGTTCAAGTGACAACCAAGTACTTCTCTCAATACTGCAACAATGAACACTGGTAGTCCCTCCATCAATGACACAGTCTCCAAATGTGCCCATTACTTGTTTCTGAATTAATCCAATAGAAGCAAATGATTTATTTCCACTCTTTCATTGTTTAATGAGCAAGCTCAGCATAATTTAAGTAAATGCACTTTAACTAATCAAGCACAGGTGAAAGTGGTTCAAGGGACATTCAGTGCAAGCCAGAATCTATCTGCCTTAAGATTTTCAACTCACGTTTAAAATCAGCTCGCTGATCTTCTATGTGGTAGATTTTTTTACATTTTGGGGTTTTTTACATTAAACCCATTAAATTTTAATTAATTTTGCTTTGAAATTTAAAGGAAGTAGAGTTCTTAATTAAGCACCAAGAAACTACAAATGATGGAATATTGAGCAAAAAAACACACTGTTGGAGGACCTCAGTGGGTCTGACATCTTCTATGGAGGGAAATGGACAGCCAAGGTCTTCAGAAGAAGGATCCAACCTGGAACAAAGTCTGTCCTTTGTCTTCCACAGATGCTCCCTGACCTACTAAGTTTCTCCAGCAGTTTGTATTTTTTGCTCACAGTTCTTGGTCAATTGGAAATAAAGAAACTGAACAAATCCTTCCTTGTTTACAAAAATGAAATTCCCGACCTGCAGAAGAAATGAGTGGCAATGTCAATTTCAGTCAACGGGAAAAGTTAATTATATGTTAAGTTTCTCTCAGGCATTCTCTTAGGTTTGTTTGCATTCCTGGCAAGACTCTTGGAACAGACACTCTGAAGGCTGTCATAGAAGATTACCAGACATCCACCTGCCCGTATAAGTCGTTGTCCTATGGCTGCTCAAAGTGGATAAGGAGCATATTGGATGATATACAGAACCAATGCCATGCATTGGAAGCTCAAAGAGGCCCTGTGTAAGCAGAAAGTTTACAAACCACACTCCAAACTTGTCAGGTGCAACTGTCCCATCAGTGCAAGCGTTCACAGCCCCATATTGTCTTCAATGGCCACCTCCAAATCCATGAAACCATAGGGGAAGCCTGTCATCTACTTAATGAAAAATCAAACCTGGAAATGCTCAGCACGTCAGGTTGCATTTAGAAACATAGAAACATAGAAAATAGGTGCAGGAGTAGGCCATTCGGCCCTTCGAGCCTGCACCGCC
Source organism: Raja brachyura (assembly GCA_963514005.1). The sequence continues at coordinate 68,129,822 of OY740789.1, read as the reverse complement.
ATTCAATATGATCATGGCTGATAATCCAACTCAGTATCCCGTATCTGCCTTCTCTCCATACCCCCTGATCACTCTAGCCACAAGGGCCACATCTAACTCCCTCTTAAATATAGCCAATGAACTGGCCTCAAGTTACATCCACGAAAAATTCTATAAGATTCGTCAGACATGATTTACCTTTCGTAAATCCATGCTGACTTTGTCCAATGATTTCACCACTTTCCAAATGTGCTGCTATCTCATCTTTAATAACTGACTCTAGCAGTTTCCCCACTACCGATGTTAGACTAACTGGGTGTAATTTCCCGTTTTCTCTCTCCCTCCCTTTTTAAAAAATGGGGTTACATTAGCTACCCTCCAATCCTCAGGAACTACTCCAGAATCTAAAGAGTTTTGAAAAATTATCACTAATGCACCCACTATTTCTGGGGCTACTTCTGTATCCTTAATACTCTGGGATGCAGCCTATCTGGCCCTGGGGATTTATCGGCCTTTAATTCATTCAATTTACCTAACACCACTTCCCAGCTAACCTGGATTTCACTCAGTTCCTCCAGCTCAATTGACCCCCGGTCCCCTGCTATTTCCGGCAGATTATTTATGTCTTCCTTATTGAAGACAGAACCAAAGTAGTTATTCAATTGGTCTGCCATGTCCTTGTTCCCCAAGACCAATTCACTTGTTTCTGACTGCAAGGGACCTACATTTGTTTTAACTAATCTTTTTCTCTTCACATATCTATAAAAACTTTTGCAGTCAGTTCTAATGTTCCCTACCAGTTTTCTTTCATAATCTATTTTCCCTTTCCTAATTAAGCCCTTTGTCCTCCTCTGCTGGACTCTGAATTTCTCCCAGTCCTCTGGTAGGCTGTTTTTTCTGGCTAATTTGTATGCTTCATCTTTTGTTTTGACACTATCCCTGATTTCCCTTGTTATCCAGGGATGCACTACCATCCCTGATTTATTATTTTGCCAAACTGGGATGAACAATTGTTGTAGTTCATCCATGCAGTCTTTAAATGCCTTCCATTGCACATCCACCGTCAACCCTTTAAGAATCAATTGCCAGTCTATCTTGGCCAATTCATAGAAACATAGAAAATAGGTGCAGGAGTAGGCCATTCGGCCCTTCGAGCCTGCACCGCCATTCAATATGATCATGGCTGATCATCCAACTCAGTATCCTGTACCTGCCTTCTCTCCATACCCCCGATCCCTTTAGCCACAAGGGCCACATCTAACTCCCTCTTAAATATAGCCAATGAACTAGCCTCAACTACCTTCTGTGGCAGAGAATTCCAGAGACTCACCACTCTCTGTGTGAAAAATGTTTTCCTCATCTCGGTCCTAAAGGAACTCCCCCTTATCCTTAGACTGTGACCCCTTGTTCTGGACCTCCCCAACATCGGGAACAATCTTCCTGCATCTAGCCTATCCAACCCCTTAAGAATTTTGTAAGTTTCTATAAGATCCACGTCACATACCCTCAAAGTTACCTTTGTTAAGTTCAGAACCCTTGTTTCTGAATTAATTATGTCACTCTCCATCCTAATGAAAAACTCAACCATATTATGGTCACTCTTGCCCAAGGGGCCACGCACAACAATACTGCTAACTAACCCTTCCTCATTACTCAATACCCAGTCTAGAATAGCCTGCTCTCTCGTTGGTTCCTCTACATGTTGGTTTAGAAAACTATCCCACATACATTCCAAGAAATCCTCTTCCTCTGCACCCCTGCCAATTTGATTCACCCAATCTATATGTAGATTGAAGTCACCCATTATAACTGTTTTACCTTTGTTGCACGCATTTCTAATTTCCTGTTTAATGCCATCTCCAACTCCACTATTACTGTTAGGTGGCCTGTGCACAACTCCCACTAGCGTTTTCTGCCCCTTAGTGTTTTGCAGCTCTACCCATATCGATTCCACATCCTCCAAGCTAATGTCCTTCCTTTCTATTGCGTTAATCTCTTCTCTAACCAGCAACGCTACCCCACATCCTTTTCCTTTCTGTCTATTCCTCCTGAATATTGAATATCCCTGGATGTTCAGCTCCCAGCCTTGGTCACCTTGGAGCCATGTCTCCGTGATCCCAACTATATCATAGTCATTAATAGCTATCTGCACATTCAACTCATCCACCTTATTACGAATGTTCCTTGCATTGAGACACAAAGCCTTCAGGCTTTTTTTTACAACACTCATTATACAATTATGTTGAAAAGTGGCCCTTTTTGATTTTTGCCCTGGATTTGTCTGCCTGCCACTTTCACTTTTCACCTTGCTACCTATTGCTTCTGCCCTCGTTTTACACCCCTCTGTCTCTCTGCTCACACATTTAAGAAACCCACCACCTCTTATTCTCTGTTTATTTATTTTTTCTTCTTTCCCCCCCATACATGTTGGGTCTGAATGCTTCCCTTCTCTGCCTCCTGTCTCACACAATGTCTACTAGCTTTCTCTATTTGGGTCCCTCCCCCCAACCGTTCTAGTTTAAAGTTTAAATTTGTGGGCAGAGATGAGTGAGTAACAATGGTAAACTTAAATGTTTATGGTGGATGAATTCTTAATATAGGTAATGAGCCAGACTCCACTGATCCTTCACTAGCAATTCGGTGCTCAGCAGGCAGCATATTGAACCTCAGCATGGAGATCGGAGTAGTTCCTGCTGGTAGTTGGTCAAGTAGCTAATACTCTTTGTGTTACACTGTTCTGAGGAAGAATATTGACCCAAATCATTAACTGGTTTGCTTTCCATAGACGCGGCTTGATTGACTGAATCTTTCTATAATTTGTTTTAATTTCAGATTCAGCATCCAGTCTTATTTGTTTTCAGAAATTGTAACTTATACCCTCTGTGGCTTACAAAAACAATTGAATTAAAGTTTAAAATTTGTTGCAAGTGCAAAGTATGCAATTCTTTGACCATACCCATTATTTGTCAGTCCTGTCGACTGCTAATGTATTCATGCTCTAAGACTGCAAAGCTGCACAAGGATATGAATCTTGTAAAACAAAATAAAGGAAAGCAGTTCATTTTGTATGCCTGATGAGATGTAACACTGCAAGGGGTCAACTATACAAAAGTAGTCTGATCTAGGTTCCAGATGAGACTACTGACCAGGTAAGAATATTTGAGACTTTTTTTTTAAAACTGGATTTTTGTTTGCAGGTGTGAATAAAATCATGATTGTATATAGAAGAGCATAATCATGGTTTTGTTTCAGTTTAGTTCAACCTTCGACAATCAACTTAACCAGCAAAAGTACAGCATTGAAATTCTTGTCTGCTTCATCAGTCAATTAAGTCATATCCTATCCGCCCATTCAAATCAATATCCTTCTCTTGTTCCCATTAATCTTGATCCGGCTTCAATAAAGGGTTTTTAATAAAGAGTTAATTGGACAGCATGCAAGGATAAAGTTACACAACTAGTTTTTAAAAGTGTAGATGAAGATAATGATCTCTCCAATGACTAAATATATTTTTCCTTGTACATAATGGATTCTCACAATTCATTCAATCTCTCAAGTGTGTACCATATGCTCCCAGGTCCTGTCCAACAAATTAGATTATCTTTTATGTCAAGAATATGTATGCAAATACATTTTGAGTAAAAATAGTGATCATGAAAAGTACTTAATTGTGAAAATAATTGAAGTATATATTGCAGTTTTATTATTTATTACCCAAGAGGAACATTATTGGAAGATTTGGAAAGTTGGAATAAATGTTCAGAATGAACGAGAAAGGAAAATTGCAGGGACTGCAGAACCTGTTTTCTTTCAGTCGAGTGGTCTGATCAATGACGGCCATTTTCGCAAAGGTGATTCCAGATCCAATTAGAAACTCACTGAGTGGAGCAGAAAAGTTAGAACAATTCCTTATGCAGATGCTAAAGATGCAAGTTCCCATACGACTTATGGGGGAAAGCACTGCTTTCCTTTCAGCGATGAGTCCATTTCAACATTGTCAGTATGACTCATTGAGTTATATGCAGTAAATGGTTCTCTTTTTTAAACATTGAAAAGTAAATCACAGGAATAGGTTCTTCGGCCCACAATATCCACACCAAACATGATGCCAGGTTAAACTAATCTCCTCAGCCAGGACATAATCCATTCCCTGCATATTCATGTGCCTATCTAAATGCCACACTCATATCTGCCTCCACCACCATGCCTGGCAGCATATTCCAGGCACCCATCACTCTGCATTAAAAACTTTCTCTATACATCTCCTTGAAACTTTTCCCCTCTCAACTTAAAGCTCTGCCCTCTAGTCTTTAACATTTCCACCCTGGGAAGAAGGTTCTATCTATGCTTCTCATAATTATATATTCTTCTATCTGCACAACTCTGCACAATCTCCGGCGTTGTAGAGAACCTAACCCACGTTTGTCCGACCCCTCCTTATGGCTAACGCTCTCTAACTCAGGCAGTCTTCTGTTAAATCGTTTCTGCACCCTCTCCAAAGCCTTTACCTCTTTTATTGCAACACCCAGAACTGCACACAATACTCCAAATTTAGCTTAACCAAAGTCCTATAAAGCTGTAACATGACTTCCTGATTCATATATTCAATGCTCAGATCTATAAAGGCACATGTGCCACAGTCCTTCTATACAACTACATGCATTGCCATCTTCAGGCAGCTATGAACCTGGACCCCACAATCCCTCTGCACATCAATGTTGTTAATGGTCTTGCCGTTAACTCCATACTTTCCCTTGCATCTGACCTCCCAAAGTACAACACCTCACTAGCTTGGATTAAACGTCATCTGTAATTTATCTGCACTTTTCTGCAGATGATCTATATCCAGTTGTTTCCTTTGACAGCCTTCCTCACTGTCCACAACTCTACCTATTTTGGTGTTATCTACAAACTTACTAACCAACCCATTTACATTATTCCAAGTTATTTATGGATATCACAATACCTGCCTCAACCATCTTCTCGGGCATCTCATCCAATACACACACCATCCTCTGGGTGAATGAGATGCCCCTCAAGTTCCTATTAAATCTTTCCCCTCCCATCTTAAACCTACGCTCCTTTGTTCTACACTGGGGAAAAAGACTCAAAATTAACTCAATCTATTCCATTCTTGATTTTATATACGTCTATAAGATCACCGCTCAGTCTCCTGCACTCCGAGGAATGAAGTCCTAACCGACCCAACATCTCCCTATAGCTCAAGCCCTTGTGTCCTGATAACATCCTTGTAAATCTTCTCAGCACCCTTTCTTCCTGCATATTGAGATCTTTTCTATAGAAGGGCGACTACAACCGAATACAATACTACAAATGTGGCCACACCAACTTCTTGGACAACTCTAACATCATGTTCAAACTTCTATATGCAATTCCCTGACTGAAGGCGGCCAGTATGCCAAAAATCTCTAACATCCTGTCACTTGCGATGCGGCTTTCATGGAAAGATGTACTTCCATTCCCAGATCCCTCTGCCCTACAATACTTCAGGACCCTACGGTTCGCTGCAAAGTTCCTGCCCTGGTTTGATTTCTCAAAATGCAGCACCTCACACTTATCTGTATTCATCTCACTTGCAAATTCATTTCACTTGCACAGAGACAAATACAACTGATTGGTTGATTGATCTCTATTAGCCATTCCTTCGCCCACTTGCACAGCTAATCAAGATTCCATTATATTTCATGATAACCATCTTTACTCTCCACGATAATAACTAATTTATAAATTGTAGTGCATCTACAAATTTGCTAATCATGCCTTGTATATTCTCATCCAACTCATTGATATAGATGGCAAAAGCAATGGGCCCTGCAAAGATCCTTGAGGCACACCACTTGTCAGTCCTTCAGTCCGAAAAATAACCTTCCATCACCTCCATCCTTCTGTATCCTACCATGAAGTACATTGAGGGAAGATGCGCATGGAAGTGTCTCAAACAAGGTCATATGGGTAGAGATTGGGAACAAAGTTGTATAGCAGACCACCTAACAATTCATAGAAGCTAGAAGAATGGATATATAGATAAATAGCAAAGAGATGTGATTCAAAAATAGGGATATACTACTTACAATTACCCGAATATTAACTGGGGATAGTGTTCACATAAAAGGTGAGGAGGGTAGAGTTTTTACGGTGCGCCCAGCAGAGTTCTTTGACATAGTATGGAGTTAGACCAATGAGGGAAGGAGCGTTACTGTTTATGGGATGAGATTTGGATGGATCAAAATTGTGGAAATGGACTGGGGGAGCAGAGGCAAATTTCTTTAAAATAAGATCTAGCAAACATAGACTGGTATTATCTTCTTGCACTTAATCCTTCATCAGCACATTGAGAGGCATTGAAAGGATAAATAGTGAACGTTCAGGGTCCTCTTTTAAGGTCAAACGGTAACATCCAGGGAACCCTGGATGACAATAGAAGGTGTGAATAATTATACGACTGAAACAGGGAATTATAGAAACAAATGAACACAAATAATAACGACTGATGCTCTGATATCCATTTGCTTCCTCAAACCATTTAAGGAATAATAACAATAAAGGGGATACTAGATATAATAGTCAATTGTCTTCAATTTGTTTCGACGTCTTGGTTATAAGTTATTCACATCACAGGGAAACTGTAAATAAACAATATACTGTACTTTATTTGCTATTATTTGTTATAAAATATCTATATTGACACGTTTTTTTGTTTCAGTGAAAGTCACATCATTCATCTTTTATTTGCGATAGTAGGAGTATTCTCACCTTCACATCACAAGCACCTGCTAATATTACTTAAGACTCAAAAGAGTAGAATTTGTTGGGTGGGAGAAGCAAGAAAGGAATGCAGTTAACATAAAACAGGACTTAGCAAACTTAGACTGGTAACATCTAACAACCCACCCCCACATGCATCCTACCAGACAAGCATAGATCACCTATCTCGTGCAGCACGCCTTGCAATAATTACAGCAATTGTTTTAAATTTGTCTAAATATTGAAATGTGTTAAGAGGGAAAGCTCACAAGCTTCTAATACAATAATTGATGTATAATAACTGCATGAATATTAGAGAGGATGCAGGTGCGGGAAGTGCTTTGAAAAATCCGTGGCAAGTTGCAGCAATGCTTCACATAGACTACAGACTTTGCTGCGATGTTGTGCCAGTGATGATGGGAGTTACTGTTCAAGGTAGGTAGTGGAAATCTAATTGCCTGCTTTGTCCTGCATGGTGTTGAACTGCAATTTCCAAAACTACAATATAAACTTGCCAAGTGTTTGTTCCGATAGAGCTGCAACAGCAACATCTCGCCAAAAATATAAAAAGTTCCAAGATATGTCCTGTCACAAATAGCAAGAAAAATCCATTGCAGTCAATTGCTGCCTGAATTCCCTATCATCAATCTTTAGCAGAGTGACGGGAGGTTACATAATCAGTACTATAAAGCAGCTCTTGCCAATGACCCATCGAGTGAAGTTCAATTTTTTCTAACAGGGTCTCCTACCCCCTTATTATATTGCCACCAAGTTCATGCAGAGATCCTTCCTTGTTTACAACTAGAAGTGCAATAAATTTGCAACTCTCAACAAATAATTTGTTCCCAATAGAAAATAGGTGCAGGAGGAGGCCATTTGACCCTTTAAGCCGGCACCGCAGGTCAAAATGGTAGGCATATCCAACTGCATAATTCAGCTCTGCCCAATACAATTATTCAAATTTCAAAAGAAAATACTTACAGGTCTAACGTCTCCACAGGAATTTGTGAACTGTCGTGCCAAACCAAAGTCCAGCATGAAACACTTTCTGCAGGTGCTTGGAAAGCGGCCCATTGCAAAGTTTGACTGAAAATTAAACATAACATTTTGCTGTATTTAGTGAATAAATTGGCACAAACCTCACAATTACTTTCACAGTTACAAGTTAAAAAGACTTAGAATTATAGCTGTAAAGTCACACAGGATGAAAATGTTATGTGCACTGAGTCCATGTAATCGAAAGCACACATTTACATTAATCCAATACCAATCACATTTTAATAACCCCACATTTCAACAGATGTTGGATAAAGTAAGTTATCCATATATATATATAATATATATGATATATTACACACACATAATATATTGTGAACACACACACAAGATCTATGGCTTGATGAACTACTTTCAATTCATGCATAGAGGAATTAACTTTTGTATTTAGAAGCCAAATATGTTTACAAATCTGATTGATATGTCATGCTGTACAGTGTTCCTCATTAAAAAAAAACTTGAGATGCCGATTTGGAGAAGGAGAAAATTTGCTGGCCGTGGAAGGAGACAGATGGTATTCTCTAATAAATTAGTCACAAAGTGCCGGAGTAACTCAGAGGCTCAGGCAACATCTCTGGACAAAATGGACCGGTCATGTTTTGGGTTGGGATCCCTCTTCAGGCTGCTTGTAGTGGTGAGCAAAGAAAGCTTCAAAAGAGATGGGGCAGCACAAAGTCTAGCAAGTGACAGGTAGATACAGGAGAAGGGGGGTTTTGATAGGCAGATGGTTGGACTAAAGGCCAGAGATGAAAAGACAGAAGGCGTGAGACAAAGAGGTTGAAAAGTTGCAAAAGATAAATTAATAAAGTTGGAAGGGGAGTTCAGGTCGTGGGGAGCAGGAGCAGAGAAGAAGCGGGGTTGGGGGGGAGGGGGGGTTGGTTAGTTACCTAAAATTGGAGAATTGCTCGTACCGTTGGATTGTAAGCTACCCATACGGAATACCAGATACTGTTCCTCCAGTTTGCAAAGTGCCTCACTCGGAGGAGCCCCTGGACAGAAAAGGTCAGTTTGGGAATGGGAGGGCGACTTAAAATGGTTAGAAACCTAGAAATCCAGTCGGCAAATCCAAGCGCAATTGTTTGGCGAAATGGTTGCCAAGTCTATGCTTGGTCTCGCCGATATAAAGGAGGCCACATTGGGAACACTGGATGCAGTAGATGACATTAGAGATGGTGTACGTGTAACTCTGCTTCACCTGGATGGACTTCTGGGGTCCCTAGATAGATGTAAGGGAGGTGTTACATCTCCTGCAGTTTCACCCGCCAGCCTCCATATCCAACACATCATTCTCCGACATTTCCCCACTTCCAGAATGATCCCACCACCTATAATAACTTTCCATCCCCACTTCTTTCCATCTTCACAGAGATCCTTATTTCCACTCATGCCTTCCTATCCAACAACGTCTCCCAGCCACTTTTCACTGCAACTACAGATGTAACTCCTGTCCCTATAGTATCTCCCTCACCTCCACCCAGGGGACCCAGCAGCCCGTCCAGGTAAGACAGAGGTTCTAATCCTATCTACTGCATCTGGTGTTCCCGATTTGCCCTCCTTTACATTGGTAAGACGAAGCGAAGACCCAAGCGAAGATTCACTAAACACATGCGCTCGGTCCACTGAGGCCTGCTGGATCTCCCGGTTGCCAACCATTTAAATTCTTCTTAACATTACCTTACTGGCTTTTCTGTCCTGGGCCTTTCTGTCCTCGACTTATGAGCAAGTCCTCATATTCCACGTGGGGAGCTTACAACCCAAAGGCATGAACATAGAATTCTCCAATTTCAGGTAACTAACCAAATCCCCCTCCCCCATCTCCTGTGCCCCACCTAGACTTGCACCTGTTCCCCCACATTTGCTTCACAATTCACAACTCTCCAATCCTTTTGTCTCACACCTGTTTATTCATCTCTGGCCTTAGTCCAATCATCTGCTGATCAAGCCAAGCCCCCCCCCCCCCCCAACCTGTATCCACGTATCACATGCCCGACTTTGCCCTGCCCCTCCTTTCTTCCACCTTTCTCCCTCCCCCCTCCCCAACACACCACAATCAATCTGAAGAAGGGTCCCAAGCTGAAACGTCATCTATCCATGTTCCCCAGCAATAAAAGTTCCTGTAATATTTCTAAGCAAAGGCATTCTTGTTTCAAATTGAGTCAAAGGAACAATTAACAGCAGTGCATACAAGGTTCCAGGTAAATGGTCTCCTGAAGAAGTTAGTCATGGATAAATAACTAATTATAGGTCTTTATCTCTCCCAGATCAATTTGCCCAACATTATATTTAATACATAATAATAAAAGTGAGAAAACAAATGTGTTTAAATTGCAGAGATGGGAACTGGGTATGGGGTCTTGGTCTTCACATCTCCTATCATATTACTTTTATAAAAGAGAACAAAGGTAATGTGAAGATCAAGGGAATCCAGAGTGACACAATGCTATCAATGCTGATGACTGCTCGTTATTAGCTGATTTGACTGTGAGTGTAAAAAGAACTAGCCAGTCCCACCACAAACAGGGAAGGTTGGTTAAATTAAATGTTGCATTCAATAAGCCAAGACAACACAACCAAATATTATTATTACATTATCAGACAACATTTTCTTTAAAGAAACTACCGACTTCTGTGTTTATATCAGCTATATTCTATTAATTGCTTAAGATAGACCACACTCCCTTAAGTCCAAAAAACATCCAATTACATAATGAAACTACTTACATTGTCTGCTTCAGTGGTTACACTATGGCAACTTATTCCCCAAACCATATTACATCTTAATTATCAACACGTCATGCTTGGTTCAGTAAACAGATCTTGCCCAAGTCTGTAGGTTGTGGCAGCAACTAGAGAATTCAGCTTAATCTAGGCCAATGGCTCAAACCTTTCTGAATGAAAGCTTTGCTTGCAGATATCAGTCAAATTTGTACCCATCCTGTCCCATACCAATCAACAAATAAATATAGAAGGAAAACCAATTCCATTTAATAGGCAGGAAAATGGGACACAGTAGGATCACAGTAGTGGGTGAGGGACAGTCAAATGTGGATAATTATTCTCGTAGAAACATTACACACAGACTTGACAATGCACTCGGGAGAAAGGCAAGGCTGGACGGCATCTATTTGGGCCTTAGGCTACCACTTTGCTATCATTGCTATCACTGGTTTACAATAAAGAAAAACCAGGATAGGCACAGAACGCTTCTGTAACCCAGTGGGTTAGACAGCGGATTGATGACGTTTTGGGTCAGGACCCTTCTTCAGACTGATAGTTGGAGGGATAGGGGGATGCGGGAGGAAAAGACCTGGAAGCAAGAAAATACCATTCAAGGCCAGCAACAGATGACCTCACTTCAGGATGGTTCTCTGATAGGCCAATTGTTGGCTAGGGACAGTGTGATTCCAGGAGAGATACACCATGTTGAACTGTGGAACTGGTTAACTGAGTTGTAGTAAAAGGGGATGGGGGAGAGCAAGGAGAGAGGGCAAGGGAGTGCATGTAGAATGTAGAAGTTACCTAAAATTAGAAAATTCAACATTCATACCGTTTGGTTGTGAACTACCCAAGTGAAATATGAGGTGCTGTTCCTCCGAATTGCATGTGACTTCACTCTGGCAATGGAGGCGGTCCAGGACAGAAAGGTCAATATGGGAAGGGGAAGGGGAGTTAACATTTAAATAAAACAGGATTGGGAACTCAATATTCCAAGGAATGGAATCTTCAGATGAGAAAGTGGATGAAGTTTAAAATAATTGCAGGAGGGAGTTACTGCAGTAACGAAATAGATATGGAAAGATCTTCAAATAAGGCCCTATGAGTAGAACTTAGGAACAGCAAGGTGTCCGATGACTGGAGGACAGTGGACATAAAACCTTAATTCAGGAATAAAGGCAAGGCTAAGTAAGGACAGACCAGTGAATCGTGAAGTTATTGGAAAACGTTCTAAAGATCAGGAAAAATCTACACTTGGAGAGTTGTTCAGGGAGTTACCATGGGTTTCTAATGAAGGAAATCCTATCCGACCATTTTGATTGCGTTTCTCGAGAAGATAACCGAGTGTGTAAACAAGAGCAGTGAGGTCGTCTATGAACATTGACCTTCGACAAGGTTCCATGTGGGAGATTGATTTCAAAACCCCATAAGATCCATGGCAATATTGGAAATTAGATCTGAATTTGGCTTGAAAGCAGAAGGTGATGGTCCAAGGTTATTTTTATCATTGGAAGCCTGTGATCATTGGTGTAGTATCAGGACTGGTGCTGGCACTCTCACACTTTGTCATTTATGTTAGCAATGTTCATCCGAATATAAAAGATACAATTAGTAAGTTGGTAAATGACATGAAAAATGGCAGTTGTTGATAAAGATAATTTTTGACCATGGAACAACATTAATTAGTTGCCAATATGGACAAGAGATGGCAAATATAATTTATTCTTGAAAAATGTGAAGTGATGCATATTGGGAGGACTAGTAAACCAAGTCAGCATGGTTTTGTGAAGGGAAGACCTAACTTGATAAATCGGTTGGAATTCTCTGAGGACGTAAATAGCAAGATAGACAGAGGAGTCAGTAGATGTTGTTTACTTGGATTTCCAGAAGACCTTTAATAAAATGGTTTGGATAGAGTAGATGTGGAGAGGATGTTTCCTCGAGTGGGTGATCTAGGACCAGAGGTCACAGCCTCAGAATAAAAGGACATTCCTTTTGGAAGGAGATGAGGAAGAATTTATTTAGTCAAAGGATGGTTAAAATGTGGAATTTATTGCCACAGAAGGCTGTGGAGGCCGTAAATATATATTTTTACGGCAGAGATAGATTCTTGATTAGCACAGGTGCTAGGGGTTATGGGGTAGGAGAACGGGGTTGAGTGGTAGAGTTAGATCAGACAATTGAATGGCAGAGTAGACTTGATGGGTCGAATTGCCTAATTCTGCTCTTATTACTACTGAACTTTTGAACTTATGAAGTGCCACACATGAGGCTGCTAAACAAGATGAGTCCATGGTGATTCAAGAGAGTAAGGGGGCAGACGTTAGTGGAGTTGCTATTTCTAAGGAGAAGTGCTTGGGTAGCTAAAAGGTCTGAAGGTGGATAAGTCACCTGGACAAGATGGACCACACACCAGGGTTCTGAAAGAAGTAGCTTTAAAGATTGTGGTGGCATTAGTAGTGATCTTTCGAGAATCACTAGAGTCAGGGGTGGTCGCAGAGGACTGGCAGATTGCAAATGCTACCTCACTGAACATGAAGGGAGCGTGGCAATAGAGGGGAAATCGTGGGTTGGTTAGCCTGACTTCAGTGGTTGGTAAGATTTTAGAGTCCATTATTAAGGGTGAGGTTGCCAAGTACTTAGAAGCACATGATAAAACATGCCAAAGTCAGCATTGTTTTGAGAAGGGGAGATCTTGCCTGCCAAATCTTTTGGAATTGTGTGAGAAAGTAAATAGAGGGATAGACAAAGGGAAGTCAGTGGATATTGTTTACAGTTAATTTTCAAAAGAACTATGATAAGGTGCCACAAGTGAGGCTGCTAAACAAGAAGAGGCTCCACAGTATTTGAGGGAAGATACAAGAATGGATAAAAGGTTGGTTGAATGGCAGAAGGCAAATAGTGGGCATAAAGGGGGCCTTTTCTGGTTGGCTGCCGATGACTGGAGGTGTTCCACAGTGGTCGGTGTTGGGCCCGCTAACTTACACGTTATATCTTGCTTTAGATGATGGAATTGATGGCTTTGTGGCCAGATTTGCAGATGATACAAAGATGGGTGAAGGGGTAGGTAGATACAGATTTGCAGATGATACAAAGATGGGTGAAGGGGCAGGTAGCATGGATGGAACATGCAGTCACTGGGAGAACGTACAAACTTCACACAAGCAGTACTGGAAATCAGGCTGGAGTCTAGGTCTATGGAGCTGTGGTGCAGCTGCTCTATTAAACCTGTCCCACCAAAGGAGACAAAGCATAGATAGGGTAGACAGTCAGAATTTTTTCCCCAGGTTCAAATACAGTGAGAGGGGCAAAGTTTAAGAAGATGTGTGGGTCAAGTTGGTGAGTACCTGGAATGCACTGATGGATACAGATACTACTGATTGAAGCAGATACAGTAGTTGTATTTAAAATACTTTTGGATAGACATATTGATATGCAGGGAATGGATGGATATGGGTTATGTGCAGGTAGATGGTCTTTGCATCGTGTTTGTCACAGACATTGTGGGCCGACGGACCAGTTCTTGTGCTGTACTGCTACATTTCAGAGCAAAGGAGTGGGACACGCTTGATTCCTCCTACACAGAGGCATGGATTCAGCAGGCCGAGCTGTAAATGGCTGCAAATTCTCAAACTCAAGCCTGATGAACTTAAAACTAACACACAACAGTTAATTTAGTTGCAATTGCTCTCCGAATTACTTACAGGTTTGATGTCCCTGTGAAGAAAGCCCACAGTGTGAATACTTTCTATTGCTTCAAGAATTTGTTTTCCCAGTCGCAGAATAGTGCTGATGCTAAAGGTACCTCTCGACTGGCTGCGACGTAGATCTGCAAGATTTCGACCCTGAAAAGAATGCAAATAAATATTTATTAAAGACCTGAAACTATATTAATCTTGTCACTCGTGATAATAAATTCCTTGGGTAATTTAATTGTTCTATTTTGGTACATATGACAATAAAACACTCTTGACTCTCTCTTCATTCTCAATAGATTTTTTTCTGCACCGCCAATTAATCAGTGAAAATCTAGTGGCTTAGTAATTTCAGTGGTCATCTCCAGACCTCCATCTTCCTTTCAGATAAATTCATAGCCTCAACCCCATAATATTTACTTCTTGACTTGCCTCACAATCTTGTTGGTGCTATGTTTAAGGGCATTCAGTTTCTTTAAGGAAGGCTACAAGAGGAGACAAAGAACACTATTTTGGTTTGTTAGTTGATGCATTTGATTCTAACTTCTGCACATATTTTGCAAAATGCAAGAAAAACTTAATAGATGGTTAAAAGGTTAATATATGGATGATAAGATTAGTACTTTATTGTTTATTTGATTTTATTATGGGACCTATCCAAAAAAGCAAATTGGAACAAATACCCGAAGGAGGTCAACATATTTTAATCCCTGGCACACTGGGGATATCGAGTCTCAATGCATTATCATGAAGGGAATTCCAATTGACCTTATTGCTCTTCATTTAGGGTAGAACTGACCTCCAGCTCACTGCCTAGTGACCGGAAACACATGGACCCCATATCTGAAGCATTTAAAGCATAAACCGTACAATTTCTCCATTTAAAAAATTGATTCAACATGCAATTAGACATTCTGACTTCCCACATACATCCTTGAGGGAGGCAACAGAAAACATGAAGCTAGTGACCTTCCCCATAGGAAATATGAACTGAATAAATTATCCACGAGATGTTAGACGTGTGAAGTGCCTTATATAACCTCTTTAATTAGTCTTGAGTCATATCAGACAATGAAAACCGGGGAATAAAATGCATGTCAGCATGGTTTGGCCAATGGAAATTTTCCTGGTAAATTAAACTGAAGGAATATAGCACCTAAATAATCTGTGCAAAGTTTCAGGCTCTAATACACTAATATATAATCTTGTCATAGCAATTACATAAAACATGTGCCCAGAAAGCAGCTTCATACACTGTGTACTGAATAAAAAACTGTTATTGTTGTTATAATATCAGTACAACAATAATGAATATTTGTAAAATAAATTATTGTTGTTATGTGCAGAAAAAAAGAATACGAAAATCTTCAAGCTTCCTATTGTTTGGTGATCTCATCAGGATGTGGTACAGAAGGGTTAAATCAATAGACAAGGAACCAGAGTTTCAGACCATTCATCAAGAGGCTCAAGTTCAAATCTATCATGGTATTGGATTCAAGTAATTAAATAAAATCAGGAATTTTAAACGTGCCTGTATAGAGAACAAGTGCCTGTGTTGAGAATAAAAGGATGTATGGAATGCACGCTGGGGGATTATGATTGTCAATGTTCGTCCACTGTGGAAGGTTCAATGGCACAGATATTCAAAGGGCAGATGAGTCATAAAAACAGCATGGGAAAAAGCCCTGCAGCCCATCAAGCTCACACCAGCTATCAACCAACCGCTTAACACATCCTTTGTTAATCCCATATTTTGTTCTCCCCTTATTCTCAAACCACCCAGATTCTAGAATCAAAGAACTGCAGATGCTGGTTAATACACAATAGTACACAGTGCTGGAGTAACTCAGCAGGTCATGCAGTATCTCTGGAGAACATGGACAGATAACGTTTCTGGTCAGAAGAAGGGTCTCGACCCGAAACATCACCTCTCCATGTTCTCCCGAGATGCTGCCTGATCTGCTGAGTTACTTTGCGTCCTCCCAGATTCTACCATTTACTTAAACACGAGTAGAAAATCACAATGGCCAATTAACCTACCAATCCGCACAGCTTTGGCATGTGGGAGGAAATCAGAGGACCTGAAGGAAACCCATGCAGTCACAGGCAAAACATACAAACACCATGGAGTCAGCACCCGAGGTCAGGATTGAATATGGGGTATGGTGAAGCAGCTCAATTGGTTGTGCCAATTTGCCACCCAATCAGAGGCATGTCCAGAAAATAGACTGATAGCAAGGCTGATAATGGAATACGATTTATAGAATGGTAGCCCATTTCCAACGAGGATCCAGAAGACGTATCACTCATATCCTTGCAATTTCTAGTTTATGCGAGTGATTTAGACAAATGAAAGAGACATGATAAAGTTTCCAGGTGATATAGAAAGTGACTCGCTGGCTGCCAATGCACAGGAGAAACTTAGATAGGCAACAAGGTAACATATTGTATTAAATACAAAGAAGCATTGCTTAATAAATGGAACAATATAGGGCGGTGTGGAGCAACTTTCCATAGATTCTAAAATGAAGCAGGACAGGTTGCTTTGTTGATTAAAATGACATAAGGAGTTCTTTACTTTATGAGCCGGCATAAAACACAAGAGCAGGGAGGCCGAACTGAATATACTGTTTAGACCACAGCTTAGGTGCTGCATAGAGTCGCCTCACCCCAAAAAAATAATGTACTGAACATGTATATGGAATATACAAAAATGGAATACATTAATGGATGTTTAGATGTCGTTTTTGCTGTCACAGTAGGCGTGGCAAAATGCATTGAACTCATTGAATGAACGTGTATATAGAATATACAAAAAATGGAAATCATTAGCTGTGGGAGGAAAGAATGGATAGATTGGGGTTATTTTCTTCAGAACAGAGGAGAATTAAAGGAGATTGAGATACTGAGAGGGGCCTATGTTGAGTGTCCCATTTCCTGCAGCAGAGGAATAAGAAATAGTGCAGATTTAAAGACTTTAGTTGAAATATTTAAGGGAGGGTGAAATATTTACTTCAACCAAGGGGTTTGAAACTCATTGTCTAAAATGGCTGTTAGAGGCAGAAGCTCTCAATACATTTACAAAGTACTTGCTTGTGTACTTGAAGACCAGTAACCTGCAGGACCACAGATCTGGTGGAACTAAGCTACATTGTTATATTTTTTACTGGTATCTATATAATATATCAAATTTGTTGCCTCTACAAATAAAGTAACTGCAGAGATGAAATCCCAAAGTGTTTAGGTTTGTAGACATTTCATTGCAAAATTTTGCCAAATGTGTACTGATTGGATGAGCAGGTAGGATACCACAGAACTAATGTGGGCAGATGATCGATATTCAGGGTGGACTCAGTGGGCTGAAGAACCCGTTTCCATGGTATATCTCTAAACTAAAGAATCTGCAAACTACGATGAAAAGGGTATTTTGCAAGATACCAAATTAATCTCAAAAAACAGATTTTATATATTTTTAAGAAGAAATAAACTAGATAAGAAATGGCCAAGTTTTTTTGTATTAAATTCAATAAAGCATTTCATGAGATTAGCATTTAAGATATCACCAGGATTAAAATTTGGAATAAATGCTTGAAATGTCAGTCATTTAGATTTGAAGTAGCTGAGGATAAGCCTAACCATAAAGCTGCTGTAGATGAGATTATGTCACAATTTAAAATGTGAGAAACATCTAATTTGGTAATATTTTGTCACTTTCTTTGCAAAGCTCAGCTTTCCCCACCGTCTTTTTTTGTTCAGGTTATATACGAGTCAAAGATAGACACCAAAAGCTTATGTAACTCAGCGGGACAGGCAGCATCTCTGGAGAGAAGGAATGGGTGACGTTTTGGGTCGAGACACTTCTTCAGAAGTCTGAAGGGTCTCTCCAGAGATGGTGCCTGTCCCGCTGAGTTACTCCAGCTATTTTTGTTTATCTTCAGTTTCAGCATCTGCAGTTCCTTCCTGCACATATGTATGAGACGGCTTTGAACACTACAAGCCCTACCCCGAAATATTTGTATTTTGCTTAATTCTGCAGTTAGTATTCCATTCTCCAAATTCAGAATCCTCCATAATTGTTTTCAGTATTCTTTATCCAGTATATTAAGAGTGATCTCAAACACAGCCTGCATTTGTTTGTGTTCTTCCTTCACCTAATGCTTTCAATATCTTGTATGTGGTTACCTGCTCTTGGAAGTTTTCTTTTTTTGCCAGTTTGCCATTTTGATCTGCATTTAAGGGTTAACTCCAAAGCTCGAAGAAAATTAGTTCACAGAAAATTATGGCACAAATGTATTCCACTGAATGTACTCTGTACACTTAAGTCTATTCAATGAGTTCAATGCATTTTGCCTTGCCTACTGTGACAGCAAAAACGACAGCTAAATGATGGGTGATGAAACATTAAACACCAAAGATGTCAAAACATGTGGGTTATTCCAAATAGAAATTAATGGGTTGGCAAAAAAGACTGCTTGTCATTTTATTAGGTTTTGCCTCGTGGTCAAAGTCAGGATAAGTGCAATTGAGAAGATAGAGAAATGGATCACAACTTTATGTAGTTAACAAAGGTGAGATGTTAACTTAGGATGTCAACACAGGCATACTGCAGCAAATGGATTTCATGGTAGGTAGGCAAATCCAAAGCCATTCATTTTATATCTAAAAGAAAAACAGTAGCTTCCAAATGGCGAAAAACAAAAGGCACTAAAGATTGAAACAAATCTTAGCTTCCAACAGATACATCATTAAAAGTCATTGACACGTACAAATGGTAATCAGTTTGTTGATTGATTACTCCTCTTTCTAATCAGTGAGCTAAGCAGGAGGAGGTCAAAGTTATGCCTTTGTTAAACACACCTGGTAATACTACACCTTCAGTATTTAGATAACATCCAGACCTGAGGGAAGATACATTTACATTGGAGGTAGTGCAAAGTCAACATAGCAATTTGTTAAATTATGTGTTGGAATTACATAAATTACAGTTGTAATTTGGGAATTTAGGAAGTTATGGGATAATCTTAGTTTAAAAGTTTTAAATATCATATTGAAATTCATGAGTAGGAGAAATAATTATCTTAGGTTAGGTGGTTTGGGTGACAAATTAGGGCCAGGCTTTTCAAAACTGGTGAGGAAACACAAATTTTGAATAACCTTCCAAAAATGAAACTTAAAGGCAGGTCACTGGATAATTTTTATGTCTTAAAATTTTTATTAACCACATGTATAGGGAATATGGGTAAAAGGTGAACATATGGAGCAATGCAACATATTAGTTAGTGAATAATGGGATGACTAAGGCCAAAAAGCCAAGCCCTACTAAAAAGTTCTAAAGTCCTACTTCTAAAAAGTTTTGGGCACCATGTTATATGTCAAGTTTGAAAGGGTTCATAAAAGATGTGCGAGGATGCTGTCAGCAGCTATAGGGAGAGATTGAGTTGGCTGGGTCTCTCTATTCCATGGAGCGCAGAAGGATGAGGGGAAGATCTTAGAGGTGTACAAAATCATGAGAGGAATAGATCAGGCAGATGCACAGAGTCCCGTGCCTAGAGTAGGGGAATCGAGGACCAGAGAACATGGGTTCAAAGCGAAGAGGAAAAGATTTAATAGGAATCCGAGGGATTCCTTTTCACACAAAGGGTGGTGGGTGTATGGAACAAGCTGCCAGAGGAGGAAGTTGAGGCTGGGACTATCCCATCGTTTAAGAAACAGGTACATGAACAAGACAGGTTTGGAGGGATATGGACCAAGCACAGGCAAGCGGGACTAGTGTAGATGGGACATTGTTGGCCGGTGTGGGCAAGTTGGGCTGAAGGGCCTGTTTCCACACTCTATCGCGAAGTAGAAATTCATTATTGTTGTACTGAAATTATGAGCAGGAAATTCAATTTAATAAATAACCTGGTGTGATGTAAAAGAGCCCCATAAACATGCATTCTTACTTGTGATGGAATCATTCCCAAAGGAGACTGACCCTTTGTGTGAGCAAGAAATCAATCAAAATGAACCATTCTTTGTCATACGACCTTAATTAAATTATGAATTAGGTATTTCGAGAATAAGGTGAAAAATATAATAAAAGCACAAACACTCACCTGCAGCTGCATAACAACATAATTAAATTGGTCATTTCTTCCACAGCCAATAAATCTACAAACATGATCCTTCCCTAGTGCAAAAAGGAGGGAAGGACTATCATTAATAGTTCCACATAAAAATGTGTATAAAATCTGGGGGGGAAATGCATCCATTGAAGAGCCCCTTACACAATCTACCCAGTAGCATTCATTTAGTATTTTCATTGTTCACTCTTCAGATGATTAAACAGTATGATCATCCCATACAGGACATTATCATTTATAGCCAATGTTTTACAAAGTGACAACAGCAAGAATGGAAGATTTATGCATTTATGTCAATGAATCTAGAAGCATTAGTCTGAAATGCATACATTTCAGAGTTGAGTGAAATGTTTTTTTGTGTAACAATTTCTGGATTAATTTTCTCACCAATACTTTGTGTTTTTCTCATTGGTTACAAAGAATAAAAAGCTGCAGATACTGAATTAGAAATCAAAAATAATTGGAGATACAGATATCAGGCAGACAGCATTCTGATGAAAAGTGATCAACCCCAAACATTAATTCAGTTTCCATCTCCACAGTTGCAGCCTGGTCTGCTGCGTAACTCCAGCCATTTTTAGAGCTTGTTGAAACTCAGATTAGACACAACCTCTGCTATTTTAGCACCTAAAACATTATATGCACCGTTTTGCCAGCAATAAACCAACACTGATGCATCTACGAAATGTAAAGCTGTTAACCAAATAAATTCCCTTTTCCTTAGTAAATTGTTAAAGTAGATCAATAATTGAAACCGTTTTATCATCCAGATAATACGACACAGCTTCTGAACACAAATGGATAAGCGACACCAATTTATAAATGTGTCAGAAAGAACTGCAGATGCTGGTTTACATTGGGATAGATACAAAATGCTGGATTAATTCAGTGGGACAGGCAGCATCTCTGGATAGGAATGGGTAACGTTTCGGGTCAAGACCCTTCTTCCAATCTAAAAATATCAGGTTAATTTGTCTGTGGTTCCCATGCTTTTCCTTGCGACCTTTCCTAAATAGAGGCACAACATTAGCCACCATCTGAGTCAGAGTCATAGAGTGATAGTGTTAAAACAGGCCCTTCGGCCCAACTTGCCCACACCAGCCAATATGTCCCAGCTACACTGGTCCCACCTGCCTGCGGTAGACAATAGGTGCAGGAGTAGGCCATTCGGCACTTCGAGCCAGCACCACCATTCAACGTGATCATGGCTGATCATCCACAATCAGTACCCCAATGTTAACATGTTCAGCTATCAACTTCATTTGCTTCAAGTACATGTGAAATGCTTCTCAATATGCCAGGTGTCTCGAGTAAAAAATTGAATGTGTTCAACATACCAAAGCAGGCAACAGACATCCCAAAAGCTTTGGGTACCTCTTCCAGCATCTCCTTGATGGGTCTCATTGCTTTCTGGAGCAGTTTACCCAAGTGATCAAACACAGACATCACTATCTTTCAATTATCCTTCATTACCACTATCTATATTATTATTATCATCATCTTTATCTATATTATTATCTATTATTAATATCTTTATCTATTATTATTATTATTAATTATCTTTATCTTCTTCTTCTATATTACTAAAACTCCCATCTTGTTTGTTTGTCCGTTTGTTTGCCCGGTTTGTATTTGCACCAAAATGGTACACGATAGTGCTACAATCTTTGCCCCACCTTACTCACCATTGTACTGTGATGTAAATTAAACAAGTTTTGTTCAGATTTATGGTATATTTTACAAGTTATTGATGTTTAAAACTTGCCCTGCCCTCACTTACCATGTTTACTTGACATAGGTCACAAAGGACACCCCATGAGTCCTCAACACAATTTCAGACCGCCATCATTTTTCCCCATCACAACGGCGACCTGACGGCTCCACGGCTAAGTTTCCTATTTTAATTTCTGCCCCCCCGGGCTGGGGTTGGAAGATGGCACGCCGGGTACCCTCGGCCTCTCCATCTCCTGGCTTTAGGACGCTCGCACCCCCCCCCCCCCCCCCCCCGACAGCCCCCATTTCAACCCCTCCCCCGGCTCCAGGACGCTCGCTGCCGCCTGCCCGCCCCTCCCAAACAGCCCCCGCCTCAAGCCCTCCCCCGGCTCCAGGACGTTCACCACCCACCTGCACCCTGACAGCCCCCGCCTCAAACCCTCCCCCGACAAGAGCCCGCCCCCAGCTCCAGGACGCTCGCCGCCCCCCCCCACAAGCCTTCCCTGGGTTCCAGGACGCTCGCCACCCCACCACCCCCCGACAGCTCCCGCCTCAACCCCTCCCCTGGCACCAGGCTCCCCCCCCCCCCCCCGACACAAGCCCTCCCCCGGCCACAGGACGCTCGCCGCCCCCCGCCAGCCCCGCTCAAGCCGTCCCCAGGACGTTCCTCCCCGCCTCAAGCCCATCCCCTCCCCAGGACGCTCGCTCGCACGCCCCAACAGCCCCCGCCTCAAGTACAACGTAATCACTGCCCTGCTGGAAAAAACGGGGCCAGCGGTGATTTACATTGAGATTCTGGGGAGGTTTGGAAGACTGGGTGGGATTGAGGGAGAGGAGGCAGTAGGGAGGGAAAGGGAAGGGAAAGTGGGAGAGGTGAGAAAGGAGAATGGGGGAGATAGAGGGAGAGGAGGGGGTAGGAAGAGGAGAGGGGTTATGGAAGGAGGGACTGAGGGTAGGGGAAAGGAGAGGAAGGGAGAGGTGAAGGAGTGGGGTATGGTAGGGGAGGAGGACAGGGGAAAGAAGAGAGAGGGTGAAGAGGAGGGGTAGGGAGTGCTGGGGAATGGAGGATAAGGGTAGGAAGAGAGATGGCGAGGCTCAGTTGGGGTTGGGTTGTGTGATTCGCGTCACAACGGGGACCTCTGGTTGCCTGCGCAGTTGGGGGCTATGGGTGAGTGGTGGCATATTGCGTTGGGGGAAACGGGACCCAACGGGTTCCACTTGGTTTAGTTAGATATTAATTCCACCTTCCATTGTTTCCACTCATTTGTCAAGTTATTTGAAGGTGAAGCTGCCATGACAGGGAAGGTGAAGCTACCATGACAGCGGGAATGGCATCAACATGCTGAAAGTTTTTCTGCGACCTAGCCGAGGCCATGAGTATGCGGGAACTTCCCTCGAGCATGAAGGAGAGTTCCTGTGACCCCCTAGGACCACGTGTTGACCATACTGCGAGTTTGAGTCGAGGGCAAACTCTTCTAAACTTGTCAAGTCATAAAGGGTTTATATAACAGGTTGTCTAAAGTACGTCAATGGTTCTTTACTTTCACGTCACCGCAGTGAAATTCCTGCACCCATTGCCATATATTGGCGCTATTTACAAAGGAAAAAGAAAAGGCCAGTCCGGATGCTGGATGTACTGGAGCACCCCTGATCCAGGCAAGCTCCAGGTTGTTGCAGGGCCTCCACCACCCTCACACTGCTCAGCCCGCCAACCAACATCCCTCTCCTCGACTGATCATCTTTGTCCTGGGGGCACCTCATGCAGCCAACCTTGTAGGCGCTGGAGTCAATATCCCAGTCCCTCTCCTACTGGCCCATTCCTTGCATCCGTCGTCACTAGCGACTCCCTCCTCCTCGGGGCCAAACTTGGCAGCTTCTCCGGTCGGTCTTAGTTCGCAGCAGCCCACCAGGATGTTCTCGGCAGCAGCTGGGTCCATCCTTGTTCTCGATGGCCCACTGGGATGTTAGTGGTGGCTGCCAGCTCCGTTCTTGTTCTCGGCAGCTTGCTAGAATGTTCATGGTGACTGCCAGGTCAGTCTTTGTTCATGGCAGCCCGCCGGGATTTTCACAGAAAACAAGTCCTTTGGTCCAACTTGTCCATGCTGAGCAAGATGCCCATTAGAGGTTGTCCTAATTGCCTGCAATTGGCACATCTCTCAAAACCATTACTTCTCATGTGCCTGTCCAAATGTCTTTTAAATGCTTTAATTATTCCTGCTCCTATCACTTCCTCTGGCAGCTTTTTTCATATACCCACTACACTATAAAACACAAATTCCCCTTCAAATCTTTCCACTCTTACCATAAACTTATGCCATCCAGTTTCTAATTTCCTGTCCTGGGAAGGTTTATCAACCACCTTCTCTGTGCCCCTCATTTTAGAAATCTCAACCAGGTCCTTTGCCACCCCTCTGCCTCCTTCGCTCCAGGGAAAACTGTCCCAGCTCATCCAATCTCTCCTTAAAAGTTAAAACCTTCAATTCCAACCTTGTGAATTTCTTTTGCACTTCATCACATCCTTGCTCATGGCATGGCAACCAGAACTACACACAATACAACATGTGTGGTCTCACAAACAGCTTGGACCCCTGTAACATGACGATCCAACTCTTGTACTCAATGGCCTGACTGTTGAAAGCAAGCATGCCATTTGCGTTCTTCAAAACCCAGTCTTATTGTGTCATCACTTTCAGGGAACTTTGTACTTGCACCCAGAGATCACTGTTCTACAACACTCTTCAGGGCTCCCGCTCTTCTCAACATGCATCACTTTACACTTTTGAGTTAGATGCCATCTGCCGATACTTTGGCAATATTCCCAGTTGACCTAGATGCTGTGGTAACCTTAGGCAACTAATGAAATATTGATAGACATTAATAAAGTATTTCAATTAGCTTCATCTGAAATATGTTACCTTAACCTGAAAAAGAAAACCAATTAAAATTATAAAGCAATTCCATAAGATGCAATATATACAAAAAATATATTTTGTATTGTACATGAGTATTCAGTGTGGCTACAATTTTAAATTCAGATGAATGATTACTTAATTTTTAAGAGTTTCTACCAATTAAATGGAGGACATCAGCATTAGATAATCTTTATTGTCATTATAACATGTGAACATGTACAACAAAATTAAAATGCCAGTCAGTGCACCATTCACACATTTCTAAAAGCTAACGATACGCAAGCATGCACACACCACCATAAAGTAAGCATAAACACACAACCATACATTCTTCTGTCGATTTCACAATCCATTTGGTATGTAGCGCACCTGCGCTCATTTGGTGGCTACATTAAGTGTAGTTATCGCTGTGGGATAAAAACTGTTTTTTAGTCTGTTTGTCCTTGTCCTCATTGATCTGTACCGTCTGCCTGACGGCAACAGTTCAAACAGGGAGTGGCCGGGGTGGGAAATGTCCTTTATAATGTTCTGGGATTTCTTGAGACAGTGAGAACTGTGTAGGTCTTCCAAAGTGAGGAGAGGGCAGCCGACAATCTTCTGGGCGTTGTCAATAGCCCTCCGGAGCGCTTTCCACTGGGCCGATGTGTAGCTGGTGTACCACACGCATACACAGTATGTTAGTATGCTCTCTAGGGATCACCGATAAAAGGACAGCAGGAGTTTCTTGGTGATGTTGTTCTTCCTGAGCACCCTCAGGAAGTGCAGTCTCTGCTGGACCATTTTCAGCAGCACAGAGGTGTTCACGCTCCATGTAAGGTCCTCCTCAATGTGGATTCCCAGGAAGCGGAAATCCGCCACCCTCTCCACACAGTCCCCTCTGATGATTAGTGGAGTAATGTCCGTTTTCTTCTTCCTGTAGTCTATTATGAGCTCCTTTGACTTTGAGATGTTGAGGAGCAGGTTATTCTCTCCACACCACACTGTCAGCTGCTCCACCTCATCCCTGTAAGCGTACTCAACCCCCCCTGAGATGAGCCCCACCACTGTGGTGTCATCCGCGAATTTGACAATGGCGTTACTGTGGTGGGCGGGGGTGCAGTCATATGTGTAGATGGTGTAAAGCAGGGGGCTCAGCACGCAGCCCTGTGGAGAGTCGGTACTGAGGCTGAGGGCCGTGGATGTGTCATGGCCCATTCTGACTCTCTGGCTGCGACCCGACAGGAAGCTATTTATCCGCATGCAGGTGGAGTGCGGAAGTCCCAGGTGCCCCAGTTTGTGGGGAAGGATGGTGTTAAAAGCAGAGCTATAGTCCACAAAGAGCATCCGCACGTACCTCCCCCTCTGCTCCAGGTGGGAGAGTGCAGCATGGAGGGCTGTGGCTACAGCGTCATCTGTGGATCTGTTCGCTCTATACGCAAACTGGTGGGGGTCAAAGCTTCGGGGCAGGAGTGATGTGATGTGACCCCGGACCAGTTTTTCAAAGCAATTCATCACCACTGGTGTGAGTGCGACTGGCCGGTAGTCGTTGAGGCTGGAAATGTGGTTTTTTTTGGCAAGGGGACTATGGTGGAGGACTTCAGACAGGGTGGGACAGTGGACTGGGCCAGAGACTGGTTGAAGATCCTCGTAAATACTCCAGCCAGCTGGTCTGCGCAGTCCTTCAGCATGCGTCCAGAGACGCCGTCGGGTCCAGCAGCCTTCCTCGGATTGATGGCCCGCAGCGTGCGCCTCACCTCATGCTCCTCTATTTTGAGGGTTAAGCTGCTGTGGACCATGTGGTGTGATATGGCGGTCTCTGGTGGCTCCACTTCAAAGCGAACAAAGAAGAGATTCAGCTCCTCTGCCAGCGAGGCATCACCTTCAGCAGCTCCAAGGTTGGTCTTGTAGTTGGTGAGATACTGGATCCCCTGCCACACCTGCCTGCTGTTGTTGTTACTGTCCAGGAGGTCCTTTATCCTCCTCCTGTAGTTTGATTTGGCCCCTCTGATGCCTCTCTTCAGGTTAGCTTGGGCCGTGCTGTATAAAGCCCTATCGCCAGACCTAAAAGCGGTGCTTAGGACACATTAAGGTCCTTAGTAGATCTTGAGATGTATGCATTAATTGCCCTGGACATTCCTTCCACATTTAGCTGGTAGATGCGTAGAGATTTCCCAATGCTGCGGGGGTTTTGGCCCTGGGAAGGGCAATAGACAATAGGTGCAGGAGTAGGCCATTTGGCCCTTCGAGCCAGCACCGCCATTCAATGTGATCATGGCTGATCATCCCCAATCAGTACCCCGTTCCTGCCTTCTCTTGTGAATCTGTGGAATTCTATGCTGCAGAAGGCAGTGGAGGCCAATTCACTGGATTTTTTTTTTTTGCAAGAGTTAGATTTAGCTCTCAGGGCTAAAGGAATCAAGGGATATGGGGAAAAAGCAGGAAAGAGGTAATAATTTTAGAGGATCAGCCATGATCATATTGAATGGCGGTGCTGGCTCTAAGTGCCGAATGGCCTACTCCTGCACCTATTTTTCTGTTTCTAATAAACTAAACTAAGAGGTTTCATTAATTAACCTATCTATGGCCCTCATAATTAAATTTATTTCAATGAGCTTTCCCTCAGCTGCCTCCACTCCAATGAAAAATGTTTGATAAAGTGATCTTTGACCTGAAAGTGACTGTTTCTTTCCGCAGATAATGCCTGACTTGCTAAGTGCTTCCAGGAATGTTGTTTCTCCAATATCTGCAATTTGTACAAAGCAATCTCTTACTCAATTTCTGATGAGCTAAATAAAGACAGTGCCTAAAATGGTTGAATGCCATCCTAATGAATTCTGCTCCACAAAACTGTTTAGTTAATGATTCACTTCACTAATAGCAACATTTTCATTCTTATAATTTGGAAAAATTAATTGCAGAAAAGTAACGTGCTTTTTAAATAGTGGGAGAAATATAGCAGATGAAGGTGACCTGGTTAGTCTTGAAGGCTACCAACGTGATACATACAGGCATTTCAACAAGAAAACAACATGTTAACCTCTATTGCAATGAGCTTTAATTTCATTATATAGAAATGAGATGACTTGCACAAACTTTATACTGCCTTGGTAACATCACACCTGGATTATTATAAGAATTTTGATTTTCTTTAAAGCCTAAAGAAAACCTGAAATGCTAAAAGGAATGCTGTGAATATTCACCTGACTGGTTGCTAGGGAGGGAGGAGGGAGGGGGGTGGGGGGTGAGTGTGCATTATGACGAGATTGGCAGACTAGTCTACTGTTCACCAGAGTTCAAACAATAGATGACTTCAGTGAAATACCACAAAATTCTTCAGAGGACTCGATAGGATAGATAAGGGAGGATGACTCCTCTGGCTGAAGAATCCAGAGCTGGGAATCAGACTCAAAATAACAGAGGCCATTTTGGACAGAGACATTACATCTTAAATCAATGCAATGCATGCAAAATAATTTGAATCATTAAATAGGAATTCACTGTCATGAATATTGACTGATGAAGTTGAATTAGCACAACCATTTAATCTTAGAAAAACTTTAAATCATACTTCTAATTAAAAGAGTGGTCTTGTAATCCAAATATTTTACACATTATTATTACACTAAACCGACAGCATAGCATCAGGTCATTCAAAACCTCTGGCATATAGATTCATGTCATTAAACCAGGACTTTGATAGTGGACTGGAAATATTTTCACAGAATTTCTCTCTCCCATAGAGGAAAAATAAACATGTTATTTATTTCATAGGTAGTCTCAATCCTACTGAATAAAAATGTAAACAGAATCTTTTTAAATTTAAAAACAGAAAACAAATTTTCACTCTTCTAAACCAAATTCAAAGGCTTAGAAACAAATAATATTAGCCTTGTTTGATCACTTGGTGCAGACAATTATAATCAGGCCTGATGTATACTCTTTCATATTGCCCTTTGGAAAAGCGACATATTACCTTTCACAGTGTACAAAAATACCACAGAAAGATGACTTTTGTATTTTGCATGCTTAAGGCAATATAATAGATCCAAATTGCAGAATGATGAGCTTTACCAATGTTTACACCTTAAGAATTCTATACCCGACCCTTGTGTCTTTTATCAAAAAGAGGATCCAAAGTCTAAGATTTGGTTAACAGCATCACTAAAACTCCAAATCCGGCTGATTCCAAGTCATCACTTAGGATTGCAGCTACATATGAAGACAGCCAAGATGTCTGGATACTGAGGTGAGCATTAGATTTTATTAGGTCTGATCATTCCAACCTATAAAAATCCATTCCTTGCAGGACAAGAACTGGCTCCAATTTCCAAAGACACTTCTACCTAGTTGACACCTCAGGATGCAGAAGGGGCCCCAAAGGCAGCATGTCCGACAATTAACAACAAGCGCAAAAAGTATTCAAAGCTGGAAAGCAGGATCAATCCAAATAGTCCCTTTTTTTTTCTATATCAGGAGAGAATAATAACTTCCATGACATTCTCCAGGGCTGTACTTTTTTTTTTAAATGATTCATTCAAAGACCATTATAACAAATTGATCTGGAAATACTTTACATGGTTGAAGTCAAAGATGCTAGGTAATAGAAATTAATTATGATTGCATTGCCCAACAACCAAATAGGAAATGGATTACAAATCAATTGCAAACAAAATAAACTGCATCGCACAGGCATCATCTTAGTACAAGAGCTTAGGAAGAATTGATAGGAGTGGATTGTTTTGATACTCAGCTGTATTTTAAGTTAGAAGGTAGCTTGATCCACAGTGATTGCTGAACTGCCTTCTGGTCTCGCAATGTGCCATTGATTACCAGATCTCTTGCCTGGTGCAAAGCAAATGGCCTCTCCCTTGCCTGCAACCCACTCTCTGCTAACATTTCACTTCTATACCCCTCCCCATTATCTATCAAACGTCTCTGACTGAGTGAGACAGCAGGAAGATATAGGGTCTCTTGCTTGGCTTGTGGCGTGAGAAATAAGGTGGGAATTAGACATTTATAATTGGGGATGTTAGGGGAAGGGAAGGAGGAAAACAGTCAGGAAGATCTTGGAAGGACAGTGCCAAGTTTTGACTATGTCGTGGATGTAGAATATTGTTCCTTTTTATAAGGGGGGGGAGATAAGCAACCAGCAGAGTTGATTTTTTTTGCCTGGCAACTAGCATGGAAAACCTCAATAACGTTTCTTACAAGTGTGCTTATTGAGAATACGATGGGTATGAAACCATGAAGCCACTTACCTGATCAAAAAAGACAAATCTGTGTCCAAAGGTTACAGTCAACTACATGTTATCAATACTTGTTACATTGCCTGCCCCTCACACCAATAATCTATAGGTGGCACAAAGATTGCCTGCGCCAATGGAGAATTCAGCAAGCCTGTCAGTGCGCACAAGCTAGTGAGCGAGCAGATTATTCAGGTTATCCAGCCTACAGAAATTGACCTAACTTAAAATACAAACTGTCTAAATAAATAACATTGGAACTAACCTTGCAGCTTCTTCAAAACAGCAACTTCCATTTTGAGAACCTGTTTTGGTTGCTGGGCTGATTCCACCTTGAGAGCAACATTTTCCTGGGTCAAAAAGTCTACAGCTTCATAGATTTCACCAAAGCCTCCACCTCCAATCTTTTTCAACTGCAAGACAAAAAAAACCCTTTATTTACTCAATGTGCCCGACTGAAATTAGTGAATTCATGACATTAATTTACAACTGGTATACCAGTTTTACAAGCATAGTAAACATCTTGTGCATTATTTCAGTAACTTATTCAAAAATAGAAAATAAAGACTTCCCAAAGTAATTTCCAATAAATTAAGTACTTTACATGTAGACTCTGCTAATGTACAAATCTTATAACCAATTGGCACATAAACTTCACAAACCTCTTGTCTGGTCATAGAAACATAGAAAAATAGGTGCAGGCGTAGGCCATTCGAGCCATTCAATATGATTGAAAAAATCCAGTGAATTTGCCTCCATTGCCTTCTGTGGCAGAGAATTCCACAGATTTACAACTGTCTGGCTGAAAAAGTTTTTCCTCATCTCAGTCCTAAATGGCCTACCCATTAGTCTTAAAATGTGACCCCGGTTCTGGACTCCAACATCGAGAACATTTTTCCTGCATCTAGCCTGTCCAATCCTTTAAGAATAAGTGAGTTCGGTATTACGACTGCGCATGCCCAGGTCATGGGTCATTCGGGATAAACATTCTCTCGGGATAAAAATGGTTACTTTTTACTCGTACGAGCCGCTACGAGACATCCACAAACTCCTACGGACACGCTACGGACATTCTCTAAGTTCGACTCGGGAGAACTCGTGAATTACCTCGTACAGTGGGACAGGGGCTTAACTAGGTGTATTTATGCTTCATTTGTACAAAACGACGATGATTTTGGTGGTTTTATTGCTTTATATTCGGTGAGTGAGCGAGATAGTGAACAACCATTTCTTTTTATTGTTTTTGTTTTTGGGGAGGGGGGGGAGAGAAGAGAATGAAATGAAAGTTTTCTAAAACTATCAATAGATAATATGAAAAGTATTTGTGGTGTTTTCACCTCTTACTACTAGTCCACAGCCACGGGTTGTGTACACGTTTGTGGACTTCTGAATGAGTTCTGCATGTACATATGTAAGTAAAGTTGAGTAGTACAAAACAGTCACGAATCTCCTGACTAATCATGTCTCTTCTGATTCCCATTACAATGGATAATTTTAATCAGTACTTGACATTCCAATTTTCTGTAATAATCTTGTGATTGTATAAATGATTAGCCTCGTCATAACTGTCAAGATAATTTGACAACTCGACGATGGATATGGGAGGCCAACAGTTTAGTCCTTTTGATTCTCCAAGCCACCCATCTTTCAGTTCACTCATGGAATCAGGAAGAATTTTTTCTCCACATTTCAAGAGTTCCTTGTATTGATCAGCATGACAACGTTTTTTCTTCACCAGCAGTCGATAGCACGGGCTTCTTCATGTATGACGCAGCGTAAGCAAAAGCAGCGATGTCTTTTTGTGCCATTTTTTTCAAACCCGTCTGCTAAAAAATACTTCAAGGCTTCGACTTTCCATTGCAGAAAATAATCCAATGTCATATCATCGTAATTTGGGTCAGCCATAACCAATATAAGATTCAAAATCGAAAACTCAGACCAAAAATGTACTCCGTTTATACAGTGTTGCGTTCACTTTAAAAAAATCCAGCATGACTTTCGACAAATCCCATGATTCCTTGCATTTATCCAGATACGGAACTCGCTTATTTTATGTTGCTAGTCATGACCAATAATTTTTGGTTGAGAATTAAGTACTCCTTAAGCCTAAACACCAGGAATAACTCCATAGTCTTTCAAAACTGTATAGCTGAGATCTTTCATGACCAACAAACCTGTACGTCTTTGGAGTGCAGGAGAAAACCCAGAGAAAACCCATTCGGTCACAGGGAAATCACACAAACTCCGTACAGACAGAACCCGTAGTCAGGATCGAGCCCGGGTCACTGGTGCTCTAAGGCAGCAACTCTACCGCTGCGCCAAAAGATACCAGAATGTCTTGACCCGTAAAACATTAGCATCATAATAGTGACCAGTTGGTTCCAAAAAAAAAGCCACCGTCTGTGTATAAGAAAATCCTCTTTCTTTATCTTGCCTTTGTATTTCTTCTGATCCTTTGTGATTTTCAAAAAGAGCAAACGGCCAAGGTATACAAAATCACTACAGTATACTTTAATTTTATATAGTGACGATAGATGTGCTGCCCCAAAGAATTGTATCTAAAAGATTTCTCATTTATAAGCTGACGAATCAATATTATTCCGTACTGAAATCCACTTTTTCTTTAAATGATCGTACAATTTACTCACAATGTACTCGGAATGGGAGATTTCAATGGCCATAACAAGATTGAAGAAGGGTCTCAACCCAAAACATCACCCATTCCTTTCTTTCTTTTAAAATCTTTTTATTAATTTTTCAAGAACAAAAAAAATAATAAACATAACAGTGATATTGATACATAGGGATCAGGATTACATTAACAACAAATGTAACCTAAATATAAATCCAGTGTCAAAATACACATTGGGTATACACCCAATATAAATATAGTGTAAATCTATGTAAATATAGATAAATGGTTAAAAGAGAACTTATAAAAGTATATATAAAAACAAAGAGATAAAACGAAAAAAGGAGAAAAACAAAACCCCCTAAACTAAAATAAGCAAAACAATAGAAAACAGAATCTGGGCTGCAAAAAATGTCAACAGTTTAGACCCCTGTTTGTCGTCAAATCCGTTCCACCGTATAAAGGTAAAAAATTATTATAATGGAGAGGGAACAATTTATATCATGTGAAAGTATTCAACAAAGCTTCCCCAAGTCCTATTAAATTTAACCATGAGTTTAACAATGTCACTCATCACTTTTCCTAAATTTTGTACATATAGTTTCAGAATACCAATGGAGTGTGGTAGGAGGATTAGAGTTTTTCCATTTAAATAAAATAGATCTTCTGGCAATTAATGTAGCAAAAGCAATCAAGCGACGGCTGAACGGGACAGATGAATAGAATCTAACATTGGTAGCCCAAAACTTGCAGTAAAAGGATGAGGTTGTAAATCAATACCTAAAACTACAGAAATAGTATCAAAAATGTATTTGCAATATTTTTCCAAAAGTGGGCAAGACCAAAACATACGAGTCAGCGAAGCCACTTCAGAATTACATCTGTCACAGGTAGGATTTATATGACCATAAAACAAGCTAACTTATCTTTTGACACATGTGCTCTGTGAACCACCTTAAATTGTATCGGAGGCGTGTCTTGCACACATTGATGAGGTGTTGACCAATTGAAGAATCCGCTTCCATTTTTCTATAGGTAAAGAAATTTGAAGTTCTTTTTCTCAATCATTCTTAATTTTATCAGATGCACTGCTTGTAATTTCAAAATCAACTCATAAATAGTCGTTATAAAACCTTTCTGATAAGGGTTCAAATGTAAAACAATTTCTGAGATTTCGGTTTGATGTGATAACGGAAAAGAGGGTAGATTATATTTATTGGAGAATTGTTCAAAAGACATAAAACAACCGTCTAAAAACAAACCACGAAAAAATACCAATCCCTTCCTCTTCCATAACAGAAAGGCTTGATCTGTACTAGAGTGTTGAAAGAAAAAATTAGATGATTGTACTCGATAAGATAAAATCATTCAATCCAAAAAACTTACGAAATCGAAACCATATTTGCAAAGTGTCTTATTATTGGGTTAATCGTTTATTTATTCAATCTCATAATTGTAAAAGGAACAAGGCCCCTAGGATAGAAGCCAATGATAACCCTTGCATAGAATCATGTTCAAGATTTATTCATCCTGGGCATTGGGTATCTTCTAAATCTTTTGTCTTTTGTTAATCTTTAACGAGCATTAACTGCCCAATAATAAAGTCTAAGGTTTGGCAATGCCAAACCACCATCTTCTTTAAATTTCTGTAAGTATTTTTTACTTAGTCCCGGATTTTTATTCTGCCATATATTTGAAGAAATTTTTGAATCAATAATATCAAAAAAGATTTAGAAGTAAAAATAGGTATCATCTGAAATAAATAACAATTTAGGTAGAGTAAACATTTTAATAGCACTGATTTGGCCGATTAGGAATAAGGACACTGGTGATCATTTAGTAAACTGTTGTCTGACATGGTCAATTAAGGGGGTAACATTGGCTTTAAATGGGTCCTTGTGTTTCTTGGTAATCTTAATACTGAAATAAGTAAAACAGTTGGTAGTCAATCTAAATGGAAACTGCCCATAATTCGAAATTTGATTGTTAGTGGAAAAAGCTCAATCTTACTAAGATTTAATTTATAACCAGAAAAACTACTAAAAAACTAAGTAAAGCTATTATTTCAGGAATAGATTTATTTGGATTTGAAATATATAATAACAGATCATCTGCATAGATAGCTTATGTCTTATTCCCACAGACAATACCAAATATATTGAAGGATTCCCTAAGAGCAGTGTCCAAAGGTTCCAAAGCAATATCAAACAATAAAGGGCTTAAAGGACAGCCCTGTCTAGTACCGCGAAAGAGCCTAAAGAAAGGGGTTCTCTGATTATTGGTAAGTACAGAAGCCCGAGGTATATGATATATCAGCTTGATCCAAGAGATATATTTTGGGCCAATTTAAAACATTTTCAAGTGTATTGAATAAGTATTCCCATTCTACTCTATCAAATGCCTTGTCAGCATCGTGAAATGACACATTCGGGAGTTTTATTTGAAGCAGTATATACAATATTCATTAATCTCCTAATGTTAAAGTATGAATAACGATTTTTTAATAAAACCAGTCTGATCTTCAAAAATAATTTGCGGTAAAATGTTTTCCAATCTCATAGCTAATATTTTGGAAAGAATTTTAGAATCTACATTTAACAACGATATAGGTCTATATGATGCTACTTCAGTAGGACCTTTATCTTTTTTAAGAATTAAAGAGTTTGATGCTTCATAAATTGTGGTAATTTATTCATTAAAAGGATTCCTATTCATCGGTACACAAGACTTATTCACGTATAGATTATTTCCTGGTAAACACAAAATTAATTCTGTATACTCTAAATCCAAAATACCATATAAATACGATTTCAGATCATTCCCCCCTAACATTTTTTTAAATAAGAGAAGGAATGTCCCAGAATACATCGTCCTGGAGGTATAACCCCCAAATTTTAAAAGACCCGCAAGGAAGTATATATCTAAGACAGCAAATGGATCTTTTTTTCGAAATAAATGACACGCCAGACACATCACCAACATTACTATGGGAATCTTTCAAAGCTTTTATTAGAGGTGTTTTAATCTCATACCAAGCCTTTCAGAATAAAAAAAATAAGAATGAACGGCACCTATAGGAACAAATTAGACAATTGGATATAGATAATGCTAAAGACCCGTCCATGGATAAACATAATAAAATATTAATACTAAAATTTAAATTAAATAAATTACTATCAGAGAAAGTTATAAGATTATTCCAAATCACAAGACAGGAACAGTTTGAATTTGGGGATAAGACCCATAAACTTCTCACACGCCAATTAAAAAAACGAGAAAATATACGCAGATGATGTATTACTCTATATTACAAAGCCTGAAATTAGTATACCTAGCCTGCTAGATTCAATAACTCAATTTGGTCTGCTCTCAGGATATAGAATTAATTGGAATAAAAGTTAACTTATGTCAATAACGGGAAATAACTCACACATATTACAACGATTCCCTTTTACGATAGCAAATGAAAAAATTAAATATCTTGGAATTTATGTAACAAAAAGACATGACTCTTTATTTAAATCTAATTTTCCCACCTTTATTGAATAAATTACTTAAGAATATCCTATATTGGAAAACATTACCTATCTCAATGTTAGGTAAAATAAATGCGATAAAAATGATCTTTCTCCAGCAATTATTATATTTATTTCAAATGATCCCGATATATCTTCCCAAAAAATATTTTAAGAAGGTGGACTCTATAATCACAAATTTTATTTGGGATTATAAGAGCCATAGAATAAATAAGAAACATCTATGTAAAGCAAAAATATGTGGAGGTTTAGCACTGCCTAATTTTATGTTCTACTATTGGGCAGTTAATATTAAAAATATGAATTTTTGTTTGGAAGAATTAGATATACAACCGAATTGGTTAAAATTAGAAAAGGAAGACTGCCTACCTTTTGAAATTAGCTCGATTATATTTGCTAATACAAAATTACATTAAAAAACTTATAGAGGAAACCCAATAATAGAAAATGGGATACGTATTTGGAAACAATTTAAAAAAATCTTTAAAATTGGAATGTATACCACTGGTCTTCATATTGCAAACAATATTACTTTTAAACCCTCTAGGATGGATAAAGGTTTTTCACAATGGAAAAATTATGGAATTAATAAGATACGGGATCTCTATAGGGAAAACCTTTTTCTTTCATTTCAAGAATTACAACAAAAATATGGACTACACTCAAAAGAATATTTTAGATATTTACAAATTAGAGATTATGTTAAATCAAATACACAAGAACTTAGAAATAGAAAGACAGAAATTCTAGATGAATGTTTAAATAAACATCCGAACACAGAAAAATTAATATCATATATTTATAATATTTTATTGGAAAATGATGCACCAACGTCGGAAATATATAGGCAAGCATGGGAAAGTGAATTAGGACAATCAATCAGTTTAGAAGTATGGGAGGAAAGTTTACAACATATACACTACTGTTCATTAAATGCCAGACACTCTGATACAATTTAAAATTTTACATAGATTACATCTCTCAAAGTCCAAACTAAATAGAATTTTCCCAAATATTTCTGCTATATGTGACAAATGTCAACACCTAGAAGCCAACCTAACGCACTCATTTACCAAATGTATAAAAATTACTAATTTTTGGTCAGAAATTTTTAAGATAATTTCGAAGGTAGTTAATACAAATCTGTATCCAGATTCTAAATTAATTATATTAGGTATATTAGAAACTGATCAATCACTAACAACCAAACAACGAATTTTTATCGATTATAATTTAATAATTGGTAAAATATTAATACTAAGTTTTTGGAAAGGTCCTACAAACCCCACTATTAAAATGTGGATTACAGAAATGTCGGAGACACTTCATTTGGAAAGATTAAGACTTGTCCTCTCGGACAGGCTAGATCAGTTTAGAGGAACATGGTCTCCATTTATTGATTATCTAAAGGGACAAATTGGCTCGGTTCGAGGGCCTGACTGAAACCTGGACGGGGAATGGATGAAGAATCATATATAATAGATCACTGATATATCTCCAATGTAGTACAAAATGTTTAAAACTCCACTCACATTATTGATTTTCTATTTTTATTCTTATTTTAATTTCTTTTATTATTTCTTTCTATTAATTTCCCCCTGTATTAAAAATAATTTAAAAAATGTAGAAGTATAAACAAGAATGACTGTAAATTTTATAAATATTAAGAATGTATTGATGAATAGTAAATTCTTTTGTTTTTCTTTTTCTCTCACATTTTAAATTGTCTTAATGTGTGTCAATATGTATTTCTAATAAAAAATATTAACAAAAAAAACGAGAAAAGGAACACACGATTTCAAAGATTAAATCAGATAGAGGGGAAGTATTAACATTACCGAATTAAATTAATAAAAGATTTGTGCAATTTTATGAGAATTTGTATACATCCAAAACGACAACGGACACCAACAAAGTCACTGAGTTTCTGGATAATTGCAATCTTCCCAAACTAGAACTACAGGAACAAGAGGAATTGGGAGCACAAATCTCAAATAAGGAAATAGAAGAAACAATATTCTCATTAAAAAATGGAAAAACACCAGGTCCAGATGGATTCAGTAATGAATTCTATAAACGTTTTTACGATATATTTAGTCCTCGTCTACAGAAAATGTACACACACGCTTTCAGAGAACAAATATTACCTGATACATTAGCAGAAACTACGATTACATTAATACTTAAGAAAGATACGGATGAGGAAGAACCTGGATCTTATAGAGCTATCGCGTTGTTAAATACAGATAAAAAACTATTAGCAAAAATATTAGCAAGAAGGTTAAGTAAGTACGCCAGTAAACTAATATATCTGGATCAAACGGGGTTTATCCCCAAGAGACAATCATTTAATAATTTGAGACGTCTGCTTAACATAACGCACTCACACCAAACTAAAGATCCAAATCTCGCAATGATTTCGCTGGATGCGGAGAAAGCATTCGATCAGGTTGAATGGAAGTATATGGTTAAGGTATTGCAATAATTTCAACTGGGGGAGAATTTCATTCAATGGATTAAATTAATATATAAGCCAGCGGCCAGAATATTAACTAATAATATTTTATCCACGAAATTTCAACTGTCAAGGGGTAATAGACAAGGTTGTTCATTTTCACCATTCTTATTTGCCCTCATAATATAACTACTAGCGGAAAGTATTAGAACTCATCCGATTATCCATGGATATAAGACAAAATATTCAAACAATAAAATATCATTATACGCTGATGATGTACTTTTGTACATCACAAAGCCTCATATCACTATACCTAACATTTTAAATTTAATTGAGGATTTCGGTTCATTTTCAGGTTATAAGATAAACTGGAATAAAAGTGAAATCATGTCAATAAAGCCGAAAGATTCTACACATCTCGTGCAATTTCCTTTTAAAATAGCTGTGGAAAAATTTAAATACTTTGGTATTGAAATTACTAGAAGATATCAAGACATGTTTAAAGCAAACTATAACCCTGTACTTAAGAAACTACATAATTTAATTAAATTCTGGAAAACACTTCCGATGTTCTTAATAGGTCGAATAAACACCATAAAAATGATCTTTCTTCCCCAAATGCTTTACTTGTTCCAATCAATCCCATTATATCTACCCAAAAAGGTTTTTTTTTTAAAATTGGACTTGGATATTACAAATTTTATTTGGGATTATAAGTCCCACAGAATACAAAGACCATACCTGAATAAACCCAAAGTAGTAGGGGGATTAGCACTCCCTAATTTTATGTATTATTATTGGTCGGTAAATATTAGAAATCTGATTCAATTATAGGATAATTCTCTTCACCAACCGGAATGGATCATTATGGAGAAAGAGGACTGCTCCCCTTTTAATATTGGTGCGATCCTTCTTTCACCAATGACGGTGAATAATACAAACTACAACAAAAACCCAATTATAACCCATAGTACAATTAGAATTTGGAAACAAATAAAATACAATTTAAAATTTAGAAACTTATCTCTATCTCCTATTGCTAAAAACCCTTTGTTTAAACCCTCAATTATCGACAAAGCATTTATACAATGGGAAAGAGCAGGAATTAAAAATTTGGGAGATTTGTATGATACGGGAAAACTATTATCATTTAAACAATTACAACTAAAATATAATCTGGCTAACAAACAGTATTTTAAATATTTCCAAATATGTGATTATCTGAAAAAAATGCACAAGAATTTCACAAAATGCCATTAGACTTACTAGATGAAGTAATGAATACAAAGGCGGAATCAGCAAATTTAATTTCATATATATATATATTATACTAAATGCAGTAATACCAACAATGGAAGGTATCAGAGG
The DNA here is from genome assembly GCA_963514005.1 of Raja brachyura. The sequence goes on along the minus strand of OY740789.1, from coordinate 68,089,649 downwards.
TGAGTGGGAAAACGAACTAAGCATAAAAATTTCCAATGAGAGGTGGAAAGAGTACTTATTAAATGTGCACAAATGCTCAATTAACGTGAGACACACTTTAATACAATTTAAAATTTTACACAGATTATGCTACTCAAAAACTAAATTAAATAAAATGTTCCCTAACGTTTCACCAATTTGTGATAAATGCCAGTGTCAAGAAGCTACTATAGCGCACGCATTCATCTTCTGTACAAAAATTCAAAGGTTTTGGATTGAAATCTTTGAAATTTTCACAAAACTGTTTAAAGTAAAAATGACACCAAAGCCAGAATGGATTATTTTCGGAATGACAGAAGGTAGTTCGGAATTAAATATGTATCAAAAGAATCTATTTGATTACGGCTTAATAATAGGAAAAAAGCTAATCTTAAAATTCTGGAAAAATGCTCGCATACCAACATTAAATATGTGGATTTCAACTATGTTTGAAATATTACATCTGGAAGATATGAGACTCCGCTTGGCAGGAAAATCAGACCGCTTCTATCAGACGTGGTCTGCATTTATAGAATTGCTACAAAGATAGGGTACCTCAGGCCTTGGTGGGGGGGGGGGGGGGGGGGATGAAAAACTATCGAGTTCGTGATGTATATATAAGATAGTAACTGCCTTTTTTTTTTCCTTTCTCTATCTTTGTCTTTCTTTTCTTTTCTAGGGTCTATCTCTTAACCCCCTTTCTCTAATTCTCTGACCAAGGGTTTCTTCTCCCCTTTGGCACGCTCTTTCACTTTCACAACTCTTTTAACCTACTTCACTCTCTTTCTTTCTATTCTTTTTCTATAAAAGCCATAAAAGTATGGGGTACAATGATTGTAACAATATATATGTGATGTACATTGATGTATTTGCCTCTAATAAATAAAAATATATTTTTAAAAAGGGCTTCTTTAAAAACTTTGCACAGCCAGGGGGACAGTAAACTTGAGAAATACTTAAAGAATTCCACTGTGTACCCATCTAAGCCAGGAGCTTTGCCACAGTTCATCGAAAGGATCGCTTTCTGTATTTTTCCCTCCGTGATGGGTTCATCTAACAACAAAGACTCATTATGTGATAAATCTGGCAAGTTCAATTTCTTTCAAAACTCATGCATTATATTGGAATCAGTAAGAAATTCTGATTGATATAGGAAGGTATAAAATTCTTGAAAAGATTTACTAATTTCATCATGATCTACTGTCAGAATACCATCTCGTTTACTAACTATTAATGTTACATTTGGCTGACACAGCTTTCAACTGATTGGCAAGTAATTTGCCAGATTTATCAGCATGTATATAAAATTGACGGTTTTAAATAGTTGATTCTGAATCGGTGATACTAATAACAAATCATGTCTCATTTGAAGTTCAACTATTCTTATAAAGCTCTAAACTAGGAGCTTTTGAATATGTTTTATCAATTATTTTAATCTCATCAACAAATATATCTATTTCATTTTTAATTATTTTTTTAAATCCCGTGGAGTATGAAATAATTTGTCCACGAATATATGCCTTAAAAGCATCCCAGACTATCCCATTGGATATTTCTTCAGTAGAGTATGTTGAAAAGAATCTACCATATGGATCAGAAATTATTTCATAATGAACAAACGAGATTGAGGAGTCAATAAAAACAGAGACTCCTTTCACTTTCGCCTGTGAATTTGAATGGAACTGCTGTCTTCTCCAAAACTTAAAAAAACTTTGATTATCCTCCTTCCTCACATGAGTTTCCTGAACAAAGATAATCTGAGCATTTAGTCTACAAAAAACTTTAAAGATTTTTTTTCCTCTTATTGGGATGTTTCAAATCATTAGCAGTCCATGAGAGAAAATTAATAACTTTATCCATATTGCTTGAAAAAATCATGTGGAATGTAAAGGGTTAATTTCGTAGACCACAGTAATTCATGAGACTGGAAGTAAAAGAATCTAAGGCGGAACCGCAAGTTACGACATTTCAAACATTTTTGTAGTTCTAATACAGCCCAGATAGAAAAAACTAAACTAAAAACAAAAGTCCCAACCCCCACCCACGCAAAGCCCGAAATTGACCAGTAGGCAGTCAGTACGCTACCTAACCCCTCCCCTAGCCCCGTCTTTTTAGCAACAGCTCCAAAAGTAGAGGAAAGTTATATTTACCATTCAAAAGTCAAAACAAAGAAAGAAAAACCTTCAGAAGACATTTTGAAAATGGAAAATCTAACAAAATAAGATCCAAAACAGTCGTAATGTTATTCAAAAAATCAGTTACCAAAATAAATTCTTACTTATTCTAAAAAACCCAAATGCAGGTCATTAAAAATGTAAAACAATATCTTAAAAATCTTAAAAGTTAAAGTATAATACCATCATATTAATATTCCAAAAAATAACAATATCTTAGAGAAGTTAAAAGTTAAAAGGAAACACTTTTTTTCCACATAGCGAGTTGTGAGTGTGTGGAATTCTCTGCCTCAGAAGGTGGAGGCAAGTTCTCTGGATACTTTCAAGAGAGCTAGATAGGGCTCTTAAGGATAGCGGAGTCAGAGGATATGGGGAGAAGGCAGGAACGGGGTACTGATTGGAGATGATCAGCCATGATCACATTGAATGGCGGTGCTGGCTCGAAGGGCCAAATGGCCTACTCCTGCACCTATTGACCTTCCCAGGGCCAAAACTCCCGCAGCATCGGGAAATCTCTATGCATCTACCAGCTAAATGTGGAAGGAATGTCCTAGGCAAAGAATGAATACAACTCAAGATCTGCTAAGGACCTTAACGCTGATGTCCTCATTCTACAAGGGATGCACATCCAAGTGCTTCCAAGCTCAGTATCTATGGCGTCAAGCTTGTAAATACGGCATCGCTACTTACATGAGTTATGACCTACATGATTTCTGTGTTCTTAAGGAATCTTGACCTCTATAACTAGGCCACAGAAACAATGCTGGTTCAATGAAGGGCGATGAAGGGGAAATTCCATAGATACATAGACAATAGGTGCAGGAGTAGGCCATTCGGCCCTTCGAGCCAGCACCGCCATTCAATGTGATCATGGCTGATCAACCACAATCAGTCCCTGTTCCTCCCTTCTCCCCATACCCCTTGATTCCGCTGGCCCCAAGAGCTCTATCTAACCCTCGTTTGAATGCATCCGGAATTGGCCTCCACTGCCTCCTGAGGCAGAGAATTCCATAAATTCTCAACTCGCTGTGGAAAATGTTTTTCCTCATCACAGTTCCAAATGGCCTACCCCTTATTCTTAAACCGTGATCCCCAGTTCTGGACTACCCAACATCAAGAACAGGTTTCTTGCACCTAGCGTGTCCAATCCCTTAATAATTTTATGTGTTTCTATAAGATCCCCTCATCCTTCTAAATTCCAGTGAATACAAGCCCAGTCGCTCCATTCTTTCATCATATGACATTGGTCCTTCCCCTTTAGCCCACCTCATCCACGCTGACCATCATGCCCACCAATACTAATCCCACTAATCCTACCCTGGGAAGTATAGACAGTGACTCCCATCAGGCAGAAGATACAAGCTTGAAAGCACATGCCACCAGTTTCAAGAACAGCTTCTTCCCTACCATTATCAGACCCTCAAGTTCAAGTGAGTTTATTGTCATGTGTCCCTGATAGGACAATGAAATTCTTGCTTTGCTTCAGCGCAACAGAACACTGTAGGCATTGGCTACAAAACCGATCAGTGTGTCCATACACCATTATATATGTAAATACACACATGAATAAATAAACTGATGAAGTGCAAATAACAGACAATGGATTATTAATGTTCAGAGTTTTGTCCGAGCCATGTTTAATAACCTGATGGATGTGGGGAAGTAACTATTCCTGAACCTGGTCGTTGCAGTCTTCAGGCTCCTGTACCTTCTACCTGAAGGCAGCAGGGAGATGAGTGTGTGGTCAGGATGGTGTGGGTCCTTGATGATGCTACCAGCCTTTTTGAGGCAGCGACTGCAATAAATCCCCTCGATGGAAGGAAGGTCAGAGCCGATGATGGACTGGGCAGTGTTTACTACTTTTTGTAGTCTTTTCCTCTCCAGGGTGCTCAATTTGCCGAACCAAGCCACGATGCAACCGGTCAGCAAGCCACAATGCAACCGGTCAGCAAGACACTTGAACACACCTCTCATATCCTAGGGATGAATTTGCCAATCTTCCAAATTACCTCATTGCAGCTCTTGCACTTCTTTTTCATCTGCACTTTCTACGCAGCTGTAACACTATATTCTACACTATTATTGTTTTTCCTTTGGCACTACTTAATATACTTTTATGATGTGCCTGAATAATACGCCAAACTAATCTTTAATTGTTTCTCGTTATACGTGACAAAATGCCCCTCATTTTATAAACCAGAATTATATCACCCCTCAGCACTACAGGGATAAAAGCCCCAGCCTATGTAGTCCCTCCTTATAACATATATCCTCCAACATACTTGTGAATCTTTTTTGCACCCTTTCCAGCTAGGTGTACGCGATACAACTATGGTCTCACCAATGTTTTCTATAGTTGTAACATGACTTTTCCACTCTTGTACTTAATGCCCTGACTGAAGGAAAACGTGCCAAACTCATTCTTCACCACCCTTTCTACCTGTGCCGCCACTTTCAGGGAACTATGTAATTGTACCTCTTGGTCTATGTTCCACAACTCCTTCATGGCCGTGCCATTTACTGCAATCAGTCTTGCCTTGGTTTAACATCCCAAAAAGAACACTTCAACACCTGTCCAAGTAAAATTCCATGGCCCACTTTCCCAGTTGATCAAGATCCTGTTGTAATCCTCGATAACCTTCTTCATTGTCCACGATACCACCAATGTTGGTGATTTCCACAAACATATTCATTGGTAAAGAAATATAGGTCAGCAAAATTAAATCAAAAATCGGGAAGAAGGTACAGAAGCTTGAAATCTGGAACATCCAGGTTTAGGAAAAGCTTCCCTACAGCCAACAGACTATTAAACACCACATCAAACAAACTCTGAACAATAACAGCTTATTGTACTTTATCTGTTTATTTATTGTGTGTATATATATGGTCAATGGTATATAGACACACTGAACTTTTATCTCTTGTTCTGTATTCTGTTTACATATTCTGGTGTGCTGCAGCAAGCAAGAATTTCATTGTCCTATCTGGGACACATGAAATAAAACTCTAGACTCTTGAGAATTGTGGGCTACAGTGGTACATTCGAGCACATCACTTTTGTCTTCTGAAAATTCAATTGGGAATGAACAATGAATGTTGACTTGGCCAGTGACATCAGCATCTTGTATATATAAAATCGCTGCTGCTTCAGTTGAAGAGTAATGTAAGCTGCAACATCTTTTTTTCTTGTCATTGGACCCAAAGTATCTTCTTGGGTCCATGTGCAAGAAGGTTAAATGTGGTATTAAGAATAAAACAAGATTACAAATAATAAAAATAACTAACCATTCATTTTCAAATTATTGGGCTGCAAGCTTAGCTGACAGTGAAAATGTTGTGTGTTATCGGTGCTAAGAAGCTGCATGCTGAAAGTACTAATTACCGCGTCTTATCAGTACTAAGGAGCTGTTTGATGACGCACTTATTGCTGCTACCCAGTATAGATGCTAATGAATTATTTGCTTGAGCACGTACTGACTGCTATCGACACTGGGGGGCTGTTCGCGCACCTCACGTACTGCTGCTATCAGCGGCATACGAGTTGTGGTCGCACATACTACTAGTGTTGTGTAGGACGCATCTTGCCTGTGAGTAACACCCAAACCGCAGAATGATTCAGTACGATAAACAAGGTTGTATAACAGGTTGTATAAGTTGCACGTGCGCGATAACAAATACATAAATTGTATTTGTTAATTTAGGTGATTGGATGATGCAAATGAGCTGCTGTCTAATGACAATACTGATAGGATAGGATTGTGTTGTATCATATTGTAATATTGTATACGGATGCTGAATTACTATATTTCTGTACTATTAGTCAGTTCTTCAGACTTGCCCCAAGCTACAGGTTTGTGTGGTGAGTACAATGAACTCTACAGCGCTGTAATAGAATTATTAAGTTGGCACCAATTCCTCATTTGGGTGGCAGCGGTGGGATTCTTTGAGGTCCTTGGCAACTCAACAAACGAAATAAGAGTCGCATTGCATGCGGAGCAGTCTTGAGGAACCATCTGGCAGAGTGAGTAATTACCACTTTGTAATCCTCTATACCGTATATCTATAGCCAGTGGTCCATTCATTGTCGTGTTGCACGGGACCTTGACAGAATCTTCTCCTTCTTCTTTCGTGTGGCATGCACAGCCTAAAGCTGTTGGACAACTTGTTCTATTTGATCTTCCGTTTGTGCACGTCGAGTTTATTGCATTAGTCGAAACAGGGCGGACCACGTGACGGTTGCAATCTTCCACCGCCTCGACAGAATCAAGTCAATCTAACAAACCATGTTAATTGGTAAAATAGACTTGAGGAAAGATTAGTCATTGGGAATGACTAATAGAGATTAGATAAATGGAATAAATAGACTTGAGGAAAGACTGGTCATTTGGAATGACTAATAGTGATTGGATAAATGGAATAGACTTTTAGAAAGACTCGGCCTTTTGGGAAGGCGAGACTCGGTCATTGGGAAGGACCAATGGTAACTGACGGCTGAACTGGATAAATTAATCTGACCATTTGAAATGGCAGAAGGTAGTTAAAGATTTGGAAACTGGGTTGGCTAAACACCAAAAGTGCTAAATACATCCCAACCATTTGGAATGGCGGGATAAAGACTTGGAAAACGGGTCGACTGAACACCGACAGTGCTAAATTCATCTCAATCATTTGGAATGGCAGGATGTAGTTAAAAACGATTGAATTCGGATCGAGTGATAAGTCACGGTTGCTAAAAATGAAATACTAAAACGTTAACGTTATTATAATATTGTTGTAAGAATAAAACATAACAATATTAATACTGTGTACAGAATAAGTTGGATGTAAATATAGTAGTAATAAGTGTGATAAATAGATTAACTGTGATAAGTATATTAAGATGGGTAATCTATTAGACACCACCAAGAATCCTCGCAGCCTCTTACAAAATTTATGTGACAAACATCCCGAATATTCTCAGCTATTCCGAGAATTATCAGTGGGCATTAAACAAGAAATTGGGCAACGAACAATGGCCCCTGGGCGTTCCAAAAAATCCAGATTTGGTGAACAAGCCCACGAGTTAATATGGAAAAGAAATAAGAGTAAAAAGAGTAAGAAAATGATTGAATTATGGCAAATTGGTGTGAAGAAGAACGAGATCAAACTATTTTGGCCAGTTGGCAAGATAATGCAGTCAACTTAGATATAAAATTAACAAGTGGAGGAATTCCAAAACCCGTTGAGGTGTTGAAACGAGAGTGCGCACACGAAAGGAATAAACGAGAGAAGGAGAAAGAGAAAGAGAAGGAAAAAGATATCAAGGACAAGCAGGCAGGAGTATCTAAAACTGGTGAAAAAGGGCTGCAAAGTTCAACGGTTGGCTTTCATTTAGCAGAGGGAGAGGAAGGAGAAACATGGAAATTGATTGGAATTCGGCTCCTAGCAACCCTCCACAAAAAAGGAGAAGCCCCAGTTTACAGACCCCGTAGCATGACGTACTAGGTCCCAGTCTAGAAACCAGGCGCAAGAAGAACCGGAGGAAAGGAGGTCACACAATTCGGACTATAGAAGAGAGCGCTTGGCTGAGAAAGCCAAACCCCAGAAACAAGAAGGGAAGGTGCAATTCACAAGCTTTCATTGAATTTTTAAAGAACAACCACATCCGTATATCACGCCGATTCCCGAGATTTATGGGCACTAGTTCAGCAAGTATTAACAGCAATGGAGTATCACAGCTTATGTTGGCAGACGTGGGCCTCACTCTCCAGCAGCCAATCGATATATCAAAGGTTTTGGAAATGAAACCAGAGGAAGGAGAGGCTGCAGAAGATTTTCTGGAAAAGTTTAAAACCATCTATGGCAATCAGTTATGTGACACTCAGTATCAGCAAGGAAATGACTGGCCACAGTTTTTTGCTGTTTATGAATTGCTTGTCTTCCAGCATTGCAATGGCTATTAAAATCAATAATATGGACTGGTCAGAGTCTTTACCGGCCCACATGTTAAGAGCTGTGAAAGCCTTTTGGAAAAATTGTCCTATTGGGGACAGGGACGCCCAGGTAAAGGTTATTGGATGTGTACACTTTGCAACTCATTGTGGTGCTAAGGCCGTAAGTGATATGCTTTTAGAGACCTGGTGGCATCCGAAATTTCTGGACTTGTCCCAGCGCATCAGCCAGCGATGTCTGATTTCCCAACAGCATAATCCAGGTAAGGGCTTGCCCTGTGGACCAGGTAAGACCCCTTTACCAGCAGGTCCCTTTGAGACCTTGCAAATGGACTATATCGAGTTGGAAAGATGTCAGTGTTATAAGTGTGCTCTTGTAATTATTGATGTTTTCAGTAAATGGATAGTTAGCGCCTCTCATGTGTGTAGTAGCATTATGTTTTTGAATGAATCAGACCAAGAGGAAATATAAAGACTCAAGGGAAAATTTTCTAGGCAACTATAATATGTCAATAGGTTGTCTCAAAATTTTAAATAGATGGTCCCTTCATACTGATGCGGTGATCAAGAAAGCGCAGCAGCATATTTAGTTTCTACTGGACTAAGTGGGACCCGTTGGGTCCCAGTCACATGGAAGGCCTGGTCCCCAACACAACCCGATCCCCAAAGTAATATTCCACCACTCACCCGTTCCCCCAACTCAATGTTCCACCATTCACCCATAGCCCCCACGGGACGGCTGGTCCCCCAAAGTAACCCGTTCCCCAGCGCAATATTCCGCCACTCACCCATTCCCCAACACAGCCCCTTCCAAAAGCAATATTCCACCGCTTACCCATAGTCCCTAACTGCGCAGGCGCAGCTCATTTCCCCATATCCCCCAACATTTCCCCCTCCTCCTCATCCAGCCTATCCTCCTCCCCTCTCCCAATCCCTCCCTCACCTCTTCTTTTCCGTTCCCCTATCCTCAGTCACTCCCTCCTTCCATACCTCATCTCCCCTCCCTACACCCCTCTTATCCCTCTATTCCCCCACTACTCACCTCCCCCTATCCCCCCCATTATTTCTCCTGACCTCTCCACTGCCCTCCTTGCACTCTATTCCCCACTCCGTACTCCTCTCCCTCTATATCCCCATGCTCCCTCCTCACCTCCCCCACTTTCCCCCCTCCCCCCCCCCTACCCCCTCCTCAATCCCCCCACACTCCCTCCTCACCTCCCCAGGATCTCAAAGTTGCAGCAGTCGGCCAGGCTCTGGACAATGCAGCTCCAGATGGCAGTGATGCACGAACTCTGCTCGTTCCACTCCTTCAGCTTTTTTCTCCCAGCCAGTGAGTGACAGAGGATCCGACCAATCAGTGTGGTGATGTTGCACCACAAGGGGCGTCGCAGCACCGGCCTGGGCGTCGCTGTCCCGACTGACAGGAGAGGTGACCACTTTGCATGGCTGATAGGAGAGGAGAGCGATCTGCGCATGCGCGGTTTGTAAGATTTTTAAACCTTAATAACTTTTTAAATATACCATCGATTGGAAGAAAACTTGTTGCACTTGAGCACAGGAGAATGGTGAGCAAGGTGGCGAAAAATCATAGCGCTATCGTGTACCATTTTTGCGCAAATAGAAAAACCACACAAACCGGAAGAGCACAAGATCAGAGTTTTAGTTATGCAAGATGAATTCACTATAGAAACTATTTTAACAGGATACAAGGCAGCCCAGGATAGCAGTTGCTCTACTTGACCACCTGAACCTGAAGTGTGTTATACACAGCCCACTTCCACTTTCTTCCATCCAGTCTATCTTCACGGGGTGTTGCATCAAGAAAGCTGGAAGTATCGTAAAGAATACCTGCCACCCCGACCATCCCTTTTCTCTCTTCTATCATGTGGCAGGAGATACAGGAACGTGAAAACTCAGACTTAAGAACAGCTTCTTCTGTTCTTAAGTCTGAGCTTGGCAGAACAGCTTCTACACTGTTATCAGATTCCTAAAACTATTACCCCTTTCACATGGCCTTCCTCAAAGTGCTGCCATGTACTCCTACTCTTAACTCTCTCATAGAACTATTCTGTTATTATATTTCAAAGCTATTTTGCACAACTTCGGATTGCATTACCATCTTACAAAAATCTGCTTGTCACTGTATTTACTCAGAGCTTCATGCAAACAAGGAATTTCACCCTGGTGTATATGACAATGAACTAATCAGAACTTTCTACAATATTGAGAGTGCCCAAAATCATCTCGCATGTAAACCTGCTTTTGAAACCCAACCTAAATCATAATCTCGTCTACATATTTTTTTCTAGGAGATCATCAAGATGGAACCAAGAGAAATATCTAAAATTTTAAGACAACCTATTGGCAAAGCCCTAGGTCTTTTGTTGAATTAATTAATATAATGAACCATTTTCGTTTAGCTGTCAGTTTTAAATGCAGTTTTCCTTGCGATTTAATTTTCTGAGTGCCAAGCAGCTGTTGTTTACATGATCTAAATTATTTGGCTCACTCCAATCAGTCATTCGCACCAACATAATTAGTAGTGCTTTCTAAGAGAAAGGAGTGCAGGCTTTTAGCACTTAGCATCTAAATTATGTCAGGGGGGGAAAAAACAAAGATGCTGAAAGTAATAAATCAGGGACTTAAAGCCAAAACTGTAGCTTATATATAGATATTCATTCATTTTCAAATAATTTGCAAGTTATGGTATTCAATTGAATATGACAGCTTCCCAGGCCAGAATTTGAGTTTTATCTGTATTCAAGAAACCACATTCTTCAACAGTACATTCAGCTTACACGTGATATTAAAATTCAAGAATGGAGCATTTAAGTCAAACAACTTGCCTGCTACAGTGTTAATGATGAGATGAAAAGAGTGTTGCAATAATCTGAAACCATGCCACTTTTTTTTTTAACATCACCTATCCATGATCTTTCTCCAGGAATGCTGCCTGACCCACCGAGTTACTCCAGCATTTTGTGTCTTTCCTCAGCAAAATTAAGCCCAACAGCTTCGCAATTTATTATTTGTTGAACAATGCTCAATTATTTTACGCTTCTGCTTGAGGAAATTTCTGGCAGCTACACTTGGATCTAGTTCAAGGTATTTCAATCATGTTGCATCTGTAAAGTAGTATTATACCAAATCTTTCACAATAATGAAGTAATAAAGATCAGGCATGGAAAAATATTTGAAAAGTTTAAAGCATTTGAGAAAAGCACAGGAAGCAGAAAGACCCTTTCTGTGGCATTAATATCTAGTGCATCAAATATGGGCTCTGCAAGAAACACCTACATTATTACTATTCATTGTTTATTCCTTAAATACTCCCATTTCTAAATGTTTATCCACAAGATATCTATAGATTCTGCTTCTATCAATTACCAAATTGGCTTATAGTTTGTGTACATTTTGAAAGCTACACACGACATTCTAAAAGCAAAATGTAAATCCTGCATGATTAACTTTTCAAAATTAGCCCTTCAGAAGCATTAATTCATGTTTTTAAATCAATTAAACCTCCAAATCGTATTTCAGATTGAGCTCCCTCCCAATAATTTGTGTTGAAATGATAAGTGTACAAGTAGCAATGCCTCAAAACCTAAACATTAAAAATAAAAGCACTGAAAATGTTTAGTGGCATCCGAGCAGAAACAGTTAACTTATATCAGAGCTGTATAGTGCTGGAAAACATACAAAGATTTAAGGTGCAGGGAATAGAGAGGAAAGATCAAATGGTTCATTTGGAAGGCAAAAAAAAAAAGGACATTGAGCGACAAAGGGAAGAAATAATTTTTACTCACTTCTGCTGTTCCATAAAGGGGGAGAAATTACCATCTAAAAACTGAATGCTACAAGATGACTAATGGTAAAGTGGAGGTAATGTTGAGCTTTAAAGGATAGGATAGGAGATTAAGGACGCAGATGTGAGTGAGGAAGAAAGCAACAAGACAAATTGGGGTCACATCTGCGATCTGAACACATTTCCATAAATCAATTATTTACAATAGATCTTCATTATTAGAGAAGACTCATCTTGAGTGGTCATCACGATATACAACGCAGTATGTCAACAATTATTCTATTTCTCTTTCCACTGTTGAAGTCTGATTCAAGTGAATATTTGTATCATTTTCTGCATTTAATTTTACAGTTTTCAGTTTTTTTTTTAAATTAAACGTGCAATTTAGCAATCCATACAGCACAATTCCAGAATCAACCACTCATTATCTATTTCAATTTAATTGGTAAAGAAAGCACGAGGTTGTGGAAATTTACCAAAAATATTTAACATTTAAATGAACATTAAATCCACCACATTTCTTTCATTGAAGCATTTTTAGGATTTGTGTGTAAAAAATGAGGGGTTAATTAGTGAGGGAAGCCAGAAAATGATGAGCAGAAGCACAAACTCAGGCTCAATGGGCAAATAACACTAACGTTTTCCCAGCAATACACCAAGGACAGCATCCCATTGTGTTCTCTAATTGTTAGCATATAACAAACCCTCTAGATGTCCTGAGAGAGCTATACTTAAACTAATTAATGTCTAGCAATAAAAGACCGCCAGTTAAGCACAGATGATTAACTGCAAATAATGCTTGGGCAGCACCAATCATAGTTGACATACAAATAATACATTTCCAGCTCTAACTTTGGCAGCCAGTATTGATAGAAAATCAAGTTTACATTCAATGCTTTCTTGGAGAAGCTTGTGGTATAAAAGTAAATCATTTTAATACCTGTTTCTGGTGTCAGAAAATTTGCATTTTAATCCCATTAATTCAAAATGCTTTTATATTTTTGTATACACTAAAGTATCTTTTCAAATCTGCCTGCAAAGAACAATACTAATAGACATCCCATATGTTATTCCTCTTGATACATTACTAAATACTGAATACTAAATACTGAAGAACTGAAATCACAAATGATCAAGTGCTTACATACCTGGTATTTGCTACTTTAGGGCTTACAGCTAAATGAATACGATGGATACATTTAAATAAATAGAGATGTAGATTACTGGTCATTCCAAAGAGCATCTTATCCTCAGAAATGACATCAATCCAATCCATTGGACTAATCACTAATGGAATACAATTTATTTGTGCATCCCACATTTGAATAACAGGATTAACTGCTAAAATGTATCTTGTGATGTCATTTGAAGTAGAAAATAAATGATTACTAAAACACCTCAAATGCACATGTTAAATCTATATCTATCTATATTATACTGTCTCGTCTTGTTTGGACGTCTGTCTGTCTGCGTACATGCGATGTCACAGAACTACACCAAAACAATACACAATAGCACAAAAATGGTTGCAGAACCTTACTCGGCTTTTTCCCGTCGTCGTTCTTACAGCATTCCTTCAGATTTTATTTTATTTTAACTTTATTGATATATAAAGTTTTTAAAAAGCCAACTTTGAAAATAATAACTGCCTTTGAGAGGGAGATTCTTCCAGCAGCTTCCAGTGACGATGACACAATGGCAACAGTCGTCCAATCACAATGGGATCTCATTTACACAAGCTGCTGTGATGATTCCGAAAACTTTAAATGACATCACAACGTGATCTCTACTGCCAATACGCAAGCTATGAGAGTGTTTTTACACTGTTGTAAGGAGAGGGACATAGTGGGGAAGAATTTAAAAGTTTTAAACTGGCATTTAAAAATTGGATTTCTTCAAATCTGCACTGGCAGTTAGGCAGTTATGATGTCACAATGCCCTACCAGCTACAATGTTTCTATCCCAGAACACCAAGTCCTTCGCAGCAAATGTCCTTCAGGGAAATAATTTTTGCCAGCCTAACCTAGCACAGCAAAGTTTAATGATTAGATTTGGATAACAAAAGGGAAGAATCTGCCAGCCTAGCCCAGCACAGCAAAGTTTAATGATTATATTTGGATTACAAAAGATGGTCTTGTCAGTGGCACCTACATCACATAAAGTTTTTGTGTAATTGCATTTTTTTTTAAAGTTTAAAATGACCTGCACAGTTAGGGGCTATGGGTCCTGCATTGGGGGAATGGATGGAATACTGCATTGGGGGAAACTGGTTGCGGTGGGGGAATGGGTGAGTGGTGGAATCTTACATTGGGAAACGGGTTGCGTTGGGGGACCAGGCCTCCCGTGTGACAGGGATCCAACGGCTGAGTGGTGGAATCTTACATAGGGGAACGGGTTGCGTTGGGGGAATGGGTGAGTGGTGGAAACGGGTTGTGTTGGGGAAAGGGTGAGTGGTGGATTATTGCTTTGAGGACAGGGTCCAACAGGTCCAATAAATATATTAATAATACTCTCATTATGTGTCTGTGTGTGTGCGCGCATTCGTGTGTTCCTGAAATTACGCCAAAACGGTACACAATAACGCTCCAATATTTGCCCTACCTTACATTGCCCTGTGGTGTATCAAGCTTTGTTCAAATTTATGGTATATTTTACAAGTTATTCACATTTTAAACTTTACATAAACTGCCTGTCAGCCCACAATGACATCACAATGGGATCTCATTTACATTTTAAAAACTCCCATTTAAAAACACAGCAGCGTTGCACTATTGCATCAATGGGATCTCATTTGCATTAAAAAAAAGTTTTGAAAAACACAGCAGCTTCCACCTCACAATGACATTGGAGGGGAGTGGAGGGGAGAGGGGTTATGGAGGACGGGAGGGAGTGACTGAGGGTAGGGGGAAAGGAGAGGTGAGGGAGTGGGGGAGGGGAGAAGGAGAGGGGAACAAAGAGGGTGACCAGGAGGGGAGGGAGTACTAGGGGATGAGGGGGAACGGAGGAGGATAGGGGAGGAAGAGGGATGGCGAGGCACACTTGGGGAGGGTTGCCGGGACTCGCGTCACAACGGGGATCTCTGGCATCACAATGGGAACCCATCAGCCGCGCCTGCGCAGCTGGGGGCTGTAGGTGAATGGTGGAATATTGCATTTGAGGACCACCCCTCCCGTGTGACAGGGACCCAACAGGTCCCACTTGGTCTAGTGAATTATAAAATAATATTTATTGAAGGATGTATGAAATGTCATTACATCAGCAGGACATCACTATTCATTTATGCAGATTCCTTAAACAAAGAGTCCAAAGAGGTTTTCACATAGGTCTCAGACCCTGCGTTTGCAGGTGTTTTTATAATAAAATGTAGCTTTTCCACCATATACACAGCTTGTGCCAGTCTGTGAACAACTCTTTGCACTGGAAGGTCAGCGAGTTCAGAACGGCCATGGAACATCTTTCAAAAACTGACCATCTTCCAGCAGCAGTTGACAGTTGCTTCTGTTCCTGGGTACAATCCATTCAGCTGATTATATTTTAAGCTGCTGTTCAGTGTTCCTCAACCTCTACAGCCTCTCCTTCCAAGCCTGCTTTGTAAATAAGCATTTTACTAGTGGATGAAAAAACAGTGTCATTCCCAACACAGCCATCTCTTGGGCAGTGTGCAGTAGCAATGTCACACCAACTGAACATAACATCGGACAGCGAGGCCCCTTCCCACCACCAGCCAAGGAAGCTCCATTCAGCCAAATGACTTTAAACTACTCAGGAAGACTATCCAACAGAATCCAGCATTTAATTTTCCTTTAGGGTTTGAAGGTCATTCCACATTACTCACTGTCTAACTACCAAACATATTTGTCTGGATAAAATGTTTAGCTGTAGGGACATCCTGTGGCTTTTACATAGGCACATGGATGTGTAGGGAATGGAGGGATATGAATTGGGTGCTGGCAGAAGAAATTAGTTTAACTAGGCTTCATGTTTGGCACAAAAACTGTGGGCCAAAGGGCCTGTTCCTATGCTGTATTGTTCCATTCTCTAAGTTGCTATGTTCAATTCTGTGGACAAACAGAAGCACAGCGGGTCATCTATTCGATACAGCCACGCACTGAATTAGCCATTACAATGACATCCCCCTGTCTCTGGAGATACATGCTTCACATTTCTGAGTACACAACCAATTTGCAATCTTCAAATAATCTGAAAAATAGCATGGATAATTGTAGCAGCACCATAGGCTAGTAAAGGCAATACCCTGCAACACCATGCGTACATCGTAACTGATGATCAGGTGCTCCCTACAATCAAGAATACTGTATCCATAATTCCAGTTTTTGCTATACACTTCAGTTAGTGGCACCAGTTTTTGGTATATGTCTTGGGTCCTCTGAACCTGGTAATCAGGCAATGATGGGCACAAAGGATAGTTGAACTAGAGGTCTAAGACCAAGCCCGTACTTTTGATTTGACTCTGGCCCCCACGGCCAGCTATAACCTCCATACGCTATCTTTCACATGGCCCTTCAGTTTCAATACCAGACATGGGAGACATGCACTTGGATTTTTAATCTCAAGGTAGATGGCTGTTCTCAATTTAAGTTCGATCATTAAGCAAGAATATCAAGCAAAAACACCAACCGAGGAGGCAAAAAGAATGAATCAGGATTAAAGCTTCGAGATAGTACAATAATACACACCAGGAAGAAATTCCTGCAGAAATTTCCTGTGACACAGCAAATCATCAAAATCAAATGTTAAAGCTTTGTTTTTGCTTGCTGCTGAAAAACGTTAAAAACAAATGAGAATTCTATGCACAAAAGTACCAAGTCAACTATCAATCCTTTCCACACAGCAACCTGAAGACCTTTTGCAGAATATATTAATAGATAGAAGCCATCATATTTCAAACTCCTACTGTAATTTATTTTTCTAATTTCACCACAAATATCAACTTATGCCTTGTTTATGAATGTTGTTATGCCTCGAAGAGAGCTGAGATCACATCTTATCGCCAGGGTGTAAACAAACTCAAGTACAAATTTATTATGGCAAGGTACAGGCACACTGAAAAATCTTGCTAGCAGCAGCATCTCAGGCAGATATACATAAATCAAGTATAAATTACACAACATTCTAAAATAAATACAATGCAAAAAACTAGACACGAGTGAAAAAACATAATTGGAAAAAAGGTCTTGAGTAGTGCTAGATGTGGACTTTGTTCTTTTGTCGAGATAGGATTCGGATTAAGTCAGTTGTTTCAAGAACATGTTAGTTGTAGGATAGTAGCTGTTCCTGAACGTGGGTGGTGTGAGACTTCGGGCTTCTGCACCTCGTGCCCAATGGTAGCAGTGAAAAGAGGGCATGGCACAGATAGTTGAGATCCTTTATGATAAATGCCACCTTCTTGAAGCAGCACCTCATGCAGCCACTTTCAATGGTGGGGAGGGCTGTGCCCGTGATGGACCAGGCCAAGTCTGCCACTCTTTGCAATCTCTTGCTATCTTGTGTTGGCACTGCAACACCAAGCCACAAAGCAACCATTAACAATACTTTTCAGAGTACATGTATAAATGTTTGTAGTATTTGGAGACATACCAAACCTCTAAACTTCTAAGTAGAGGCGATGGCACGCTTTCTTACAAATTTGATAAAGTGCTTTGAAATTAGTAGATTGTCAATTATTTGCACATGATACACTTATGGCAAAAACAAATTTAAATCAATAAAAGGAGCAAAAAGAAAACACACAGACTACAATTCAAAAGAAAATTGGAGACCATGCATTAATATATTATGGGAATCAAAAGAACACAATTATAACTTATTTATAAATTTCTTCTATCATTTATTGTCTCCTTCCTTCGAAGCCATCAGGTCATCTTCTGTTTTGTCCTTTCTTCCTCTTTTTTCCTTTCATTACACATTGTATCTCATTTATTTCTAACTTTTTCTTATCACTGCAAAATTCTGCTTCATGCTCCTCAGATACTGCTTGGCCATTTAGGTATTTCCAGGATTTTCCAATTTTTAAAAATATATTGTGTCACTTTCCAGCATTTAACAAAGTACACAAAATAACAAAACTTTAATGTACTCACCACTTTCCATCGTTCCTTTACTAAGAAACCAACTGACAATATGTCAGGCTGCTCGCCTCCCCCGCTCATGTCTGTGGTCCCTTTTGGAATAGCTGCTATGCAGTGCATAAGTCAGCCTGGATCTTCAGGGTTCCAAAGGCAGGTTCCATTTAACCTGAGAGTACAAATACAAATCAAAATTAGCCGTGATGATTAACTTTTTAATTTTCATTTATGCAACTACTAATGGAAACTTCCAGATTCAAAATTCAATGCACTGGGGTTGTATCATGATAGGTACATGGCAAAAATGGAATGCACTCAATCACCAGGAAACAATTACACACCGTTCAAAATAGTTACAATTAATTTCCGAATTACTAAAATATTACCAACACAACTCCTGGCCCAAACGCCCTTGGCCCCTGCAACACAACAATCGAAGATAAGGTTGCTTCATTCACTGTAGTCATTTTGGAATATCTGACCATCAGACCGTGCATCAGTCGGACTAAATGTTTTCAAGCAGAAATTAAAGCTCCAGGGTAGACACAAAATGCTGGAGTAACTCAGTGGGACAGAAGGGTCTCGACCTGAAATGTAACCCATTCCTTCTCTCCAGAGATACTGCTTGACCCACTGAGTTACTCCAGCATTTTGTGTCTACCTTCGAATTAAACCAGCATCTGCAGTTCTTTCCTACACAGATGAACTCCAGTGTGACTGATTTCACTTGATGGACTAATCCACATTCAAACATTCTGCAACTATCTTAAATAAGTACACGACTGCCGCCTCAGGCACTCAGCCAAGTGTGTAGAGGTCTGTGTGCTAAAGAAGTCGATCCAAGTGTTCCCCAACCAGGAGCCATGAGATCCACTCTCAAGTGAAAACCACTTCTGCGGCATTCAAATCAAGTGATCCAAACAGTACAAGAAATCTAGGTATGACCATCACAGAGCCTTGATGCCATGAGGCAATTCCAGACCAAGCTACAGTCCCAGAATAACGACACAGACACCCGCTGATTGTGGAAAGACATACCTGCTTAACAGTCTACAAAGCAAAGTTAGGCAGAATTGCTGGCGACAATGTATTCCTCCCTAACAAATTCAAGGCATTCTATTCTCGTTTTGAACAGAATGTCAGTGAAATCATGTAACCTGCCCTGAATGCCATTGGTGCAGCTGAAATAATGGTTATTGTCGCAGACGTCAGATCAGCTTGCCTGAGTGAAACCATAGAAATTAACTGGCCAGGGGGAGGTCCCCAGCTGTGACTCAAGAACCTGTCCAGACCAGCAGGCCGGTATATTCATAGACATCTTTAACCTCTCTCTCCTTCAATCAGAGGTTCTTACCTGCTTTAAGACCATTGTCACCCCAGTGTCAAAGAAAAACGGTAGCGTGCCTTAACGACTACTGTTGATGACATTGATATCCTTCATCATGAAGGGCTTCGAGAGGCTGTTCATGGAGTACATCAATTCTAGCCTCCCAGATCTCTTCATGCACTGTAATTTGCCAACCACCGTAATAGGTCCAAATCAGACTCCCTCTCCCTGGCCCTGCACACATCTCCGGAACATCTAGATAACAGGGACATCTAGGTCAGACTCTTATTTGTTGACGTCAATGCCAGAATTCCACCAAACTGGTCTCCAAACTCCTGGACGTAGGACTCTGTACCCCCGACTGCAACTGGATCCTTGATTTCTTGACCATTAGACCATAATCAGTAAGGGCAGGCAGGGTCAAGGAAAGAGCATTCACGTCGCGGCCCTGCTTCCACCAATCTTTCCGCCACCAAGCACAAGCAGCGACAAGACAGACGCCATTGTATGCAGATGCCGAGAAGTGCTTCTAATCTTGTGGGTGGACTCAATAAGAAGTAAGGAGAGGCGATAAAAAAAATCCTCCACAATAATTCTCAATATACAGTACGTGTTCTTAGCTCCTTACTATACCCTCTATATACACTCAAGAATGTGGCGCCAAATTCTGTTCCAACTCTATAAAGTTACAGATGAAACCACCATGGTGGGCAGTTCTCAAACAATTATGAGACAGAGTACAGGAAGGAGATAGAGAGCTTTGTAGCATGGTGACGAGACAACAAGCTCTCCATCAATGTCAGCAAAATGAAGGCACTGATTGTCGACTTGAAGCAGGGCACAGTATGTTCCCCAGTCTGTATCAATGGTGTTGAAATGAAGATGGTCGATGAAAGCTTGAAGTTCCTCGGTGTAAATATCAACAACAATGTCCTAGTGCAACCACATTGTAGCTACAGCTAAGAAAGCGCACTAAATGCCTTTAGTTCTTCAGAAGGCAAAGGAAATTTGGCACGTTCCCAATGTCTCTTACAATTTCTATAGGTACACCATAGAAAAATCCAGTTCAGATTCCCCTCAGCTTGGTGTGGCAACCACTCTGTCCAGGAAGGGAAGGAATTGCAGAGAACTGTGGATGTGCCCCATCCACATGCAAAGTAGCCCCACCCACCCCCACAACTTCATCGATACTTCACGATGCCTCAAGACAGCAGCTAATATACAAATCAAGAACCGGGGTTACACAGTGGTGCAGTGGTAGAGTTGCTGCCTTACTATACAGTATTGGTACGTTCCCCCAGTATCTGTGTGGGTTTTCTCCAAGTGCTCCATTTTCCTCCCACATTCCAAAGACGCACAGGTTAGTAGGTTAATTGTCTTCGGTAAAAATTGTAAATTTTCTCTAGTGTGTGGGATAGTGCTAGTGTAAAGGGAAATCGCTGTTCAGTGCGGACATGTTGGGCCGAAGGACCTGTTTCTACACTGTATCTCTAAACTAAAACTAATAAATTAAACCACTCACATTCCAGTTATTCTCTCTTCTTTCCTCTTCTGTCAGGCATAAGATACAAATGAGTAAAAGCACATACCACCAGATTCAAGTTCAGAAGGGTCTTGGCACAAAATGTCACCTATTCGTTTTCTCCAGATATGCTGCCTGACCTGCTGAGCTACTCCAGCCTTTTGTGTCTGCCTCGGGTTCTTCCTCGCTGACATCAGGCTCTTAAACATCTCAATTCTCAACTCCTGGACATCTCAATTGGGTGAATTTCCGATCTACCTCATTGTGGCCCTTGCGCTTATTTTTATCTACCCTTTCTTTGCAACTGCAACCCTACATCCTGCACTCTATTTTCATAGTCGCACTACCAGATGTACTCATGTATAGTATGATTTGCCTATATAGCATATAGAGTAGTTTCTCACTTTCTCTGTGCACATTACAATAATAAACTTACCAAAACAAAATTATGCCATTGGATATTTGAACTTCAAATTATACAACCAAGTCTATCTCGTAAGGACAATGTTGATTTTTCTTTTCCTTTCACATGAAAGAATGAACGTTTCCCCAAAGGTTTATCTCCAATTTCCACCTCCCAGCCAAATATATTGTATTTGTTTCTATACTTTATGGAATTTAGTCATAGCCTGGATGGACTTTCCAAAGCACGGTGAATTAACAGTCCTCATAATGAAGTATGTTTGAAGACAAATGTTGTGCCATTAGAAGAGAAAAGCTTGAACAGTATTCATTTGCTTCTTGTGTTCCATTTGCAACTACAAACAATTAATGAAGGTGACCTGTAATAGATACAGCTTGGGTCAGCCAACCCATCAGCCTGATGCAATTCATCACACATTGGAAAGTCAACAAGGCTTTGACTCATTTCCATAATAAGTTGCTAACAGGAGGTATTGTACATCTTCCTAGTCTATCACCATACTTCCCTTCATTGTTTAGAAACCTTTATTTAACAATTCTACTTAGCATGTGCGTGTGACAGAACCAATACAACAAAGGTATTGATTTAGAGGGCGAACTTTAGACTTTAGAGAGACAGCGCGAAAGCAGGCCCAACAGGTCCATGCAGTCCAGCGATCCTGCACACTAACACTATTCGACACATTTGGGACAATTTAAGTCTTTGGATCGTGGGAGGAAACCAGAGCACCCAGAGTAAACCCACGTGGTCACGGGGAGAACGCACAAAATCCATACAGACAGCAATCCCCTTATTCAGAATCGAACCTGGGTTTCTGGCGCTGTAGGGCAGGAGCTCTACCCCAGCGCTACTTTGCCACCCTTTGGAGCTCGAACGCAGTTCCCACTACCACAAATTGTACAGTTGAGTATCCCACATTTGGGGACGTCAAAAGCATCAGCGGAGTGCAATGGGGTGCCGCATCCTGGAAAAGGGACTCTCCCCTGCAAGGTCAGTTATTCTTGAAAATGTTTAAGATATAACCAAGGTACACAATAGGTAGAAGCAATACATTAAAAAAAAACACGTACAACAGAGAATGCCTGGTACTGGGCCAAAGGAGTTAAAGTTCAATTGAGAACCAAAATATTGTGCCTAACAGTTTCTGTAAAAATTAATGATCAGAACAGCTTTCTAAATCTCTCCATTCCTGTTCTATCTTACAATGCATACCACCAATTTTCATCCCAAGTAGAGGTTAACCTACAATGGTTACAGCATGGTAGGAGACTCCGTGCACATTGAGTTTGTAGCAGCTCCATGAAGAATTTCTACAAATCTCACTCGTACCGCTTCCTCTCCACAACCCTATAAATTAATTGCTTCCTGCTAAATCAAATCTTCCTCCACCACAA
This sequence comes from Raja brachyura, assembly GCA_963514005.1. The sequence goes on along the minus strand of OY740789.1, from coordinate 68,066,969 downwards.
CTTCCTGCATTCCAAACTCTTAATATATACAGTTTTTTCACTCATGTTCATTTTAGTCATAGGGTCATACAGTATGGAAACAGGCCCTTCAGCCCAACTTGCTTATGTTGACCAGGTTGCTCCGTCTATACGGTGTTTGGCCCATATCCCTATAAGCCTTTCCTATCCATTTACCTGTCCAAATGTATTTTAAATGCTATTAATGCACCTGCCTCAACTACCTCCTCTGGCAGATCATTCCATATACCCATCACCCTCTATATGGAAAATGTTACCCTCAACTTTATTTCATGAAATCAACTTTAAATAAGGTTGATTTATTGAAAAAATTGACAATGTCCTCTCATGATGCCTCCACCAAAGGAAGAGTTCCTCTTCATCTACTGTCTGTATATTTCATGATTCGAACTAACATTCCATCGACATAACCAAACATAATTGAAGTTCATTGTTGATGGAATAATTTAAGTACACTTCTTCTGTACCCTCTCAAAGCCTTTCCACCTTTCTTAAACATATCACCCATCGACCAACACAAAAGTCCAACCCGAACGTGATCTTTCGAAGTTCATCATGGTTTTCTTGCTCTTGTGCTCTGTGCCTATTTATTTTAAAAAAAGCACAAATCCCAATGCTTCTTTAAAAATATAAAATCACCATTGTAGTATGGATTGCTATTTTAAAACTATGCATAAATACCAACCCCACCATCTGACGTAGAGTGCTGACATGGATTGAAAATTGGTTGGCAGACAGGAAACAAAGTGTAAGGATTAACGGGTCCCTTTCAGAACGGCAGGCAGTGACTAGTGGGGTACCGCAAGGCTCGGTGCTGTGACTGCAGCTATTTACAACATACATCAATGATTTAGATGAAGGGATTCAAAGTAACATTAGCAAATTTGCAGATGACACGAAGTTGGATGACAGTGTGAACTGTGAGGAGGATGCTATGAGAATGCAGGGTGACTTGGACAGGTTGGGTGAGTGGGCAGATGCAGTTTAATGAGAATAAATGTGAGGTTATCCACTTTGGTAGCAAAAACAGGAAGGCAGATTATTATCTAAATGATGTCAAATTGGGAAAAGGGGGAGTACAATGGGATCTGGGGGTCAATGTTTATCAGTCAATGAAAGTAAGCATGCAGGTACAGCAGACAGTAAAGAAAGCGAATGGCATGTTGGCCTTCATAACAAGAGGAGTTGAGTATAGGAGTAAAGAGGTCCTTCTGCAGTTGTACCAGGCCCTAGTGAGACCAAACCTGGAGTATTGTGTGCAGTTTTGGTCCACTAATTTGAGAAGGACATTCTTACTATTGAGGGAGTGCAGCGTAGGTTTACAAGGTTAGTTCCCGAGATGGCGGGACTGTCGTATACTGAGTGAATGGAGCAGCTTGGCTTGTACGCTCTGGAATTTAGAAGGATGAGAGAGAACTATATTGAAACATATAAGATTATTAAGGGTTTGATCACGCTAGAGGCAGGAAACATGTTCCCGATGTTGGGGGAGTCCAGAACCAAGAGCCACAGTTTAAGAATAAGGGGTAAGCCATTTAGAACAGAGATGAGGACACACTTTTTCACAGAGTTGTGAGTCTGTGGAATTCTCTGCCTCAGAGGGCGGTGGAGGCCAGTTCTCTGGATACTTTCAAGAGAGCTACATAGGGCTCTTAACGAATAGCGGAGTCAGGGGATAGACAATAGATAATAGGTGCAGGAGCAGGCCATTCAGCCCTTTGAGCCAGCACCGCCATTCAATGTGATCATGGCTGATCATCCCCAATCAGTACCGCAAAACTGCACACAATACTCCAGGTGTGGTCTAACTAGGGCTCTGTACAACCCATGTCCAAGTCTAAAATATTATGGAAACCATGATTCTAATACTACTCCGTGGGAAACATCATTATATATTTCTCTCTGGTCCTGACTTTCACTACTGCTCCTATTGCTTCTCTAATTTTCTATTAACGCTGTTTCATTTCTTTTCTATCATCAACCTGATGACAAGCTACTAAGTCTTTGAAATCATCTTATAAAAGTCCATAGATAACACTTCAACTGCACTTCCTTCGTCAAGCCTCGTATTTCTGGTCCATAGTCACTAGTGTTATCTCCACAAACGTTTGAACACAAGCCTAACAATTGTTCTAGTCCTCATACAATGTTCGTGAATCTGAAGATGTTTGGAAAATTATGGCCAAGGCTTCAACAAGTTCCTACTTCCCTCAGTCACTAGGATGTATCCCATCTCAACCAAAGGATACACTAATTCAATAAAGCATTTCTAGTACCTCATCTTTATCAAATTTTACTTCACCCTCAATCTTAACTACATCTTTCTTTGATGAGACTCCAAAAAAGAAACTATAATTAACACCTCAGCCAAGCTCTCGGACCCCAAAATTTGATTTCCATATTGGTTTCTGATCTGCCCAACTCCTTTCCTGATCCTCTACCCAATACTTTTTTAATCTCTTATGTTTGCTGCCAGTCTTGTTCTATGCCTTTCATTTTCCTTTTCATGTCCTCTCTGAACTTTTTGTAATCAGCCTCCTCACTTGTATTAACAAAATTGCATTTACCCTATAATTTACTATTTTATCCTCGAGTCAATAATCCAAGAAGCCGACTTTAATTTTCCTATCCTTCGCTTGCACGGGAACAAACAGGGACGTTAGTTGAAATATCTCCATATTAGTTTTCCATTATTGAAGTGCAATTTTGCCCTGCAAGCTTTGATTCCAATTGATCCAGGCAAGATCAAGTCCAATGTCATTGAAATTGACCACTTTCAATTGTCTATTCCTGCATTCCAATAGTTTATTTATATCCATTTCCATAGCTATTCTAAATCTTTTGATATCATGCTTTATGATTGCCCTGTGATTCCCCTCGCTGATACTTGCTACTTTCGTTCAACAATGCTGCCATCTCCATTAAGTCAGAAATACACTGATCAATGTTGTACTTTCTGCTCTTTCCTACTGTTCTCAGCTTGCCTTTGTACAATTTCCTTGTTCTAGATCCTTCCCACTAGTCTATAGCCTATGCAAGTCTCCTCTCTATTGTTTCTTATTCTTAAAAAGGTAGATTCAAGGCACGTTCCACCTATGGGGAGAAGGCAGGCATGGGTTATTGATAGGGGATGATCAGCCATGATCACAATGAATGGCGGTGCTGGCTCGCAGGATCTCCTCCTGTACCTATTTTCTATGTTTCTATCACCATTTTCATTTTAGTTAGGTTTTGGCATGATATTGTAACCCCAACTGGTTAACTGTGCCTGCAGCTCATCCATATTATTGAATACGTTTCTACTATTTACATACATATTGTAGGTATGTTACAAAACTTACCTTGAGCAGCACTGCAGTTCTGCCGCTCCCCGTGTGCGTGACTTTGGCGCCTTTCAGAGGGGGGCGGGCTTAAAGTGCCGTTTTTCTGCAGACTGGGAAAATCGCTCCATGTCGGGCGATTTCGTAGCGGAAGAAAAATCGCTCCGACATTTCATTCATGAAGGTATTTTTAAATTACGCTAGATTATTTATTAACTAGAGTAATTTAAAAATCACCTTCAAAAGCCGTGACCGCCGACAACGGGAAGGACTTTGCATAGGGGAGATAAAAAAGGTACACAGTTTATTTTTATATTAAAAGTTGTTTTTAGGGAGGCTTTAATCACATTTTCATGTTGCGAAATGGGGTCCAAAAAAATGTATGAACCAACAGTATTTTTTCCTCCCGACTTCACCGCAAACCGCAACGTTCCAATCCACCGCATTCCACTAAAACCCACTCGCTAGTTGATTTAAATGCCATTCATTTACAGGCATTAAACACTAAATTCCTTCCATTTGGCCTAGAAATTCATGAAAATGAGATTTAAAAATTATGTTATATTGTGGATTATTGTGTGAATGTTATTTGGACACTTAGGCAATTTTAAAAAAGTTTATCTTTTCTTAAGAAATGGATAGATGTTTAGATCTACTCATTGAATTTTGTAATTAGCTACAATTAGATAACTAACTAATTATATGCTTTAATTTCAGGTCATCCAAGTAAGATTGTTTCATATTTGTTTCAGAATGCTTCAATCTATAATAACTGAAAATTTCATTGAGTTCTCTTAATTTTTAAGAAAGTTATGGGCTTTTAACTGTTCTAGATCACAGCTTTTGAGTTAAGTCAATTGAAAGGCAATGGGGAACAAGATGCTAATTTCCGAGTATGAAAATGGTCATAACTTTCTTAATACTGAAGATATGAAAGTGAATTAGGTGTCAAATTAAACTTCTTTTTATGCTTTATCTGAAGGGATAAATTGCAGACTTGATTTTTAAAATCCCAAAATTTTTTAACATTGCTACATATTGCAAACCCATCTTAGTCATCTATCTCGTGTTCTTGCAGTTTTGGTGCCATTTATCTCTCCAAATGCTTTTTTGCTCCTTTTTCCCCCCTTCTTGCATTCTTCCTGTCTAATGAGTTCAAACCTCCAGCAGCAGCAGAAAAATTTCCTACAAGTACCTTGGTTCCAGCTCTGTTGAGGTGGAATCTATCTGGCTTGTACAAATTAGTATTCAACTTTCTGCAGTAACATAAGCTTCACATGCAGAATTAAAGAAAAATCAGTTCAAAAAGATCATATGTTATTTGCCAGAACAGCTAAATCATCGGTAATATCAGCAAGAGCAAGTAGGGAGCTACAAGCTGATGATCCTAACGTCAGTGGAAGAAAAGGCTATTTGCAGGTTGAATCGGTAGAAAGCGTTGATTTCAAGGAGTCTAGAATACAAAAACAGGGATGCAATGCTGAGGCTTTATCAGGTGATGGTCAGACCACATTTGGAGTATTGTGTAGGAAGGAACTGCAGATGCTGGTTTAAAACAGAAAATAGACACAAAATGCTGGAGCAACTCAGCGGGACAGGCAGCATCTCTGGAAATAAGGAATGGGTGACGTTTCGGGTCGAGACCAGTCTGAAGGGTCTCGAAATGAAACGTCACCCATTCCTTATATCCAGAGATGCTGCCTGTCCCGCTGTGTTACTCCAGCATTTTGTGTCTATCTATGGACTATTGTGGGCCTCGTATCTGACAAGGGATGTGCTGGCATTGGAAAGGGTCCAGAGAAAGTTTACAAGAATGATCCCAGAGATGATTGGGTTAATGTAATACAGGTGTTTCATGGCCTATAATTTCTGGAGTTTAGAAGGATGAGGGGGATTTCATTGAAACTTACTGAATAGTGAAAAACCTGGATATAGTGGCTGTGAAGAGGGTATTTCCACTATTGGAAGAGTCTAGGATAGCCTCAGAATAAAATGTACTTTTAGAGAGGAGATGAGGAGGAATTTCTTTAGCCAGAGGGTGGTGATTCTGGGGAATTCTTTGCCACAGATGGCTGTGGAGGCAAAGTCATTGGGTACATTTAAAGCGGAGAATGATGTTCTTCATTAGTAAGGGTGTCAAAGATTACATAGCGAAAGCAGAAGAATGGGGTTGGCAGGGAAAGATATCAGCCATGATTGAATGGTGGAGTAGACTTGATGGGCCAAATGGCCTAACTCTGCACCAATGACTTCTGAACTTATGATTTATGAAAGGTGTTAGAGGGGGATTCTTAGGGACAGATACCAGCATTGGGTTAGGCATAGACTGATTAGATATAGTCAGCATGGCATCATGCATGTGCCGCACAAATTTGTTGAGTTTCTTTCAATCAATAAACCAATAGGATTGATGAGGAAATAGACATTGTCCAGATTGTCTTTAGTGAGGCCTTTGTCAAGGTCCCAAATCCAGGCAAATGGGACTAGCCCAATGCGCCAGCGTAGACAAGGATGGCATAAGGGCCCGTTTCTGTGCTGTACAGCTCCATGACTATTTCATCCAATTTGGTATCATTGTAATTATGTATTCTTCTTCTTACTTTTTATTACAGACTCAAGGTTCAGATAAAAGGCAAGACATTACATTGAATAAATTGCAAACAAAGGCACAATAAATCACATACAAAAGCACAGTAAATTACTTACAAAAGCACAATAAATCGCATCCAAAAGCACAATATATGGTTTAAGATCAAGAATTTAAAAAAAATCAGTGCCCTACAACAAGACAACTAAACCAATGTCCCCACAGCTGGGATTGGCAGCGTGTAGTGCTAAACCTTATGTTAGATACGGTCAAGGTGATTTCTGTTTCAGTAATTGATCCGGTAATTAAATTCATACATAAGATTTCTTAAGACAGTTCGTAAAATATTGACTCCTGCAGCCACAAACATTTCACTTGCACTCCACCATGTAGGTCTCTTAAGTAATATTCTCATGGCATCATTATAAGCTACTATGAACAGCAGTGTGATCAACTCCAAACCTTTTAAATATTTAAGAAACAAGGGATAAGGAGTTATTGCAGAAAAGTGCTTCTGCAATAAAAGATCTCTGAGTTTACTGAATGGCACAGCAAGTAAAGAGGGTCAAGTTGCCAACTTCTGTTTCTTTGTTCTTTTATGTTTTTGTTCCCTGAAGTAGACAGTGATGGTACGACAAGTAAATAAATAACTAATAATAGCCAAAATGCTTGGAACTACGAGGCATTATTGACGATTGGCAACAACTACCACAATCTGCAATAAAGGCCGGGCATTATCACTATTACAATCAAGCCCAATCCAATGAGCAACACCAAGCATAGTTGAAAACAATGTACCAACCTGGAAGCTGCAATATACACTAAGTGCTGTACCAAGTAATAAATAGAGCTATAATAACCAAACTGGCCCGTGGGGTCCTCATTCTGTTCATCAACAGTGGTGGACATTAGAACAGCCAAAAAAAAAGGGGACTCCAAGAACGTTCACAATCTTTGCAATAGCAGTCTGAAATGCCACATGGATGGTCCATCTGGGATCTTAAAAAAACAACCCAAATCAGTACAGAGATCAGGATTCAGCCAATTAGGTTTCCATGTAATATATAAAAAGGGTTGAAATTGCTAGATACAGTAAAGGCCATGGATCTAACAACATTCCAGCTCTGTTAGACACACTCCAGAATTATGCACACCTCAAGCCTAGCTGTTGCAACGTACTATTGTACTTGCATCTGTACAAAATCCAAGTGTCTAAATCCTTGTAGGATAGTTCAGGTAATTGGAGGTTTTAACTAATTTGGTAGGGTGGAGGGGTACAGAAAATTCAATCCAACTAATTACAACCCAGCCTACTCAATCACCAAATGATTTGTAACAGAAGATTCGTCAACACTGTTATCAAGTGACACTTAGTAACCAACACCCACTTTGGCGAGCACTTAATCACACTCTTGCTCCAGATGTAAACCAAATACACAAAGTTTAAAGTACAGGTAAGATTGATCATCCTTGAGACCAGGACACTAAAATGGCATCAAGAGGTTCGGGTTAAACAGGTCAATGAGCATCAAATAAACAAATATTCCAATGGTTGGGGTGATGCCTCATCTAAGGGAAGACGGTTGTGGTTGCAGGGGGCAATAATTCCACTCTCAGGATATTGTGGGATTCTGCATTGCAGTTTGTTGCAACCATCTCAGATGCCTCAACAACCTTTCTTTAAATCAAAAGATCCGAAATCGGGTGATGTTCACTGACAATTTGTGTAGAGTTGCATTTGCAATTTACATGCCCACATGAAACAAAATCTATACCAGGCTTCAGCTGAAAACTATTGCAGTGCACAAATGCCAAGGAAAATCCCAATGGAGTAACAGCATTAACATCCCAAATTTCAAAGCACAGGCTCGTTCTGTGAAAACATTTTTTAAGAGAGCCAGGAAAATAAGAAAAATTAAAACTGCAACTCAAGTTATTAGAGCCTTAAAGTTCTAGTCGTGTCTACCTGTACTTTAAAATCATTATAAGCGACTGCAAGGACTAAGGCCACTCAGTCTGCCATTACCACTACTGCTAAAAATAAAACTATGACATCCAGATTCTTAGTGTTCAATAGCCCAATAAGGTTACAAATACATTATTTTACAGAATACATGTGCAAGTATTATATTAATTCCTGCCTCCGCCAAACTGTAGGCCAGCAACTTACGTATCCAAATATAAGTGTTGGTGTAACTCAGCAGGTGTGGTAGCATCTCTGGAGAAAATGGATAGGTGACGTTTTGGGTCGGGACCCTTCTTCAGACTGATTATACTGGGGGGTGGAAGGGGGAGATGTGACCCATGTCCTTGTATTGTTTTCCCTGAAGCATCAGAGGTTGAGGGGAGACCCAATAGAAGTATATACACAATTATAAGGTAGTCAGTTTCTTTTTTATCCAGATTGGAAATGCCAAATGCGCAGGGTATGTTTTTTTTTTAAAACCACATAAACGTGTTTTTTTTGGGGGGGGGGTGTGTTTCTCAGGGAAAACATTGCTCACTCATATTCAAGATCGCAACATGTAATGTTGTTGTGAGGTCACCTCTCATAAGAACTCAGTAAAGTCTACTTAATGTGTCTTCATATGACAAACCTATTACTTTAGGAATCAAAGATAGACACAAAATGCTGGAGCAACTCAGTGGGACAGGCAGCATCTCTGGAGAGAATGGGTGAATTCCACAAATTGGTAAATTCATTGTTCATACCATTGGGTTGTAAGTTAATCAAAGAGTAGCGATGTTACAATACTCACCTTCAGCGGTGCTGCAGTTCTGCTACTGGCCGTGTGCGCGACTTTGGTGCCTGGGAGGGGGGGGGGGGGGGGGGGGGGGGGGGGGGTTAAAATGCCATCTTCTCCTGCCTGTTGGAGTCGAACTTTCTCAGGCTGTTCAGCTGCTGCAGAAAAATCGTTCCGACTTCCGTTCTCGGATGTTTTGTAAAAAAAATCGCTGGAGTAAAATTAAAAAGCAACTTCTAACGCCGTCAACCCCTACAACGGGACAGATCTCAAGTAGGGGACAAAACATAAGGCAAGTCGTTTATTTTACATATAAACTTGCTTCTTAGGATGACTTTCATCCAAATTTCATTGGCGAAAATGCGATTTTGGCCCCATACGAACCGGCAGTGATTTTCCTGCCGATATGGGGTTCAAATTCACTGCAACCGCAACTTTCCAATCGATCGCGTTCCACAAAAACCCACTCGCAAGATGATTAAAATGCCCATTAATTAACGGGAATTAAACACTCCTTCCATTTGGCCTATAAATTCATGCCAATGAGATTTTAAAATCATGTTATATTGTGAATTCTTGTGTGAATGTTATTTGGACAATTAGACTATTTAAAAATGTTAACCTTTTCTCAAGAAACGGATAGATGTAATTTTGTAATTAGCTACAATTAGGTAACTAACTAATTATATGCTTTAATTTCAGGTCATCCAAGTAAGATTGTTTCATATTTGTTTCAGAATGCTTCAATCTATAATAACTGAAAATTTCATTCAGTTCTCTTAATTTTTAAGAAAGTTATGGGCTTTTGACTGTCCTTGATCACAGCTTTTGAGTTCAGTCAATGGAAAAGCAATAGGGAACAAGAAGCTAATTTCAGAGTATGAAAATGGCCATAACTTTTTTAATACTGAAGATATGAAAGTGAATTATGTGACAAATTAAACTTATTTTTATGCGTCATCTGATGGGATAAATTGCAGACGATTTTTAAAATCTCAAAATGTAGTAACATTGCTACAAAGAGAATATGAGGTGCTGTTCCTCCACTTTGCGTTTGGCCTCACTCTGGCAATAGAGGAATGAAAGATCAGCATGGGAATGGGAAGGGTAGTTAAAACTGTTAGCAACCAGAATGTGCACCCATTTCTCCCTCACTCTCTGTGCGCCCCCCCCCCCCCCCCCCCCAACCAATATGTATTCCTGATTCTGAATTTCATATCTCTTCTCTCCTTATCTCATCACCTTTTGTCTTATCATCTCTGGCTTTTGTCCAACCATCTGCCAATCAAAACCACCTTCATCTATAACCAGCTATGCCCCGCCCCACCTCTTTTCCAGCTTTTTTCCCCCTACTACAATCAGTTTGGAGGAGGAACCCAACCCAAAACATCACCTAACCATATTCTTCACAGATGTGGCCAGCCAACTTTTACTGCAGAACGTTGCATTTACTTTTGCATCTGCAGTTGCTTGTGTCTTTCTTTAAAAAAACAGGGTACTTTACCTTATATTTTCCCATTTAAACTGTCACATCTCAGCCCATTCCAGAGACTGCTTACTTCTCTCCTCTGCGTCTTTCTCACAACCACCTACCTTAGGATCATCTGCTTTTAATGTTCACAGGGAAACCATTACTCACTCATATCCCAGATTGACACATCACACCAGTAGACACAAAATGCTGCAGTAACTCAGCCGGACAGGCAGCATCTCTGGAGAGGAATGGGTGACTTTCGGGCCGAGACCCTTCTTCAGACATCACACCAGTTGTCTAAGTGCTGCTAAAATCTCCCCAGAGTCTGCATCAGAATAGAATATTATTTGTTGATGCATAGGCCAAGAGAAAGGTATTGTGTATAGAAATTGGGAGGTCATGTTACAGCTGTATAAGAGATTGGTGAAGCCAGTTAGAACATTGTATTCAGTTTTGGTCACCATGTTATAGGAAAGTTGTTGTCAAGCTGGAAAAGCAGAGAAGATTTATGAGGATGTTGCCAGGACTTGAGGGCCTGAGAGGTTGAGCAGGATAGGACTTTATTCTTTGGAGCACAGGAGGATGAGGGGTGATCTAATAGAGGTGTACAAGAGCATGAGAGGAATAGATAAGGTAGATGCACAGAGTCTTTTGCTCCAGAGTAGGGGAATCGAGAACCAGAGGACATAGGTTTAAAGTGTCGGGAGAAAGATTTAATAGGTGCCTGAGGGGTAACTTTTTTCCCCCCAAAGTGTGGTGGGTATATGGAACAAGCTGCCGAAAGAGGTAGTTGAGGCACATATCAGCAAGGTCTTTTGACAACTGACATGTCCAATCTACACTAGTCCTACCTGCCTATGCTTGTTCTATATACCTCTCAAACTATCCCATCCATGTACCTGTCCAAATGTTCAAGAGACATTTGGACAGGTACATGGATGGGATAGTTTGAGAGGTATATAGAACAAGCATAGGCAGGTAGGACTAGTGTAGATTGGTTGACTGGTGTTTTTTTAGGAGAACAAGTTTGCTACCCTCTATTTCAGCCTACCTATACACCAGATCAGCAGAAAAATGGTCCACCAACAAACCACTGCTCAAGAAAAATTAAGGATGGACAATAAACACTGGTCTTCTCAGCAATACCCAATCCAAAAACAAAATTGAGAGATGGGAATGTCACTGATGGTCGAACAAAATATAAATAAACTGTATTTGTATTGTGCATGTAAAATAAATAATGTGCGGACAGCATTTCTGTTTGTACACCACTTCACCCATTTAATTTCCATCTTCTAACACCACTTCACAGGAAGCCTACATTTGATCTTAGATATCCAAGTGCAGCCCCAGCAAAGATCAACAAGTAATTTCATATAAAAGATGCTAAAACTTTAAAGAAAATGTTGCTATAGTAACTCAGTTCCCTATACCAGCCTATCAATACTGATCAATTAACTGAAACATCATCAGGCTTTTGTGAGTCACACAATGAGATGATATTTGCAGCTCATACACCAACCCATTGCTTGGGGAAGGATAAATGAGAGTACCAAGTTAGAATAAAGACCTTATGTAATCTATTTCTACCTTTCATCCAATGAATATGATGGCTTCCTTAAAGGGATGCTGTTCCACAGACATCCAGTACTTCACCAGAGTAGCCATTATTCAGCTGTGAGTTATGGCAGTATTAGTAAGCTATTCAGTGGCAGGGGTATCATAGACAAGCTTGATTGTGCCCTCACCCGATGTGCAAACATGCACAGCCAGCAGAAAATGCTGGATAGGCTAGGGAGTTGTATACTTATTCATTCACTTTAACCAGGCTTATCCAGAGATATTGATAACAGTTATAATGCCTCTACCAACTCCACAGATTAAATTAGGCAACATAGCACTTTTTTAAAAATTGGGTGGCACAGCTACTCAAAAAACAAACGAGTTTGTTGTTCAGGGATGCTGATAGACACTGTAATGAATTACAATATTTAGCAAGGTTTATGAAAAGGTTATCAGTGGGGGTTAATTGATGACTGGAAAAAGGCAGTAAAGCCTTCAAAGAAATTTTATCGATAACAGCGGTAAACTCATAGGGAATTTGCAGGACATTCATTTTGTTTATCAATAAGAATCCGTGATTCAGTTTAAAAATAAACTTAATTTTTAGAACGTATCCAATAACTAAACAATGAAAAATTAAAATTTTCAGGAAGTGTCAAGAAAAGTCCTGAAACAAGCAAAAAACTGTCCCGTTTCAACTAATTTACAAAGATGATTGACACGTAGAACATACAACTCAATTTTAATTCATGAAAATGAATATACAAGGGTATACATCCTATCAAAAAGACAGACAGGTGGGCAGAGGGGGTGGGGTAGCTCTGTTGGTGAGGAATGAAATTCAGTCCCTTGCAAGGGGTGACATTGAAACAGGAGATATGGAGTCAGTATGGATAGAACTAAGGAAGTGCAAAGGTAAAAAGATCCTAATGGGACTTATCTACACGCCCCCAAAAAGTAGCCTGGATATAGGGTGTAAGTTGAATCAAGAGTTAAAATTGGCATGTCACAAAGGTAATGCTATGGTTGTTATGGGAGATTTCAACATGCACGTAGACTGGGAAAATCAGGTTGCTACTGGACCCGAAGAAAGGGAGTTTGGGGGGTGCCTCCGTGATGGATTCTTAGAGCAGCTTATACTGGAATCAACCAGGGAGAAGGCAATTCTAGATTTAGTGTTGTGTAATGAACCGGATTTGATAAGGGAACTTGAGGTTAAGGTGCTATTAGGAGGTAGAGACCATAATATGGTAAGTTTTAATATACAATTTGAGAGGGAGAAGGATAAATCGGAGGAGTCAGTATTACAGTTGAACAAAGGGGACTATGGAGCCATGAGGGATGAGCTGGCCAAAGTTGACAGGAAATATACTCTAGCAGGGATGACAGTGGAACAACAATGGCAGGTATTTCTGGGAATAATACAGAAGGTGCAGGATCAGTTCATTCCAAAGATGAAGAAAGATTCCAAGGGGAGTGAGTAATGTTTAAAGAGCAACAGAAAATAACTAAAAAGGCAATATGAGGAGAAAAGATGAGGTACGAAGGTAAGCTAGCCAAGAATATAAAGGAGGATAGTAAAAGCTTTAGGTATGTGAAGAGGAAAAAAAATAGTTAAGACCAAAGTTGGACCCTTGAAGACTGAAAAAGGTGAATTTATGATGGGGAACAAGGAATTGGCAGATGAGTTGAACAGGTACTTTGGATCCGTCTTCACTGAGGACACAAACAATCTTTCTGATATACTAGTGGCCAGATGATCTGGGGTGACAGAGGAACTGAAGGAAATCCACATTAGGCAGGAAATCGTGTTGTGTAGACTGATGGGACTGAAGGCTGATAAATTCCCAGGGCCTGATGGTCTGCATCCCAGGGTACTTAAGGAAGTGGCTGTAGAAATCGTGGATGCATTGGTCTATAGATTCAGGATCAGTTTCTGTGGATTGGCTAATGTTATCCCAGTTTATAAGAAAGGCGGAAGAGAGAAAACAAGGAATTATAGGCCAGTTAGCTTGACATCGGTGGTGGGGAGGATGCTGGTCAATCAAAAGATGAAATAGTGGCACATTTGGATAGCAATAACAGGATCGGTCCGAGTCAGCATGGATTTACGAAGGGGAATTCATGCTTGACTAATCATCTGGAATTTTTTGAGGATGTAAGTAGGAAAATGGACAAGGGCGAGCCAGTGGATGTAGTGCACCTGGACTTTCAGAAAGCATTTGATAAGGTCCCACATAGGAGATTAGTGGGCAAAATTAGGGCACATGGTATTGGGGGTAGAGTGCTGCCATGGATAGAAAATTGATTGGCAGACAGGAAACAAAGAGTAGGAATTAACGGGTCCCTTTCAGAATGGCAGGCAGTGACTAGTGGGGTACTGCAAGGCTCGGTGCTGGGACCGCAGTTATTTACAACATACATCAATGATTTAGATGAAGGGATTACAAGTAACATTAGCAAATTTGCAGATGACACAAAGCTAGGTGGTAGTGTGAACTGTGAGGAGGATGCTATGAGAATGCAGGGTGACTTGGACAGGTTGGGCGAGTGGGCAGATGCAGTTTAATGTGAATAAATGTGAGGTTATCCACTTTGGTAGCAAAAATAGGAAGGATTATCTAAATGGTGTCAAGTTGGGAAAAGGGGAAGTACAACGGGATCTGGGGTCCTTGTTCCTCAGTCAATGAAATTAAGCATGCAGGTACAGCAGGCAGTGAAGAAAGCAAATGGCATGTTGGCCTTCATAACAAGAGGAGTTGAGCATAGGAGCAAAGAGGTCCTTCTGCAATTGTACAGGGTCCTAGTGAGACCCCACCTGGAGTATTGTGTGCAGTTTTGGTCTCCAAATTTGAGGACGGACATTCCTGCTATTGAGAGAGTGCAACGTAGGTTCACAAGGTTAATTCCCAGGATGGCGGGACTGTCATATGCTTCGAGAATGGAGCAGCTGGGCTTGTATACCATGGAATTTAGATGAGGGGATATCTTATTGGAACATAAGATTAAGGGTTTGGACATGCTAGAGGCAGGAAACATGTTTCCAATGTTGGGGGAGTCCAGAACCAAGGGCCACAGTTTAAGAATAAGGGGTAAGCCTTTTAGAATGGAGGTGAGGAAACACTTTTTCCACACAGTAAGTTGTGAGTTTGTGGAATTCTCTGCCTCAGAGGACGGTGGAGGCCAGTTCTCTGGAAACTTTCAAGAGGGCTAGATAGGGCTCTTGAAGATAGCAGACTCAGGGGTTTTGGGGAGAAGGCAGGAACGGGGTACTGATTGTGGATGATCAGCTATGATCACCTTGAATGGCAATGCTGGCTCAAAGGGCGAAATGGCCGACTCCTGCAGCTATGGTCCATATCACTCCAAACATGTCCTACCCATGTGTCTGTCTAACTGCTTCTTAAATGTTAGGATAGTCCCTGCCTTAACTATCTTCTCTGGCAGCTTTTTCCACACATCCACTACACGTTGATGTTCTGTAATTTACTGTGCCAAGGGGCCAATACATTTCACATCTCGTCCCTTAATAATACACCAATCACATTTGATGTACCTAGCCCCATTCATTTGAACAGAGACTTTTACTAAGATAAGTTTAACTTGTTTCTATTTCTCAGCAAATTGACATTTTAAATAAAAATAAACTTAATTTAATAAAGCTTAACTACTTAAAGCAATTTTAACTCTTCTTGCATGCCCAAGATTATATTAGGTAAATTCATGGGTGCTTGTCTGCACGGAGTTCATACGTTCTCCCCGTGAGTTTTCTCCGAGATCTTCGGTTTCCTCCCACAATACAAAGACATACAGGATTGTAGGCAAATTGGCTTGGTATAAATGTAACGTGTAGAATTATCCAGTGTGTGTCGGGTAGTTAATGTGTTAATGTACGAAGCTCACTGGTCGGTGCGGACTCGGTGAGCCGAAGGGCCTGTTTCCGCACTGCAGTATCCCTAAAACAAAAAACTAAAACCTCTGCTTGATGAAAATCCAATTTAGTATGTCACTCTGAAATGCCTTCTAATTCCAGTTCCAAATTGCATGATTAAAACATGGGTTAAAGCACTCAAACCCTGATCAAGAAAAAGAAACCCTGATCAACAAAGTAAAGAAAAACTGCAGTCTCACCGATATAGCTGGAGTATGGCATGCTCCATTTAATACTCAAATTATTTTACAATAAAAGTCAATATATCTGTGAACGTGAAACTACTTACAATCTGCATGTTGATTTCAGGTACAAGGACGCGTACCTCACAACACCTTGATAACTGTGATATTCCATCGTTGATACAACAACTATGTATTTTTATAAATGGCATTTCATTTGTCACTTTGTCCCATCACTTAACCCATCTACAGCCAGCTTTGCCTCAGCAAACTTGGATCTATTACACTTGATCTCTTCATTCAAAGCATTAATGTAGATTGTAAACTGCTCAGGTTCGAGCAGTTATCTGCGACACCCCAAATTCTTCCTAATCTGGGATATCTGTTCATTAACCAGAGGGGCCTCCATGGCACATTCTTAAGCTGTGAGGTTTATGCTGAGTTGGAGACAGAATTCAAGGCTGAGATATAATAGACCCTGTAGTTAGCCTTGGCTATGTTAAATTATAATGAGATTGAGATAGGGGTAGGATGTATATGAAGGGGAGTAGTTGTGAGAGGAAATGGAGAGGAAAATAATTAGATTGATGGATATGTGATATTCCTATGTTAAAGTGGAAGAAGCAGATGTAATTCTGAGTTGTGAATTTACGCTTTGTTTTGTAAAAGGGGCTACAGATTAGAATTGAGTTGTGTCCTGGCACCAAACACTTATTAACTAAGATGACATATTTACGACCCATGTATGCTTGGTTGGGAGATTGAATGTTTTGAACTTAGAAACTATAATTCAGCAAACTCATATAATGAATGTTTTAAATACATATGTAATAGTATTGTAATGAGGAAATATTATAAAATAAAATTGCTCACATTATAATATGTGAGAAACTTATGTTGACTTGCAGGAGAAGGCCTGGGAGCAGAGGTTTTCAAAATACATAGGACATAACGGAATAAAGAAAACACACACACACAGGACAGATGGCTTGATATAACATGGAGAGGTTGATGTAAATGGGAATAGCTTTGCTTGCTTTTGAGCGGCTATAACTGTCAGAAGTTGTATTTGGTTTAGGATAGTGTTCAGAGTAATGGGGTCTCTTCCAGGACATGGGCACCATTTATTCATCATTTATGACACATCTCTGAGCTCGGCTGTGTCATGAAGGGGATTTATGGTTGTCTATGTTGGGTTGCAGGCACCAAGGCTAGATAATAGAGTCTGTGATTTGGTTTGTGCAGTTTTAAAGTATTTTTGTTGGGATAAGAGATGAGGCATAGGTGATGGTTGTGTGACCTTTGTATAAGGGAGATTTCTTATGTTTATAGAAAACGGAGAAAGTAATTCTGTTTTGATCTAAGCCTGAACGATTGGGGTCTGCATATAGTAATCTTCAAATTGCTGTGTGGAATGCTATCAGTAAGAAGTTGTAAAGAGGCCTACATTCCTTTCCTCCAGAGATGACCAAGGGGGAGGCTAATTCAGAATGAAACTTGACCTGAGCTTGGTAAAAGGCCACTATAATGTATCACATGCGACAAGTATATGGTCTTTGTGTGCTTAGAGTTGGGAATGGTGTGATTAGAAATTACTTGAGTTCTTACCACTTTGTAAGAATGGGGCAACACTCATATTTAATCTTTGCAATCCATAAGTAACTGTAGTTTAACTATGTAGTTGAAAGGAAATTATTTGTGCTTAATTAGGGTTGTAAGTATGGTTAAATATGACGTTTTACAAATAACTTTCTTTTCCAAAAGTGAAAATATATGTATTGTGTGTATGTATTGTGTGATTGCTTTATGATGTGTTTATTCTGAGAGATGTTCTGAGAATTAGTTTTATATCTGTGGTTTTACTTAATTGAAATAAAATGATTTTGAGCAGAGAGGTTGTAAAAAAAACCAGAGGGGAAAAAGTTGTAAAGGGGCTGGAAAAGGGAAAACCATGTGACTAGACATGTTGTCAATCAATGGAAAATGGGTTTAGTTGATTGGTTAATGCAAATAAGTTAAATGTATGGTAAACCATAATGATTGGTTAATAGTTTGCCACTCCTTTTGTATTATAATTGTCTATTACCTATATGATGTGTTACGTTTATACCAAAGTCAGTAGTTCTTTCAACCTGCTCCAGAGTTTTAAACTCTGTGTTGGAAGGTTTAAAGAATTATCCAGCGCTGTTAGAATAAAGAATCGATTTCAACAACAAGAGTTTGAATCAAGTTTTCTTGAATTGGACTGACAAAAAGAACTCAGTTTAACAGTAAAATGTGTAACGTTGTAGTGAAACAATTTATGAAATGTATTGTCTTAGTAGGAATGTAAACATTAGACATAGAAATTGTTTAGATTTATAGAAATATCTTTCTTCTTGGTGTGGGAAGTGTGTATGACTTGTGTGATCATTGTATTACATAGGTACCTTATATTTGGTGGAATGGTCTTTGATAATTGAGCCTACTGGGCTTTTGCTGTGTTGAAAAAAAATAATTCTAAAGCAAAGTTATACCACAGGCAAAAGAAGGTTGAGGCCAGGGAAGGGGGATCATGTGACAGAAGGACTCAGATGATTGGTTACTAGCTTGTCATACCCTCTGTATCTGAAATGTCCAATACCAAAATAAATGACACGAGTTCTATCAATGTTACTCCTCTCTGGACCCGCCCCAGAGCATCAGCTCTGTGTTGGAAGGTGCAGAGACTAGTCTCAGCTGAATAAATAATCGATTTCAACAGCTACAAGTGTTTGAGTCAAGCTGACTTTAGATTGACAAAATAACTCAGTTTAACATGAACATCCAAACGCACTGTATACACATAATCCATTATGGTAGCTGGAAAATGAAGATACTTGCATAAAAAAAATTGTTTCCCTTTCAGCATGTTGAATTTATCCAATCCTTAAATTATCTTATAAATGTTCTGTTCTCATATTTTTTGAATAGATGAGCATTTTCCAAACAGAATTAAATGGAATGTTTCCCCATTTGTACTCCTCTTTACAGACACTCCTCCCCCACGTGCCCTAAATAGTATGGTAACATTAACTACCTTCTTCCGATCATTGAAAAACTTTCTGTAGTATTGAGAATTTATCATGCCCTCCATAATGGTTGGGACAAAGACCAGTCATTTATTTATTTGCCTCTGTACTCCACAATTTGAGATTTGTAACAAAAAAAAACACATGTGGTTCAAGTGCACATTGTCAGATGTCACATTAAAGGCCATTTTTATACATTTCGGTTTCACCATGTAGAAATAACAGCTGTGTTTATACATAGTCCCCCATTTCAGGGCACCATATGTTTGGGACACATGGTTTCACAGGTGTTTGTAATTGCTCAGGTGTGTTTAAATGCCTCCTTAACGCAGGTATAAGAGAGCTCTCAGCACCTAGTCTTTCCATCAAACTGTTATTGCTATTTATCGACGTGAGGACCAAAGTTGTGCCAATGAAAGTCAAAGAAGCCATTATGAAACTGAGAAACACAAATAAAATGTTAGAGACATCAGCAAACCTTAGGCTTAACAGAATCAACTGTTTGGAACATCATCAAGAAGAAAGGGAGCACTGGTGAGCTTACTAATCGCAAAGGGACTGGCAGACCAAGGAAGACCTCCACAGCTGATGACAGAAGAATTCTCTCTATAATAAAGAAAAATCCCCAAACACCTGTCCGACAGATCAGAAACACTCTTAAGGAGTCAGGTATGGATTTGTCAATGACCAGTGTACACAGAAAACTTCATGAACTGAATTATAGAGGCTACACCGCAAGATGCAAACTAGGATGGCCAGGTTACAGTTTACCAAGAAGTGCTTAAAAGAGCAACCACAGTTCTGGAAAAAGGTCTTGTGGACAGATGAGACAAAGATTAACTTATTTCAGAGTGATGGCAAGAGCAAAGTATGGAGGAGAGAAGGAACTGCCAAAGATCCAAAGCATGCCCACTCATCTATGAAACGCGGTGGTGGGAGTGTTCTGGCCTGGGCATGTATGGCTGCTGAAGATACTGGCTCACTTATCTTCATTGATGATACGACTGCTGATGGTAGTAGCGTAACGAATTCTGAAGTATATGGACACATCCTATCTGCTCAAGTTCAAACAAATGCCTCAAAACTCATTGGCTGTTGGTTTCTATAGCAAGACATACTATAAACAACTGTACAGACACAGTCTGGTGTTCAAAGATGGTGTAATCAGTCATGGTGGTGCAGTACAATACGTTGTTAGTTCATCTCTACCACCAGTGTAACTACATAATATGGGAAGTGAGTGTCAATATAAAGTGTACAGTAAGGTGGAGCTAGTGTTAGTGCATTACTCTGATTGGTGCACATGCATTAACCAATCTACATCCTTCCCCATAGAGAAAAGAGTTGTTAAAGTTGTTAAAACACATGCGGTTAAACATACTCACTGTACCTGTTGGGTGGTCTGTTAACCCGACCTGAACGCGTACGGCCAAACGCTTCCTCCTCCATTCCAGAAAAGTTAGTAGGGCTGGATGGTGGAGAACCAAAGAAGGTTCAAAGATAGCGCAGCCCTGTCCAGTCGCCGTTGTGGCAGCTCCGCGAAAACTGTGCGTATTTTTAACTTTCGTGTTCCTTTTTAACTTATTTCTAAGCTCTAACTCCCTAGAACTAACGAAGTATGGTAGGGAAATCCTCTTAAATCTAAACTCTAGCGTAAACAGAGACTTTTTAAACGCTGAACTTACCAATCCAGCGTGGCCAGCAGAGATCAACAGAGAACAACAATGGGAGCATGGCTACAAGGAAAACCCAGAGAAACATCGGGGTAAGCCGGGGGGGGGGGGGGGGGGGGGGGGGAGATTCGGAATAGGCTGAGAGCCCAAGCCTTTCGTCCTCCTCTGCCCAGCATTCTTCTGGCGAACGTCCAGTCCCTGGAAAACATGCTGGATGACCTCAGGGCGAGGGTCAGATTCCAGCAGGACATAAGGGACTGCAACATCCTCTGCCTGACCGAAACATGGCTGACCTCGCTGATTCCGGATCAGGTAATCTCCCCAACAGAGTCCTTCACTGTCCACCATGCTGACAGAACAGAAGTATCTGGGAAATCCAAGGGTGGAGGAATCTGCTTCATGACTGGTGCAACCCTGGAAATATCAAGATGCTTTCCCGTTCTTGCTCGCCAGACCTGGAGCACCTGATGATCTCATGCCGCCCATTCTACCTTCCCCGGGAGTTCGGCTCAGTGATTGCCACAGCCGTCTACATTCCACGGCAGGTGGACACCGACGTGGCACTATCGGCCCTACACGATGTGCTATGTCGACATCAAAACAAGAACCCGGATGTGGCTATGGTGGTGGCTGGAGATTTTAATAAATCAAATCTCAAGAAGGTCATGCCGAACTTCTACCAACACATCACGTGTGCCACCGGGGGGAAAGAACATTGGACCACTGCTATACACCGTTCCGGAAGGGCTACAAGGCCGTTTCACTCCCTCCCCTAGGAAAATATCTGCCCACGCTGCCATTTTCCTGCTGCCGGAGTATAAACAGAGGATAGCTCGGGAAGCGGCAGCGAGGAGGGACGTAAAGCGGTGGACGACTAGTCAGAGGCCGTGCTGCAAGATGCACTGACAGATGTCAACTGGAATATGTTCCAAGCAAGTTCCAGTAACGTCAGTGAGTTCAGGGAAGCAGTCACGGACTTCATCGCAACAATAACTGACAACATCATCCCCATGGTAAGGATAAGCACCTTTCCGAATCAAAAGCCCTGGGTGGACAGGTCCGTTCGTGTTGCCTTGAATGCTCGCAACGCTGCCTACAACTCGGGCCTGGCTTCCGGAAACATGGACGTCTACAAGGTAGAGTCCTACCTACTGCGAAGGGCGGTGAAGGACGCAAAAAGGAGGTACAGCGACCAGATAGAGTCACAGATGGAACAGCAGGACACCAGACACCTGTGGCAGGGGCTACAGACTGTAACCAACTACCGGACAACTCCCCCTCATCCACAAGTGGCGGCATCTCCCTAGCCGATGACCTGAACTCCTTTTACGCTCGTTTCGAGACGGGAAACCACCCCAGGTCTGCCGACCAACGGCAATACCGCCAGCGGGCTGACTATCGAAGCTGAAGGGAGGAATGTACACACATTCTCGTTGCCCAAGCACGACGCGAGGAGGACTCTGACACAGGTGAACACGAGGAAAGCTGCAGGCCCCGTTGGCTAGCTCCGGTGCTCACTACAATATTCAACCTCTCCCTGGCCAAGTCCGTGGTCCCTGCCCGCTTCAAAAATCCATAATTGTACCGATACCTAAAAATGCCTCCCAGCCTGTCTGAATGACTACCGTCCAGTGGCCCTCACCTCGGTAGTCATGAAATACTTTGAGAGGCTGGCCAGAATATGTGATTCTGTTCCATTCTGTTGGTAGTTTGTTTGTTTTTGCACAAAGTCCACGAGCATTGCCACTTTTAATTTCATTGCGCATCTCGTATGTGTATGTGACGAATAAACTTGACTTAACTTGGCTTGGAACAAAGATGAATAAAGTTTTTATGAGGAGAACGCAGCCGGGGAGCCTGGAGAGGAGCGGCAGGGCGAGCATGCAGGACTAGGGGCACTGTGGGATGAGGGAACCGAACGACACGGGGAACACATGCTGGGGTCAGGGGGTCTGGGACGGACAACAGCAGCAGGTGTCTTGAAAACCAACGGCGGTGCGCAAGGACCAGGAGGAGATGGTCGCGGTTCGTTCACAGGCAGAAGATGTTGACGGCTGCGCCGATACAGAACACCATCAACGTTGACAAGGTAGGAACGAGGATCCTTGGCTGGCCCCTCAACGAAACCCAGTCGATTGGAACTGCAGGCGAACCACTTGACCTTGCAGTAACGGTTTTAGTGGTCTGCTCGACTTGTCATACGAGCGCTTCTGGACATTGTGTTCCTCCTGAACGCGTTTCTGGACCGCAGCTGATCTGAGCACCTGTGGCTTCAGCTGTTGCTGGGCGATGAGGAGCTGGGGCCGTGTAGTGCGAGACATCAGCCACTCAGCCGGAGAGCCCAGCACACCATCCCTGGAAATGTTTCAGAGGTAAAACAGTTATAATGGGTGACTTCAATCTACATATAGATCGGGTGAATCAAATTGGCAGGGATGCTGAGGAATTCTTGGTATGTATGCGGGATAGTTTTCTAAATCAACATGTAGAGGAACCAACAAAAGAGCAGGCTATTCTAGACTGGGTATTGAGTAATGAGGAAGGGTTAGTTAACAGTCTTGTTGTGCGTGGCCCATTGGGCAAGAGTGACCATAATATGGTTGAGTTCTTCATTAGGATGGAGAGCGACATAATTAATTCAGAAACAAGGGTTCTGAACTTAAAGAAAGGTAACTTTGAAGAAATGAGACGAGAAAAGGCCAAGATAGACTGGCAATTGATTCTTAAAGGATTGACAGTGGATGTGCAATAGAAGGTAATTAAAGACAGCATGGATGAACTACAACAATTGTTCATCCCAGTTTGGCAAAAGAATAAATCAGGGAAGGTAGTGCATCCGTGGATAACAAGGGAAATCAGGGATAGCATCAAAACAAAAGATGAAGCATACAAATTAGCCAGAAAAAGCAACCTACCAGAGGATTGGGAGAGTCCAGCAGGAGGACAAAGGGCTTAATTAGGAAAGGGAAAATAGATTATGAAAGAAATTATAAAGTTTTTATAGAGATGTGAAGAGAAAAAGATTGGTTAAAACAAATGTAGGTCCCTTGCAGTCAGAAACAAGTGAATTGATCAAGGGGAACAAGGACATGGCAGACAAATTGAATAACTACTTTGGTTCTGTCTTCACTAAGGAAGACATAAATAATCTGCTGGAAATAGCAGGGGACCAAGGGTCAAATAAGATGGAGGAACTGAGTGAAATCCAGGTTAGCCATGAAGTGGTGTTGGGTAAATTGAATGGATTAAAGGCCGATAAACCCCCAGGGCCAGATAGGCTGCATCCCAGAGTATTCAAGGAAGTAGCCACAGAAATAGTGGATGCATTAGTGATAATTTTTCAAAACTCTTTAGATTCTGGAGTAGGATTGGAGGTTAACCCCACTTTTTAAAAAAGGAGGGAAAGAGAAAACGGGGAATTACAGACCAGTAAGTCTAACATCGGTAGCGGGGAAACTGCTAGAGTCAGTTATTAAAGATGGGATAGCAGCACATTTGGAAAGTGGTGAAATCATTGGACAAAGTCAGCATGGATTTACGAAAAGTAAATCATGTCTGACGAATCTTATAGAATTTTTCGAGGATGGAACTAGCAGAGTGGATAAGGGAGAACCAGTGGATGTGTTATATCTGGACTTTCAGAAGGCTTTCGACAAGATCCCACATAAGAGATTAGTATACAAACTTAAAGCACACAGTATTGGGGGTTCAGTATTGATGTGGATAAAGAACTGGCTGGCAGTCAGGAAGCAAAGGGTAGGAGTAAACGGGTCCTTTTCAGAATGGCAGGCAGTGACTAGTGGGGTACCGCAAGGCTCAGTGCTGGGAACCCCAGCTATTTACAATACATATTAATGATTTGGACGAGGAAATTGAATGCAAAATCTCCAACTTTGCGGATGACACGAAGCTGGGGGGCAGTGTTAGGTGTGAGGAGGATGCTAGGAGGCTGCAAGGTGACTTGGATAGGCTTGGTGAGTGGGCAATTGCATGGCAGATGCAGTATAATGTGGATAAATGTGAGGTTATCCACTTTTGTGACAAAAACAGGACAGTACACTATTATCTGAATGGTGGCCGATTAGGAAAAGGGGAGATGCAACGAGACCTAGGTGTCATGGTACACCAGTCATTGAAAGTAGGCATGCAGGTGCAGCAGGCAGTGAAGAAAGCAAATGGTATGTTAGCATTCATAGCAAAAGGATTTGAGTACAGGAGCAGGGAGGTTCTACTGCAGTTGTACAGGGTTTTGGTGAGACCACACCTGGAGTATTGCGTACAATTTTGGTCTCCTAATCTGAGTAAATACATTCTTGCCATAGAGGGGGTACAGGGAAGGTTAACCAGACTGATTCCTGGGATGTCAGGACTTTCATATGAGGAAAGACTGGATAGACTCGGCTTGTACTCGCTAGAATTTAGAAGATTGAGGGGGGATCTTATAGAAACTTACGAAATTCTTAAGGGGTTGGACAGGCTAGATGCAGGAAGATTGTTCCCGATGTTGGGGAGGTCCAGAACAAGGGGTCTGGACCTCTTGTAAATCGTATAGCGAGGCATCACAGGTGATGGTGACTGGCAGCTTGAGGTCAAAATGCATCAAGGTGGGCGCGGTGGCCAGCTGAAGTTTTAAAGAGTCGAATGCTTGTTGGTGTTGCTGTGCGAGTGAGTGAGCTGTCTCAGCGGCGAGATAAGTTCGCTGAGGTTGGGTATGAACTTGCCCAGAGAGTTAACCATACCCATGTATACAACTGTACAGACACAGTCTGGTCTTCAAAGTCAGCTTTAATCATCAGTCATGGTGGTGTAGTACAATACGTTGTTAGTTCATCTCTACCACTGGTGTAACTACGTAATATTACTCTGATTGGTGCACATGCACTAACCAATCTACACATACTGCTAAAGCAACAAAGGAGTTCTTCAAAGCTAATAAAAGGTCACTTCTTGAGTGGCCAAGTCAATCACCCGATCTGATCCCATTTAAGCATGCCTTTTAAGTGCTGAAGAAAAAACTGAGGGGGACTAGCCCCCGAAACATGCATAAGCTAAAGATGGCTGCAATATAGGCCTTGCAGAGCATCACCAGAGAAGACACCCAGCAACTGGTGATGTCCATGAATCGCAGACTTCAAGCAGTCATTGCATGCAAAAGATATGCAACAAAATACTAAACATGACTACTTTCATTTACATGACATTGTTGTGTTCCAAACATTATGGTGCCTTGAAATGGGGGGACTATGTAAAACTGCTGTAATTTCTACATGGTGAAACCAAAATGTATAAAAACGGCCTTTATTAAAATCTGACAATATGCACATGTGATTTTGTCTATTACGGATTTCAAATTGTGGAGTACAGAGACAAATAAATAAACGATGGGTGTTTGTCCCAAACATTAAGGGCACTGTATTCTCTTCTTCATTCAGGAGGTTCTGCCATGAAAAATAAAATTGTTTAATTTCACTGGTATTTACTTGCTCTGCAATTTAAATATATCAAGTCAATTTTATTTCTATAGCACAATTTAAAACAATTCTCGTTGACCTAAGTGCTTTAAATCAGTGCAGGTACTAACGTGCTACTTACATAGAATTATAGAAAATGGGTAGGCCATTCGGCCCTTCGGAAAATGGGTAGGCCATTCGGCCCTTCGAGCCTGCACTGCCATTCAATATGATC
Organism: Raja brachyura; assembly: GCA_963514005.1. The sequence continues at coordinate 68,040,742 of OY740789.1, read as the reverse complement.
ATGGCTGATCATCCAAATCAGTATCCTGTACCTGCCTTCTCTCCATACCCCTGATCCCTTTAGCCACTAGGGCCACATCTAACTCCCTCTTAAATAGAGCCAATGAACTGGCCTCAACTACCTTCGGTGGCAGAGAATTCCAGACTCACCACTCTCTGTGTGAAAAATGATCTTCTCATCTCGGTCCTAAAAGACTTCCCCCTTATCCTTAAACTGTGACCCCTTGTTCTGGAGTTCCCCAACATCGGGAACAATCTTCCTGCATCTAGCCTGTCCAACCCATTAAGAATTTTGTAAGTCTCTATAAGATCCCCCTTCAATCTCCTAAATTCCAGCGAGTACAAGCCGAGTCTATCCAGTCTTTCTTCATATGGAAGTCCTGCCATCCCAGGAATCAGTCTGGTGAACCTTCTCTGTACTCCCTCTATGGCAAGAATGTCTTTCCTCAGATTAGGAGACCAAAACTGTACGCAATACTCCAGGTGTGGCCTCACCAAGACCCTGTACAACTACAGTAGAAATACAGTGGTACATAGATCGAACGGGGTGGAAGATTGCAACCTTCACGTGGGCCACCCTGTTTCGACTAATGCAATCAACTCGACGTGCACAAACGGAAGATCAAATAGAACAAGTTGTCCAACAACTTTAGGCTGTGCACGCCACACGAAAGAAGAAGGAGAAGAGAAGATAGATCGAACAATACATACAGCGCTCTCTCAGAGGACCTCAAGAAACGCTTGTGAGTAGAAATAAGTTTTAAGTCTAGACTTAAAGGAGTCGATGGAGGAGGCAGTTCTGATGAGAAGAGGGATGCTGTTCTACAGTCTAGGTGCTGCAACCGCAAAAGCGTGGTCGCCCCTAAGCTTATACCTGGACCGCGGAATAGTCAGTTGCCCCAAGTTGGCCGACTTGAGGCAGCTGGAGGTAGAATGGTGGGTTAGCAGATTTTGGATGTACGTGGGGGCAAGCCCATTAAGGGCTTTGTATACATAAAGGAGGAGCTTGAAAATGATTCTGAACCACACTGGGAGTCAGTGGAGAGAGGCCAAAATCGGGGTGATGTGGACCCTTTTTCGGGTGCCTGTCAGAAGTCTCGCTGCGGCGTTTTGGACCAATTGCAGGCGGGAGAGGGATGATTGGCTGATGCAAGTGTAAATGGAATTGCAGTAATCAAGGCTGGAGGAGATAAATGTGTGGATGATCTTTTCAAGGTCGTCGATTTGGATGAATGGTTTGATTTTAGCTATCGTGCAAAGCTGGAAGCTAGCTTTTACCACAGCATTGACTTGTTTGTCAAACTTCAATGCGGAGTCAAATATCAAAAAAGGTTTTTGACGTGAGGTTTGAGTAAGGAGGTTAGGCTTCCAAGGCTGCCTGCTATCGTTTTGATGGAGTCCGAGCGGCCAAGTAGGATGACCTCAGACTTGCTCTTGTTTAATTGGAGGAAGTTCTGGGCCATCCAACACTTTATATCCTCAAGGCAGTGCATAAGGCTGAGTAGATTTGATCAGTTGTTGGGTTTCAGGGGGAGATAGAGCTGTGTATCGTCTGCATAGCAGTGGAAGGAAATGCCGTGCCTTTGAATGACTTGGCCTAAGGGGAGCATATACAAAGAGAAGAGAATGGGGCCAAGGGTGGAACCTTGTGGAACCCCTCAGCAAAGGCTAGCTGGGGAAGAGAAAGAGTTGCCCATGTTTGTCGAGAAGTAGCAGTCGCCGGCGTCAATGGCGAGAAGCAGGTCGTTATGTACCTTCAACGGGGCAGGCTCTGTGTTCTGGTGGGCCCTGAACCCTAATTGGAAACTTTCCAGGATGGTATTTTGGTGTAGGTGAGGCATTAGTTGATATAGAATTACCTTTTCAAGGACCTTTGAAAGGAAAGGCAGTTTGGAAATAGGTCTGTAGTTGCAAGGCAAGGTGGGGGTCTAGGTTAGATTTTTTCTGGAGGGGCTGGACCACCGCGCGCTTGAAGCAGGTTGGAACAGTGCCAGTGGCCAGGGACCTCCTTCTTCTTTCATGTGGCGTGCAGAGCCTAAAGTTGTTGGACAACTTGTTCTATTTGATCTTCCGTTTGTGCACGTCAAGTTGATTGCATTGTCGAAACAGGGCGGACCACGTGAAGGTCGCAATCTTCCACCCCGCCAGGGACCTGTTGATGATAGAGAGGATGCTGGGACCGGCTATTGCAATGACATCCTTCAGAATGGCAGTGGGGACAACGTGGGCAGTGGGCAGGTTTCATAGTGGAGACCAGCTGAGTGGGCAGGTTGCAGGTTTCATAGTGGAGACCAACTTTACAAGGGAGGGTAGAGTAACGGGTTGGAAACAGTTAAATTTAGAAGAACAGACCAATAGACAGGTAGGTCACGGATGGGAAGGGAAATATTCGTTCTGATGTTCTCAACTTTGCTGGTGAAAAATGTAGTAAATTCTTCGCACTTAGCAGGGGACCCAGCTAAGTTGGTACCGGGGGGCAGGACATATGACAAAGGTAATGGTACTAAATAGGACCTTGGAGGTCCTATTTCGGTCCTATGTTTTTTTTGTGTTGGTTTTTTTTGTTTGCACTGAGTAGGAGAAGCTTTTAATCTCATTGTGCATGTGTATATTGACAATAAACGGCATTCTGATTCTGATTCTGAGTTGTGGCCGTTTTTGGAGATACGGTCGGAAAAGTATTGTGTTCTCGCAGACTTTACTGCTTCCTGGTATTTGAGAAATTGTTTCTCAGAAGTTCAAAGGAAAATTGTAGCTTATCAGGTTTATACTTCCATTCTGATTTTCTGCACTCTCTTCTTAGGGCTCTGGTGGTGACATTGAGCCAGGGCCAGCCTTTAGGCTCAGGCTTATCCTCCCACGATGTGCAGGTAATCTTTTGCTTTTTTCCCCCCATTTCATTTAAAATTCACAATCTGTTTTGTTGCCCACCAAATTATTCTCATATCTTGCTCTGCTTTCTAGTCAACATTTTGGTCCCCCTTTGCTATATATGCTAAATAAAATGTTCCCAATCTTTTAATTTACTGCTCTTTTGTGCAAGATTTCAACCCCTTAATATCAACTTCAATCTTAATAAAATAATATCATTATGTTCAATATTTGGTAAAGGCCCTTCCAGTTTATTACAACAACCCTTTTCCATTGTACAATTCTGTACAGCTCCTAACAGATATTCTTAAATATTGGAAACTGGTGGGTTTCACAGCTCGTGGCTGCAGAAAATCTATGTCCTGGACCATACTGTCCACTATGACAATTATGACAACATTGCTTTTTGCTCCCAAAAATCGAAATTGCCCTCTATCATGAAGCGGTGGTCAGTTTGCCTATTCTTCCTACAGTCTCTGCAATCACCCACATAATCAACAAGAATTTCATACCTGAAGAATTTCATAATTGTACATACCCAAGTACAAGGACCGAGACGTGCAATTTATTTTCATCTACTTTCTCGATACCCAAACTCACCTCAATTAAAATTACATCTGCTATTTTTAGATTACTTTTGATTAAACTTGTATAATGCAACACAACTTCTGGATCATAATCTGCAGCATTACATTGTATTAGGTGCTTTTCATCCGATGAATCGGCTTTGGAGAGAGTCCAGAGGAGGTTTACAAGATTGATGCTGGGGATGAATGGGTTAACAATATGAGGAGCTTTTGATTGCTCTGGGCCTGTGCTCACTCGAGTTTCGACCAATGAGGGGTTTATCAAATTGAAACCTACTAGATGACGATAGGTCTAGAATTTTTCCACTAATGGAAGAGTCCAGAACCAGAGGGCACAACCTCAGAATAAAAAGACATGCATTGAAAATGGAGATGGAGGAATTTCTTTAGCCAGAGGGTGGTGAATCTGTGGAATTCATTGCCACAAATGGCTGTGGAGGCCAAGACATTGGTTATTTTTAAGGCAGAAATGTTGAGGTCCTTGATTAGGAAGAGTGTCAAAGGTTACAGGTAGAAGGCAGTAGAATGGGGTTGAGTAGTTATGTTACAAAACTTACCTTCAGCGGTGCTGCAGTTCTGTCACTGGCCGTGTGTGCAACTTTGGCGCCTTTGAGGGGGGTGGGCGGGGTTAAAACGCGGTTTTCCCCTGCCTTCCGGAGTTATATTTTCTTGGAGTGCGAGCTTTTGCTGGAGATTCGTTCCGACTGCCGGTATGTGAATTTTTTTTAAATAAAAACATTTTTTTTTTTTTAATAAATCGTCCAACTATTTCAGCGCTGGAGTAAAATAAAAATTAGCTTCTAATGCCGTGAACGCCGACAACGGGGACAGATTTTACGTAGGGGACAGGTAAAGGAAAGCTGTTTACTTTTTCATATAAACTTGTTAAAATGACCTTAATCAACATTTCATGTTGCGAAACGGTGATTTATTCCCCATACAAACCAGTAGTATTTTTCCTGTCGATATGGGATTTAAATTCACCGCAACGCTCCAATCGATCTCGATCCATAAAATCCCACTCGCAAGCCGATTTAAATTGCCATTAATTTACGGGCATTAAACATTAAATTCCTTCAATTGGGCCTATAAATTCATAACATTGAGATTTAAAAATCATGTTATATTGTGAATTCTTGTGTGAATGTTATTTGGACACTTAGGCTTTAAAAAAATGTTAATATTTTCTTAAGAAATGAATAGATGTTTCGATCTAGTAATTGAATTTTGTAATTAGCTACAATTGGGTAACTAATTATATGCTTTAATTTCAGGTCATCCAAGTAAGATGGTTTCATATTTATTTCAGAATGCTTCAATCTATAATAGCTGAACATTTCTTCCAGTTCTCTTAATTTTTAAGAAAATTATGGGATTTTGACAGTCCTCGATCACAACTTTTGTGTTAAGTCAATGGAAAAGCAATAGGGAACAAGATGCTAATTTCCGGGTATGAAAATAGCCATAACTTTTTTAATACTGAAGATATGAAAGTGAATTAGGTGTCAAATTAAACTTATTTTTATACTTTATCTGATGGGATAAATTGCAGCTTTGATTTTTTAAATCTCAAAATTGTGTAACATTGCTAGGTTGAGTGGCAAAAATAATACCAGTCGTGATTGAATGGCAGAGTACACGATGGGCTGAATGGCCCAATTTTGCTCCTACTTCTTATAGAAACAGGTCCTTCGGCCCACCACGCCAGTCATGAATCACCCATTCACACCAGTTCCGTTATCCCACTTCCTCATCAACTCCCTACATTAGGGGCAATTTTAAGAGGCTAATTAACCAAAAGTCCGCATGACTTTGGGATGTGGGAGGAAACCGGAGCACCCAAAGGAAACCCACATGGCAACAGAGAGAAAATGCAAACTCCACACTGACAGCACCTATGGTCAGGATCAAACCCAGATCTGTATTGAGGCAGCAGTGTCAGCCTCTAATGTTGCTAGTTATTACAAAGCGAAATACTAAGAAAATGTGTTGCCCCAAGACATCTAAACACATGTTCATACAATAGATATAACTTCATTACATAAATATCATAATCAAGATTCAGACAGTCAAGATTGGAAATGAGAGAAAACCCAAAATATCAACCATGCATAAGTCATTGAGCTGTAAAGATGGAATAAATATATAGATACCCACTCTGGGTGGGGTGATCGGTACCTCTTCACTATGAAACTGAACGGTCAAATTTTAAATAGTTTTGTGAAATCTACAATTCAAACAGCGTTGAATTAACATTAATAAAAATGCTAGCCATTGCATCAGCAACACTTGAAAGCTTTACATTGATTTTTGCCAAAATAGATCTCAATTGCTGCTGCTTGTTGCATTATTCAGTAACCAATATTAGCTGTCACTGCGAGTAAAAGGAAATAATTTCTAAAATGTGTTACATACTGGCGCAAAGAAAATGCTCGACTGGGCTATGATTGAGATCTTTGTATCCTCTGTAATCACTGGCAAGGTCCCAGAGGACTGGAGAATAGCCAATGTTGCTCTTTTGTTTAACACAGGTCAATAGGGATAATCCAGCAAATTATTGGTCAGTGAGTCTTACATCAGTGTAATGATATTATTGGAGAAGGTTCTTAGTGATATGATCTACTCACATCTGCAAGACTATCAACATTTGATATAACTTTGTGCAGGAGAAGTCATATCTTAGTAATATGATTAGGCTTTTGGAGGAGGTGATAAAGATGATTGATGAGGGTCGGACAGTGGATATTGGCTACATGGACTTTTGTGAAGCTTTTGACAAGGTCCCTCATGATAAGACTGATGTAGAAGATTAAAATACATGGATTATTTGGCGATTTGGTAGATTGGAATCAAAATAGAAGACAATAGTGCAGGTGGCTTATTCTTGTTGGATGCCTTTAGCCGGTGGCAGGACCACTGTTTGTCAAGTGTATAAATGATTTGGATGAAAATATAGGAGAGCTGATTAATATGTTTGCAGACATTATAAAACTTAGGAGTTGTGGATACAGGTAAGTTGGAAATATGGGTAAAGAATTGCCAGATGGAGTTTAATCTGAACAAGTGAGAGGTTAAATGTAAGGAAGTAGTAGACTAAGTGAGACCCGTTGGGCCTGGTCCCCCAACGCAGCCCATTCCCCAATGCAATATTCCACCACTCACCTGTTCCCTCAACGCAACGACGGGAACGTTCTGTAGCATGGGGAAGGGGACGGCTTCAGGTGGGAAGCGTCTTGCAGCCAGGGGAGGGGAATGGCTTCAGGCCGTCACTGGAGACATATTGGAGGGGGGGGGGGGGGGGGCAGCGCAGGGGTGCGTGCGTGAGGGAGGGGGTGCGTGCGTGGGGGATGGAGGGGTGCGCACGGGGGATGGAGGGGTGCGCACGGGGGGAGGGTGCATGGGTGTGGGGTGAGGGTTTGTGGTAGAGGGTGGTGTGCGCAGGGGGGGGGTGTCTGTGGGGGATGGGGGTGTCCCCAACACCTGTCGCGGTCACAGACCCCGCCTGAAAACACAGCCAGCCCCTGCCCGCGGAATACAGCCCACACTCCGCTGCTTCAGGTTTATTCTGGGCGTCCTCTGGACTCAGTCCCGCCTCTGGGGATTCATTCTCCAGCGGCTGACAGAAGGGGCATTATCTTCATGGTAACGAGAAGACCAATCTGCTGATCTCACAATTTTTTAAACCTTCATACTTTTTGTAATCTTCCACTGATTGGAACAAAATGTGGTGGCTTGGAGCAGAGGAGAACGGTGAGTGGCGAAAATATCCTAGCGATATAGGGTGAGTTTTTGCACAAATTTAAAAACAACGCAGACAAGACAAGTGGTCAAGATGAGTTTTAGCAATAGTATAGATAGATACATACCATAAATGGCAGGGCAATGAGGACCATAGATATGCCAAGGGAATTTGAGTGCAAGTCCATCGCTCTCTGAAAGTGCCAACACAATTAGATAGGGTGGTTGAGATGGCGTAGGGCAGACTTGCTTTCATCATTGAGTACAAGAGTCAGAAAGTCTTGTTTCAGCCAAAAATATTGGTTAGGCCACATTTTGAGTATTGTGTGCAGTCCTGACAGCCACGTTACAGGAAGGATGTGGAGGCTTTGGTGAGTGTGCAGAAGAGGTTTGCCAGAATGTTGCCTGGAATAGAGGGTATTATTAGCTCTCACGAGAGGTTGGACAAACTTGGATTATTTTCTCTGGAGGATCAGAGGCTGAGGAGTTTTGAATAAAGTACATAAAATTTATGAGGCATAAAGAGATAGACAGAACCTTTTACCGCCAGGGTGGAAATGTCAAATGCTAGAGGACATAGTTTTAAGGTGGACGAGAGGGAGGATCAATGGTTTCTTTATTGTCACATGTACAGATATACAGTGAAGTGCTTGTTCTCCATAACATCCATCAAATCATATCATACATTAGTATAATAGAGTCCCTTCTGAAACAGCAGGCAGTCACATGTCCCATCACCAATTGCAACTTCCAAGCCTCCAGAACATTCCATCTATTCCCAACGAGAAAAGCAATTTATAAATATCTCGCTTTCAGGCCCAGTTAAAAGTACAGGGAAGTACAGGAACGTACTGCTGAAGAGATGATGGAAGCCACCATAAGAGCACCATTTACAAGGCATTTAGAAAGGCACATGAACAGGCATGGATTAACTGGCTGATAGGATTAGTTTAAAAACGAAATTGTGGCCAGCACACACCAAGTGGACCAAATGGCCTGTTCTATTCCATACTGTTCGATGTTCTGTTTCAACTGTGCAAAGGTGTCAATGTTATTACGATTGCTCTCAGATTTTCTAGAAGCAGCATAACTCACTATACAGCCAAAGTTAAAAGGTTCGAAGACCTATGACTATGGCCTAAAAATCATATTTACATTTATATTTAGTGCAATGTATTACAATTGTTTAAATGACAAACTGAAATGGAAATTGCCAATATTCATGTTTATGGCATGACATACAACTTCCATTGAATAATTAATATAAATATGAAAAACCTTACTATCCCAAAACCTAATAATCTGACTTGAATAACTTCAAAACAACCACAATCCTCGTGTATAAAGAATTCCAAAAGATCCAGTGTTCACCTGGAGACATTACTTCTCAACTCCATCCATAATGGCTAGCTACATATTGAGACTGTAATCTCTGGTTCCAGACACCCAAGAGAAACAACTCTCAACTTCTGAACTCAGTATCATACCCGTGTTATGAAGCAATCTAACTCAATTTAAACGTTCACAGATGACACCAGCGCAGTGCGCCGAATATCAAATAATGAGATGGATTACACAAAGGAGATTGAGAACCTTGTAATCTGGTGCCAAGACAACAACCTCTCCCTCTACGTCAGCAAGACAAAGACGATTGTGATCAACGTCAGGAAAGAAAAACACACACACACACTGATGGAGCTGAAGTTTAGATGGTCAAAAGCTTCAAGTTCCAAGGAATAAATATCACCAGCAATTTGGCCTGGATCAGCCACGTCGAAGCTAAAAAAGGCCAAAAAAGCACACCAGTGCCCCTACTTCCTTAGGAGGCTTAGGAAGTTCAGTATGTACCCACAACACTCACCTACCTCTACAGATACATAATTGAAAACGTTTTGTCAGGATGCATCACAGCATTGTTTGGGAACGGCTCCATCCAACACCATGACACAGCACAAACCATCCTCCTTTCCATTGACTCCATCTACACTTCATGCTGTCTTGGCAAGTCACCAGCATAATCAAGAACCCGGTCACCCCCTCTTCTTCCCTGTCCCATCAGGCAAAAGGTACAAAAGTTTGAAAATATACACCTCCAGATTCAGGGATGGCTTCTTCCCAGCTGTTAGTAGGCAACTGAACAGTCCTCATCAGATAGTGTGGTCCTGATCTCCCATTTACCTAACTGGAGACCTTTGAACTATCTTTACTGGATTTGTCTTGCACTAAATGTATCTGTACACTGTGGACAGCTTGATTGCAATCATACATAGTCTTTTAACTGACTGGGTAGCATGCAAACAACAGGTTCTCACTGTACGGTGGTACACATGACAATAATAAACCAAACAAAACCTCTAATTTAACAATCTACCCAACCTAGAAATCAATGTGGTAGAGTCTTCACTGCACATTTTTAATCACAAGCATATCCTCCATAAGGGAAACCACTCAATAATCTGATGCTCGTCTCATTATGGACTTGGATAATCACAGCTAAGCATTTTTCCTCATACTCAATCTCTTGCAAAAAAAGCCAAGTAAACGTTTGCTTTCCTAATTGCTTGCTGACCCATATGGTAACTTCAGGTGGGTCTTGTGCAAGGAGAACCAAAGTGCCTCTGAACACCAGAACCTTTCAAATCCTTCAAAACGTTTCTAGTTTCTTCCACTAAAAAGCATTCCCTCACTTTCTTTATTTACATACACGATGACTCTTTTGAGGAGGATAGCGTCATTTTCACCAGGTTTAAGACCAACTCTTTTCTCTTGTTGACGTTAAGGGCTAGGTTATTATAATATCAACTAAAGTTCAAATTCACCATTGCTTTGATTTTCTAATTTTTCTGGTGGTTACAAATTCATCAAACTTTATTTCCTTTTTATAAATCCATATAGAAAATAGTAACAGGATTGAGTGGTCAAAGTGCCACATTACCATAATACTCCAAATGCTGGAATCTTGAGCCAAAAACAAAATGGTGGAGGAACTGAGCGGGTCAGGCATAATCTCTGGAGGGTAATAGACAGATTACGCTCTGGGTTGGTCCCTTCTTCAGGCTGATGGGTTGGAGAGATAAATGATATAAAAGTGAAGGGGTGGGGCAAGAGATAAGTGATAGTTAATGTAGATTGGTTAGTGGATGTGCACCAATTAGAGTAATGTATTAACACTAACTCCACCTTACCGTACACTTTATATTAACACTCACTTCCCATATTACGTAGTTACACCAGTGGTAGAGATGTGCTAACACCGTATTGTATTGTACCACCATGGCTGGTGATTAAAGCCGACTTGAACACCACACTGTATCTGTACAGTTGTTTACATCGTGTCAGACTAGCTGGAAATTACCCACTGCGTCTGCATATCGGGTTTTATTTGCTTTTTATTAGTTTTGATCTTTTACTCCGATGGCTCACTCGTGTCGCAAGCCAACCCAGCACATCTTTGATGCAGGCATAGGCAAGCGGTGGATGCTCTTTGAAATTGACTATGAGCAGTACATCAATACCATCCATCGCAACGATCCAGATGAAGTCAAGGCATCGCTCTTGCTCAACCTGGCTGGACCCGAGGCTTTGATTCGCGCGCAAACCTTCGACTTTGCGCCACCTGTGCTCGACAGGAACGGCCAGGTGGTGTTCCCAGCTGAGACAAGGCGCAACCCTAATGTGCTGCTACGTAAATTCCGTGAGTTAGGTGACCTGCCAACGAATCGCATTCTGGAGAGAGCAAAGCTCTTGTCACGCCAACAGCATCTTGACGAACTTGTGGAACGTTTCAACTGTGATTTGAAGTATATGGCCCCAAGATGTCGCTTTGGTGAGATAACAAACGAGTTAATACGCGTCAAAATCATTAGCGGCATGTGTGATCAGAAGCTCAAAACAGAGCTACTCCAAAATGCTAACCAGACTCTTGAACAGGCAATGCATGCCTGACGTATGTCGGAGGTTGTAGCCCCACTGAGTGATCAGCTTGCACTCAGAAAAAGGATGTTAATCTGACTGGTTTCGTTAAACGCACCGCGTCAGCTGCCACTAAAAGGTTTGTGAATGAGCCACCGCAGAGATGCGCTAACTGCAACTATTTCCACAATAGAGTGCGCCAGTTTTGCCCAGCAAACGGCAAATCATGCAATTACTGCTAGAAAATGTACCATTTTGCCGCATGCTGTCATTCTCGTGGGAACCCCAGTGCAAATTCAAAGTCTACAAAGTTCACAGTTCGAAGCTGCGCACGAGAATGAATCAATTATCTCATACGATAGTTCTGCTATAATTACCGCGCACATCAATAACAAGTCTGTTACTGCTAAAGTCGACGTGGGAGCGCGCGTGAACGTAATGTCCCTGAAAGTCTATAACAAGTTAAGAAATAATGAGACCTTGATTACGGATGCCTCTACTTTCCACGCCTACTTCACCCTCTCGGAAAAGCTGATTTCAAATGTGTTGTGAACAATGTCACTAAAAACCTGATTTTCTATGTTGTAAGATCGAACTCTGAGACTTTGTTGGGAATCCATGCATGCCACGACCTGGGTTTAGTGTCCTTCAGACACGCTGTCCACAAGCTATGCCTATCTGACGAACCAACACAACAACTACTATGCCTATATCAGGATTTGTTCGATGACAAACTGGGCAAGTTGCCAATGACTTACACGATCACTATTGACCCCAATGTTGTCCCAGCAGTACGTGCACCTCATTATGTACCGCATGCTGTGCCTGACAGAATACAAGCCAAACTGAGACACATGGTGTCCCTGGGGGTACTGGCTGAAATAAGTAAACCCAGACTGGTTGTTACAAAAAAATAAAGACAAAGACAAGCTCCGTGTGTGCATTAACCCAAGAGACCTGAACTAAGCTATTAAATGCCCACACTACCCGATGAGAACCATCAAAGACATTGCAGCTCAAATCGGTCGTGCAACGTGTTCTCAGTACTAGATGCCAAAAGCACGTTTTGGCAGATACCCCTAGTTGACGTATCCTCAAACCTCCCTACATTTGCTACACCATTTGGCAGATTAAAGTTCCTCAGAAATCCATTTTGAATTAACTCGGCCAGAAAGGTCTTTCAGAGAACTATGGAACAGCTGTTCGCAGGCTACCCATGTGCTATCGGTGGGCGGTGCGACTCTCGTCGCAGCGGCCTCTGCAGTCCGTCTGTCTTTTTTTAATTGAAGACAACCTGGAGCGGGGCCTTATATCGCCCGGCGCGGCTTTGATGGCCACGGGACTTGCTAGGGTCCGCTGGGGGCTCCAACATCAAGACCCGAAGGGGGGCCTTGCATCGCCCGGCGCGGCATGAACGGCCGCGGGACTTATATACTATCACCCGCCGGGGGCTTTGACTCTGACCGGGAGAAGAATGGGGAGTGCAGGGGAAAGATACGATTTTGCCTTCCATCACAGTGAGGAGGATATTCACTGTGATGGATGTTTGTGTAAATTGTGTTGTGTCTTGGTTCTTTTCTTGTATGTATGACTGCAGAAACTAAATTTCGTTTGAACCTCAATGAGGTTCAAATGACAATAAATGGTATTGTATTGTATTGTGTATTGTGTATCATCGTTGATGACATTTTGGTGTACGGCCATAACCTAGTGGAGCACAATTCTAATTTAAAAAGGATTCTGGACAGGGCACGTGAGATCAACCTAAAGTTCAACCCCATGAAGTGCAAGTTTCGCGTCTCAGAGGTTACCTACATCGGAGATGTGTTCACAAGCGAAGGGTTAAAGCCGGACCCTAAAAAGACTGCAGCCATCAATGAATACTACAAAGATGCCCACTGCGGCCACCCAGGTACTGAGGCTACGTTTGCCCGTACCCTAAGCATGTTTTATTGGCCAGGTATGACCAAGTACATACATGAAAAAACAGCATCCTGCTCTATTTGCAACAGCTTGCACCAACAGAAACAGCCTCTTCTGCAACAACTCGCTCCAGAACTACCTTGGTCATCTGTCGCTGCAGATATTTTTGAATGGCATGGGAAACATTATTTAGTTCTGGTCGATTCCTATGCCAATTGGTTTGAACTTGATCTGCTGCCTACCATTACGTCCGAGATGGTTATACAGAAGCTTCAGAGACATTTATCTGTACACGGCGTACCAGTTCGACTGCAAACTGACAACGGGAGATAGTTCACCAGCCAGGCATTTAAAAACTTTGCCAAACGTTGGAACTTTCAGCAAGTTACCAGCAGCCCCAAATACCCTCAATCCAACGGCCTCGCTGAACATGCTGCCATGAGCGCAAAACAGTTAATGGAACGTTCGCATCTTGCCAATTCCGAAGTCCACCTGGATCTGTTAAACCTGAGATTCATTTCCAGGGATGGTGTTCTGGGCTCTCCTGCCCAGCGGCTGATGTCTCGCACAACGCGGCCCCAGCGACAGCTGAAGCCGCAGGTGCTCAAACCAGCTGCGGTCCAGAAACGCATTCAGGAGAAACATGATGTCCAGAAGTGCTCCTATGACAAGTCAAGCAGACAACTACAACCGTTACTGCAAGGTCAAGTGGTTCACCTGCAGACAGACATACCCGACTGGGTTTCGTTGAAGGGCCAGCCAAGGAACCTCGTTCCTACCTTGTCAACGTTGATGGTGTTCGGTATTGCGCAGCTGTCAACATCTTCTGCCCGTGAACGAACTGCGACCATCTCCTCCCAGTCTTTGCGTACCAGTTTGGTTTTCCAGACAACTGCTGCTGCTGCTGTCCGTCCCAGACCCCAGCTTGTATTCCCCGCGTCGTTCGGTTCCCTCCTCCCCCAGTACTCCTAGTCCTGCATGCTCGCCCCGCCGCTCCTCTCCGGGATCCGCGGCTGTGTTCTCCTTCGTCGGTTCTCCACCACCCAGCCGTACTAACATTTCCAGAACGGAGGGGGAAGGGTTTGTCCGTACGCGTTCGGGTCGGGTTAGTAGACCGCCCGACAGGTACAGTATGTTTAACCACATGTGCTTACAAACTGTTTAGCAACTCTTTTCTCTACGGGGAAGGATGTATATTAGTTAATGCATGTGCACCAATCAGATTAATGTATTAACACTAGCTCCACCTTACTGTACACTTTATAATAACACTCACTTCCCATATTACGTAGTTACACCGGTGGTGGGATGTGCTAACAACGTATTGTATCAGCATGACTGATGATTAAAGCTGACTTGAACACCACACTGAATCTGTACAGTTGTTTACAGTTAACTTCAGTGATAATTGACATGTGTGGAGATAGTAACCAAGGCTGGAGGACTAAATGGTAGCAAATGATGGATTCTGATAAGAAAGAAAGGTGAATGAAATGAAGAACCAGAGGAGGACTGGTAGATAAAGAGTCAGAAGAGACGGTCAAGAGTGGTTAATCGCAACATAAAAGCCCATAACAATAAAATGAGACACAAAAAGCTGGGGTAACAGCATATCCGGAGAAAAGGAACAGGTGGCGTTTCAGGTCAAGACCCTTCTGCAGCAGCTATGCAGGTCCATGAATGCAATTATACGGATAAATAGAATAAAAATAATCAATAAATGAATAATTGTGATGCTAGTGGAAAACAAACATCAAAGTCCACGGTGCAACAATAATAGTTTACAGAAGTTCATAGTTACTCAAGACCAGCGATGGACAATTTAGCCGACTGCGACGCCGACGAAACGCAGTTCCCCGAAGGCTCAGTACTGGCCCCCATGCTCTTCAATCTCTGTATCAGCGATCTGCCACGCACAACCTCACGCCAGTATGGATACGCAGATGACCTGGCCCTACTGCATTCGGACAGGAGTTGGTCAAACATGGAGGATGTGCTCTTGGCGGATATGGAGCTTGTCGCAGGCTACCTGAAGACCTGGAGACTAAAACCAAGTGTGGCAAAAACCATCACAACAGCCTTTCACCTGAACAACATGGAACCTCAACGCCAGCCAACCGTCACCCTTAATGAACCCCTACCCAATAACCCATTTCCTACATACCTCGGGGTGAAACTAGATCGGCAGCTGACCTACAAGCAACACCTTGAAGCTCTCTGTGCTAAAGACTAGGCGCAGAACATTCGAGGCATTGCTTTGCTGGATCGTCATGGGATACCAGGACATCTACACTACGAACCAGTGCTCTTGCACTCGTGTACAGTGCCGCTGAGCACGCCGCCCCAGCGTTCATACTAGCAAGCTAGACGCCATCCTCAACGACACCATGCGGATCTTCTGCCGGTGCTCGCAGGTATCGCACCCGCCATACTTCACAGAGAAATGTAATAACATGCTTCTCAGTTGTACCACAGCCCCACCCGGCTCGGACCTGCCCCAAAAAGAGTGGGTGGCCCTGAACTGGCTCCGTACAGGGGTCGGCCGGTTCAATGCCAACATGATCGCTGGGGGCTGCGTTCATCAGCAGCCTGCATGTGTGGAGCAGACCAGCAAACAGCGCAGCAAATAATTTTTGACTGCGCTGTACTTCACCCCCTGGTGGAGGGGTAGACCTCACGGCCCTCGACAGCAGGACATTGAACTGGCTACAGCGCCTGGAGGGCGTTACATAACCCCTGCTGCCTCAAACGCAAGAAGATAGTTACTGAGGTTAATGTTGTGCAGTGTAAGATATAAGTAGCTTAATGGTTGCTAAGGAGTTATTCTTGTACACGGCTGTCTTGGTTTTCAGGCTTCTTCCTGGTGGTAGGAGCAAAATGAGAGTGTGGCCAGATTGATGTAGGTCTTTGATATTGTTTGTCTTCGAGGCAACATCTCCTACAGATTCCTTCTATGGTGGGGAGATCAGTACCTGCGAGGGACCAGACAGTGTCCACCATTCTGTACTCTCCTTCATTCATGGATGTTCGAGTTGCCGAACCAGGCCGTGATGCAACCCATGAGTGCGCTTTCTACTTTATACTTGAAGTTCAAGACAACGATTCAATGATGTCACACATACCATGGTAGTGAAATTCTTTGTTTTGCATACAACCCAGAAGCAGACCTCACTTACACTGTACGCAAAGAGTCACCACATTTCTGGCACCAACAAAGTCACAAGAAGTTCATTGAACAGTCTTATCTTCTGCTCGCAGTGATAAGCCAGGACTGCTGCTGCACGTGGCCGCAGGCAGCCCACCACCAGGTCCCCCTTTATTCATACTCGGATTCGTCAACTCCTTAATCTTAAAAAATAAAGAGGTATTGATGAGATTTCATTGTGTTTGCATTAATGTGCCGGGCCCAGGACACATCTTCAGAAATATGCTCTTTTAGAAACATGGAGCTGTTGACTCTCTCCAATGCCATCCCATTAATGAAGTCAAGTTCGTGCATCCTCGGTTTTCCTCTCCAGAAGTCGATAATCAGCTCCTTGGTCTTGCTGACTTTTAGAGGAGGAGCATTGTTCTGGTACCATTCAATCGGATTTTCAATCCTTCTCGTATTCTGCCTCTTCTTTACCCATTGTTTGTACAACAGTTGTCGATAAATTTAAAGATGGCAACGTTCTGTGCTTAGCTACACAGTCATGGGTATATATAGAAAGAGTAGAGGAGAGGACCGAACATACAGCCTTGAGGTGTTCCAGTGTTAATGGTTATCGAGGAAGATGTTGTAGCCAATGTGTACTGATTGTGGTCTGTCAATGAGGAAGTCGAGGATCCAGTTACATTGGGTTGAACAAAAACCCAGTCTCCAACTTTGATGATAACTTGAGGGCATGATGTTGTGGAAAGCCAGGCTGTAGCAAATGAACAGCTCGTGTTCTTATTGTCCAAGTGGTCCAGTGCAGAGTTAAGAGTTAACAGGAAGGGAAAATCTATAGAATTTTGGACAAACAGTATCTCCATTACCACTTCTTCAAAACTGTGGGATGCAAGCCGCAAGGCCCTGATTATCCATCACTTTCAAATGTATTATTATGCAATTGCAAAATCTTTCAGCTCCTTATGGATATTCTACTTCCACGGACAGACAAAATATTACATTTCTCTACCATGTCCTTACTCCACAATATAATTTTCCCTGTTAGTCTGTTAGGGATCCACATTGACTTTTGTTAACCTTTCCCTTTACACATCTATGGATGGTGTTATAGTTTCATGATCTTTACCAGGTTACTTGTGTTCTTTTTTCCCCCCTATCCTTAGCAATTATTTGGCTCTCCTTTACAAAATTCTGAAGTTTTTGCCCAATCTTGAGATCCACTGCGCTTTTCCTTTAATTTACCTGTGCCTTTAATTGCTTGTTAACTACACCAAAATAATTTTCCTGATAGATTTTGGTGCCTGAAGGCTTGCAAATTCCTTAAACGTTGGCCGCAGTTTACTGCCACATCTTTTACTGGAATTTCATTATCCATCGTGATTAACTCAAATATTTAGTAGAAAGAATAAGTGCTGGAGTAATTGAGCTGGTCAGGCAGCATCTCTGGGGAGCACAGATAGGTGACATTTCAGGTCGGGACACCTCCCGCACTGAAACGTCACCATTCCACGCTATCCCAAGATGCGGCCTGTCCTGTTGAGTTACTCCAATACTCTCTTTTTGTGTAAACCTGCATCTGTAGTTCCTTGCATCGTCATCATTTTATAGTTTACTTTGCTTAGAGGCAAGATGTAGTTTCAGATTGAACAAAACCTCCTTCAACCTATTTAAAAATTGCCAGCATATTACGTTCACTATTTACGAAAGACTTCTTATATCCAGGATACTAATTAATCCTCTCATTATACACTATAAGATTATAATGTATAGTTTAATATCTATGACCATCCGTGATTGGTTCTTTAACATCCTGACTTACAAATTTAATTCTGACAGTCCATAAATTCATCCTCCCACACAATTATTGCTAATTAGCATGCAATACAAGTGTTCGCCTTTCATCAATGTGACATCTAATTTTCTGACATGAAACACACATACAAGTCCAATGTTTTTGGCCCCTTTCTCGTTCTTAACTTCCACCAAAAACTAGTCCTTCTTGATTTTCTGAGCTATGGTCCTTCAACTCTATTCTATTCTTTATTTTCAGACATTCCATTTCCCGCCATCCCACGTTGCCAATTTCTTCTAAAAGCAAAGTGAATATTTAATCACAGCTACATCTCTGCAATGGCTTTTTAGACCACAGCCATGTTTGGTGTTCACTCAATTTTTCCAGCTCACGGACTCTAATTTGAGGAATGCTCTTACGGTTACTTGCACTGTCCATTGCTAATAGTCTAGTTACCATGATTCATATTACTTTTCTACATTTATCACTTTATCCTATCCATTCCACTTAAAAAATCTTCCCGTCAGGCACCATAATGGCACAGGTGGTAGGCTGCCCCAAGTGCTAGAGACTCTGGTTCGATCCTGACTTTGGCTGCTGTATGGAGTTCGCACGTTCTCCCCGTGTCCACATAGGATTCCAAAGACGTGTGGGTTTGGGAGTGACTGAGAAAGTGGGATAACAGAGTGTAAACGAGTGATCGATGGTCAGAGTGGAAAGGATGAGCCAAAGGGCCTACTTCCATGCTTTAACTTTAAATCGGAACCCACCACAACTATTTCGATTACAGCCTTAATCTATGGTATTAGTTATTTCATTTGTGGGGATATTGATCCCAACTTGATTCAAATGAAACCCCTCCCAAAGGAACAGCTCCCGCCTCTCCCAATACTGGGAGTGTCAGCGCCCCATATATTTAAATCCATTTCTCCCACTCCAAAATTGGAACCATATTTTCAATTCTGTTTTTATTGTCCCTGAACCAATTCAAACATGACGCATAATAGTCTGCAACTTACTACCATTGTGGTCTGTGTTTTATGTTGGTTCCTGGCTGTTGTTATCCTTCAGCAGAAACTTATATGTCCTATCTGTTGTTGGTTCCCACTTGGATCACAATAAATGGCTCTTTTCTCTCCCAGTAAGTTCCGCTCCAGCTCCAAAGAGAAGGCCATGTCCCTGGATTCAAACAGGCAACACAACCTTTGAGACTCATGCACGTGGCTGCAGAAAATGTTCTGTAGTCATGCCTACTATGTTCTGTTGTGCTGAAGCAAAGCAAAAATTTCATTGTCCCATCAGGGACACATGACAATAAATTCTCTTGAATCTTATCACTATTATCTCTCCGACTATTCCAACTTGAATGAATGCCTTACTTGTTGAATGTGTTTGTGAACTATGGTTCCTCCAACTCTATCCTCAGCAGCTACACTTTACATTCTTGACTGATCCATCTAAGAGCTTAAAACAAAATATCCAGGTAACTTTCCCTCTGATGGATTCCAGTGTTCAAATCCTGAAATCCAGCTCCTCAAATGGAAAATAGACATAAAAATCTGGAGTAACTCAGCGGGACAGGCAGCATCTTTGGAGAGAAGGAATGGGTGACGTTTCGGGACGAGACCCTTCAGACATTCTTGAAGGGCCTCGACCCAAAAACGTCACCCATTCCTTCTCTCCAGACATGCTGCCTGTCCCGCTGAGTTACTCCAGCTTTGTGTCCATCTTCGGTTTAAACCAGCAACTGCAGTTCCTTCCTACACAACTCAACAAGGAATACAGGATCCTCATGTGTCAGATAATTATTGTAGGTGCAGATGCCATGGATCCAGATAGCCATCACTCCCACATACTAAAGCTACAATATACCATCAGCTTTAATTATTTAAAATATAAAGTTCCACTATAAAGATACGGTGGAAGCTTTAACATTTACACCTAACACGGCGAGACTCAAATAGGAAGCAAATGATTGCAATATCTACTTCTTTCCCTTATACTGGGAATGCTTCTAGAAGCCAGCATGTCAAACCAGGATTTCAATTGCCCCAACAGAGAATTCAATTATTTGAGATAAAGCATCCTGATCACATAAACAAAGTTTCACAAAGCCACTGATTGTTACCTTAAATTTTACTTATGGGATACCATGATATTTAGAATGTTAACACTTATGGGGGAAAAACTAAGTAATATACAGTTCAATTTCCACATAACTTGGGCATACAAATTATAATAAAGAATATTCACATTAAATGCCATCTTATTGTGGTAAACTTCACTCTTACAATTACAATATTAAATTTCAATAATTGGGGCAAGTTAAGGTTGGTCATGACCAGTACTTCATATCCCAATGCTACAACACATTGGTTAATGTGCTTGCATTTGGGATAACCTCATCAACAATTTAAAAAAAAAATTACAAAAGATCACAAAATTACGTGGTCTATATTTGGTCTGAGCCTCAATGACATAAACGCAAAAAAGGGCTGAAAACAGTTTAGAGTTGATTTGATCTTTTCCCATTTTTGTCAAAGTCAAAAGATCACAATATGGATTTGTGACGCTGTCACTCTGGCACAGTAAGTGAGATAGTGCAATGTAATTTAGAAAGCATATTAAATCCATGACCCTTCCACCCTCTCAAATGCATATATAATAATTTCTGGCACTAAGGAAGAGCAGGGAGTACTTGCTGTGTTAAACAAATCTCCCTGAAGCAGTGCCACCCAAAAATAGATTATTTTCCATTGGGATTCATGTGGGGTTTGTGAAACCTAGTTATATATAAAATTTGCTGTTGTTCTTTTTTAGTAGTGATCCATCAAATGCAATCGCACACACACATTTCAAATAACTATATTCACAATGGGCCAGGGCTTTGTTTCTTCAAAGTTAACAGGATTTCATCTTTTGAATTAATTCTCACATCACTGAATTTAAAAAAGATACATGCCAGTGAAGCTAACAATATTTTGTGGTTATTGATCAATCATTACAAACCAGTCTAGGTTTAATTACTACAGAAGGATTGCCAATTTACATCAGCAACTGTTCACTTACTTCAAACTGCTAAAATGATCCATTCCCTTCTAGATTAAAAAAATTCTAACCATCTAGATAAATAACTTGAGGTCACCACTGTTAGAATAATATTATCTCAATGGATTTGAGATAGTGACTGCAAACACCTCAGTAGTTATGTCCAAGCAGCCATAAATCATTACAAACCAGCATGAAATCAATTTGAATTGGCCAACATTAAGAACGAGGCTCTCAAAAGAAAGTACTATGTTACGATGCATAGAAAGTATAGAAAACCATCAAGTCATGGAAACGGATATGTAGTGCAAGAAATCAAATCCTGGTGTGTAAGAAAGAACTGCAAATGCTGGTTTAAATCAAAGATAGACACAAAATGCTGGAGTAACTCAGCGGGACGGGCAACATCTCTGGAGAGAAGGAATGGGTGACGTTTCGGATCTGAATGAAATCCTGGTGCCAAGCTATGTTGATGCTGTTTTACTTATTACTCTCAGAGAGCCATTAAAATTTTGTTCACATACATCTCAGTAACGATGCTCATTAATACTTGTGTTTTTTTAAGATTATGAACTTGTACAAACTACTGCATTTATTCAATTTCAAAAACCTGTGAACACAAAGCAATTTTCCATATGTCAACTTATTGTTTGCAAGAAACCAAAAAGCTAGTTCGTCATCATCACATTAATCCGATCAACTACCTTCATTTGTAGACTTTATCCAACTTATTATCTACCTCTGATTATTCATAACAGTCCCTAACCAAAGACAAGACCCTTAACATCAGTGATGTGCAGAGGGACCTTGGATTCCATGTTCGTAGCTTACTAAAGGTGTAACACAAGTAGAAAGGGTGGTCAAGAAGGCATATGATATGCTTGCCTTCATTGCTGGGGCATTGAGTACAAGATGCAGGAAGCCATGATGTAGCTCTATATGACTTTGGTTAGGCCACATTTGGAATACTGTGTGCAGTTCTGGTTGCCCAAAATCAGGAAAGATGTGGAAGGTTTGGAGAGGGTGAAGAGAGTGTTTACCAGAAACTTGCGTGGATCAGAGGAGGTTTCAGCTACAGGGAGAGGTTGGATAGACGGATTGTTTTCTCTGAAATGTCAGAAGTTGAGGAGAGCCTTGATTGATATAAAATTATGAGAGGCATAGATAGGATAGACACTCATAACCTTCTTCCCCTGGGTGGACATATCCAACACTAGAGGGCATAGCTATAAGGTGAGAGAGGGAAAGCTTAATAGAGATGTGTGGGGCAAGTTAAAAAAAAAATTATACAGAGTGGGCCTGGAATACATTGCCAGGGGTGGTAATGAAGGCAGATATGATAGTGGTGTTTTAGAGGCTTTTGGATAGGCACATGGAAGTGCAGGGAATAGAGAGATAAGGAGCGTGTACAGGCAGATAAGATCAATTCAGCTGGGCATCATGTTCGGCAGAAACATTCAGGGCCGAAGGGCACACTCATGAAAATCACATCTATAGTATTTACACTTACACTGACTGAGAAAATTATTTTTATTTGGCTGACAATCAGTTCATTTTCAAAATAAACTTTGCCTGAAGACTATTGGGGGGAAAAAAAGTTCGAAATCCAGAATTAATTAACACAAAGTGTAAACAATCTTGTACGTTTCATTTGTGCACATTTCATTTAATATCTCAAGTCTAATAATGCGAATTCATGCCATTCCTTAAATCTTCCAATAAACAATTAAAATATTAATTGTGTGTAAACACACTTCTCCATTTTCACAGATTTAGCTTACTTTTAAAAGTTTGCGGCTTTGTCTCAAACTGGTTAAATACAAATTCAAATCCTAATTTCAATTTCACTATTACTGCATGCTCTTCGAATCTACGTTAATGCCATCCGTGCATCATTTTGCATACAATGAGATCTAAATTCACAAACCCAATGGTTATTAAAAGCCACGAGAGTTCTTTACCACAAAACACAATAGAAATCCGTGAAAATAAAAAACTCATTTTGAAAATAAAGAGACCGTGTATATCCCATCAACTTGAAAAATCATCAGGTACAGAATACATACAAATAAATGCCCCTGCACACATAACTGACGCAAAGGCATGAACAGAATACACCATGAGGCAATAAATATTGCAGTAGGTTTGCTTTTTCTGCAACATCGCCAAAAACTACTCTACCGCCGTTATTTCTGCGATCATTAGTCGAGGCCAAATAACCCCCTCCCCCCCAAAAAAAAACAAAAAATGACCGAGATGTTTATTTTCAAGGGGTTTCAAACAAATGACTCTGCGTTCCTTCAAGGTCAATGTCCTTTTTTTAAAGAAAGGAAGATTATTGCAAACTGAAACAAACCTCTAAATGATATCGAATAAGGGCAATGACCCTGCAAATCGTTTTACAGCGGGGCCCTGATAACGTGCACTAAAAATGATGTCCCCGTTTGGCGATTGCTATGGCCGACTGCATCCCGAGGATGTTAGACAGAATGTACCGATCAACGCGTGTGTCAAACACAAGCGTTATGAAATTACAATACGAGTGTGCGGAATTCATTCAGTTGGGCCCCCACTCCACCCTATATCTGGCTCTAAGATATTAATGATTCAGCAGGTTCTGGTCCAGCAAGTAGATTGGAAATGGGAAGATTTGACTTATTCTGATCAAGCCTCTCTCTGTCCGGGGAAAGAGTACCAGTCAACCCTCATAAATCCCAATCGCCAGAATAAAACGGGTTGCCTCTTCTCCTCCCAACGGAGCTCACAGGATCAGCCACCGACAACACCCCCAACCCCAGCCTCGACCCCTCGCCAGGACATGCCGCTGCGGGGTGGCCGCTGCCTCAATCATATCCACCCCCTCCCCTCCCCTCCCCTCCTCCGTGCGTTGCCATCAACGGCTGAGACAAGGCCCGAGGCTCACCTGTGACACGGCTCGACATCACCACCGCCGCCGTCTTCCCGGGGGATGGGTGAGTGGCCCCTCGGTCTTCCCCCCAAACCCCTCTCTTTAGAAGCGGCGCGGGCTTTTCTGCCGTCCCTGTTTCATCTCCCACGGAGGAGGTGCGGGGAGGGGTGGGTGAACAATAAATGCGAGGAGAGGAGGAAGGGGAGGAGGGGAGGGGGCGGCGTGCGTGTGAAGAACACCTCAAAACAATCAATGGATGAGACTGCCCCTCGGTCAGGCGGCGGCGGCGGCAGCAGCAGCGGCCGCCACGGCTCCTCCTCCTCCTCCCGCCATGATTGCCGCAACCTCTTACGTCGCACTGTCCCATCGCAACCGGACGCTCAACGCAACGCAACGCACAGTGCGCGCGCCAAGCCCCTCCCCTCCCCCCGTCACACCCCCCCTCCCCCATCACCCCGCCCGCTCCCATTGGACGGTGCCCGGCAGCCGGGGGCGGGACTACACGCTCTCTAGCGCCCGCCCCTCCTCGGCGATTGGCCGGCGGCGACGCCCGTCAAAGAACGTCACAGTCCTGCCGCATTCACCACTGCGCCATCGTGGCCCGAAGCGTTCTGGGAATTGTAGTTGTCTGAGTGGGTGGGGGGTAAGGGAAGGCGAAGTTGCCTTTCATCAACACACCGATGCTTTAGGCGAACCTTGCTCCAACGTTGGTAGGGCAAAGCTGGAGTCTTTAAGCTAGAATGTATTAATAGAACACTTAGATAAGAATGGAAGTGAAGAGCAAAAGATTTATGAAAAGAGGTTGACCAGGAGAAAAGATAAAGGGGAGCCAGTAGATGTGGTATATTTAGATTTTCAGGGGTTTTATATTAGGACTTCACTGGAGATTATCGCAGGGAACTGGGATGATTTACTGGCATGGATTGTGAACTGGTTAATGGACAGGATGCAAAATGTGGGAATAAACAAGTCTTTTAGGCTGAAAAAGTTGTAGACCTGAGATGTCTCCCATTATTACTCTATAGAGATACTGTCTATCCCGCTGAGTTACTCCAGTATTTTGCATATTCCTTTGGTTGGTAGGTTACAACAAATAGAACACTGCTAGATTTGGTGCTTGGCTCCTAGCTGTTCATAATCTATAGGAACGATTTGGCCAAGGGGATACAATATAGGTGGTGTTGAGGAAGGAAAGACAATTTAGGACGACTGAGAGATGCCATGTGTGTGGGCAAGAATTTGGCATGGAATTTACTGGGGGGAAATGTGAGGTCATCCATTTTGATGGCAATACAGAAAATAAGATTTTCTTATTTTCTATTTTCAGAAAATAAGATTATTTTCAGAAAATAAGATTTTCTTATTTTCTTCAAACACTGCTATAGAAGAATTTTCCCGAACAGTCTGTGACCCACAGAGCTGTGGCCATAGCGCTGGGGCCGGTAGCGCTATATTTAACCCCCATAGCGCTGCAGCCGGCAGCTCGTTGGTTAAATTACCACGCGATAAGCCGACAGCGCTGTTTAAGCCTTTGCGCGCCAAACCAGCGGCACTTTGTGTATCACCTTTAAGGTGAAACTCATAAAATTCTTAATATAGCCTGGACATAGGGAGGATGCTCGATTCAGGGGGTCACTGTCACAGTAAGAGGGGGGGGGGGGCATTTGGAACCTGGATGAGAAGTTTCTTCGCTCATTTATTTGGAATTCTCTACCTCAGAGGGTTGTGAAGGAATGGACTTGTTTAGAATTTATTGTCAGAGAATTGGCGCTGGAAATGTGGCAAATCATGTACTGCCTCAGTGTTTCCTACTATCTTTACACTCTTGTACTTACAGTGCCTTCTGTAATGTGGACGGAATGTTTCGGACAAAGACCCATCATTTATTTATTTGCCTCCCAACCCCACAATTTGAGATTTGTAATAGAAAAAATCACAGGGGGTTAAAGTTGTCATTGTTAACATTGTCAGATTTTAATAAGGGCAAATAGATCCACAGAGGATGCCATCTCTCTGGCTCTTCGCACTGTCCTGACTCACCTGGAAAGACAGGGCACGTATGTTTGGATGCTCTTCATAGACTATAGCTCTGCCTTCAATACGGTCATCCCCACCAAGCTCACCACCAAACTACACAAGCTAGGCATCAGCTCACCGATATGCGATTGGATCCTGCATTTTCTGACGGAGCAACCGCAGGCAGTGAGACTGGGCCCGCACCTCTCCTCCACTATCACCCTGAGCACCAGCACACCTCAGGGCTGTGTACTGAGCCCCATGCTCTACTCCCTCTTCACACACCACTATGTTCCTGCATTCGACACCAACACCATTGTCAAGTTTGCAGACGACACAACGGTGATCGGGCTGATCACCAACGGTGATGAAACAAAATACAGAGCAGAGGTGCAGAACCTTGCAGACTGGTGCTCACGTAACAACTTGTCACTAAACACCTCCAAGACCAAGGAGCTGATTATCGACTTCAGGAGGTCACAGAATGGGGAATATGCCCCAATCTCCATCTACGGGGACAGTGTGGAGACAGTGTCCAGCTTTAGGTTTCTGGGCACTCACATCTCAGAGGACCTCACATGGTCCACCAACACCGCTGTGCTGGTCAAAAAAGCACAGCAACGACTGTTCTTCCTGAGAACATTGAAAAGGACGGGTCGGCCCCAACAGCTGCTGACAACCTTCTACCGCTGCACGACAGAGAGCATACCAACGTATGGCATCTCTGTGTGGTATCTCAGCTGCACGGAGGCGGAGAGGAGAGCTCTTCAGCGCTTCGTCCACAGAGCGCAGAAGATTATTGGGACACCGCTACCAGCCTTGGAGGGCATCTACCACACACGGTGCCTCAGGAAGGCCGTCAACATCCATGAAGACTCCTCACACCCTTGTAATGGACTGTTCAAACTACTTCCTTCCAGCAGATGTTACAAGGCCTACGCCCGCACCTCCAGACTCAGGAACATCTTCATTCCCAGAACTATAGCGGCTCTGAACCAGCCCTGCTGAGTGCCCCCCACCCCCATGGACTGTCTCCCTCGGATGGTCATGTCGCACAGACACATCTGCACTTTAGTCTGTTTTGACTGTTTTAATGTTCTTTTTACAAACCATGTTCACGGGGTATCTAAATCTAAATTTTATTAGTTATTTAAGTTATGACATCGGATGGAAGCTGCATACCCAAATCTCGTTGCACTTATGTGCAATGACAATAAAATATATTATTATTATTATTATTATTAAAGGCCATTTTTATACGTTTTGGTTACACCATGTAGAAATTACAGCAGTGTTTATAGATAGTCCCCCCATTTCAGGGCACCATAATGTTTGTGACACAACAATGTCATGTAAATGAAAGTAGTCATGTTTAGATTTTGTTGCATATCCTTTGCATGCAATGACTGCTTGAAGTCTGCGATTCATGGACATCATCATTTGCTGGGTGTCTTCTCTGGTGATGCCCTGCCAGGTCTGTATTTCAGCCATCTTTAGCTTATGCTTATTTTGGGGGCTAGTCCCCTTCAGTTTTCTCTTCAGCAAAGAAAAGGCATGCTCAATTGGGTTCAGACTGGGCAATTGACTTGGCCACTCAAGAATTGACAATGTTTTAGCTTTGAAAAATTCCCTTGTTGCTTTAGCAGTATGTTTGGGATCACTGGAGGTTTGAGGTATTTGTTTGAACGTGAGCAGGTAGGATGTGTCTATACACTTCAGAATTCATTATGCTACTACCATCAGCAGTTGTATCATCAATGAAGATAAGTGAACCAGTACCTTCAGCAGCCATACATGCCCAGACCATAACACCCCCACCACCGTGTTTCACAGATGAGGTGGTATGCTTTGGATCTTGGGCATTTCCTTCTCTCCTCCATACTTTGCTCTAGCCATCACTCTGATATGTTAATCTTCATCACATCTGCCCACAAGACCTTTTTCCAGATCTGTGGTTGTTCTTTTAAGTACTTCTTGGCAAACTGCAATCCAGCCATCCTATTTTTGCGGCTAACCGATGGTTTGCATCTTGCAGTGTAGCCTCTGTATTTCTGTTCATGAAGTCTTCTGTGGACAGTGGTCATTGACAAATCCACACCTGACTCCTGAAGAGTGTTTCTGATCTGTCGGACAGGTGTTTGGGGATTTTTCTTTATTATAGAGAAAATTCTTCTGTCATCAGCTGTGGAGGTCTTCCTTGGCCTGTCAGTCCCTTTGCGATTAGTAAGCTCACCAGTGCTCTCTTTCTTCTTAATGATGTTCCAAACAGTTGATTTTGGTAAGCCTAAGGTTTTCTGATGTCTCTAACCGTTTTATTCTTGTCTGTCAATGGTTTAATTGACTTTCATTGGCACAACATTGGTCCTCATGTTGACAAACAGCAATAAAAGTTTCCAAAGGTGATGGAAAGACTGGAGGAAAGACTAGGTGCTGTGAGCTCTCTTATACCTGCACTAAGGAGGCATTTAAACACTCCTGAGCAATTGTGTCCCAAACATTATGGTGCCCTGAAATGGGGGGGACTATGTATAAACACAGCTGCAATTTCTACATGGTGAAACCAAAATGTATCAAAATGGCCGTTAGGCTATAAAGTCGGTGTTATGGTCTGCGTTGAAGAGGAGTGAGGTATTGCCTGCTGAGGCAGACAGTCCTCTAGCTTCTACACGGCCTGGTCAGGAAATGGGGGACCTCATTCGATTGAGGGAGTTAGAGCTTGAAATGAAAAAGGAGGAGCTGGCAATGAAAAAGGAGTAGAGAGAAAGAGCTCATGCTCCAATTAGAGCTTGAAATGAATAAGGAGGAGATGGCCTTAAGAGAGAAAGAGCTTGAGATTAAACACCTCAAGATACTGGAGAAGGAATTGAATGCCTCCCGAGTTGCTTCTGGGTAAAGGGAGTTTGATATGAGCAAGAACATCCGCCTGGTTCCCCCGTTTAATGAGAAGGATGTGGACAAGTATTTCGCAGTGTTTGAACGGGTGGCTTCGTCCTTGAAGTGGCCTAGGGACATGTGGTCCTTGCTCTTGCAGTGTGCCCTTGTGGGTAAAGCACGGGAGGTGTACTCTTTATCTCTTGACAACAGTCGGGACTATGAGTGTGTGAAGTCTACGGTATTAAGGGCTTATGAATTAGTTCCAGAGGCGTACCGGCAGAAGTTCCAGCGCTTTAGGAAGTTTGATAGTCAGACTTATGTGGAGTTTGCTTGGGAGAAGGAGGCACTTTTTGACAGGTGGTGCGCTTCTCAAGGAGTGAAGGATTTTAAGCTGCTGCGGGCCTTGATGATTATGGAAGACTTTAAGAACTGTCTCCCTGAGAGGGTTGCTACTTACCTTAATGAGCAGAAGGTGACGGAGGTGTCTAAGGCCGCAGTGTTAGCAGATGAGTATGTATTGACTCATAAAACTGAGTTTGTTGGGCGATATCGCAGCATAAGGAGCAGAACATCAAGGTTCTGCAACAGCTTCTTCCCACGAGCCATCAGACTCCTGAATGTCATGTAATGGGCTGCCACCATTGTCTATTTATCCTTTTCATCCATGCCTATCCTTCTGTTAATTTATTGTGTGGCACAGGGAGCCAAATGCAATGTAATTTCATTTGGAACTGCATATATCAATGTATTTCTAAATGACAATAAAGTTTGTTTGACTTGACTTGATCCTATAGTTTTGGTGCGCGGCGGGTTAATCGTGGTGGTGTCACCGGTGGCAGTGTCAAAGCTGTTTCTGTGCCTGCAAGTGTCAGCACAGTGATACAGGGGGAGGTCCGAGCTGATACGGTTGACGGAGATCTCAGGACTAAGGAAGGTCCTGTGTGCTACTATTGTAAAGGGAGCGCGCACATCTTAAAGTCGTGTCCCGTCCTGCACAAGAAAAATGCAAAGCCGTGGTTTTTGTGGGTACACAAAAAGCACCCGTGGTTCCTGGGATGTCTGCGTCTGATGAGTGTAGTAATTATTCTGCGTTCATCACGAAAGGTTTTGTTTCTCTAGAGGATGGGGGTCATAGAGTTCCAGTATCCATCTTGCGTGATACTGGTGCTACTCAGTCCTTTATATTGGATAGTGTACTGCCGTTTTCTGAGGAGGTATCGGTTGGGTCCAGTGTCCCTGTGGTAGGATTTGGGTTGGAGGACATGGTAGTGCCTTTGCATACCGTGAGTCTCGAGTCCGAGTTGGTTTCAGGCCGGGTAATTGTTGGGTTACAGCCGTGTTTTCCTGTTGCGGGAGTTTCTGTGATTTTGGGGAATGACTTGGCAGGAGGTAGAGTTTTCATTATTCCTGAGGTGACGGCTATTCCAGTGGTGCAGAGTCCTGATAGATTGGCTATGCAGCATCCGACGGTCTTCACATCTTGTGCTGTCACGAGGGCTATGGCTAAGAGCCAGGCAAAGTTTGAAGATGTAGTGGACCTGAGGGAGAGCATTTTTGGGGATCAGGATGATGGATCCTGTGTTGTGAAGGGTGTTTCTACATCTCAAGATGGGGTCTTCTCTGAAAATGTGTCGGTGTCACTGTCACGTGACCGTCTGGTTGAGGAGCAAAAGACTGATCCAGGTTTATCGGATCTGTTCGACTGCGTGGTGCCTGAGGGGGATATGGATTCCACAGCAAAGGGGTATTTTCTGAGGAATGGCTTACTGATGCGAAAGTGGTCTCCCTTGGATATGTCAGGGCATGATGATTGGAGCGTGGTTGATCAGATTGTGATACCTCGTCGGTATAGGGACGAAATACTCAGTTTGGCTCATGATGGACCTCTGGGTGGACATTTGGGGGTCAATAAGACGTATGACCGTATCTTACGGAATTTTTTTTGGCCAGGGTTGAAAAAGGACGTGAAGCAGCACTGTAGGTGTTGTCACATTTGCCAGGTGGCAGGAAAGCCGAACCAATCAATTGTTCCTGCGCCTTTATATCCAATCCCTGTGGTCGGGGAGCCGTTTGCACGGATTCTAGTTGATTGTGTGGGTCCCCTACCTCGGACAAGGGTGGGCAACAAGTTTTTATTGACAATTATGTGTGCGTCTACCCGTTTCCGTAGGTGGTCCCTTTGTGTAACATTACTGCCCCTGCCATTGTGAAGTCTCTCACTAAGTTTTTTTCGTTGTTCGGTTTGCCCAAGGTTGTGCAGAGTGACCAAGGTTCCAACTTCATGTCAAAGGTTTTTGGTCAGCTAATGAAGTTGTTGGATATTGAGCATTGTTACTCCAGTGCGTATGATCCTGAGAGCCAGGGAGCTCTCGAGCACTTTCACCAGACTTTGAAATCTATGTTGAGGACTTACTGCCTGGAGTTTGAAAAAGACTGGGATGAGGGGGTTCATCTAGTTATGTTTGCGGTGCGTGAGGTCATGCAGGAGTCTTCAGGGTTCAGTCCTGCTGACCTGGTGTTCACGCATACTGTTTGTGGTCCGTTGAGGGTCCTGAAGGAGAAATGGTTGCAGGAGAATTCAAAACGTAATATTTTAGACCACGTCTGTACTTTTAGGTCTAGACTGCGGAGGGCATGCGAACTGGCAATAGGTAATCTTGCTACTGCTCAGTCTAG
The DNA here is from genome assembly GCA_963514005.1 of Raja brachyura. Next base: position 68,009,247 of record OY740789.1, on the reverse strand, counting down.
GATGAAGGGCTGGTTCGACAGGAAGGCTTCAAGTAGGAATTTTTCTCCAGGTGACAAGGTCCTGGTGTTGTTGCCTATTCCTGGTTCCAGTCTGCAGGCTCGGTTTCGTGGTCCCTATCAGGTTGTTAAGAAGGTTGGTGCAAGGGATTACGTTATTGGTACTCCTGATCGGAGGCGTAAGACTCAGCTCTGTCATGTCAACATGCTGAAGCAGTACCATAAGCAGGAGCATGTACGGGTTGATGGGGAGGAGCTGTGTCCTTCGGTTTTGTCTAAGCCAGTTTTGGCTGTAGCAGTGTTGCCCCCTGACACGGGTGGTGATGTGGGTGAGGCACGGTTGTCTGTGGCAGTGATGCAGGGAAAACTGTGCAACTCTGAAGCTTTGGAGTCGCTTCCCTTGCGGTTGTCTCATTTGTCTGGAAGTCAGCGGGAAGATCTGCTTGCTTTGGTGGGGTCAAATGGGTCACTGTTCTCGGATGTGCCTTCTCAGACGTCTGTGCTGCAGCATGACATTGACGTGGCCGGTGCTGCACCAATTAAACAGCATCCGTATCGGGTCAACCCTGACAAGCGTCATCGCCTAAGAGGTCAGGTTGACTATATGCTGCAGCATGCAATTGCTGAACCTAGTTGTAGTCCGTGTCTACTGGTTACGAAGGCTAATGGGAAGGACAGGTTTTGCACGGACTTTCGGAAGGTGAATGGTGTAACTAAGCCGGATTACTATCCTCTTCCACGGATGGAGGATTGAGTGGATCATGTGGGAAGTGCATCTTTTGTGTCTAAGTTGGACTTGCTAAAAGGGTATTGGCAAGTTCCTTTCACTAGGCGGGCGAGGGAGATCTCAGCATTCGCTACGCCTGATAACCTTCTTCAGTACACGGTAATGGCATTTGGAATGCACAATGCGCCGGCAACCTTCCAACGGTTAGAGAACATGGTATTGTCTGGTTTGTCCATCTGTGAAGCATACCTTGATGATTTAGTTGTGTGCTCCAGGTCTTGGATCGAACACATTGGTCATCTGAAGGAGGTATTTTGTCGTCTAACGGAGACAAACCTAACGATCAATCTGGGGAAGTGTGAGTTTGGCCAGGCCACGGTGACGTATCTGGGTAAGATGGTGGGCCAGGGTCAGGTTTGCGCTCTCGAGGACAAGGTGGGACGTATTGTCGCATTTCCTGATCCAACATCTAGGACTGAACTCCGTAGGTATCTGGCTATGGTTGGGTACTATAGGGGGTTCTGTCCAAACTTCTCTGCAGTGGCTGCTCCTTTGACGGATTTGCTGAGTCCGAAGGTAGCTTTTGTGTGGTCCGCTGAGTGTCAACAAGCCTTTGATCATACTAAAGATCTTCTGGTGCGCGCACCTGTGCTTGCGGCACCTGATTTTGAGCGTCCATTTAAGCTGGCAGTGGATGCTAATGATTGTGCGGTTGGTGGGGTTCTTATACAGGATGATTCAGATGGGGTGGGGCATCCAGTTTTGTACTTCTCTAAGAAGTTTAATCCCTATCAGAGGTGGTACTCCACCATTGAGAAAGAAACCCTTGCTGTGTTAATGTCTCTGAGTCATTTCGAGGTTTATGTGGGCTCCTCGAATGTCCGTCATCGTATTCACGGATCATAACCCTTTGGTTTTTTTGCAGAACATGAAGAATAAAAACCGGCGGTTAATGAGCTGGAGTTGGCAGCTACAAGAATACAACCTGGAGTTCAGGCACATCAGGGGCAAGGATAATATCTTGGCTGACGCCTTGTCGCGCCAGTAGTGTTTTAGTACTGAATAGTTTCTTCCGAAGCTTATTCAGTATCTTTGGGTGGGGGTGTTAGGCGCTTCTCCCCTTTCCCCCTTCCCCCTTCCCCCCCCCTCCTGGTGAATGCTATGCTCTTACCTTTTCTGTTTCTCTCCTGAGTGCAGGCCCCATGGCTGGGAGTCAGGAATCAAGGGGTTAAGAGCTCCTGTACCCGATTGGCCAAGCTGCGTCAGGTGACCGGTGACTCATCGGAAGCTTAAATAGCAGAAGATCCCAGAATTCTCTCTCTTCGCCGACCCTGACAAGTGAACAGGCTGCCGATCTGAGCTGCAGGAGGCCTGGCCACATGGCATAGAACTTTGTGTATTGTTACCTATATTTGTCATTTAATGTTGTATTGGGACGGATAAGGGCTGACCTGAGGGTTTTCGTGTATTTTGTTGCAGGGTTATCTCTATTTAGGCAGGATTAGAGACTCCAGTTCGATGGTCCATTGCGAGGCTGGCTGGAGCACTGTTATATTTATTTGTTAGTCGATTCTTGTCCCTGACTGTGTTGTTTAAATCAGGTTCGGGTTTTTGTCTTTTAACAAAATTAAAAACTATTTTCTTAAACTTGAACTTGGTTTTTGATTATGTTACGCGACTTTGTGGTACCTGCCTTCGGGAGTCATAACAATGGCCTTTAATAAAATCTGACAATGTGCACTTTAACCACATGTGTTTTTTTTTCTATTACAAATCTCAAATTGTGGAGTACAGTGGAAAATAAAGAAATGATGGGTCTTTGTCCCAAACATTATGGAGGGCTTATGTATAATAAGATTTTTACTGAACTCTATGCAAAAAAACAAATTTCACTGTACATGCAACACTAAAGTACCGCTGAACAATTGAGCTGCAGGATTAAACCATCAAACTGCAATTTTATAGACCCCTGGTTAAGACCACACCCAGAGTACTATGCACAGGTTTGGTCTCCTTACCAACTGAGAGATAACCCTGGTGTAGAAACAATGGAGAGAGGAATAAAGAGACTGGTTAAGAGATGGCAGAGCAGGAGAGTGATATAGAAGTAGAGGATTAGCCATGATGGATGCATAGTGGAGAAGGCTCATTGGGCCAGATGGCTGTCTACTTTGGCTATTTCTTATTTTTTGATGTTAACACAATAATCTTCCAAAGGACACAAGATTAAAGCACAGGTCATTATAAAGTGTGCCCATCAACATTATTCTATTGCTATTTCAGCGACATGGAGAGAAAATTGGTTGGCAGACAGCAAACAAAGAGTAGGGATTAATGGGTCCCTTTCAGAATGGCAGGCAGTGACTAGAGGGGTACCGCAAGGCTCGGTGGTGGGACCGCAGCTATTTACAATATATATTAATGATTTAGATGAAGGGATAACATAACTTTCATGTTCGTTTTCTAGGTCTGCACAAAACTTGAGAGTCTTTAATTTACAACAGAAGTCTTTAATGTTTCACTCAATGCTGGCAGCAAGACCAGTGACAATGGCTGCCTGCATACTGTCTACAGACAGGATAAATTATATACAAAACATCTCCCATTGTCCAATGCAGCGCCACCTGCTGCATGGGAGGAGCAACGGGTCCTCACAGTCCACCAAACATCACATTCCCCCTTTCCAGCTTGAACGTCTCCATTTGGCTGGACCTCGCTTCACTCTTTTTTCCAGCCTTTTTTGCGTTTCACAACTCTTGCTAAAGGCTCAGAATCAACAGTTTTCCTCAGTGTTCTCTTTTGAAGAGATATTAGTATTTGCTTTACCATTTACCAAATACCATAGTATTTGCTGTTCTTTTTCCACTTGGCTGTAGTTTTTCTCGGCGGTCGTCAGCGTTTTGGATGCGAACACGATTGGTTCTTGCCATTCGGCGCTGTTTCTGAGATTACAGCTCCATGACCATGGCTATGCATCGGCGGCCAGCGAGATCAGCTTCGATGGATCATCGTGGACCAAACGCGTCTTCTGGGTGAGCATCTCCTTCAACCTGGTGACTGCATGGTCACACTCTTTGGACCAGTGCCATTCGACGTCCTGTTTTCGCAGGTTGTTCACCATTCTGACCATGTTGCAATCCATGGTAGATGACAATGCCATAGTTGATCCATTGTAGATCAAGGCGTGGCAAGCTTGAAAGTGTGGATCCAGTCGATGGTGCACAGGGATGTACCTTCTTTACCAATGACGATCAGTGGCAACATCTGTGTCATACCATTACAGGAAACAGCGACAGTGCATTTTCCTTTCGTGGGAATGGGCTGTAGTCTATATTGAAAAAGCGGATGTTGGCTGGTGTCAGTTTCGGTGATTCGATCCTCTCCCAGATGTCCTGACCCACTAGCGACATAGCCGCACAGTGTCCACCTGGAACTGTAGATCGACGTTCGAGACCCGCAGCGAAATCCTCGTCTTGTCGGTGATCGTAGACACACCAAGCACTTCAATAGGAAAGGACTCCGCGATTTGATCGACTGTATTTTGTGCCTTCTTGCCCTTTTGCAGCTTTCCCACGGATTGACACACTGCCTGGAGATGACCTTTTTGGTAACAGGCATAACAAACGGACTTGATATACGGGCGCTCACGGTGATGATGAGCAGTCGAGCCGCACCGGTAACAGGGTTTCGATCCTCCCCCCACAGGGGAATGGCTCTTCTGAATCTGTCCCACCTTCTCCAGAGTTGCTCTGGGTCGATCAAGTGGTTTCTGGTGTTGTGGAATCTGGCATTGCAGACAAGAGGACGAACTGTATGCACCTCCTGAGGGAGCTGTGACGCTGTTTCGCTGGCCATTTTGTGCAGTTCTTTACTTAGCAGCTCGGCCATCTAAGTACACTGCAGCACATTCTTCAATGAGGCATCCGATTCCTTGAGAATCGCCTGCTGGATGAATGCGCGCCTGCAGCACATGACCAGTCTATCCCGCAACGCATTGTCTTGGCACTTTTTGCAGCATTGAGCTTTAAAATCACATGCCTCTGCCTTGGTGCGAAGTTCGGCAAGAAATTCGGTAATCGATTGCCCTTCCTGTTGCACCTTTTTTAGCTGCAAAGCCATTGTGATTTCAGCATATGCGGCTTCAGTTACTTCTTCTGTAAGTACATTTTAAAGCAGTGCAAAAGTGCACCAGACTGATTCCTGGGATGGCAGGACTTTCATATGAAGAAAGACTTGATAGACTCGGCTTGTACTCGCTACAATTTAGAAGATTGAGGGGGGATCTTATAGAAACTTACAAAATTCTTACGGGGTTGGACAGGCTAGATGCAGGAAGATTGTTCCCGATGTTGCGGAGGTCCAGAACAAGGGGTCACAGTCTAAGGATAAGGGGGAATTCCTTTAAGACCGAGATGAGGAAAACATTTTTCACACAGGGAGTGGTGAGTCTCTGGAATTCTCTGCCACAGAAGGTAGTTGAGGCCAGTTCATTGGCTATATTTAAGAGGGAGTTAGATGTGGCCCTTGTGGCTAAAGGGATCAGGGGGTATGGAGGGAAGGCAGGTACGGGATACTGAGTTGGATGATCAGCCATGATCATATTGAATGGCGGTGCAGGCTCGGAGGGCCGAATGGCCTACTCCTGCACCTATTTTCTATGTTTCTATGTTTCTGGAGACATCGACAAACACAAGAGAGCCTTCATCCTCTGGTCAGTTGTTGATAAGGCTAAATTATGTTAAATATATAAGAAAAGCTTACAGCTTATATTTAGTCTCAAATTAGGCTTTTCTCCAGTAGAATAATACAGAAAGGCAAGTCAGGTATTGAGATAATGAATGACTTTAAAATGCATCTAGTATTTGGTGAGAAAGGAAGCCAGATTAATCTCAGTAAGAGGTATTGGGACAAATGTCCGATGTTTATGAGGGAGGAGGTGACGAGAGAGGAAGTTAGATTGGTCCCAGTAAGGGGCAATGACAAATGGCTGAAGCCTTTGATGTGACGAGACCAGGCAGGCGCATCCTGTAGTGATCTTTATTCTTGGTACCTCTGACCATGACTAATGTTTGTGGAATGTGCTAAGGTGACAAAAAAAAACACTATATAATACGATGTAATTCTGTTGTTCGAGGAAGTGGGCTAAGGGCTGTGAAGTGACTGTATTGCTCACTTGACTAGAGTTCTCGCTCCCTTCCATCGGCCGATAATAAGTAAAGTTTTGAACTGGTCTACCAAACCGTTTGTGTGTTGTCTGTTTATTAAGAAGTGAACCTGGTTAGTTGTGTGATAGAAGTAACTTTTTTTCATTGGCGTAGTCATCAGGCCTCGGTGGGACCCCATCAACAGCTGACTGTGCAAGTGGTTGCAGAGGTTGCCGGGATTGGAAGGGAGATAACTGAGCTCTATCGGCACCCTTGTATGACCGACTCCCTCGAAACTCCCATTAGATTAGATTTTATTACTTGTCATTCGAACCTCAGAGAGGCTCAAATGAAACTGTTTCTACAGCCATACAAACAAAACAATTCCTACACGACACACAAACAATTCAATTTACAGAAAACATCCATCACAGTGAATCTCCTCCTCACTGTGATGGAAGGCAAGGTCTTCTCTCTCCCCTGCACCATTTCTCATCAGATGTTGAATTAGTTCCCTGCCGAGGTTCTTAGATACTGTAGAAAATCACATACACAATTCCTTCTTAAAAATAAACACAAGCTCTCCTTAAAAAATACATGCACAAAGCCCAATTGGTCTTACCTTTGTCTAAGACCAATTGGGCTTTGTGTATGTATTTTTTAAGAACTGCTTGTGTTTATTTTTAAGAAGGAATTATGTATGTGATTTTAAGAAGGGTTTGTGTATATTTTTAAGGAGGAATTGAGCGGTTTCTCTCTTTTTTTCTATCTATTTGTTTTCTCTCTTTCTCTCTCTCTTTCTATTCTCTCTTTGTTTTCTCTTTCTCTCTCTCTTACCTTAAGGGTAAGGGCTCGTCGGCCTTGTTGAGACATCCGTAGTTTGTCGGGTTGAGATACAGGGGACTAGGTGTGCCTGGCTTATTGAGACATCCGAGGTTGTCGGGTTGAGAACTAAGTGGCGTTTTTAAAAGAGTTAAGTAGTCTGCCAAGTTGCGAAACTGGGGTCTCGATTAGCGGGTCAGACTGGCTGAGATACTTGGAACATTTTATTTTAAGGGATAAGGATTTGTTTTTTTTAAAGAGGGGAATTGAGAATTCTGTTTTTTCTCTTTCTCTCTTTCTCTTTCTCTTTTTCTCTATCTATCTATGGGGAATGCTCTGGATGACAGTCCAATATATGTGTTATTTGAATCCTAAGTATAATAAGGAATTTAGAATGGTAAGTTACAAGTTGACCAAACGGTTAGGGGATGAAGCCCGGCCGGTTGGGGGCACCTGGAATGTAGAGACAATTATATGGAAAAGGAAGGTAGGAAAGGAATGAAAGGAAGGAATAGAGTTAAGAAACAAGGATAGCATTATGAAAGGATGGAAAGTATTGTAACTAGAATGCCAGTGAGCAGAGGAACAAGGATAAAGAATTAAAAGACAGGCAGGAGGTGAGAAACAGGTGATGGTTAGTAAAAATAAACCCAGTACTGGTAAATCCTCTGGAGGAGACTTCATGTCTGGCACGACAACCCTGTTTGGTAGTGAAGATGAGGAGTTAGATAATCTTGGGAGATGTCCACCTCCGTACGTCCCCACAGTAGCGATGGCATCCTTACCTGTGGCAGCTCCATCAGTGATAACCCTATACCTTGAAGTTCTGACCTTACAAAGCTCCCCAGATCTGGGAGCATGGGAATTCCTTTCTGTGCGTAATTTGCATAAGGCATTGATGCCACCAGAACAGCTGGCCATTATTAAATGTGCTGCACACACTGGTGCTGGGGACCCTGTAACAAAAGGCAATGAGTTTGCCAATAGTGTATCCAAAAAAGCAGCCTGTACTTCCAAATGCGTAGTGACATCTGGTAAACAGATGCTGGCAAATAGAATGTTCCTGGCAGATATGAGGGAGGTATGTACATTACAGAGGGACGCCTCTCATATATAAAAATAACTATGGAAACAAGAGGGCTGTGCCATTGATTCGGCTCACCCCGCTTGGACAAGTTGGTGTATACGATGCATTTTTACTCGTCTTACTAATATATTCACTTCCTTACCCATGCTGGAAAGGAGGGAATGATAAGGATGACAAAGGAAAAGTGGTGGCACCCGAGAATTAGGCAAGAGGCACAGAAGCAGGCCTCTTAATGTAAAATTTGCCAACGAAGTAATCCAGGCAAACCAATTAAGGTACCCTCAGGGGTGACGCCAATGTCATCACGACCGTTTGAATGCATACAGATTCATTTTATTGAAATGCCAAGGGCCCAATGTTATAACTATTGCTTAGTGATTTTAGATTTATTTAGCAGGTGGATTGAAGCTCTACCAACCACTAATAATACTGCTGAAACTACAGTAACATTGTTGTTAAGAGAAGTTGGTCTACCTACTGTCATAAGCTCGGACAATGGTCCCCATTTTATTGCCACTATTAATAAGGAAATATGTGCACATTATAATATCCGACAGCAATTTCACTGTGTACACCACCCACAGGCATCTGGGATGGTGGAAAGAGCCAATGGGGCATTGCAAAACAAAATTCCCCCAGTGGAATCCTTTTTCTGACAAGCAACTATGTTATTAAAAAATTGGCGATGAAGGAAAATTTTGTGGAGAAATGAGGATAGGGTAGGGAGACTGGAAAGTCACAAGGAGTCTGACTAATGATCTGGATCAATGTCCAATTAGGGTTAGGTAACCAGGATTCTGGTAAACAGAAGTTTTGTCAGAAAAAGGGAAAGTAAATTACAAAGAGACATCTTTGAAAATGAAATATTATATGTACTGCTTGTAAAACAAGGTTTTTGTATGTGGAATGTGTGAAATTTGAAGCAATGAGCAAATGTGTGTGAGTCCCTTTAAGAACAGTTTGTCCTTTAAAATGCAAATGAACAGACAGGTTATGGTGTGTCCCTTTAAGACACTGAATGGGGGGCGGAGTAATGATAAAACGTGTTGGTTGTCATAAATCTTTTGAGCCAAGCTCAAAAAGAGACTCATCCCGATTAAAGTGTTAATTGAGATTGGAAATGTCACAGTTACAGAGAAAAAGGAAATGTATTATTGATTACTGATTCTGAGTGAGTTCTTTTGGGAAAGATTGTTTTGATGTGATAACAGAGGTTGGCCTTTAAAAGGTGGATGAAGCAAGATTACTGTCTGCAGACAAACAAAGGTGTTGAAGCATGTGCTGTGTAAGGGAAATGAATGTACATGTAAAATTGTCTTATGGCTTACAAAAGGGGGTTTGAGGGAACTCACAATGAGGGATAAAAGGTGAGAAGATAAGTAGATTGGGGAAGAGAACATATTTGGAGAATTTAATATTTAGGTGGGGAGAGCGTCTTTGGGTATAATCGGATTAAAGAATAAGTTACAGGAAAGTATCTTTTTTTCATTGTAATTGCCTTACTTTCAAAATAAAACTCAGCGTGCATTAAATACGACGACCACCTTTCTTGCTCGGGATTGAAACGATTGAATTACCGAGATATGTTAGTTTGAGTTCGTTTTTTTTTCGAAAACTAAAAATAGGCTCTTATAGAAACATAGAAAATAGGTGTAGGAGGAGGCCATTCGGCCCTTCGAGCCAGCACCGCCATTCATTGTGATCATGGCTCATCGGCCCTAATCAAAACCTGTGCCTGCCCCAAGAGCTCCATCTAACTCTCTCTTAAATCCATCCAGTGATTTGGCCTCCACTGCCCGCTGTAGCAGGGAATTCCACAATTCACAACTCTCTGGGTGAAAAAGTTTTTTCTCACCTCAGCCTTAAATGGCCTCCCCTTTATTCAAAGACTATGACCCCTGGTTCTGGACTCGCCCGCCATTGGGAAATTTTTCCTGCATCTAGCTTGTCCAAACCTTTTATAATTTTATACGTTTCTACAAGATCCCCCCTCATCCTTGTCAACTCCAGTGAATACAAGCCTAGTCTTTTCAATCTTTCCTCATATGACAGTCCCGCCATCCCGGGATCAATCTTAGGAACCTACAGTGCACTGCCTCAAGTACAAGGATGTCCTTCCTCAAATTAGGAGACCCAAACTGTACACAATACTCCAGATGTGGTCTTACCAGAGCCCTATATGACTGCAGAAGAATCTCTTTATTCCTACACTGAAATCCTCTTGTTATGAAGGCCAACATTCCATTAGCTTTCTTCACTGCCTGCTGTACCTGCACACCAACTTTCAGTGACTGGTGTACAAGGACACCCAGGTCTCGCTGCACCTCCCCCTTACCTAACCTAACCCCATTTAGATAATAATCTGCCCCCTTGATTTTGCTGCCAAAGTGGAAAACCTCACATTTATCTATATTATACTGCATTTCCCACGCATCTGCCCACTCACTCAACCTGTCCAGGTCACCCTGCAACCACCTAACATCCTCTTCACAGTTCATGCTGCCACCAAGCTTTGTGTCATCCACAAACTTGCTAGTGTTGTTCCTAATTCGCTCTTCCAAATCATTAATATATATGGTAAACAGTTGTGGCCCCAACACCGAGCCTTGCGGCACTCCGCTCGCCACTGCCTGCCATTCTGAAAAGGACCCGTTCACTCCTACTCTTTGCTTCCTGTCTGCCAACCAATTTTCTATCCGTGTCAACACCCTACCCCCAATACCATGTGCTCTAATTTTAGTCACCAGTCTCCCGTACGGGACCTTATCAAAGGCTTTCTGAAAGTCTAGATACACTACATCCACTGGCTCCCCTTCATCCATTTTACTTGTCACATCCTCAAAAAATTTGAGAAAATTAGTCAAGCATGATTTCCCTTTCATAAATCCATGTTGACTTGGACTAATCCTTTTACTGCTATCCAAATGTCCCATTACTACCTCTTTAATAATTGACTCCAGCATATTTCCCACCACCGAAGTCAGGCTAACTGGTCTGTAATTCCCCTTTTCTCTTTCGCTACTTTCTTGAAAAGTGGGCTAACATTAGCTATCCTCCAATCCACAGGAACTGATCCTGTATCTATTGAACATTGGAAAATGATCACCAATACATCCACTATTTCTAGAGCCACATCCCTGAGGCCCCTGGGATGCAGACCATCCGTCCCAGGGGATTTATCATATTTCAGTCCCATTAGTCTACCCAATACTATTTCTCGCCTAATGAAAATTTCTTTCAGTTCCTCTACCCCCTTAGATCCTCTGTCCTCCAGTGCATCTGGGAGATTGCTTGTGTCTTCCTTAGTGAAGACAGATCCAAAGTACCTGTTCAACTCTTCTGCCATTCCCTTGTTACCCATAATAATTTCACCCATGTCTGGGTTCAGGGGACCCACATTTGACTTTGCTACTCTTTTTCCCTCAACATATCTAAAGAAGCTTTTACTGTCCTTCTTTATATTCCTGGCCAGCTTCAACTCGTACTTCATCTTTTCAGCCCGTATTGCCCGTTTTGTTTCCTTCTGTTGTCCTATGAAAGTTTCCCAATCCTCTGGCTTCCGGCTACCCTTTGCTGTGTTATATATCTTTTCTTTTACTTTTATTCTATCCCTAACTTCTCTTGTCAGCCACGGTTGCCTCCTACTCCCCTTAGAATCTTTCTTCCTTTTTGGAATGAAATGATCCTGCATCTTCCGGATTATGCCCAGAAATTCCTGCCATTGCTGTTCCACCATAATTCCTGCTAGGATCCCTTTCCAGCCTACCTTGGCCAGCCCCTCTCTCATGCCTTCATAGTCCCCTTTGTTCAACTGCATCACTGACACTTCCGATTTAAACTTCTCCTTCTCAAATTTCAGATTTGAGTCTTTGGACGCAATCCGAAGAATCCCACTATTTCGTGTTTGTTTTCTAGGTCTGCATAAAACTTGAGAGTCTTTAGTTTTCAACAGAAGTCTTTAATGATTCACTGAATGCTGGCAGCAAGACAAGTGACATTGGCTGCCCACATACTGTCTACAGACAGGATAAACTATGTACAAAACAACCCCCTTTGTCCTGTGCAGCGCCACCTGCTGCACGGGAGGAGCAACGGGTCATCCCACCCCACACAGTCCACCAAACATCACAGTAACATTAGCAAATTTGCAGATGACACAAAACTGGGTGGCAGTGTGAACTGTAAGGAGGATGCTATGAGCATGCAGTGTGACTTGGACAGGTTGGGTGAGTGGGAAAATGCATGGTAGATGCAGTTTAATGTGGATAAATGTGAGGTTATCCACTCTGGTAGCAAAAACAGGAAGGAAGATTATTAAAATAATGTCAAGTTGGGAAAAAGGGAAGTACAACGGGATCTGGGGGTCCTTGTTCATCAGTCAATGAAAGTAACCATGCAGGTACAGCAGGCAGTGAAGAAAGGCCAAAAGACCTATTTCTGAGTTTTGCTTTTATAATAAATTCCTAAATTAACATATAAGGCTGCAAAATGGGGTGTTTTACACCTTAAGACGATTTGATCTGATGCAAATTTACATAACTGCTGGGAAAACTGATAAACATTTGGAAGAAAAAGTTGCCACAACTCTCACGTCCTCCAGCAGACAAGCACAGGCCCAAAGGCAACTCTGAACAAAAGTCACTTTCTTTACAGAGTTTGGACAAGACAAAATGGTGCTCTATTTTGTCAGATCCAGGTTAAAACAGAATGAATGGTTCAGTGGAGAACATGAGGACATGAACTTAATAGCTCAATCGTTACTTTATTGTCACATCTACCTAAATACAGTGAAATGCCTTGTTTTGCATATAATCCATTAAAATCACACTGTACATAAGCACAATCATCCTTAAGTAAAAGAGTGCTACGAATGTAATGTGTAAAAAAATATATTTTTTCCGAGGCAGTACACAAGAGCCACGTTTCTAGTTCTTAAAATTAGAGTCTCATCTTTGCCTTAAAGTGGTCGTTGTCCTGTCTGGACTAATTATGTTGGGGTCGGCGATGATATTGGTGCCTTCTCCCGTCGCTCCGTGAAGCTGTTGTGGGTCGTGCCTGTGCTGCGGGCTTATCCAACTTCTGTGGGAACTCCAGCGGTGTTTGATCTACGTGATGCCCCGGATGCTCTAGGGCCTCTGGCAGCCTATTCCATATCACCTCAACTTGCCACCACTGCAAACATCCCATCTCTCACCTCCCACACCCAACGCTCTGCTTCCTTTTGCCGAGATTGCTTCTCAGGCCTCAGGCAAGATTCAAGATCCAAGAGACATTGTGTGGCATCTCAGCTGCACGGAGGCGGAGAGGAGAGCTCTTCAGCGGGTCGTCCACAGAGCGCAGAAGATAATTTGGACACAGCTACCAGCCTTGGAGGGCATCTACAATACGCAGTGCCTCAGGAAGGCCATCAGCATTCATAAAGACTCCTGACACCCTTGCAATACTCTGTTCGAGCTTCTACCATTCGGCCTTCTACGTCCGCATCTCCATACTTAGGAACAGCTTCAACCCCAGAGCTATAGCGGCTCTGTACCGGTCATGCTGAGTGTCCCCCCCCCATGAACTGTCTCCCTCGGATGGTCACGTCGCACATCATCCCAGCACAGACCTATTTACACTTTATACTGCTTTAACTGGTTTTTTTAATCTTGTTTCTCTGGGTGTCTAAAATTTTAGCTAATTAAGTTATTACATCGGATGGAAGTTGCATTCCAAATCTCGTTGTACCTCTGTGCAATGACAATAAAGATATATTATTATTATTATTGTCACGTACCAAATGGTACAGTGAAATTTGGGGTCACCATACCGCAATACGAATTTTAAAAAAAGAATAAAACACAATAGTATTTTAACATTAACTTCCCCTGCACAGCGGAAAAATCTTTTACACAGCAATTGGTGATGACATACAATCCACAGGGGTGCTGGAGGTGATCAATAATTTCAAAGGATATTAGATAAGCACTAGACCGCATCAGTGGATAAAAAGAGCTAATGTTCATCGGAACTGGGACGTTCCCAGAGTCCTGGTCAATATTCATCCCTCAGTCAACAGCGCTGAGAGAAACGCTATCTAGTCGTCCTTGTATTGTTTGTATACTGGCTGCTGGTCCATCCCATCAGCTTCTACACCTCACTTACATTGGCTGTACAGCGCTCAGGGTTATCTACAATGCTGTGCAATCATTCCAGGGTCATGCCAAGCCATCAGCCTGTAACAACAAAGTCCACACTCGGAGGAGCTATGTTCTGATGTGATCTAGATTTAATGTCCATCCAAGAGGCTCTTTTAAATTTCCACACGTGGACCCTGCTTCCTACGAGATAAAATAATAGATTAACTTTTGTATTATCTCAGAGTACATGACCTTGGACAGGCAAAGTGGAAATGGGGGAAGGGAAAAACATCTACAAATCTGAAATTAAAAATAAAAATGCAGCTGATCAGTCACATTGGCAAAGAAAATAAATCATGCTATTTCAGTTATTGAGAAACAAAGGCAGTGTCGTACAGTGGAGGGAGGCAGCAAGTGGCTGTGGTGGAGGGTGAGCTGCACAACCTTGGAATGAGCAGTGTTAGCCCAGGGGTAGACAACAGAGAAACATATAGCCAGAGTGCAATTGAGACATTCAGCAGCTTCCAATCGCAGTGCTGAGTCAGCAGAACATGCTTTAATGCTGGACAAAAAACAAAGGTTACATTTGCAGTGTTCCTCAGAGTTTTGGTACCCAGATCACTAGAGCTGTAGGCAGCAGCTCTACCAGCTGAACCATTGTATGGCCCAGTGAAATAAAATACCAAAAAGGCCAGGTTTGAATCGGATGAGATTGGACCTGTCCACATTAGCTTTACTGACCAAGTATAATGAAGGACAATCAAATTAAGAGCACAAGGATTAAAGAGAGTTAATTCATTATTAAATCGGACATGATGGGAAAATTAAAGAGCTGTGCAGAAAGATTGGAATAAAGGTGACAGCTAAATAAAATGTTACAGGTAATTAAAATCAGAATAGTACATAGATACATTGACAATAGGTGCAGGAGTAGGCCATTCGGCCTTTCGAGCCAGCACTGCCATTCACTGTGATCATGGCTGATCATCCACAATCAGTACCCCATTCCTGCCTTCTCCCCATATCTCTTGATTCCGCTCGCTCCAAGAGCTCTATCTAACTCTCTTTTGAATGCCTTAAGTGAGTCGGCCTCCACTGCCTTCTGAGGCAGAGAATTCCACAGATTTACAACTCTCTGGGTGAAAAAGTTTTTCCTCATCCCAGTTCTAAATGGCCTAGCCTTTATTCTTAAACTGTGGCCCCTAGTTCTGGAATCCCCCAACATCGGGAAAAAATTTCCTGCATCTAGCGTGTCCAATCCCTTAATAATTTTATATGTTTCTATAAGATCCCCTCTCATTCTTCTAAATTCCAGTGCATTCAAGCCCGGTCGGTCCATTCTTTCATCATGACAGTCCCGCCATCCCGGGAACTAACCTCATGAACCTCCCTCAATAGCAAGAATGTCCTTCCTCAAATTAGGAGACCAAAACTGCACACAATACTCCAAGTGTGGTCTCACCATGGCCCTGTACAACTGCAGAAGGACCTCTGCTCCTATACTCAAATCCTCTCATTATGAAGGTCGACATGCCATTACTGATGTAGCCTGGTCTCGTTGCACTTCCCCTTTTCTTAATCTGACACCATTCAGATAAGTCTGAAGGGTCTCGACCCGAAACAGCACCTATTCCTTCGCTCCATAGATGCTGCCTCACCCTTTGAGTTTCTCCAGCATTTTTGTCTACCTTCATAAACTATTCAGATAATAATATGCCTTCTTGTTCTTTCCACCAAAGTGGATAACCTCACATTTATCCACATTATACTGCATCTGTCATGCATCTGCCCACACACCCAACCTATCCAAGTCACCCTGCATCCTCACAGCATCCTCTACACAGTTCACACCCCGCTTTGTGTCATCTGCAAATTTGCAAATGTTACTTTTAATTCCTTCATCTAAATCATTAATATATATTGTGAATAGCTGCGGTCCCAGCACCGAGCCTTGCGGCACCCCGAGTCACTGCCTGCCATTTTGAAATTAGCCCGTTAATTCCTACTCTTTGTTTCCTGTCTGCCAACCAACTTTCTATCCATTTCATTACCCTACCCCCAATACCATGTGCTGTATTTTGCCCACTAATCTCCTGTTTCTCTTCAAGGGATCCACTTTGTCTTAACCAATCTTTTCCTTTTCACATACCTAAAGAAGCTTTTACTATCCTCCTTTATAATCTTGGATAGCTTACCTTCGTACCTCATCTTTTCTCCCCGTATTGCCTTTTTAGTTACCTTCTGTTGTACTTTAAATGTTTCCCAATCCTCTGGCTTCCCGCTCATCTTTGTTATGTTATATGTCTTCTCTTTTCTCTTCTCCTGTCGTTTTATGCTGCCCTTGACTTCCCTTGTCAGCCACGGATGCCTCTTACTCCCCTTAGAATCTTTCCTCCTCTGGAATGAAATGATCCTGCATCTTCTGGATTATTCCCAGAAATTCCTGCCATTGTTGTTCCACCATCATCCCTGCTAAGATCCCTTTCCAGTCAACTTTGTCCAGTTCCTCCCTCAAGCCTCCATAGTCCCCTTTATTCAATTGCAATACTGACACTTCTTATTTTCCCATCTCCCTCTCAAATTACAGATTAAAATTTATTATATTATGGTCACTACCTCCTAGTGGTTCATTTACCTCGAGTTCCCTTATCAAATCCGGTTCATTGCACAACACTAAATACAGAATTGACTTCTCTCTGGTTAGGCTCCAGTACAAACTGCTTTATGAATCCATCTCAAAGGCACTTCACAAACTCCCTTTCTTGGGGTCCAGTACCAACCTGATTTTCCCAGTCTACCTGCATATTGAAATCTCGGATAACCACCGTAGCATTACCTTTGTTACATGCCAATTTTAACTCCTGATGCAACTTGCACCCTATATCCAGGCCACTGTTTGGGGGCCTGTAGATACAGTGCATTCAGAAAGTATTCAGACCCCTTCACTTTTTCCACATTTTGTTACGTTACAGCCTTATTCTAAAATGGATTAAATTTTTTTTTATCATCAATCTACACACAATACCCCAGAATAAAAAAGCAAAAACAGGTGTTTAGAAATGTTTGCAAAGTAATTAAAAAGAAATAACTGACATATCTGACGTATTCAGACCCTTTACTCAGTACTTTGTTGAGGCACCTTTGGCAGCAAATACAGCCTCAAGTCTTCTTGGGTATGACGCTACAAGCTTGGTACACCTGTATTTGGGTAATTTCTCCCATTCTTCTCTGCAGATCAAGCTCTCAAGCTCTGTCTGGTTGGATGGGGAGTGTTGATGTACATCTATTTTCAGGTCCCTCCAGAGATGTTCGATCAGGTTCAAGTCTGGGCTCAGGCTGGGCCACTCAAGGATATTCAAACTTGTCACAAAGCCACTCCTACGTTGTCTTGGCTGTGTGCTTACGGTCGTTGTCTTGTTGGAAGGTGAATCTCCGCCCCAGTCTGAGGTCCAGAACGCTCTGGAGCAGGTTTTCATCAAGGATCTCTCTATACTTTGCTCTATTCATCTTTCCCTTCGATCCTGACTAGTCTCCCAGTTCCTGCCACTTGAAAACATCCCCACAGCATGATGCTGCCGCCACCTTGCTTCATCGTAGGTATGGTATTGGCCAGGTGATGAGCGATGCCTGGTTTCCTCCAGACGTGACATTTGGCATTAAGGCCAAAGAGTTCAATCTTGGTTTCATCAGACCAGAGAATCTTGTT
Source organism: Raja brachyura (assembly GCA_963514005.1). The sequence goes on along the minus strand of OY740789.1, from coordinate 67,991,645 downwards.
TCTCATGGCCTGAGAGTCCTTTAGGTGCCTTTTGGCAAACTCCAAGCGGGCTGCCATGTCCCTTTTTCTGAGTGGCTTCTGTCTGGCCACTCTACCATAAAGGCCTGATTGGTGGAATACTGCAGATATAGTTGTCCTTCTGGAAGGTCCTCCCATCTCCACAGAGGAATTCTGGAACTCTGTTAGAGTAACCATTGGGTTCTTGATCACCTCCCTGAGCAAGGCCCTTCTCCCCTGATTGCTCAGTTTGGCCGGGCGGCCAGCTCTATGAAGAGTCCTGGTGGTTCCAAAGTTCTTCCATTTAAGAATGACAGAGGCCACTGTGCTCTTCATGACCTGAGGTACTGCAGAAATTGTTTTATACCCTTCTCCAGATCTGTGTTTCAACACAATCCTGTCTCGGAGGTCTACGGACAATTCCTTTGTCTTCATGGCGTGGTTTTTGCTCTGACATGCACTGTCAACTGTGGGACCTTTCCAAATCATATCCAATCAATTTAATTTACCACTGGTGGACTCCAATCGAGTTGTAGAAATATCTCAAGGATTATCAATGGAAACAGGATGAACCTCAGCTCAATTTTGAGTGTTATAACAAAGGGTCTGAATACTTTCTGAATGCACTGTAACTCCCATTAGGGTCTATCTGCAATTACTCTACATCTTCTGATTATGTCATCCCTCGCAAAGGACTGAATTTCATTCCTTACCAACAGAGCTGCCCCACTCCCTCTGCCCACCTGTCTGTCTTTTCAATAGGACGTATAACCCCAGATATTCAGTTCCCAGCTCCGATCCTCTTGCAGCCATGTCTCTGTAATTCCCACAACATCATACCTACCAATCTCTAACTGAGCCCCAAGCTCATCCACTTTATTTCTTATGCTTCGCGCATTCATATATAACACTCTTAATTCGATATTCACCTCCCCTCTCACACCGGTTCCTATTTCACCTGACCTTACCCCCTTATCCCTTCTTGAACTTTTCATCCCATTAATTTGGGTGTCTTTCGTAACTTTACCTGCACTGCTCTCTTTCCCTTCAACTCCATCCTTAAACTTCCAATTTGTCGACCCCTCCCTCCTGCTATTTAGTTTAAACCCACCCACAGAAGTAATATTTCACCTTTAGGGTCAACCAGGTTGACTGAAAATAATGCACTGATGTCACTGACAGGGTGCCCAGACTGGAAACGACAATTCTTTACCATCCACACCAAATTTTATCCAAATTTCCCAGACGCAGCAACTTCATATCATTCGATGTCTGTGATGAATTAGAGATGGACAACACAGGAGCTTGTAGACTAGTGGCCTTCAGCACATTTGGCCCTCACCTGCAGTCACTGCACCATTTGTCCGTAAATTACAATGGGCCGTATTACTCTCCCCATTAGTTTGCCGGAGAATTCTGGGTCATTATGCAACAATTTTCACATCGACGGGATATTGCAGCAGGAGCAAAGATAGACTGAAGGTCATCATCAGGCTCCAAGCTGAGTGTTATTGATCCTGAAACTTATGGGAACACTCTGGAGGATGCTGAGCATTACAGAAATATTATACCCTGAAACGTGATATGAGGAGAGCAACACATTTGACAAGATGGACTCTAAGTGGCTTGGTTCTCAATAATTTATGAGGAATTAGAAAATGCAATATTCTGAAAAAGAGACGTCTGTGGCCATTTCCATGGGTAACTGGGAAATTGCACTCAGACTTTTCGGCAACCAGGCATCCTTCCTGCAACTGTAGGCACTATGGTATTTCACCAGACACACTTAAATGCATAATAATAATAATTATTATTATAATAGTAATAATAATAATAATAATAATAATACACTTTATTGTCATTCTAAATACATACAACAAAATGTTATTCTTCATTCCCTCTGAAAAATAATGATTTGGGACATAAGGACCAATGTAACAAGCCATTTCAAATCTGGGTCCTCCATCAATAATGAGGTGCTTATTTTGCTTTACCTTAAATATCAATATTTCATGAAAGCATCTTTTCTTATTTAAACAACTGTGTGCCATTATCCGTGAGCATGCAAATATGTTGGATCAGATCACAGTTCTCTGCAATGGCACAAAGTTATTTCCCTGATCATTTATACCTCAACAAGCTCAGATCTCAACAGACTGTGTCCAATACAAATATTCCTTTGCAATGAAGTTTTCCTTGTTGATCCATTTCTTCCTTTGCTGCACATTACACACTCAGTTCCCTGAGCATTGTTTTTCTACTTTTTCGTTTTTATACTGTACTCTCACAAATGACCTCCACGCACTACATTAAACAATCTTTCAGCCCACCTCCTTTCCTGTTGAAACAATATCCCTAACACTCCAGACTCCATTTCCCCAGAGACAGGCAAATGCAGAATCTGCAATCTGGAGCGACCACTTATCACTTTCCTTTCTATCAGCTTCTATAATCTGAAACCGCTTGTGATCTCCACTTATCACCTCCCAGACTCTGTTGCAATCTCCACCCATCTGGGTCCATCTGCCCATCAACCCCTCTAAACCTGGATCCACCCGCTAACAAAGAGGGACCTGGCATAGGGGAGCCACCAAAAGACCAAAAAGTGGCTCGGCATATTTTGGAGGAGGGGGTGGGGGGGGGGGGGGGAGGGGGAGGGTGTTGAGAACAAAGAGGGACCATTGGAACGACTTTGAATACTCTGTAACTTTGTCAGTGCCCGACATGTGATGACTGCACACTTTGTTTTTCGGGTATGCAAAACAAAGAATTTCACTGTGAAATGTCATATGAGATAATGAAATATCAATCAATCAATTAACTTCATTACCTGCCAGCCCATGCCTCACCCGCTCCTTTTTACACTGGCCATCTTCCATTTGCACTCTCAGACTGATGCAGTATCTGAACCGTTGACTGACCAACTGGGTTCTTCCAGCAGCTCGTTTTTCTTTGTCCAGGTGCTCTGTCCATTCCCTTGTCCATCCAGACTTTTAGCCCAATAACCTTACAAGTTCAAATAATTGGTTTAATTCTCCAGCTAGGCAGAGGTTTATTCCAATCTCTCTTTATCCTGATGTTGAGCCAGATATCTACCTGTCCAGTTGTTTATCCCAACATTTCTATCAGTACAGATGTTTGACCCACACCCCTACATTCACATCTGCATTTGGTGCACACACATTGAGTTATTCAAGTACAATTTAAATTCACCAGGGCCCTATTCCCACATCCCCATCTTTGTTTGACTGGAAACTTTATTTAAAAGCTGTTTAACATCCGATAAAAGTGAATTTAATGTGCGTTGGGGTATAAATAGAAATAACCTTCAATAGAGACACAAAAGATTTCAAATGCTGGAATATTGAGCAAAAAAAAAGTTCTAGAGGAACTCAATGGATCAGTGGAGGGAGATGAGCTGGCAGCATTGTCCATTCCCTCCACAGCTGCTGCCTGGTCCATTGAATTCCTCGGGAGCTTTCTTCTTTATTTATTTATTTGTTTATTTATTTAGTTAGTTAGTTACTTGCTCATTAACTACAGATTTATTAATTAATTTATTTGTTTGATTGTTTCATTTTTGGAATAACATCCAATAGTCTGGAACATCTGACTGTATCGAAATATCAGATCTTTAATGTTTGCAGCTTAGCGCCACATTCTGTTGCATGAAGTTGCTGTTAAGCGCCCTGCAATGTTTCACGATGCTAAACGAGATATATAAATCCAAATTTTTATTTTATAAAGATGGACTAACAAATTTGGTCATGTCACATCTACAGGATGTTGGGGGGGGGGGGGGGGGGGCGGGGGGCTTCAGTTATATCCAGAGGATAGAGAAATTCGGATTACTCTGGATCAGGAAAGGGGTCTAGACAGTAAACAGCTTGGTGAAGTGGATAGGGATGAGCACTTTAGTGTGTCAGGAGGTGGAAGACCAACAGGGGGTGGAAGATTGCGACCTTCACGTGGTCCGCCTGTTTCGACTAATGCAATCAACTCGACGTGCACAAACGGAAGATCAAATAGAACAAGTTGTCCAACAACTTTAGGTTGTGCACGGCACACGAAAGAAGAAGAAGACCAACAGCAGGCTGATGAAGAGTGAAGCTCAATGTAGCGATGTTACAAAACCTACCTTCAGCAGCGCTGCAGATCTGCCACTGGCTGTGTGCGTGACTCCTCCGCCTTTGAGGGGGGGGGGGTGGGGGGGGCTGGATTAAAATGCAGATTTGTATCGTTTGTCAGAGAGGGATTTCCTCGATGAAGAAAAATCGATCGGACTTCCGTTCACGTTTTATTTCTTAAATCGCTGGACAATTTAATAGTTGCATTAAAGTAAAAAGCGACTTTGAACGCCCTCAACTCCTTCAATGTGACGGATCGTAATATCAGGACAAAACAAAGGGTAAGTCGTTTATTTCACATATAATCTTGCTTCTTGGGGTGGCTTTAGTCTAATTCTACAATGCGAAAATATTATTTAGTTCCCTAACGATTTGGCCATGTCTTGCCTGCTGATGTGGGGTTAAAATTCACGGCAACGTTCCAATCGGTCAAATTCCAGAAACACCCACTCGCAAAATGATTAAAATTCTCTTTTTTTTGGACAATCATATCATAAGAGCATCTAAATCGTCTATATTTTGTGTAATTGTTTATCCATAATCAATATTTTCACATATATATCCACAACATTTAGTCCCATGTATCGTGCAAAAAATAATAATTTTGATTATATTGAGAGTGGATGTTTCTACATTAATTTATGAGAATCAAACATGAAATTCCGTCCATTTGGCATATAAGTTCATGACAGTGAGATTTAAAAATCATGTTGTATTGTGAATTCTTGTGTGAATGGGATTAGTTTGTTATTTGGATACTTAGGCTATTTAAAAAATGTAGAATTTTCTTAAGAAATGAATAGATGTTTAGATCTAATAATTGAATTTAGATTAATTTTTTGTTGGGTATTTATTATTTGTTTTAGCGTTTAACTTTATAATTTCTACCTAATAATAACTTGTTTCTGTTAATGCTGTTCAGTGTTTTGTTTCCTTTACATTTTAAACAGATGTCTCCGAAGAAGAAATGCAAAATTGTCAATCCAAATGCCCAGCAAAAGAGTCTGATTTTGACAGTATTCGCAGAGAGTATCCGAATTTGGACTACTCCAAATGTGATGATCTACAGGACATTCTTAATGGGAAAGTAGTGGGCAGAAAGGCATGTCATGTGTGGTTTGAAGAGCAAAAACTTGTAGTTTACAATGTCAAAATTGAAAAGTTGAGCAAAAACAAGGTTGCTTATCTGAGGAGTATGATGATGCTACTGATTATGCTATGCCAATGTACCAGCTAGCAAATAATCTTCTCCATAAAGACTTGGTCTATTGCTAGAAATTGTAATTTATTTATACAGCATATAATACAATAATATTAAAGTTCTGATCTTGAGAATATCACATTTTTGAATTTTTGAATTTTCAAGGCAGTCTGCGTGTTTATTACTATTTCCGTCACAACGGAAATTTCCTCGGGGTACACATCTCGGAGGATCTGTCCTGGTCCCTCAACACCTCCAAGCTGATCAAAAATGCACAGCAGCGCCTTTACTTCCTGAGGAGGCTCAAAAAAACCCACCTGTCCCCCCAAATCCTGACCAACTTTTACCGCTGTACCATCGAAAGCATCCTGACCTCCTGCTTCACGGTATGGTACAGCAGTTGCACCGTAGCAGATAGGAAGGCACTACAACGGGTGGTGAAAACTGCCCAGTACATCATCTGTGTGTCCCACTGCTGTGCCCCGCTCCCTGCCATGGATACCCTCCACCGAAAACGGTGTCTGAGACGGGCTGGGAAGATCATCAAAGACCCCTCCCACCCTAACCATGGAATGTTTGCCCTCCTACCATCAGGGAGGCGGTACAGGTGTCTCAGGTCCCGCACTAGTAGGATGAGGAACAGCTTCTACAACAACACCATCACACTGCTGAACTCGGAGTCCCGCCGATAGATTTCTCCAGTCTCTCCGTCCACATTGTCTGCATTCTGTATTTATTTCTATATTGCTATCACTACGAACTGACGCTAAACTGCATTTCGTTGTACCCATACTTGTATCTGTGCAATGACATTAAAGTTGAATTGAATTGAATTGAACGGGTAAATTTTATAATTAGCTACAATTAGGTAACTAACTAATTATATGCTTTAATTTCAGGTCATCCAAGTAAGACATTTCATATTTGTTTTAGAATTCTTCAATCTCTAATAACTGAAAATGTCATTCAGCTCTCTTCACTTTTAAGAAAGACAGCTTTTGACTGTCCTCGATCACAGCTTTTGTGTTAAGTTAATGGAAAAACAATAATTGGGGACAAGATGCTAATTTCAGAGTATGAAAATGGCCATAACTTTTTTAATAGTGAAGATATGAGAATTAGGTATCAAATTAAACTTATTTTTATGCTTTATCTGATAAATTGCAGACTTGATTTTTAAATGCTCAAAATTTTGTAACATTGCTATTCAATGACACAAAAGGCAGAGGGGAGGTGAGGAGGTATTTATTCAACTGCTGTGCCCTAGCATTCACTGCTTTGGAGCCTGCAGCAGCATGTTCAATAATAATTTAGCGTGGGGGGGGGGGGGGGAGGGATATTTACTGAAAACAAGGCAGTGGGCTTAATTTCTTAAACTTGGAGCAGTAAAATTAAATTGGATCAAAACTTGCGTTCAGCTGAATTTACTATGTGACCTACATTGAGAAAACACCATGGATATTCAGCACGTCAGACAGTGTATGCTGAGAAAAATGCTGGAGAAACTCAGCGAATGAGGCAGCATCCATGGAGCGAAGGATGCTGCCTCACCCACTGAGTATCTCCAGCATTTTTGTCTACCTTCGATTTTCCAGCATCTGCAGTTCCTTCTTAAACAGTGTATGCAGAGAGATGTACACAGTTCCTTTTGCAGATTCATGGCCCTGCCTGGTGATTAACTACAGTCTGACCTCAGCAAATACTTCATCTTAATGCTGAAAATCATTAGTCCACCACACTAATCAGAATACAATAGGAATTTGGGATAAAAACAAAAACATTATTTGTTACAATTATACTGGCCACTTTCAGAGATACATTCCAGTCACTCCCAGTGAAGGGAGAAAGGTGGATAATTTTCAGCTTGTTGAGAGCACCCCCTTGTGGGAACCATCAACATTACAGGACATGCACCATGCCTTTTGTCTTGTACAAAGAGATGGGTGGTAATTCCACTAGAATATTATTGTGCATTAAAACACAACACACTAGAGTAACTCAGCGGGTCAGACAGCATCTCTGGAATACATGGATAGGTGATGTTTTGGGTTAGGACCCTTCTTCAGACATTGTAGGGGGATAGAAAGCTGGAAAAGAGGTGGGAGTAGGACAAAGCCTGGCAAGTATTAGGTGTGGGAGTGTGATTCGCTGATGCGTGGACAAAGGCTAGAGATGAAAATATATCAAAAAGGAGTTAGACAAGGAGAGAAGAGGAGTTAAATGTAAAGGTAGGGGTATAGGAAGGGGACATGTTGCAAAGGGGTTTTGTGATGGTGGGAGAAATGGGCGTGCACTGTGATGGCCTGGGCCACAGGAAAGAGAGAGGATTAAAAGGGAGGTGTTACATAAAATTGAATAGGAGGAATATTCCTCAAGCGGAATATGAATTCTTCAAGCTCCTGTTTGCAAGTGGCCTGACTGTGGCAGTGGAGGAGGCCCTGAACAGAAAGGGAAGAGTTCAAATGGTTAACAACCAGGAGATCCAGCAGGCCTTGGAAGAACGAGTGCAATGGTTCAGAGAAACAGTTAATCAGTCTACACTTGGTCCCTCCAATGTACAGGAGGCCACATTCGGAACACCAAATGCAGTAGATGAGGTTAGAGAAGGTGCATGTGAACTTCTGTATCACCTGGAAGAGCTGCTCGAGTTAGGGTGGAAAGAGGTGGGGATGGGAAAATGTGACTGGTGGTGGTGTAACATTGGAGGTGGCGGAAATGTGGGAGGACATGTTGAATATAGAGGCCGGTAGATTGAAAGGTTACAACCAAGGGAACAAAGAAGAGGGGGAGCGAGAACAGAACTATGAAGACAGCGGAGACACAGGTGAGAGATCCATTCACATCAGCAAGAGGGAAACCACATTTATGAAAGAAAGTGGACATCTCAGATGTCCCAACGTGAAAAGCAGTTGCAGTGGAGATGGAGGAATTGAGAGTAGGGACGGTATCCTTGTAAGAGACAAGATGGGCAGAGGTGTAGTCAAGACAATTGTGGGAGTCGGTGGGTTTACAGTAGACGTCAGTCTTTATTGGCCAGATATACTGCCTGAAACACTGAGTTACTCCAGCATTTTGTGTTCTAAAAGATCATGTGTTAGGAGCAAATTAGGCCATTCGGCCCATTGTCTACTTCGCCATAGAATAATGGATGATCTATCTCTCCGTCCTAAGCCCATTCTCCTGCCTTCTCCCCATAACCTCTGACACCCGTATTATCAAGAACTTACATATCTCTGCCTTAAATATATCCACTGAACTGCCCTTCTGTGGCAAAGAATTCCACAGATTCACCACCCTCTGACTAAAGAAATTCCTCCTCATCTCCTTCATAAAAGAATGTCCTTTAATTCTGAGGCTATGACCTCTAGTCCTAGACTTTCCCACTAGTGGAAACATCCTCTCTGCAACCACTCTATCCAAGCCTTTCACAATTTTGTACGTTTCAGAGGTCCCCCCTCATTCTTCCAAACTCCAGCGAGTACAGGCCCAGTGCTGTCAAACACTCATCATATGTTAACCTACTCATCCTGGGATCATTCTTGCAAAACTCCTCTGGAACCTCTCCAGAATCAGCACATCCTTCCTCAGATATGGTGTCCAAAATTGCTCACAATATTCCAAATGCGGCCTGACCAGCACCTTATAGAGCCTTAGCATTACATCCCTGTATTTGTACATAAACCCTCTCGAAATAAATGCTAGATTTGTGTTTGCTTTCTTTACTACCAATTCGACTTGGAGATTCACTTTTTGGGAATCCTGTACCAGAACGCTCAAGTCCCTTTGCACCTCTGCTTTCTGGATTCTCTCCCCATTTAGAAAATGGTCTACACCTTTATTCTAAATGCATGACTCTGCACTATATTCCATCTGCCACTTCTCTGCCCTCGTTCCCAACCTGTCCAAGTACACCAGTAGAATCCCTGTTTTCTTTACACTACCTGCCCCTCCGCCTATTTTTGTATAATGTCACAAAGCCTTCAATCTCCTCATCTAAATAATAAATTTACAACGTGAAGGGCAGCGGCCCCAGCACCAACCCTTGCGGAACTCTTGATCTGCACCAGATTCCAACATTTGCAGTTTCTTGCATCTTAATTACTGAGTAATAACTGTTAACGTTCAATATCATCCAAGCACGAAAAGAACTAACATTTTAGCTGTTGAAGAACAGCTTCTTCACCGCGGTTATCAAACTCTTGAACAGACCCGTCACATGGTAAGGATTAATTTTTCGATCTTTCAATCTACCTCATTGTGGCTCTTGCATTTCCTCTGCAACTGCAACATTATATTCTGCATTCTGCTTATTTTCTCTATTGCACTGCACGATATATTCGTGATTTGTTTAGATAATGTTTTTCACTGTATCTTATAAGAAATGACAATAAACCAATACCAATTATGTTTAAGGTAATAAAATACTGCAACTGCATGGAAAAAAATCAAAATCACTGTAACATGGACATGGTCTTTGGGACTTTTTCCCTTCCATCACAGTGAGGGGGTGCCTGGTGGACTCACTGTGGTGGATGTTAAACTGTGTTGAGTGTGTGTTTTTGTTATTTATTCTATGCTATGACTGCAGGCTAAACCATTTTGTTGCACTGAAAAGTGCAATGACAAAATTGAATCTGAATCTGAATCTGAAAATGGAATGTATTGAGTAATGTTATTGGAGAGCATGAGGAGCTATTTTTGTTCAGTGACAATGAAGAAATAGGTCTGAGTTAAGGGTATATGATATTCTGGTAACACAACAATGAGTGCACTCCCCAAGTATGAGAGAGACTGAGTTCAGAGCTTACTTTTTTCCACTTCAAAATTCACAGCATGACTCACACATAGTCACTGGATAGCATGGAGCAAGAGAGCAGGATTACATAACTGGACTCACATTCTGTTGGCCGAGCTTTCCAGTTGATCTAGATCCTATTGTAATCTTAAATAATCTCCACTATTCACTGTACCACCAATTTTGAAGTCATCAGCAAACCTACTAACCATGTGAACTAATTTCTCACCCAAACCGCTAATATAGATGACTGACAAGTGAGTTCCAAGTTGCTGAAATAAATCTCTCCTTTATATTTGAATGTATCATTTGATCATTATTGGATCATTTATCAACTGTTCCAATGTAAGTGAAAGTTTGCACGTGAAACAAAATAATGACTAGAGGGCCAGAAGCATTATATATACTTCAATTTTTGAGCTTTATAAGCAAACCAACATTAGCTTCCTCATGCACAAAACACAGAGTGTTGGGGTAACCCAGTGGGTCAGGCAGCATCTGTGGAGAGAATGGACTGGTGATGTTTCGAGTCGGGACCCTTCCTCATCTGGCATCCTCTGCCGACTGTTATCCCAATGGCAGTCTCCTGAAAGGGGCGCTCTGTTTAGGTTCTCTCATGGTATGATCTTACCAGATGGACGGTGAGAAGATTCAAGGACGTGCCTTGAAAAACTGCAGCATCCTTACTCTTGGGAACATCTCAAGATGTTAAGCCCCTTATTGACCAAGAATAATTCTCCGCGCATTCACATAAATTATCCACCGAATGTACCCCTCACTTGGTACACGTTTCAGCGAAGGGGGGGGGGGGGGGGGGGGCACAGCAGTAGAGTTGATGCTTTACAGCGGCAGAGACCTGGGTTTGATCCTGCCTACAGGTGCTGTGTGAATGGAGTTTGTACGTTCTCCTTGTGACCGCATGGGTTTTCTCTGGGTGCTCTGGTTTCCTCCCACACTCCAAAGATGTACATGTTTGTAGGTTAATTGGCTTCTGTAAAACTGTAAATTGTCCCTCCTGGGTAGGATAGTGAGTGTTGTCCCTTGTGCGGATGAGGCAATCGCTGGTCGGCGTGGACTCGGTGATGCCTCGCTGTATCTTTAAAGTCTAGGATAAAGACCAATTAACCCACCAAGCTGCTTGTGGAATGTGGAGCACCTCGGGGAAACCTGTGCGATGATTGGGAGAGCATGCAAACTCCATCCAGACAGCCTCTTGGATGAGGATTGAACCTGGGTTTGTCGGGCTGTGAGACAGAAACTCTATCACTGTACTATTATCTACATGGGCAGAATGTTGTGGTTGTACCTACCTCAACTACCTCCTCTGGCAATTATTCCATAGACCACTACCCTGGTGTCGGGACACACCTTCTAGCCTCATCGTTGATACATTTCCTTCCAGTGTCTGCAGAGTGCAACCGGACAGGGGGCGGCGAGCGAAGAGGGAAGGCGTGCAGATGAGGGAAGACGGGCGGGAGGGAATAACTATCTACCCTCACTGCCGATTGCTGTGCGACAGACACGGGAGAGGTTGTTCGGGGGGCCGGACAGACTGCACGCTCTTCGTCAAATCTGAAGAAGGGTCTCGACCCGAAACGAAATCCATTCCTTCTCTCCAGAGATGCTGCCTGACCCACACAGTTTCTCCAGCTTTTTTCCCCTCTATCTTCGGTTTAAACCAGTATCTGCAGTTCCTTCCTACACATCTTTGTAAAGTCCCGCCTGAAGCAAATGCAAACTCACCCGCAGTTGCTGTTAACCTGAAACAAAAACAGAAGATGTCACCGGCCCGAAACGTTGATTCTGCTTCACGACGCACTGAGAGGCTGCCCAGTACGATGAATATTTGCAACATATCCGATGAATATATTTTGTTGTGTTTCCATTGTCCCGCCGCCGTATATTTCCAGGCGAGGTTCATGGAACCGCACGGCAGCTGCAACAAACGGCGCCAGGGTTGAACTCACGGTGACTTGGAGCCGCCCTGGGGAGTGGGCTGGCTGGGGGGGGGGGGGGGGAGTGCATGTGGGAGGGGGATGTAGGGGGGAGAGTTGGGGAGGGGGGGGGGAGTGTTGGGGAGGGGGGGGGAGTGTTGGGGAGGGGCGAGTGGATGCGTGGGGGGGGGGGGGGTGGGGTGGGGAGAAGGAGCTCCCGCCCCCGGGGGCGAATGGAGAGGGGGGGGGAGAGGTGGTTGGGGAAGGTGGGGGTCAAGAGGCGAGCGACCTCGTCGTCTCGGGACTTCAGAGGCAGTGTCTCAACATATCCTCAGAGCGCCAGGTCTGACCCAGTGAAGCACCTCTTACGGATTTGGTCTGAATTAATATTGGAAAGACTAGATTACAGCTTTTGATTTTCTGACATCCAACACTTGAAACCGTTTCCCCTTTCCTTAGATAATGTCATAGGTACATTAATAGCTCCTGGAGGGCGTACAAGGGGTGTTCTGGATTACATCGCGTGTTTGATTCTGGGGGATTATAGTGGGAACAGAGAGTGCCGGCTAAATCCATTAACCTCTGATTAACCCCTGCCCGTCCAGTCGCCCGTCGAGTTCACCGCCTCACAAGTGGGGACACATCCGTAGCGTCCCCGGGGCTGCGGATCCCCCGCTCACCCGCACAGGTCTGTTCAGTATTTTACAATAACCCCCATAGCGACGCGGCTCGGTGGGTGGGGGCAGACGGCAGGAGCCTCTGGCAATTCATCATTTCCCACCCGCAATGTGGGAATCCCACCCAACGCCACAGATTGGTAAGGAAAGAAGGGAGGGAGATGTAATTTGTAAGAAGGAACTGCAGTTGCTGGTTTAAACCGAAGATACACTAAAAAAAGCTGGAGTAACTCAGCGGGTCAAACAGCTTCTCCAGAGAAAAATCGACCCGAACCTCTTCTTCAGACAATCTTCTTCTTCCGAAATCTCTGGAGAAGCAGTCTGAAGAAGGGTTTCGACCCGAAACGTTGCCTGTTTCCTTCGCTCCATAAATGCTGCCTCGCCCGCTGAGTTTCACCAGCATTTTTGTCTGCCTTCGATTTTCCAGCATCTGCAGTTCCTTCTTGAACATCTAGAGAAGACACGTTTCGATCGAGACCATTCTTCAGGCTGAGAGCAAGGGGAAAGGGAAACGGTGATGTGGAGAGATACAGAACAAATGAATGAAAGATATGCTAAAGAGTAACGATGATAAGGGAAACAGGCCACTTTGTTAGCTGTTTGTAAGGTGAAAACGAGTTAGACAATGAGACTCAACAAGACAACGTTGAAACTGGTGCGATACGGGTGGGGAGGGATGGGAACAGTGCTGGAGAAAGCAGTGCCGCGAGTCAGGCAGCATTTGTGGACGGAAATTGGCAGAGAATGTTTCTTTGAGCCTGAAGAAAAGTCCCGCCCGAAACGTCGCCTGTTCATTCCCTCCACAGACGATGCCTGACCGGCTGAGTTCCTCCAGCACTTGTGTTGTCCAGAATCCATTTTCTGTAGTTTCATGTCTCTCAATTTTAAAATTGCTGTTACTTGGTTAGATTTAGTCTTGTCCCAACCTGCAGCTGCGCTGGTGGGGGAGGGAGTGAGGGGAGAGGGCCGGGTGTAGTGTGAGAATGGGCTGCCCGTTGCCTGCACTACGCCCCCTCCCCGCATCCCCTCGATGTGGGCGGTGAGTGCCTTTTACTAGGCTCAGAAATTACCCTCTCCCAGCGCCGTTTCTCCCACCTTTCCACCTCACCGCCAACTTTTGCTCGTCTTTTGTCACGAACCCCACTGACTCCGGTCATGAAAGTTGATCATGAGGAATGGAAGCGATAACTTGCTCCTCACGGCATTGCCCCTCTGAACTGCCGAGTGCTTCCAGAGATTGTATCGTGGTTGTTCTGTTGAAGATTTTCACCTCTGGCAGTCCCGAAAAGATTAGTCCAGCGTCACTGTATGCTTCCGGGATTCTCCGTTTCAATTTTAAAAACTTAACAAATTTGACAAAATCATTGTCACATTTCAAATAAATAAGTTTATAAAGTCACGAGTAGCAGAGATAAAGTGAATAGACCCAGTCGTCCCCAGGGTACATAAGTCTAAAACCAGAGGGCATAGGTTAAAGGCGAGAAAGTTAAAATGTTGAAGGAACCTGAGGCGCAACATTTCCACATGGAGGGTGGTGGCTACATGAACAAGCAGCCAGAGAGAGTGTTAGAAACAGGGACAATTACAAGTTTTAAAAGACACTTTGAAAGGTGTGGAGGAGTATAGATCAGATACAGATTTGTGGGACTAGTTTGCTTACGCAACCTGGTTGTGTGGATGACTACTGAATTTGCCATCTGCAGGAAGATTACCCCGTGATCTCGCGTCAGCGTCGTGCTGACCAATTTTTACTCGCGGAAAATTTTCAGCATGCTGAAAGGTTTTCCTCGACCAAACTGAGGCCGCGAGTATGCGGCAACTCCTCTCGAGCATGAAGGAGAGTTACAATGACCTCCTAGGACCACGTGTCAACCATGCTCCGAGTTTGTGGGGAGCGCATACTCTTCTAAACTCTCAAATTAGGTCGCCAGAGTGGGACAGACCCTTAAGGGAATGCATTGAGGATAATAAGAGCAAAGGTGGTGTACTGGACACAGGACATCACTTCCAGCACTGGCGTGGGGAGCGGGTTTGTGAGACAAGATTAACAATAAATGAAATAGGTCCTTCAGCTGCTAAATATAATGTCATTTAATGGAAGCTGCTGCATATAAGGTTCACATTAAGAAACACAAAACAATCCCATCTGCCTCAAGAGTTCTTCACAGTTTTGACCTAATTATTTAATCTTCCGATTGTAAATCCAAATATTTGGCAATAAATGTTTAGTATTCTGATAGCTAGTGAGTATCCTGGTGATGGGGATGTTCAATTATTGCTTCGAGATACAAGAGGAAGATAAAGATGGCATTAAAAAGATGTTAAATGTTTTAGTTTAGTTTTAGAGATACAGAATGGAAACAGATCCTTCGTCCCAGAGTCCTCGCTGACCATCGATCACCTGTTGACATTACTTCTATGCATTCCCACTTTCGCAATATATAGAGCTAAATTCACCTACAACCTAGCATGTCAGGATGTGGTAGGAAACTGGAGCACCTGGAGGAAACGTATGTGTTCACAGGAAGAACATGCAAATTCCAGGAACCGACCACTCTCTAAAATAATAATTAGCCCCGCACATCTCCTTTAAACTTTCTCAATCTCACCTTAAAGCTGTCTCCAGCCTTTAACATTTCCACCCTGAGTATAAAGTTCCAACTCTTTATCCTATCAATCCTATCTCTCGCTCAATTTTATATAGTATCAGCTCCGGCGAAACCAATCCAAGTTTGTTCAACATCCCTTTATAGCTAATGCCCTCTAATTCTGCAGGTAAACCTTTTCTACACCCTCTCCAAAGCCTCCATAATGTTCCTTTAACCGGGTGACCAAAATTGTTTACTATACTCCAAAAGTGGCCCAAAGAAAGTTTTATCAAGCTGCAAAATGACATCCCGACTCTTACAACGCCCCAACCAATGAAGGCAAGCATACCATATGCTTTTTTTACTACTCAATCTACTTATGTTGCTTACTTTCAGCAAGCTATGGACACATGGACGGAAATCCTGGGGGTGGGGGGGGGGGGGTGGGGTCGCCTCTCCATGTTTTTAGAGGTGGGGGACAATCCCCCCATGTTTTGTAATCCAGATTTTGAAATTCGGTGATAAAAAAATCTTCAGCACGGTGATTGGAGGAGGGAGGTGTCAGAGGCGGAAGTAGGGGGGTGGGACTAAGGATAGAGTGCGGTTATTGGAGGAGGGAGACGTCCTGGTGGAGCAACGATCATAGATTGGAGCTTGAATCGGCCCGTTCACGGGGCCTTTCATCGCCCGGCACGGCTTAAAATCGACTACGGAATCTTCCATCGCCCCACGGTCACATTGCTGCATCGAGGCTGTTGTGTGTGGAGGGGGGGGTGGGGGGTGGTGTGTGTGTGTGCGCCAATGTCACTTCCTCAAAAAGATCAATCAAGTTAGTCGGACATGACCTAGTCAGACAAACTCATGCAAACTATCTCTAATCATCACATTCTCTTCCAAATGCGAGCAAATCCTATCCCAAAGACACCTCTTCAGTAGCTTCTATCATTGAAGTGAGGCTCACTGTCTTTAATTTCCTGGATTATCTCTAGTTCCCTTCTTAAACAGAGGAACTTTGGCTACATTCCTGACCTCTTGGACCTCGCCTGTGGCCAGAGAGGATAAAAGATCTTCTGTGATTCTGTGGCCTCTGTGATTCCCTCTCTTTCCTCTCTCAATAACATGGGATAGATCCTATCAGGTCCTGGGGATTTATCCCTTCTTCTTCTTGATCTCAAACTGCCCAAGCATATTAGTACACCCTAAACCGTCTCACTTTCCTCCATGTCCTTCTCCTTGGTGAAGATTTACAAAGTATATGCTCCATGCGGTGCTCATTTATACAAGGTGACATCACAGAAAGTGCTGCCAAAATATGTCTCTCAGCCTTTGCTAAGAAGTTTTCTTCCTCTTTGGCTGCAGGTTTCAATCCTCATTGGTGTCAGGTATCTGCAGACTGCATTGGAGAACGTCCAGTTCCAGGGTGACCCTGACAGTGAGTCGGACGGTTGGCTACTGCAGAATGACTTTGTGGAAAAAGCCAAAGCAGATTTCAACATCATTAAAAACCTACATAAAGTAGATCAAATCTCCACCATCTAGCAAGCAGAAGATCCCAACATGTATATTAACATAGCTGAGTATGCACCAGGTAATATTCCACCCAAAGTCATCCCCATTGCCAGCTAAGACTGACAGTCTCCTTTAAGGGTCTGTCCCACTTACGCGATTTTTTCGGCGACTGCCGACACCAGTCAGGTCCAATGAAATAATTGCTAAGTCTTCTTCAGTATTATGTGAGGACATTATATTAAACAGGTCTGGGTTTATTAGTTTGCTAACATATTTACTCAATCTTCTCGCTAGGGTCTTTGCTAATATTTTTTAATTTGTATTTAGGAGTGCTATGGCTCTATATGAGCCTGGGTCTTCTAGAACTTTATCCTTTTTTGGTATAAGTGATATAGTTGACTCAGTGTTTCTGGTAGTTTATTTTCTTTAAAAGCATGTATATATAAATCTTGCAGGCGTGGAGAAATTATCTCGTAGAATTGTAATTTGAGTATTATTTGCAGAGGTTTTTGATGTATATAAATTTTGATAAAATTGAGCAAATCTTTTATTAATATCTTTAAGTAGTGTTAGTAAGTCTCCTTTGTCTGATTTAATTTTAGTAATTGTATTTTCTGTTTCCCGTTTTTTCAGTTGGCGTGCTAAGGGTTTATGTGGTTTATCGCCAAATTCAAAAATTTCTTGTTTTGTAATTTGAAATAATCTTATTATTCTGGCCGATAAAATTTTATTTAATTTATATTTTAGTATTGTTATCTTATTATGTTTATCTATAGTTGGTTTTTGGCATTTTCTAAATCTAATTGTCTAATTTCTTGTTCTAACTGCAATTGTTCAGTTATTCTTTTTATTTTGGAAAGCTTGATATGAAATTATAGTTCCTCTAATAAATGCCTTAAAAGTTTCCCATAATAAGGAGGGTGAAGTGTCTGGTGTATCATTTGTCTCAAAGAAGAATATCATCTGCTCTTTTAAATATGTGCAACCTTGTGAGTTGTTTAAGATTTGGGGGTTAAACCTCCAGAACGATTTTCTATCAGGCATTCCTAATTTTAAAGAAAAAGTTAACGGGGAATGATCAGAAATAATACTATTATGATATTTAGAATTATATGTATATGGAATTAATTTTGTGTCCACTAAGAAATAATCAATACGTGAATATGTTTTATGTACCGTTGAATAAAATTAATATTCCCTACCTACTGGGTTAGCAATCCTCCATACATCTGTTATGTTGGCATTTTTCATGTATGTATTTAGGAGTTCACCAGTTTTGGATTTTACGTTTATCCTTTTTTATTTTGCTGATTTATCCAGATATGGATCTAAAACACAATTCAAATCTCCCCCTATTATCACATTTTGATAGTTAAGTTCTGAAATTGTATCCAGAATTTTACTGAAGAATTGTGTGTTGTCAAAATTAGGAGCATAAATATTTATCAAAGTAAGTGGAGTAGAATAAATTTCTCCCGTGACTATTACGTACCTCCCCTCTTTATCTGCAATGGTATTCCTTAATTTAAATGGTATACCTTTACGAATGATAATAGCTGTGCCCCTAGATATAGAAGTAAATGAAGAGTAGTATGTTTGCTCAATCCAATTTGCCTTCAGTCTTATCTGTGTTTGGTCTTTCAGATGGGTTTCTTGTAAAAAAAATGTCACTGTTAAGAGCTTTTAATTGGGCAAAGATCTTACCTCTTTTAACTGGTTCATTAGCGCCCCTTATATTCCAGCTACAGGTCTCATGTTAATACCTTTACTTCATATGGTGCAACCAAGAACCTCATTACTCTAGGTGAAGGATGGTCATCCCCAGCTGTTAAGTTTTGTTGGCATCTCCCCTTCAGAATAGACCTTGAAAAAGACCAGAAAGTGTAAAGTCGTGAAAAAATAATTAACAAACAAAAAGTGATATTATAATATCCAAAAATAAAGATATTATAATTAAAAACAAACCACCAACAGGTGGTAGAAAAATTCTTGTTGACTTCCGTAGGTGTTTTTATATGTTTCGCTCTGCCCCCTTGACCAATTATTATTAATTGGAAGAGAGAGCGATACAGTTAAAAAAATATATATATAAGATAAAACGCATTTCTAATCTATCTATTGGAGTGTATCTTCAGAGAGGAAAAACTGAATAAAACTGAGTTTCCAACATTAAGTATATACTTAGATGTAACAGTAATTATGTTAGTTATATATCCATATCTACCGATATGCCAAGAACTATTACAATTAAGTCTCAAACTTTTGTATCAGACAACAGCAGGTTCCAAGGGGTTAACCAGATTCAGACCCTTGGATAACTTCCAAGTATCTGAGTCTCCTCCCCCCCCTTTACACACAATTTAGACTAGATCTACTATATCTATAAAATGTGTTAATATATTATTAATACTTATCAATCATATTTAACTCATTATTCTTGTATTTAGCAAGTAATTAACATCATGAAATAAACATCAGCCATTATTACGCTGTGCCTTAATATTGCACAATTTTATTAGTTATATTTTATGTTAGTATGTAATTGTGTGTTTCTTAAATCATAGATTTCTATATACAAGTCCATTGATAATATTTTTCCATGTTCTCAAATTCCGTTTGTTTTTTTTGTTATTTTCCCCACCACAGTTTTTCTTCTTTTCCAATCCTTTGTTGAAGTGAAACATAAAATCCGACCTTGAGTTAACATTCCAAAGATAAAATGTCTAGACAGCGCCTCGAGGAAAGTTCGCCATCTTAACCAGGGCAGTCTTTTTTGTATGTTAAAAAAAAAGAAACACAGTCCTTTCTTCGCCGCTTCTCCTCTGTGTTATTGTGGAAGACCGACTCCTGATGATCAGTAGACCTCCTGTGTGATACTTTGTGCATATTTAAATGCCTCTTCTGGATCCGTGAATGCACGTTCAACAGAGTTATAAGTAATTCTCAATTTTGCGGGATATACTATCCCATACCTTACTCCCGAAACCTCTTTCAGTAGCCTTCTTGTCTTCGTAAACTTGTCCCTCTTTTCCATAACTTCAGCTGGAAAATCACGGAAGAATCTTAGTTTGTCTTCTCCAAACATCAAATTCACTCCATATGGAATCTTTTTCATAATTCCTTCCAGGGTTGAAATATCATAGAATTTCACAATAATCTGTCTTGGGGGGGCAGTTGGGCTTGCTTGAGCCTTACATCGGACCCGGTGAGCCATATCTATTCTCGGGGCTTCAGGCAGCTTAAGTACTTGTTTGAGTAAGTTGGCAGCAAACTCCTGAAGGTTTTGTCCACTCTCCTTTCCTTCTTTTACTCCAACTATTCTCAGGTTTTGCCTCCTCGATCTCGCTTCCAAGTCCATACATTTATTCTTCATTTTAGCAAGTTCCCTCCCAGTGCTTTCTTGTTCCTTTTTTTAGTCTCTTCATCTCCTTAGTCATCTCGGTTATCGTATTATCCATTCCTTCCATAGCCGCATCAGTAGACTTAAGCATTGCATACAGCTTTTTATTACAGTCCTTATCAACCCGCTTAACTTTTTTGTTTAAATCCTCCTCAATCTCGACTACACGTTTGGTTAAGTCATCAATTTTCACCATCAGCGTATCATTACCTTGTTTAATTTTTTCAGAGAGGCTTTTGTCCAGCGCGACATTTCCCTCTCGTATCACTTTAGAAATAATTTCAGTGACTGAAGCTAATATTGACTTTTCCAGTTGTTCCATTTGTTCCCTTTGTTCCTCCACTGAAGTCATTTCTGTAGAAGGATTTCGAGTCAGCCTCTTCTTCTGAGCTTCCAGCTGATATTTGAGGGGATTGAGGAGTCTTTCCAGGTTTTTTCAAGTAGGCTCTTGTAGCAGGTCTTGCAACAGCTTTTGCAGGCTTCTGGCGAGGTTTCCCTTTTTTCATTTAAAACTGCCGTTATTCTCCGTTATCAGCAGGATTTCTGATAACACACAATTAAATAACAGCTCTGGTAGTTATTTTTAGAACTCCTCCGTCTTCCAACTCTTATTTTAGCACATTAAAGTATTCTTCGGGAGCTGAGCAAAACAGCAGCGTCTCTCAACCCACCATTGACGCCACCGGAAGTCGGCACCCGTCAGGTCGCCGAAAATTTTCAACATGTTGAAAATTCAGCGGAACCAGAAAGACGCTATAACTCTTTGGGTGACTGAGGAGACTACTCACGACCATACAGGCGACACCCTGGCGACATGTCACCGGGTGAAGTCTGTATGGTCGTGAGTAGTCGCCCAAAGAGTCGTACCTTGTTCTGGTCGCCGCTGGATTTTCAACATGTTGAACATTTTCGGCGACCTGTAACGACCTGTGTCGGTTGCCGGCAGTCGCCGGAAAAGTTGCCTAAATGGGACAGGCCCTTAAGCTTCTCAAGTCTACCTTGTTTTAGAATTACATGAAGTTCTGTACCAATGTTGCGAGAGCATAATCTATACTATGGTAGTGGAGGAGCAAATGCCCATGAGGCCATGGTTAAAAGTTACACCATGTAAGGTGTATTACTAGAGGATGCACACACATCTGTTTTACATCCTTCCATCGATGATGAGCCACTGATTTTTCGGAGTTTTTGTTAGTTTTGGTCGAAATTTACAGCACTCGCTGGTTGAGAATTAGTTGAAGTCTTCAAAACCTCAAGCATTTAATAATTAAAATGTGTAAACATTTCAGACCATCACTGGAGAGTCATACTGTCCATGGAAATCTGTTCTATCTGTTCAATAAATGCTTTACCAAGGACTGCAGGAACATTGATCTGGCATCCAGAATCTCTGATAACTGATCTGGACATACAAGTTTGCTCCCAGCAAGGCAGTGGTTTGTTGTCAATTTAAAGAAAAATATGGAAATTCAAAGTAAACCTAGGCCATTGAATGGAGCTGCAAGAACTCACTGAATATTGGACATCCAAATGATTAACCCAAAATACCAGGGTCTCGTCCTGAAACATTGACTATCAGATGCTGCTTAACCTGCTGAATTCCTGCAATTTGTTTTTTACTGCAGATTCCAATGTTTGCATTCTCTTATATCTACAAAAAAATACCCAGTTTGTGCAAAATTGAAAGCCCTTTTAAAAATGTTTTAGTCCATCTCTCTCACCGGGAGTTGCCAGAGATGGAACCAAAAAAAAAAATTTAAAGGTTGGTATATACAAGGGGCAAGATGGTAGTTGGTGGGTGACCACCTTTTCATAAATGCTGTCTTTACTCTTGGTAACCATGTCCTGAAAAATCAACAAGGAACCTACATTAATTTTACCTTCATTAATTAATCCCAATTAATTAAATTAATTCGATGTACAGTTTATTTTGAAAATAGAGAAATAAAATTAGCTCTTTTATTCCGATTTGTGATCTTTTAAGAAAATTAAACTATACAATCTCTGTACCTTTATAATCAAATATGTACATTTTAGATAATTACTTTGTAGAAATAATTACTTTCAGTGTTGACATAATAAAATGACATTCAAATCCAGCAAGATTTTTTGACTGAGGCAGACAGCTATGTTGGGATTGGTTCTGTTGTGATCCGAAACAAGTTTACACCAATTGGATCCTCACCTGCGTTTCATCTATGTCCCGTAGCTTTGCTCTCACTCCATTCGGTGTTCTCAATGTGGCCTCCTTTGCATCGGCGGGACCAAGCGTAGACTAGTCCACCATTTTGCCAAATACTTGTGCTCGGTCCACCAAGGCATGCTGGATCTCTCAGTTGCTAACTATTTGAATTCTCCTTCCCATCCCATGCTGACCTTTCTGTCCTAGGCCGCCTCCATTGCTAATGTGAACCCACATGCAAACTGAAGGAGCGGCACCTCACATTCCACTTGGGCAGCCATGTTCAACTCCCTAATCTTCTTATCCTTAAACCAATTTGTGTATGGCTTAATTTATAATCAAGAGATTACAACCTTGAGTTCAATTGTTTTTATTTAGCTCCTGGAACCTGGTAGTCTCTAAACATGGGTGCTTGCTGGCTCTTTCCAAAACTGTGATCTTAGGCTGGATCACATGCTCCCCTTCTCTCACCAAGCCACTTTGCTGCTATCAGGTACAAAGCTTACCATGTCATTCTCTCAACACCTGTAAGGATGCCATTCATCCCCCAGGGTACAGGTTTCCCCTCTCAGCTTCTCCTCATAGACACATCCTACCCTAACCATGGATACCTTGCCCTTCCAAGGAAACATGGTCAGGTTCTACATGATCTTCCAACAATCTTTATTCTCCCCCTCAATAAACACTCTACTCCTGTTGGAAAGGATCAGCTTTTCTGATCCCAATTCTTGTCCAAGTAAGATTTCCCTGGTCTTCCCGATAACAACCCATACTGATTCTCCACCTCCTTCTACATGTGGGGCATGCTGTCCGTTACTGTTCCTCCCTTTCTTGCGTGCTAACCAGTCAGCGGAAAGACAATCTATGATTAGCATCGATCCTCCATAATGATAAATGATAAAAGGATAATGTGAGTAATGTTTAGTGCAAGATAAAGTCTCCAATGAGGTAGATAGTAGCTCAGGGCTGTTCTTGAGTTGTTGGTAGGATGGTTCAGTTGCCTGATAAGTTTGGAAAAAACTGTCCCTGAATCTGGACGTGTGTGTACCTCTATACCTCTTGCTTGATGGGGGAAGAGGAGAAGAGGGAATGGCCGGAGTGGGACTCGTCCTTGGTTACGCTGGTGGCCTTGCCGAGGCAGTGTGAGGTATAAATTGAGTTAATGGAAGGGAGGTTGGTTTGTGTGATGCTCCCTGAGCTGCTGAGTTTCTCCAGAATCTTGCTTAAAAAAAGATTCCAGCATTTGCCGTAACTTGACTCTGTATTTAAATATTCCTTAGAATTGATTGCATTACTGGCCAATGTTTGAGCTCCCAGACACATTATGACAGCACGAGTATTGAGATGTTGATGGTCTGCAGCAACTCAGCGGACACAACTGCATCTGGTGTACATACTATTCAAGATAAATCTAATAAAATTAACTTAGCTGGACTATCACGTTGCAGCCATTAACTAAATTGAACATTGAGCAGGATCTCAGTCTGCCCATGCTCAGCATGACCTCTGGACCCTTCCTTTTCAATCCTTAGTAACTGAATTTCATTGCTCTGTAGCTTATGCTTGAAGCTTCCCTGGAAAAACAAAGCAGCTCTGCAACAAGCCATCACTCGCGGTTAAAAGCTACACCAGCTGCCCTCCGTATCACTGTCTCTCCATACTGAGGACAAGGGGAAGTTCGAAAGTGTTTCCACCCACAGACGTACTTTGTTGAAATTGTGTCACTGTTGTAATATGCAAAATATTGCTGCAAATCTGTAAACAAAGTCCTCCACACAACACAAAATTTACAACATAAATATTAAATAACCACATATCGGGTTTTACTGAGACTCTGGAGATTGCATATTTTGGAATCTTAAGCAATAACAAACTGTTGAAACTTAGTATGTTGAGCAGCATCTGTGTGTGTGTGTGGAGGGGAGGGGGGGGGTGAGGTAGGAGGGTATTGTCAATGTTTTGGGTTGAAATCCTTCAACGGCATTGGTGGAGATGGAAGATAGCTGGCAAGCAGAGGAGAGGGATAGAGGTGAGACAGGGGTCGGTAGTTGGTGAAGATCAAATGGTTCCAGAATGGGGAGCTGCGTAGGAAGGAACTGCAGATGCTGGTAAATAGACACAAAAATCTGGAGTAACTCAGCAGGACAGGAAGCATCTCTGGAGAGAAGGAATGGGTGACGTTTCGGGTCCAGACGTCTGAAGCAGGGTCTCAACCTGAAACTTCACCCATTCCTTCTCTCCAGAGATGCTGCCTGTGCTGTAGAGTTATTCCAGCTTTTTGTGTCTATCTTCAGAATGGGGGAGCTGGTGGGTAAAGTGTGGTGATGTAATCAAAGGGAGTTAGATGACAAAAATAGGTGATGGATTGCCAGAGTGGGGAATGGAGGAGGGGACAGAAATGGGAGGACTGAAGGTGGATCAGAAGGAGGGGGTCGGGCTGGGAAGCACAGGTGAGGGTTACCCAAAACTGAAAATTTCAATATTCAAAGCATTGGATTATAAACTATCGGGCAGGCTATGAGGTGTTAGCTTTCGAGTTTACAATGGGCCTCAGACTGGCCATGGAGAATGCCAAGAATGGACAGAGTGGTGTGGGTACAGAGTGCAGGTGCTCTGAAAACCAGTTGCCCAGCCTGTGCTCGGTCCCGCTGATGTAGTGGAGGCTACATCACGAGTACCAAATGTAGACGAGTAGATGAGGTTGGAGGAGTTTCAGGTGAATCTATCCCTTCATCTGGAAGGACGTTATAGATCCCAGGATAGCATTGAGGGAGAAGGTGTGGGGAAGAATGGTCACTTACTGCAGTATCAAGGCAAGACCAACTAATGTGGTACTCCTATTTAAGAAGGGTTGCAAAGGAAACCGCGGGAACGATAGACCAGTAAACCTGACATTTGTGGTAGGAAAGTTGATGGAGAGGTATTCTGAGGTATAAGAAAACATGCATTTGGATAGACAGTGATAGTCAGCACGATTATTTGTACTTGGGAGATCATATCTCACAAAATTGAATTATATTAACAAAGAACCAAGAAGATTGACGAGGGCAGGGCTGTAAACATTGTTTATATGGATTTCAACAAGGTCTTTGATAGAAAGGCTGCTCTGGAAGATTCAATTGTATGGGATCCAGGGAGAGCTAGCTAATTGGATAAGGAACTGGATTCATGGTAAGAAGCAGAGGGTGGCGGAGAAGGGTCTTTTTCGGACTGGAGGTGTGTTACAATTGGAGCGCCTTAGGGAACAGTGTGGGACCAGATGCTGTTTGTGGTCTATATCAACAATTGCATGAGAATTACAAGGCATGATCATTACGTTTATGGATGGCACAAAGTAGGTGGTGTCGTAGACAGCAAAGGATATTAACAAAATACAGGGGGATCTTGATCAGCTAGGCAAATGGGCTGAGGAATAGCTAATGGAGTTTGATGCAGATAAGGGTAAGGCATTGCATTTTGGGAAGTCAAATCAGGGCAGGATCTTCACAGTGAATGGTGGGGCACTGGGGAATGTTGTAGAGCAGTGGCACCTTGGCATACAAGTACATAGTTCCCTGATAGTGGTGTCACTGGTAGACAGGATGGTGAAGAAGGGTTTTGGCATCTTGGCTTTCATCTGTCAGGGTATTTAGAACATTGTATTACATTTGTACAAGATGTAGGTGACACTGCAATTGGAGTATTGTTTTGATGTATTCAGTTTTGATGTAGGAAGGATGTCATCAGGCTGGAATGAGTGCAAAAATACTTTTGAGGATGTTGTTAGGACTCATGGGCCTGACCTATCAGTAGAGGTCAGGCAGACTAGGACTTTATTCCTTGGAACACAGGAGGATGAGGGGTGACCTCATAGAGATGTATACAATGATGATGGAATAGAACGGGTGAATGCAGAGTCATTTTCCCAGGGTATCAAGAACTAGAGAGCATAGTTTACGTTTACAGTGGAAACATTTAATAGGAACTTGAGAGGTGACGTTTTCACACAAAGGGGGCGGGGGAGGGGATATGGAGCAAGCTGCCAGAGGAAATGGAGACGGGTACAATAGCATTTAAAAGACATTAGGATAGGTACATAAACGGGAAAGAATTGAAGGGAAACGATCCAAACGTGGGGAAGCGGGACCAGCTTAGATGGGGAATCTTATATATGGTCAAAATATTGGGGAAAAGGGCCCACTTCTGTGCTGCATGACTCTAAAATCAATTATGCACATTGGGACCATGGAATTTAAGGTTACCTGCTCAGGAGTGCGGTTGGTGTTGCTGCCTTATAGCTCCAGTAATCCTGGTTCCATCTGACCATCAGCGTTTCCACTGTAGAGTTTGTATCTTCTCCCCGTGACAATGCAGGCTAATTGTCTGTAAACTGTCTCCAGCATACTCAGCCTATCAAGCCCACCTGCCAATCAATTGGATCATGACTGATCTGACTCAACCTCATCTCATATTCTGCGACATATCCCCCTTGTAGCCTTTGGTTTCCTGTTTTTTCAGTAACACTATATTTTGCAGTGTTTATTTTCTCATTTGCAAACCTGATATACTCATGTGCGGAATGATCTTGGTGCATATAACAAAAATAAACAATAATAAGCCAAATCAGACCATTCTAAGTGATGCTCTTACACATCTCAGGTTTAAATGATGTAATCATGTCCCTCATTTGAGATGCTCCCAGCAGTAGAAATACCTTGACATCTTCAGCTATTCTGTAAGTTCCGAAGGTTGCTGTTTGTTTCAAAGTCACTGTTCATTTTTCTCCAGACATCTAATTTCTTAAAATATATAGATTTGTAGAAAAACTTGAATCTGTAGAGAATAACAACTCTATTACAACAGAGGAAAGGCAAGAACAAAGTCCGGGGCAGAATGATACAGTCTGTTTTGTTAATTACCTGATCCTCCACAGTGCATGGTTTGCTGCCTTTTCCAATTCTTCAATATGACTAGTTGCTCGATGGGGTCATTGGTTCTGGGCAAAGATCATAGAGCGGAGCAAGATGGTTCACTCCTGCGAAATCCAGTGGACTGACATGTAGTACGCAACGGAGCGTAACTTCCGCCATTTCAGTAAACCCGACCCGACTTCAATTATGCCTCTCGCAGTGTAATCAGCATTGCGGGGGAACAGTTTGTGTGTTTTTTAAATGTTTTTTTAAATTTTCTTTTTAAATGCAGTAAACCCTCATCAATTTCCCCCATCACTGTCAGCACTGCCTTGGTCGCTATTTGCTGAAGTAAGTGTGTGTGTGTGTGTGTGTGTGTGTGTGGAAACTTGCGTGATTGTTAATCTGACTGTAGTGGACACACGCTAATACACACGAAAACCTTGTACAGGGAGGAACGGCAGATGCTGGTTTAAACTGTAGACAGACACAAAAGGCTGGAGTAACTCAGTGGATCAGGCAGCATCTCTGGAGAAAAGGAATACGTGATATTTTGGGTCGACTGGTCTTCTTCAAACTGACAGTCAAGGGAAACGGGAAACGGGAGATATAGGCATATCTTCCATTCATTTGTCCTTGGTACCGTTTATATCTCTTGTTCCTCTTTCCCCTGACCCAGTCTGAAGAAGGGTCTCGACCCGAAATGTCACCTGTTCCTTATGTCCAGAAATGCCGCCCGACCCACTGCATTTTGTGTCTACCCTTTAATCTCTCAGCCTGATATAGCAGAATCTCCCTGGATTAGCTTGTGCTGCCTCTGCAAGAATCTTAGATACAGAGCAAAATTGTCTTAAATCTGGATCAAGGACACAAAAAATCCAGCTATAGCTTCATACACCAGCATAGAACTATTTACTTCTTCCAAAGGTTAGGTCAGTTTCATCAATCTCCAGAACAAATACAGAAGACAGGAACACAATATTACCAAATTTATTGCAGTATTGCTGTTAATTTACTGGGGAAGGTTGGACTGGGTTAGCCATTTTTATAAACTATTATTGATACATTGAGCCGAGCGAGTCTTTTTTCGTGATTTCTCTCTGCTTCGCCTACTTCATTCAACTCCAACCTGTCTTGTTTCATTCTCCAATTTCATTATCGCTGTTGCTGCAATTTTCTGAAAAAAGAAGAGTGTGTGGAAACACGGTTAAGCCCTTGACATCAATCACTTGGTGTAGTTTAGACAGGCGGCCCTGTGTCAAACAAGTTAAAACACACACTGGTTCGGAGTCTCAACATATTAGCACCAGTCGAGTAACAGTCGTTCCGACCAAAGATTGTTTGTTGTGGTGAACCTGAAGAAAGTCAGGTTGGGTCGCCTACATTGACGATTCGAGCAAATTATAGCAGAGCAGTACGCTCCGCTTGTAGATGAGGACGCCATGATGGAAGCCGGTTACGGAAATGGCGCCGAAGATTACCCTTCACCTACTACGGCTTTTTCGCGGAGTGAACCATCTTGCTTCGCTCTATGATCTTTGGTTCTGGACACTAGAGATTCCCCATAAGTCATGTGGAATAGCAACTGACATAGAGTGTGAACATTATCTTTCCCTGTTTTTGCAAATTTGTTTGTAGGCTGGTTTCTTTTGAGGTCACACATCTTGTCTAACGCTGTTTTTGAAACATCATTTATTACCTTTGCAATGATTTGCTTAATCAAGTAACTGTGAAGACTATCATGAATTGCAAAACAGATATCTGCGTGGTGTTCAAAATGTGTAGCCTGGAGTAATGACATACTTTTCAAAAATAAAATTAGCATTTCGAAGCATTTTGCATAATGAGGACAGCTTTTGTTTTGAGAGCAGTAGTAATGATTGATTGTAAGATGCAGCAGGGAAGCAGGCCATTCTGCCCACTGGGTCAAGCTGACCATCGATTACCCGTTCACACTAGTTCTATCTTATTCCACTTTTGCATCCACTCCCTTCAATCTAGAGGCAATTTACAGAGGCTAATTAACCTACAAAACTGCATCGTCTTTGGGAGGTAGGAGGAGACCCATATGGTCACAGGGAGAGCATGCAAATTGCACACAGATAGCTCCTGAGACCAGGATTGAATAAGGGTCTCTGATACTGTAAAGCAACAGCTCTACCAGCTGCACCACTATACCACATTATACAGTGGCATTATATGGTGCAAAAAATAAAGCAAGTGTATGTCCTGTGGGGTCAGACATAATTGAAGATCATAGAGTGGAAGGAAACACTGTGGAGATGGATACTTCTATTCACTCTGAAATCCAATGTTTAGTTTCATAATCATCTCACTATGGTCCACTGGGTTGAAGATTACACACAGAATTCTACCCACTGGATCTCCAGCAGTGTAAAGGGCTTGGCTGGGGTGGAATCTGTAAAATATGTCCAAGGAAGGATTTCTTAACCAATATATGGTGGGCCCTACTAGTGAGGGTACAGCAGTGGAACTCATGTTGGGGAGGGCAAGTGACTGAGGTGTTAATGGGGGGTGGGGGGGACTTTGGGACAAGTGACCATAATTAAATTTGTTTCAAAGCAGTTATGGAGAAATATAGCACTGGCCCCCAAGCAATGATCCTAAATTAAAGCAAGTTTGATTTGGAAATATTAGGCGGGAACTTGCTGTGGTTGTTTGCAAGTAAGGGATGCTGGCAAGTGAGAAATGCACTAATAAGATGCACTAATTTTCAAAATTGAGATAGCAAGAGAACCAGGGCAGCATAGAATCATACAGCATGAAAACAAGCCTTTTGGTCCATTTTGTCCATGTGACCAAGATGCCCAACAAGACTATGCTAGTCCCTGTTAGGATGAAGGGTAAGGTTGGTAAATTTTGATCGTATGACCTTATGAAAGGTATTGCAGGGGATTCCTGGGGTCAGGATCTACCTGTATGTGAATAGGCATGGACTGTTTTGGAAGATAGTCGGCATGGCTGCGTTTGTGGGAAATCGTGTCTCACAAATCCAAGAGTTTTTTTTGAAGAGGTCACAAACAGTATTGATGAGGACAGGGCAGTGTCCATACAGACCACAAAGTCTTTGACAAGGTCTCACATGATGGTGCAGGTTAGTTTTAATGAAATCCAAGGTGAGCTGGCCAATGGATTCAAAATTGGCTTGGAGGAAGGAGTCAAAGGGTTGTTGTGGAGGGTTGTCTTATCTGATGAGGGACCTGCGACAGCGGTGTGTCAAAGGGCCCGGTGTTTGGTCTCCTGTTGTTTGTTTATTCATTCATTGTTTGGATGACAATGTGTTAACATTATACATACATTTGCAAATGACACCAACATTTGACTATGAGGTCTTAAGGCCATTAGTCATAAGGAAGGATATCTAAATTATCAACAGATTCCAGATCATTTGGAAAGGTGGGCAAAGGAATGGGAAATGGAATTTAACTTTTTGGCACCACTGCAGGATCTGAAAGTGAATTGTTGGGTGAGGTTTCAGTCACCTGACCCAAACCAAAGCATGGATATGGCATACAGCAAGTTCACTTAACTGCTACCACAGAAAGTAAGTTTGCTAGATCAAATAGACTGGGCAGTGTATTATTTAGAGTTCAGAAGAGCAAGAAATCTCACTGAAATGCACAAAATTCTGGACCACTGGACTCACCTGCTTACGTCCTGGAGTGAGCGACTTAGCACACCGACTCAGGCTCAACTGGAAGCAGCCACTTACCCAGGAAGCATGTGTAACGCACTGGAAATAGACACGTTGATCCACCTCGTCCATGCCGACCAAGATGCCCATCTAAGCTGATGGTCTAAAGAAGAGTCCCGGCCGAAAACATCACATGTTCATTTTGTGCAGAAATGCTGCCTGGTGTTACTCAGCATTTTGAGTCTATCTTTGGTATAAATCAGCATCTGCAGTTCCATTTGTTGGCCCATCCAAGCTAGCCTTATTTGCCCATCATGTCGTACCTGTCAACTTCCTCTGGCAGCTTGTTCCATATACTGACTACCTTCTATATAAAAAAAAGTTGCGCACGGGTTCTCATTAAGCTTTTCCCCTCTCACCTTAAACCGATGTCCTCTGATTCTTGATTCCACCACCCTGGGAAAAGGACTTTGCAGTTACCCTATCTATATAATAAAGAAGACATCCAAGAGAAAATTGGTAATGTCGACCGGCGCTGTTTGAGAGAGGTTGTTACTGGCAGCTAATCTGTCAGGAAATGTAAGCAGATGGAAACCAGAGGAGGAAGAAACAAAGGAAAAAATGCCGGAACAGATACAGAATAATCTGAAATAAAAACACATGGGAAATATCCAGCATACAGCAGCTTTTGTTTTAGCTTTTGAGTGCCTGCTGTGTAATCACTGGCACGCGCCAATGTCTTGTTTTTCTCTTTCTGCAGATGCTGCGCCTCCTACTGGACATACCAGCCATTCCTGTTCTTATTCCATCATTTCTGGGTAGCTTTGCTGTTTTCCAGGGAACACAGACTGGTTGTACTCTCTGGGCCACTGCATCAGTCCACTTCTACGAGTTTGTAACTCCACAGAACGTGGCCGTGGCAACTTTGATCAAAAGACACGCAACTGGATTCTGGTTAGTGACGCTGCTGAGCTAAGCTCCCCATTTCTCAATAACGAGCTAACTCAGACTGGAATTTTGATTGGTGCTCAAAGCGCACACATGAAAGGCTGGAGCTGTGGGCACAGCGTTAATTTACAGAGCAGTGATTCAAACATGAACTATCAGCAACTGTCATCAGACCGGCTGCCATCAATTCCCTTTCACCTCCTCTGCATTTCCAGATTCCACTAAGGCTTTAAGCAGTTCCTTAAATGCTACCGAATTTCACCCAAAAACAATGGTTTTAAATCAGCATGCACTGATCAGTGGTTAAAAATCTTAAATGACAGCTCACTATGTTCTCACCACCAATGGTCATGACAGCATGACTGTTATAACACATTAAATGGATTAGTGATGGATCACTGATAACTCACCAAAGTAAAAATGCATACACCACAGGGCTATTATTTAGTAATCATGTCATTTATTGTACAGTCCCACCCCAAAAATAAAAACAGAAAATACACTGCATTTGATACATTCTTCATTTGTATTTAACTTTATAAAATATCTGTTGAAACTTGGCAGAACTAGTACTAGGTCACACGGTCCCCTTAATACAGAAACAGATGGAAAATCAGATACCTATATAGGTTGAACCTGGGAGTGGGTAAAAATCTCCCTTGTTCCAACAATTCTGCTTTCACCGTGCTAAAGAGCATCACAATTAATTGCGATTCACAGTAAAGCACCATATGAAATAGGGCAGGCACATACAACTTCCATTGTATTTTGTCACCAAATATACTTTTACACAGAACTTTCAGCAACTGGGCAGACTTTTAAGCACTCACAAATTCAATACAGCAGTATCCACTCTCTGAAAGTTTTCATGTTTAATATTTGATAATAAGATACATATTAGCTCCTCATCAATAGTTTTGTTTATTATCCACACTTATTTTAAACTTTAACTGACTGAAATAAGCTTGCGTTGTAAGAACAGAATCAAAGAGGGTCTTACGAATGAGGCAACAAATGGGGAGGGGTGGGGGGAGGCAGATGCCTGCCTCCTGCTATTATGTTCTAATGTTCTTATCACCCTGCAGTACAAGAATGTAAAATAATGTCTGCATTCTCAAAGTAACATTATTTTCAGAAATAATTTTAGCAAAATCAAATACAGCATTTGTCAATTAACCTTGACTTCTGTCTGATGTCAATTACATGGATCAAAATAATGAAACAAGGTGAATTTTATAGGAGATGTGTTTCTCAATTCTGTGATCACAACATGCTTCTCCAGATCCCTGATGCATCCTGAACATAGTTAAGCATTGTAATTAAAAAAAATGTTAAACTTAAGCACGATGGAGTGGCAGGAATGGTTCTGATCACTGCGGCTTCAAATGTACACAGCCTTATCCTACTTCAACTGTTCTACAATAGGCACAAAATGAAATATCAGCAACTTTGACTACTCTGACCTTTCTTGGGCTGGTTTACGCAGCAGTGATGGGGAGGCATGGGAACTGGAAGAAATATATCAATTAAAATTTCTAACTTCACTCTCCGATTACATTTCCTTTTCTACACCAAGGTTTCCATGTAAGACATATGGTCAAAGGGTATTCCATTTTAAAAAGAGTGTATGAGGCCAGAAAACAGAAAGTCATTGGCTTCCTTGCTGGTATGAGCTGGCTGCAATGTAACTAGATTACAGCAGATTAGAAGCAGCTCACATCAGTTTAATCAGCTCTGAGAAAATAGTCACTGACGTGATAGAAACAGCAAGGTGCAGTGATGGTGCGCTGCCCATACGTGTTTGGGTCAATGATTCAGAACTGTTGCCAATCAGAGATTATTTGGTTCGCATCTTGATTCCTCGTGATCTCTTCGAGAATGCGGTGCTGAAGCCACAGTTGCTGGAGCTTCTTGTATCGCTCGGTACACAGATGCAATGGATTGCCTCTCCTTTAAGAAAAAGTATCCAAATTCATTAAATCTCTGGAAATAGCAATTCTACAAGACTTTATATTCTCAAGTTTTCAGGTGAAAGATGTTATTATTGTAAGGAGATAATCCACATGAATACAGTTGCAGAAATAGAAAACAGAATGACAGAAATAAAAATATGACAGAACTACTAATGGATTCGGTTCGGAGCTGGAAGATAATTTTTCCTCTAGAAATATTAGGTGATCAGATTGTAAGAACAAGAGCTTGGGGGAGGGGGTGGTGGGGGGGAGGCGCTGGAGCGCCCCTTCCTCCCGGAGTGGGCCCTCCTGCCTTGTGAGTGCATTGTGACATCACTCGGATTATTTTTCCTGAAATGGGTGAGTTTGAAGAAATCGGGCTGTTTTAAAATTTCAACGATAATAACTTCGGAAATATAGGTGGAAATGCGTCGGAAGATGTTTATCGCCACCACTGGAAAAATGTGAGTAGGATGTGTGAAAATGGGAAGGCTGCGGCCTAGCGTTTGGAAGAAGATAGGAATTAACCAGATTGACACAGAGACACATTGTGGGCACAAACAAGACAAAGTCTTTTAGTTATATATAGAGAAGAGATAGAGATAAAGGAAAGGAGGCTATTCAGGAGTGTACTGGAAGATTCAGGTGGCAAAGTAGGCAACGAGTCATGAAGACCATGGTTCCACAAAGTCTTCAACCAGCCTGACAGGACTTTTGCAATCCAAGAATGAAGCAAATGTAGTCCTTCAAAATGCTGGTGTTGCCTAATTATCACTGGAACAAGTTGACTAGACAGTCACCAATTGTTTTGATGAAACTGATAACTCAGCAGATGAACTGATGCAAGAAATGTTATAAGGGGTGGAAAATGGTGGCTCTGGTGTGGGAATGATAATTAGGTCTAAGCCTCAGATGATCAAGAATGACAAGTGCAATGTTATTTAGTTTCAGACAGTGCCAGAGAGAAGGATCGATCCAGGAGTTATAAGGCGATGCTTGTGAGTCTGTTCATAGACAATGCCTTCATTCCATATAGCCATTGGATGTTTCTGCTGATTCATTACTGGACGTATGCTGGACAGCTTAAAGGGACAGATGCAGAATCTATAGATGGATGTTGTTTAGCCAATGCTCCTGCTGGCTGAAGAAAGGTTACCAAATCAAATAACTTTCCAGCTCTTCTTGGCCCTGTTTCTGCTCTCCAAGTCCTCATCAGAACAATGTCTTCCTCAACCACTGAGCTTGGCCAGTCTTCCCTGCCAAACACCCAGCCCTGGGTTACAGCTTTGGAGGGCAAAGGTTGGCATGATTACAGTAACAAAGTAGGACTAAGTGTGATTTGGGTAGCTTGGAATCATTTACACCAGACTCCCGAGACAGACACACTGTTCCAAGCTCTAGCAAGGAAAAAGATGACAAGAAAATATAAGTAGGCCACTGGGCCCTCAAGCCTGCCCATCATTCAATATGACCATGGCTGATCTATGCCTGCCTCAACTCCTCTCTGCTAGATCCCCGTAACGCTCAATCTTTCAACTATCTATCTACATCTACCTAAAATGTTTGTGATGATCTGGCTTCCAACATACGTAGGGGTAAAACATTCTAGAGATTCACCACCCTGAGAAAAGAAATGTCAACACACCTCAGTTTTAAACGATCCACCTCTTATCTTATAACTATGTTTATAACCCTTCCATGAATGAGAACATCGTAATATCTTTCCTGTGAAACCTTCCAAGAATCTTGTATTTGAATGGGGTCATCCTTTGTTTTTTCTAAACTTCAAGGAATACAGACCCAAACCATTCTGCCTCTCGATGCGACAACCCCAGGCATGGGCCTGGTGAATCTGCTTTGGAAATCTCCCTATACTAATGTACCCTTTCTTAGGAAAAGGGTCCAAAACTATGTACAGTTTAACAGGTACAAAACACTGGGGGAACTCAGCAGACAAGACAGCATCTGTGGATGCAAAGGTCTGGTCAAAGTTTTGGGTTGAAACCCTGCATCAGGACAGAGTGGAAGAAAGATAGCCCTCTAGATAGAGAAGTGGAAGTCATAGAGTAATTTTTGAGTCATAACAATAGAGAAACAGGTTCTTTGGCCAACTCGTCCATGCTGACCAAGATGCTCCAACTAAGTTTGTCCCATGTGCTCACATTTGCTCCATATTTCACTAAACCTTTCCTATCCATGGGCCTGTCTTAGTGTCTTTTCAATGCTATAGTAGTATCTGTCTCAACTATTTCTTCAGGCAGCTCGTTCCATATATCGGCCACCCTCTTAGTGAAAACTTTGCCCCTGAGGCGCCTATTGAATCTTGTCCCTCTTACGTTAAGCCTTTGTCTGCTGGTTCTTGATTCCTCTTCCATGGGTAACAGCCCATGTGCATTAATCCCATCTATTCTCCGCATTATTTTATACACCTTTATAAGATCACAAGGTAGGAGGTGTGAAATGAGAAGAGAGCTTCAACAAATGCTGCTTGACCCGCTGGGTTCCACCAGCAATTTGTTTTTTTTGCTCCAGATTCCAGCATCAGCAGTTTGTGTCTCCATAGCACTCCAGGCATGGCCTCACCAAGTTCCCGTACAACTATAATAAAACCTCCCTATTCTTAATCTCCAAACGGTTTTGCAATAAAAGACTACATGCCACTTGCCTTGTTAGATCTGCCTGCTAACTTTGTGTGATTCATTCAAGAGAACGCATGATTCCTCTGAGCTTCACTCATTTGCAGTCTCTCTCCACTTAGGTAACTTCCATCGTCTTACTGAAGTGCATGACCTCAATCTTCTCTGCATTGATATCCATTTGTCAAGTTTTGAACAATCTCCCAATCCATTTATATCCTGTTGTACAGCCACATGTCCTTAATATACATGCCCTTCCATTATTTTTGTATCGTCAGCACACTTGGAAACTATACGTTTTGTTCCCTCCTCCAGGTCATTGATAGGAATTGTAAACCATTAAAGGTCTAGAACCAATCCCTGAGATATTGCACGTTACCTCCCTCTAGTTTGAAAATGACCCATTTATACAAACTTTTTGTTTTCTATGTGACCTTTCCAATAATTCCTTAATAAATAATTAATTTCTGCTCCAGGTAGATGGAGGAAAAGTGAATAAGTGATGTCTACTCTTGTTGCATCAAATCTTCAGCTATTAATACTACTATTTCCGGTCACAGCATCCCTACTTCGATCCCAATGAACTATAACATCCATTAATAACCTTTATGGAATCCACTTACTCTGCAGCATCCATATAGTCCCTGATAGCACAGATTCAGAAAAGGTCATTCAGCCTGCTTGGAAATATATCAACTGGCTGTACAAACAATTCAATGCTAACAAATAAATGTCTTTGAAATAATCATACCTGAGCAACTGGTCAGTCTCTCCGTAATCGTCCAGGTATGGAGCGGGTATGAAACATCCTCTGTTCTTTCCTGCCAGCAGCAACACCTGACACTCCCGTATCCTATTGGGTTGAAAGGTAACAAATATTCTGATATCCTACTGCCTGAAGATGATATCAGAAGCGAACTCTCCAATTTGCTTGTAATGCCTCAATAACTTCCACTTTATCATTTATTTGCATTAGCTTTCTGGGATGCAAAAAGCTAATGACCATAAATCCCAGGCTTTATTTCGGATCCTGGGATGTGCTGTCAATCTCCCTACGATGCTGGAGTTTGGTTTCTGTAGGCCCTGATTGATCACTGATCCCTCAAATCCTTGGTCCACAGTCAGTGTGTGGGCCTAACTGCAAATATAAGTAGGCTACTGCAACACTTGCAAGCCAAACCTGTTCAGTATGGGTCAATAGATTCTAACAAGTGGGAACCGTGCATGACCCATCAGTGGCCAAACAGATTTAGCTGTAACATTGCAACCATCATCCCAGCCATGATTGGTTCTTGACCTTTCAACCTGCAGAGCTCTTTGTCTCTCTGGCATATTGGCTATCATCAACTTCCTCAACTGGATGGACTGAAAGACACATCCTCAGTGATGAATGCAGTGTATGAGCTGCCATCAATTAAACTAACCAAATCAGAAGAGATGAGAAAAATAGTGTTTTGATAAAGCAGTGATCAATGCCACTTTCAAAGGGTAAGTGAATCAATACTTGCAACGGGAAATCTGTAGACCAACCGCATAATTTTCTAGCGGCTCGCACAGCATACAAACTCTTTGTGTAGTACATGATCATGATAACTCTGTGCCATTAATTAAACGCAAATCAGTTTGCATAACAAGATACCTGAGGAACATTCCCAAACCGGACCCACAGTTAATAGCATGAGCTGCGCATGCTCCAAACTCTTCTCCATTCACTTCTTCCCTGCAGCACTGACTCTGTGAACACAGCATGGCTCCACAGAACATGCAGAGGGCAAAATTCTTGGGCTCATCATCGGATGATCTGGGGCAACTGGTGAAAGAGCAGAAATTAGTTCCAGGTTATAGCACTTAAATCTTGCACATGCACTCAATCCTCTCACCTCGCCACATCCCCATAAGCAAAGAAGGCCATGATCCAAAAGTCACCGGTTTAACATAATTGGCAAAAAGGCTGAGGAAACGTGCTTTTTAAAAATATTGTGAATGTTGAAGAAGCAGGTTTAAAAGCAATCCTCAAAAGATAATAGATGCAAATACAGCCTAAACCATAAAGCAGATTTTTTTTAAAGCAAAAAATGAGCAGAGTCATAACCAGAAAGCGTTCTCCTGAAGAGCCAGATCGATGCTTTGAATCAAATGATCTCTTTTGGCCCTGCGATTATCAGATTCCTTTGCAGCATCAGATCAGAACAATCATCTGCTCACTCAAGTAGCAGAGTGGTTTCAGTGCACGATCCGCATGAAGGAGATGCTCAACCCAGAAACCCAGATCTTCTCCAATGATATTGGACAATGATATTGCTGGAATTCTTTGAAGAAGTAAATAGCATGACAGACAAAGGAGAGTCAGTAGATGGTGTTTAATTAGATTTTCAGAAAGGACTTGGACAGGTTGGAAGAGTGGGCAGAGAAGTGGCAGATGGAATATAGTGTGGCAGAATGTGGAGTCATGCATTTTAGTAGTAGGAATAAAGGTGTAGACTATTTTCTAAATGGGATGAGAATCCAGAAATCTGTGGTGCAAAGGGACTTGGGAATGCTGGTACAGGATTCCCAAAAAGTTCATCTGAAAGTCGAATCGGTAGTAAAGAAAGAAAACTCAATGCTAGCATTTATTTCAAGAGGGCTTGTATATAGAAACAGGGATGTAATGCTGAGGCTCTATAAGGTGCTGGTAAGGCTGCATTTAGAATATTGTGAGCAATTTTGGGCACCATATCTGAGGATGTGCTGGCTCTGACGAGGGTCCAAAGGTGGTTTACAAGAATTATCCCAGGAATGAGTAGGTTAACCTATGATGAGTGTCGGCCCTGGGCCTGTACTCGCTAGTAATTAGAAGAATGAGGAGGAACCTAATTGAAACATACAGAATAGTGAAAGGCTTGGAAAGAGTGGATGTGGAGAGGATGTTTCCACGAATGGGAGAGTCCAACACTAGCCTCAGAATTAAAGGATGTTCTTTTGGGAAGGAGATGAGGAGAAATGTATTTAGTTAGAGGGTGGTGAATCAGTGGAATTCTTTGCCACAGAAGGCTGTGCAGGCTAGGTCAGTGCATATTTTGAAGGCAGCGATAGGCATTTTCTGGGATGAGTTGGATGATCAGCCATGATCACATTGAATGGCGGTGCAGGCTCGAAGGGCCGAATGGCCCACTCCTGCACCTATTTTTCTATGTTTTCTATGATAGATAGATTTTTGATGAGTACAGGTATCAGAGGTTATGGGGAGAAAGCAGGAGAATGGGGTTAGGAGGGAGGGAGAGATAGACCAGCCTTAATTGAATAGCGGAGTAGACTTGATGGGCCGAATGGCCTAATTCTACTCCTATTCCTTATGACAAGCCAATGCCTGCACTTCACACTTCTGATTACAAATCTCCTTTGAGGTAAAGACGCAGACAGGTTAACAACACCAATTTCAGAACTCGAAGACCATTAAATGGAATCAAAGGTGGCAGTCTGATTTGCTATGTTCGGCTCCTGTTTTGCATTTTACTGTTCTTGGAAGCACATACATCAGTGGCTCTGGTCTCCCTCAGCCTATATTACAACTCAGAGTCCAGACAAAGAGCTGCAAAATAGTAAGTCACTGAATCTAATAATTTCCAAATATCAGTTCAAGAGCGGTCCTGCAGAGGAAACGCCAATTTTAAAAGTGCTTTCATTCTTGGGAAGTAGAACTTTGTACTGTCTATTCCATTGACACTTACACTCGCACACACTTATACACTCACACACACTTATACACACATTTACTTCCAGGACTATTACAGTACACAACAAGGCAATACTCAAAGAAAATATTCTACAATTAACTCACCTATGCTGACAACCTTGGTTCAGAAGAGAACTGTAGTCTTCTGGGAGATCTATTAATTGATTTCGTTCTCTCGGATAGCTTCAAGAAACAATTTATTGTTAAGGAGCATTAAGAGACAATGCATTGATATAGCTTTAATAAGAGTTCTTTACAACTGCCATCATTCATCTTTTGGAGAAAGTGAAACATACCAAACAAGTTCTCTTTAGACTTTCTCACTGGTCCTCTCAAGCTCTTCAATATAAATGGACGGAAGGACAATAGGAAATGTATTTGCTTTTTTTTTTCAGTCCTTCGATGTTCGAGTTTCACACAGTAATGGGCCCATGGTGCAACTTGACCATTCCAAGATGCCTATCTATTCTAATCCCAGGTTCCTCATATCCTTTTACACTGTACCTATCCATGTACCTGTCCAAATGTATTTTAACATTGTAACTGGTGCCGCTATCATCTCCTCTGACAGCACGTTCCTTGTACCCACCACTCTCTATGAAAAAGTTGCCCCTCGGATTCCCTTTAAATCTTTTCCGTCATTTAATCTGTGCCTACTAGTTTCAGACTTATCACCGCTGGGAAAATGACAGTGACCATTCACCTAATTTATGCCCCTCATGATCTTATAAACCTCAATAAGGTAACCCTTCATTCCCAGAATAACTGGCCCAGGTGATCCAATCTTTCCTTATAACGCAAACCTTCTAATCCCGGCAACATTCCTGTGAATCTTTTTGGCACCCTCTCTAGCTTGATCAGGTCCTTCCCACAGCACAGTGATCAGAACTGCAGACTATATTCCAAATATGGTCGAAACAATGAATTGCATGGGACTTTATTTGTACGGCATTTTTTACATGTTATCCCACCTCCTATATTCAATGCCCGATGAAGGCAAGCTTTCCATAAACTATCTTCACCGCTCGACCTTTCAGGTTAAGTGATTATGAATACATTTGAGCTCATGTTTAATTCACTTTCTGAGAATCCAAAATGGTAGCATCATTCTTTCCTTTCCATCTCAAATTATTTAAGA
Organism: Raja brachyura; assembly: GCA_963514005.1. The sequence continues at coordinate 67,950,302 of OY740789.1, read as the reverse complement.
AGCCCACTGGATTGGAGGTTATAGAACAGAATAAAAAGTGGTCCATCTTTTGAGCCTGGTGGCTCAATTCAAGGGGATTCATCCAAATTCAGTCCTGCATTCCTGCTCTCCCTCCTGGAACAATATTGAACATATTTTTTTAACATGTTCAATGATATCATCTTAGTTTCCGTGATAGAGAATTCCACAGGTTTGTTGTTTTCTGGGACAGCTTGTCTCCTATCCTTACACTGCTATCCCTGGACCTGGACTAAAAGGTCACCCCCTGGGAACAACCAGAACTGGCTTGCACAAACAATTCCAACTGCTCATCCCAATGCAGCCAGTCTCAGTTAGTTGCTGTTGTGTGCAACGACTATTATGTTTTAGTGTGCTCAATGTGGTGCCAAATTTTATAAAAAATCTAACCTTTCATTACTATCCATCTGTACAAAGGTTAAGCTTTAAAGTGAACAAGGAGGAAGAGTCCAAACATAATTGCTGGACGGCACAGTGGCGCAACGGTAGAGTTGCTGCCATATAGCGTGAGAAACCCACGTTCGATCCTGTATAGATATTTGTACGTTCTCCCCGTGACCATGTAGCTTTTCACCGGCTGCTCCGGTTTCCTCCCACACTCCAAAGGAGTACAGGTTTGTAGATTAATTAGGATCTGTAAATTATAAATTGTCCCTAGTGTGTTGAATAGTGCTAGTGTAGGGTGATTGCTGGTCGATGCGGACTCAGTGGGCTGAAGGTCCTGTTTCCATTCTATATCTAGAAAGAGTAACATAGTGGGCCTGGCAACATCTGTGGAGGGAAATGGACAAAGTTTTGGGTCAGGATCCTTTTTCAAGATTCGAGGAGAGGGGAGAAAGCTGGTAAAAAGAGGCGAGGGGAAGCAGTGGGCCAAGAGGTAGCAATTGATAGGTGGATCCAGGTAATGATGGATAGATGTGTCACGTGGGGGAGAGAAGAATGGAGAGTGAGAAGTGGAGAAGAGGAAGCTCTGCAGATGGTAAAATCTCACAAATAAGCGAGGAGAACAATTATATGTAGAACCAAAGAGACAGATGATGGGTAAAGGGAACAGGTGGAGGAGCTGAGAAATTAGGACTTGGAGGGGGTGGAGGTGGGTGATAAGAAAGAGAAAGTAGATGAGGGGAAACAATCTAGATGATATGGGCCGGGGGGAGGGGGGGGTAGTGGAACGAAAGTGTGCTTGAGAGGAACTGAGTAGATCAGGAAGGGGTGTGAAGGTTTTCCTTGAAAATGGAGAATTCAATGTTCATGCCGTTGGGTTGCAGGCTACCCAACAGAATACAAGGTGCTGCTCTTCAAGTTTGCAAGTGGTCTCATCATGGCAAAGGAAGAGATCAAGTATAGACAGTTAAAGGTATAAGGCTCATCTTGTTTAGATCTACCGTTAAGATATGTCTACTTCTGTTCAGATTCCTCCAATTATCTTTCCTGTCTGCCTATCCCTGTAACTACCTGCACTTTTTCAATTCTCTAAAATCCTTACTCCCACCCTCCCACACATACAACCACATGCACAATTCGGGATTGTGAATGTGGCCTTGTCAGAGAGACAACACAACCAGATGCTGAGATGCAAGACATACTTACCAAACTGATGTTCTCTGTCCCTTGAGGAAACTTTGCACTGAAGAATCAGAACACCACCTGAAATAAAACAAAAACATTATCTATAGAATACTCAGTTGCAACATTCTGATTTTATATCGAAAAGCTGGGAAGTCCTTTTCAAAAATAAATCGATTAATAAACTTTCTACATGTATGTTTATGTTAACTCACAAAATACTGTACAATTAAATAAACAAATACATTTACTGCAATGAAAATCTATTCGAAACGAAATTATACAAATACTGTGAGCGCATTACGTGGCATACATGCATGTGGTTTCAGTTCCTTGGGATTACATAGAACAGCACAGGAACAGGTTCTGTGGCCCACAATGTCTGTGCCGAATATTATGTCGTTAAATGAATAGTCTCTGTCTGCACATCATCCATATCCCTACATTACCAAATTACGCCATTATTGTATCTCTTTCACCACCACCACCACCTCTGGCAGCATGTTCCAGGCAACTCCACTCTGTGCAAAAAAACTTGTCCTGCACATGTCCATTAAAGATTCCACCTCTATCCTGAAAGCGATCACCTCCAGTCTTCAACATTTCCTCCATGGGAAAAAGGTTGTGACTGTGGATCTTATCTATGCAACTCACAATTGTATATACTTCTATATACTTATATCAGGTCTCCTCCTAACCTCCGATGTTCCAGAGAAAACAATCCAATTTTACCAAACCTTTTCTTTTAGCTAATACCCTCAATTTCAGGCATCGTTCTGGTAAGCCTCTTCTGCACCCTTTCCAAAGCCAGCACATCCTTCCTGTAATGAGGTGATTAGAGCTCCATGTAATACTCCAAATGAGGCCTAACCTAAGTTTTATCAAGCTGCAACATGATTCCTTGACTCTTATACTCAATGTTCCAATCATTGAGGCAGGCATAGCATATCTTCTTTACCACTATGTACTTGTGTTTCCATTTTCAATAAGCTATAGACTTGGACCTGTAAATCTTTCTGCACGTTAATGCAGTTAAGGCTTCGACCATTACATTTATAGCTTCCCATTACATTTGACCTCCCAAAGTGAAAAACCTCTCACTCACTTCTACCAATTTTCCACCCGTATCTGTACTGATCTATATCAACTCACCAACCAACCCACCGAGATTTGCATCCAAGTCACATATTTAATAAACAAAAGCCCCAACATTGATCCTTGCAGAATAACACTCCCATCGCTATCCCTCATCTTTGGAATCCAAAAACCCCAAATCAACATAAAATGGAGCCTAGATAAATGAGAGCTGATCTCATTGAAATACTCAGGATTCTCAATTACAAGCCTCATGCTGAAAAGTTGATTCATTTGGCTTCATGCATAGACTAAGGATAAAGAGATGGAGATAAGAAATTAAGTCAGGAAAATAATTCTTCACACAGATTCAGGTTAAGTATTGTCATGTATACTAAGATAAAATGGTTGCATGAAGCTCAAACATTATGCATGATAATGATAGATATGGCGCCAAATGTAAAGCAGCAGTATGGTGCAAAAATTGTAGCGCAATCTGCTAAAGTAAAATGCAATAATTGACTAACTAAATGACCGCAGCCAATTTGAACTCAGCCCAGGGCTGAGATTTTTCTAATAGCCAACCTGAACCTGATGAATATGGAAACAGAAATATGGACCTAAACACAGGCAGGTGGGACTAGTGTAGCTGGGACATGTTGGCCAGTGTGGGCAAGTTAGGCCGAATGGCCTGTTTCCACACTGTGTTGCTCTTCGACTCAATGGTTTTCATCAGACTCGGAATATTTGAAATGAAACAAGTTTGAATCTGCAGAAAGAGGTGAGGGAAGGAATGCAGATGACATGGAACAAGCGATATCTCAGCTGAAGGGTGGTGGTGAAGGAGGAGACAACAAATGAAAAACGAGAACAATGAGAATGCTGAAAATATGAGATACTAGACTGGTGTTCAATTCTGAAACCGTTGAATTAATCGTCAAAGCCTGAAGGCTGGCATGTGCCTCTTTCCACAGATGCTGCCTGGTCCACTGAGCATCCCCAGCATTTCCTGCTTTTATTTCAGAATTCCAGCAACTGAACTATTTTGCCTTTAATTTGCTTTGCCACGGAATATGCGCTGAATATTCCAATCAATCTTCAGCATTTTATCCTGATCTACGTTAATCACTGAGCATTTAATGTCAGACGTAGTACGTACCTTTGCAGTAAAGGGGTTACTGTGTCCTTATAATCATGAAAAAGCTGGAAAAGATTGGTTGGCAATGCCAGGTAATAACATAAGGCTTCAAACTGTCCTTCGGAAGGGCCTAGGAATAAAGAGAACAAATGCTTTTTCAGTCAGATAAAAATAAAGCAGTTACTTTATACAGGGGTTGGTGCTGATTTTGGAAGAGATTTTACTAGTTTTATGTAGATATATTTGCCATAATCGTCTCAAAGGAAAAACTATTTTCACGTGGAAACCATTTTTATTTTAACCCTTTATACCTGGCTGCTAAAAAACATAAGGTTCAGGAATGGTGTGTGTAGGAGTATGACCACAAGATAACAAGGGCAGATTTAGCAGAAGGAACACCAGGAGCCCGCATTACTCCCTTAGTGCCACAGAAACTGGAATTAAACTTGTGGATGTGCTGGGGCCAGGACAGGTCATCCAAGATGTTAACACCCAGAAATTTGAATCTTCTTACTTCCCTTTTCTGAAGTTAACAATTAATTCCTTGTTTTTGTTGATATTGGGTGAGAGATTATTGTTGTGACACCGCTCAACCAGGAGTTCTAACTCTCTCCTGTACACTTGACTCATCACCATCCACGCTTCAATATCCTGGTCTGAAAGTTGAGATGTGCAATTAGTTCATTTCTCTTTCTCAGTTCTGATGAAAGATTCTAGACCCAAAATGGTAACAGTTTCTCCTCAGTTAATCCACAGCTGCTGCTCGATCTGCTAAATGTTTCCAGTGTTTTCAGTTTCTTTCCAAGACCGATACGCATGAATTATTATATTTGTTTGCCCTGGAGATGTGAACACTGCTGACAACACTGGCATTTATTATTCATCCCTGAAATGAGAGGCAGTGAAGAGGCAACTACAGGGGTCACATTGCTGCAAGCTTCCTCTTTTAAAGTAAACCAGATGGACTTCAACAACAATCTGGTACTTTTGTGGAAACCGTTATTGAGACAAACTTTCATTTAAATAAAGAAAACAATGATTCTTGAATATAATTTCCCCAGCTGCCATAGTGGGATTTAGTTAGTTCTGGGTAAAATTAAATCAGTAAATGTGGCTCACATGCCAGAATCACTTCAGTGCCATAAAATCCAAAGAATCACTGCAAACATCGAACCTTTCCTGACAGAGGAATATTGTTTATTCCGTTTACTTAATCACCTCAGAGTAATACTGACAACACCTAACTTGCCATTGTTGCATGGGTTCTTCACTTCCCCTATATCACCACAGCTTGTCATACTCCATACCAGCAACCTCTCATTTCAATGTCATCCCCATCCATCACACATCGTCCACTTCAACCTCTTCCTATTACATAGAAGTCACCATAGAGGCCATGCCGTTATTCTTTGCCTTATGACGTTCTTATTTTGGCCTCCAGTATATCTCCATCACAGGCACACATGCCTTTCAATTCCTTGAAGAACTGTTATTCCACCTCAAAATCCTTAGCCCTCTGTCCTCTCAAATGTTTCTTAAAATTGACAGCTGCGACCATAGAAAAGACCAATATCTTTTTGATGCTTAGACCAAATTTTGTTTGGCAGCATACATATGAAGGGCTTCCGAATGTTTAAAAATGCTGTATTAATATAAAAATTATTGCTTAGTTTTCAGGTTGGGTTTTTGTGATTTTTACCCGTTCCTCTCTGACAAAAGCAAATCTTTTGTATTCACCACATCCTGCTCTAACTAGATTAAGAAAGGGCCTGTCCCTCTTTCACAACCTTTTTTACTCGTGGACATTTTTCATCATGTTGAAAAAACGCCCCGACCTACTTGATTCCCACGAGTACCTATGACAAGCATCACGACCTACCTACGACCTCCTATGACCATGCTGCGAGCATGAGTCAAGGGCAAACTCGGCAGAGGTTGTGAATTAGGTCCTGAAAGTGGGACAGGCTCTTAATAGTTCCTCTTCACTTACCTTTCGAGAGATCTGCAGGCGGTGGCACACCAAGCAGGTAGTTGAAGAACAAAGCAGAACAGCGGAGAAATGGAGTGATGCCACATTTCACACAATTCCACAGGTACCAGCCATAGGGCTTGCTTTCTAAAGATCTGAAATAAATACAACTTATTTCAATGCATTCAGCCCAAATTAAGCAAAAGCTTTGCAGTACAGGATGAGCAAAATTAATAATGAGCAAACAGTAATTCGGATTATAAAGTTAACATTAATGTCCAGAATGCTGAAACATTGCAAGTTAATTTTCTTCTCATTCAATTAAATCAGAGGTAAAAGAAGAATATTTCTATGTTGACAGTATATCACAGAGTCCAATGATGCAAGCAGACCATAAGACAGAGAATGGGGAGAAGCCAAGATTAATGGAAGCAAAATAAAAGAGCAAGGCCGTATACGTTCTTGTATTAAGTAAAAGGAATACTGGCTGAGGTGTGATTTGACAGTAAAATAGTTTTATCGTTTCTGTACATTAAAACATGTCTTGTTAGACTCTGTTGCAAACATCACAATACAAATCTTTGGAAGACAGATTTTCCCAGGTCTCTGTCAATGCAGAAAACCATGCAGTAGCAAACTAAGGTGCTTGCCTTACCATTCCTCATCAGGGAACATTTAATAACCATTGAGCATCTTCAATGATGAAAAGTTTAAGCTGGAAGCTACATATGTGGCACTACAATATGGCTGCCGACATATTGATATGCGGAATTAAGGAAACTGGGGCTGGTTACATAGTGATACACAGATTGAAAGAGACTGAAGATAGACACAAAATGCTGGAGTAACTCAGCGGGACAGGCAGCATGTCTGGAGAGAAGGAATGGATGACGTTTCGGGTCGAGACCCTTCTTCAGACCGAGAAGTCCGGGGAGACGGAAACTGGAGTTATGGAAAGGTACAAAGTGAATGTAAGGTGTGAAAGCAACAGACCAAAGCAGAGAATTATCAAGAAAATGTAGAATGGTTCATTGTTGGCTGAGGGGGAGGTGACAACGAGGCATACAAACTGTAAAATTAATCAGGACAATGAAACTATTCAGAGAACTAGGGTGGGGGAGGGACGGAGAGGGAAAGCAAGGGTTACTTAAAGTTAGAGAAATCAATATTTATACCGCTGGATTGTAAACTGTCCAAGCAAAATATGAGGTGCTGTTCCTCCAATTTGTGTTTGGCCTCACTCAGTCAGTGGAGGATAGCTAGGACAGAAAGGTCAGTGTGGGAATGGGAAGGAAGGAGACTGGGGCTGGTTATGTATTGACACTTGAATGAAGACTGGGTCTGGGTAAGATTTGATACGTGGAATGAAGGAAACTGGGGCAGGCTGCAGGTGGAATCAAGGAGACTGTGACTGGCTACGTGTAGACATGCGTGAAGGAGAGTGTGGCTGGGTATGAGCCTCAAGGAAATTAGCAACATCTTTGTGATAGGGTGAAAGTGACTGAGAGGCCGCAATGGAGTAAAATAATGGAAGGAGTTAGATTAAACTAGCTCTCCAAAAGACACATCAAATTATTCTAGTGACTTCTATCCCCCCCAATAAAAATAGAGAAAATAAAAATTGGCATATTAAGCTTTTGTTTTTAGAAATGGTGTTGCGATTTTCCCAGTACACTGCGCATTGGCAGAAACTCCCAGCGAGCCTGCAGTGGAGAAGCTGCCGAGCAGGTCCTGCTCGTCCGCCAAACACCAGAAACTGGGAGCATGGAGTCGGCATTGAGCGAAAGGCAAGGCCGGCAGGAGGACCGGGGCACAAAGGTCAGCTGCAGGAGGTGTCCCCGGGGCACAAAGGTGAGCGGACGAGGAGAGTGGCGTCGGTTTGCTGGTTGACCCACATGTCAAAGGAAGGCAATGGCTGGATTGTGCTTAGGTATGGCAATACTCTACTGGACTGTATGTAAGAAAATAATTTCACTGTGCATTTGTACATGTGACAATAAAGAATCATGGAACTGTAGTTGGGGTTTGGTGGTGAATTCCAACCACTAATTAGAAACATAGAAATAGGCCATTCGGCCCTTCGAGCCAGCACCGCTATTCATTGTGATCATGGCTGATCGTCCGATATCAATAACCCGTGCCTGCCTTCTCCCCATATCCCTTGACTCCACTAGCCCCTAGAGCTCCATCCAACTCTCTCTTAAATCCATCCAGTGATTTGGCCTCCACTGCCCTCTGTGGCAGGGAATTCCATAAATTCACAACTCTCTGGGTAAAAATGTTTTTTCTCAGCTCAGTCTTAAATGACCTCCCCTTTATTCTAAGACTGTGGCCCCTGGTTCTGGACTCACCCAACATTGGGAACATTTTTCCTGCATCTCGCTTGTCCAGTCCTTTTATAAAATTATATGTCTCTCTAAGATCCCCCCTCATCCTTCTAAACTCCAGTGAATACAAGCCTAGTCTTTTCAACCTTTCCTCATATGACAGTCCCGCCATCCCAGGGATTAATCTCGTGAACCTACGTTGCACTGCCTCAATCACAAGGATGTCCTTCCTCATTTGACTCAAGTATATAATACCTGATTTCTCCCTCAGTGATTAGTGGATAACTTTTGTGACGTAACATTGACTGATGGAATAATAATTCCATCATGTATACTCCGGTTGAAGACCCCTTGACCAGTGTGATGAAGGATCTACTCAGCGTGCTGATGATTTCATACCTTGGTTAGTTACTAACTGAGTCCAGTTTGGAACACTTTGCCGGTTAAAAAATGTGTTGGATCAAGAAGACACATTGCCATAATCATTTTTCCCTGCGTATTTGCGTACCTGCTTGTATATTCTTGAAGAGTTTCATACAGTTCTGCAGCTGAACGGGACTCCTCATTTTCCTCTTCATCCTGCTCCATAGGACAGTCTGTTCATCAAAAATGCAATATTACTTTTCACACTGGTGTCTTGAATTATAATTGGGCAAATCAATTGGCTTAGAAAGGGATCCGAATAAAATGAACAAACAAAATATAGGCGAGTTTATGTTCTAGTTTATATTGTACAAACTACCTTAATAATCTGTGGCATAAAAGACACAGCAAGATCAAACAATTTAAGTCTCAGAAGTATATTGTCTGGGATACACATAGAACACAGCCGCTTAGACGGACACAAAATGCTGGAGGAACCCAGCGGGACAGGCAGCATCTCTGGAGAGAAGGGATGGTGACATTTCTGGTGGAGACCCTTCTTCAGACTCTATTCCTTCTCTCCAGAGATGTTGCCTGTCCCGCTGCATTCCTCCAGAATTTTGTGTCTATCTTCAGTTTAAACCAGCATCTGCAGTTCTTTCCTATACACTTTGAACACAACTGCTGGGTATTTAAAAGTACAAGACATCTGAAATATTATGGAGCTTGCAACCATATTCATTATTAAAAATCTCCTTCATACAGGTTAAATTCTCCTATATAAAATGTGGAATACCAGCAGAACCCTGCGGCATACTGTGTCTCGACTCAGCCAGAGAGAAGCAATTCTCACATGAATAATTTATTTTACTGGTCATCCTTGTCCTGCATTTTAAGCAATTCAAGTCCGCTACTCCTACACTGTCCCTATAAAAATGCCAATGAACACTCTCCTACGCATTCGCCCACTCACCCAATGCTATTTATTGTAGGCAAATAATGGATGGTGCACATTTTTTCATGAAGTAGATTCAAATCTGGACTCAGGAGCTTTGAATTCATCCATTGCTGGTTTCTTCTGGAACCGATATTCATTTACTCCGAATTTCTGGTTTATAAGGTCTAGAATTTATATCCTAAAACTTTTACAACACTTTTCCCTTCCTACCCTACTATCCTCTTCTTAGACTTGTTAATTTTTGCCACAAATAAATGCAGTCTATTCAGTTTTGTCGCAGTAGCTAGTTAACTGTTTTTTCGAGAGGGCCTCGAGAGTAAAACTTGTTGATGCAATTACTGAAAAAATTCAAAGTATTCCAACAAGATGGGGAACTTTGTGTGACTAATTCCAATTACTTGTTTCCACTAGGCATTGAAATCAGAAATTCACGAGTGCTCAAACTAAAACTATTTTAGTGTGAAACTAAAACTATTTTAGTTTCACTAACATTGGAAGAACACAGAAAATACTCTCAAAAGTAAGTTGAATGAGGACAAACGGGTGCTTGACGGTTGGCACAGGTTTTGTGGGCTAAACGGCCTGTATCTGTATTGTAGGATTATGACTCTCCATCAGTCCTGCAATATTTTTCTTAATCTGTCGAAAAGATGACATGGAGATAATTAATGCCATCGACTCACAGCATAGAAAATGGACCGTTCAGCCTAACTTGTTCATGCCGGCCAAGGTGTCTACCTAAGTTAGATATATTTACCAGCATTTGGCCTATATCCCTCTGAACCTTTCCAATCCATGTACCTGTTCAAATGACTGTTAAATGTTACATTTTTACCTATATCTACCGCTTCCTCTGGCAACTCATTCCAACCACCATCCTCTGTGTGAAAAGCGTGGCTACAAGTCCCATTCAAATCTTTCCCCTCTCACCTTAAACCTGAGTCCTCTAGTTTTAATCTTCCCTACCCAGGGAAATAGACAATGACCATCCATTCCATATATGCCCCTCGCGATTTTATAAATCTCTATTGGGTCACTTCTCAGCCTCCTTCACGCCAGGGAATACTGTCCCAGCCTATTTGATCTCGCTATATAACTTTATTTATAATCCTATTGGTACAACCTTTAGATCAGAGTGACTCGCTTGCAGTATTTCAAAGCTCACCTGTTGTTGAGGTAAAAAGTATCTGCACAATGTGTGCCATGGTAACCAGGTGAAAGAGGTAGAGGTTGTTGAATGCACAGCTGATATCTGAGGGTTGCAGCTCCACCGTTTCCTCCCAATACAACGAAGGAAATGCCAAGACTAGACTTACCTGAAAAAATAAATTAGATGTTACAACACTTTAAACTTAAATTGCAATCAACCAACTACTTGCGGTGTGACAGCAGATGCAACTTAGGAATGGAGTTAGACACAAAATGCTGGAGTAACTCAGCAGGACAGGCAGCATCTCTGGAGAGAAGGGATGGGTGACGTTTCGGGTTGAGACCCTTCTTCTCGACCCGAAACGTTACCCATTCCTTCTCTCCCGCTGAGTGACTCCAGCATTTTGTGTCTACCTTCGATCTTAAACCAGCATCTTCTTACACATTATTTAACCTATGATACTTAAATTACTTACAAAGTTCTCCTTTTCAACACTTGAGACAAGAGAGAGATTTTTTTTTGTTTTAAGTCACTTGAACAAAATATCATTTCTTAACTCACAGGCTGCACAGAAGAGGCAGAATTATGAATACCAAAGACTGGGACAACAGGAAAGGCCCTCAAAAACAACGTTATCTGAAAGTCTGCGCACAATGAATTAAGAGGCTCTAAACCTAAATTCCAGCTTGATCCTAAATTCCAGCTGTTAAAAAATATTGTCCTCTCATCTTGTTTCTGTATCATTCTAGTTTTATTCCGACTGCGGATGGTTTGACTGCCCGACCGTGGGAGAACAAGAGGAAGAAGATTGAACTTTATTGCCTTCCATCAGTGAGGAATGTGGAATGCACTGTGATAGATGTTTATGTTAACGTTTATGTGGTTGTGGGTCTTCTTGCTTTTCACTTTCTATGGCTGTATTATTCTAGTTTCACTGTGCCTTAACTGGTACATGTGACAATAAACTGACCTTGAAAAATTATTAAATCAAATACTATTTTAGATTAATATTTAATGAACTGACCATTGCTCATTTGTTTTCTTTCAAGGTGCATACTAGGCAAGCAATGTAATCCCTGGCAGCTGATAGCGTAAGCAAAGTGGCTTGCGCCAGGATTTGGACTTGAACATGAACTACTTAGTGATCTGTTTATAGGCACAAAGCTCCAAGTTTAATCCAAAAGAACAGAAGGAAGATATTCTCTCTCAACCCTGTTAAGCCATTCAATTTGATCACAGCTAAACAATGTAATTCTATAACTCAATTTTGCCCACAGCCATGAATATCCTTGCATAACAAAAGTTACAACTCTGTTTAGATTTTTACAATTTATGTGAAAAGTTTTCAGTTATGACAAAATTCACAAATTTCCCTCAAACCATCAAAGAAACGTACCATTAGGTGGAAGAAGTCAATATCCAGAAATGACCAATTGTCTTCAACATCCAAATGGGGCACAAAAACTAAAATATAAAACAAATCACATGATATAAAAACATTTCTTGGAAAGGTTGAAGATCAAGAGAGATGGCCCACAGTCTTAGAATAAAGGGGAGGTCATTTAAGACTGAGGTGAGAAAAAACTTTTTCACTCAGAGAGTTGTGAATTTATGGAATTCCCTGCCACAGAGGGCAGTGGAGGCCAAGTCACTGGATGGATTTAAGCGAGAGTTAGATATTGCTCTATGGGCTAGTGGAATCAAGGGATATTGGGAGAAGGCAAGCACGGGTTATTGATAGGGGATGATCAGCCAATTATCACAATGAATGGCAGTGCTGGCTCGAAGGGCCAAATGGCCTCCTCCTGCACCTATTTTCTATGTTTCTATGTTAATACACAAATGGATTATATAAAGTTATTTTCAATAAAATAATTTAAAGATTCATAAAACCCATTCAATTTGTTTCAACAAAGTGGGAAGGAGATGATGCACCTTCAGCCAGCAGTGAAAGACAAATCGATACAATTTATATCCAAAGCAGCAGCCATTACAACGATAATATTGGTGCTGCTTGTTAAAATGGCAACTAATTGGAGCAGAAGTGGAGCAGATCATTTCTGACAAAAACTGAGACATATTTTCGTTTTGGTGCAATCGCTGATATATCAGCGACATTCAAAATCGTTACAAATGGATTAAGGATGATGATGTATTACTCATGCATTCTCACAACCTTTGATCTCATATTTTACATTGTATTCATTGATCATAACCTTTGATATAATATTTTACATTATATTTATTAAAGGCCACATCATGTAATTGTAACAAGTTTTGTCTGAAACCTCTTTTATCATGCAATAGGTCCTTGGTTGCCAACTTAAAACTGCAATGTATTAGCCATACGAAATCCACTGGAAATTCCAATTTTGATTTGATAATTCTTCCTGCGTCTCAATTGGCATTGGTACAAGCTATCATTGAAGTTACTCGAAGTTCGAAGTACTGAAGTTACATCCACTCGATCCCTTTCCAAGAAACTAGCCAACCTACCAAGTCCTAACGTGCATGAGGTTCTGTTCATACATCAACACGCTACCCAACCAGTTAGGCGGTACGTTAATTTTGAAATTCTCAACCTTTCAAACCTCTCCACAGCTTCCTTCTTCTCCATATCTCATCTCCTTTGTGCGTACAGCCCTTCAGTTCATGGCTCCATTTAATCATTCACCACTGATGGCCATGCTTTCAGCTGCCTAATTGCTGGAACTCTATTTCCTCCTTTGCATACTTATTAAAACCTACCTCATTAACCACATTGAAAATTCAAACAAAAACTGCAGATTTTGCACAGCTGAAATGAAAATGGACCTGGGAAGGAAAAAAAAGATGGAATTTCAGCAGCAGAGAAGGCAGGGAAGGGATGGTAGAACAAAGGGAATATCTCTGGCAGGGCAAGACCAAATGGGTTAACGTAGCAGCTAGAAGCCTATTATGCTTCTGTGTAACTTATTGTAAAAGGTGAGGGAGTGGGACACGCCTGGTAGGCCAGATTATTGGCATAGGAAAAAAAGAGCCAACATGATGACGAGAAGTGCACGTGAATCACTGCTTCAACTAGAAAGAATGTTTGGGTCCCTGGATGGTGGAGAGGGAAGAGTTGAGGACAGATGTTGTATTTCCTGCACTTGCATCGGAAAGTGCCATTAGATAGGGAGTGGTTGATGGGGACAGAAGAGTAGACCAGGGTATCAGGAAGGGAGCGAGCCCTTTGCATTGCTGAGGGTGGAAGGACGAGGATGTGTCAGAGTGGTGGGATTTTGCTGGAGTTGGAGGAAACTACTAAGGATGATCCGTTGAATGTGAAGGATAGTGACGTGGATGACGGCGACAGAGGGAACTCAGACTTGCTCTATCCAGGAGGGGATGCGAGCAGGGACCCAGGAATTTAATGAGATGCAATCAGGGGATATGTCCACCAGAAAGACAGAAAACGTTCAATTCCTACTGAAGGGTCCCAGACCTTGATCATTAATGGTTTCTCTTTCCATGGATGCTACCAGATCTGCTGAGAGTTTCCAGCTTTTCCACTTTCCTTTCAGATTTCCAACATCTGCAGTTTTTAAATTTTTATTTGGCAGTGCTCCCATTAAATGCTTTGTGGCTTTTTTGCTGTGTTTAACCTCCATATAATCAGTAATAAAAAAACTTTGATTCAGTCATAAAAACCCAGCTTGAAGTTTACCTCTGCGCTGGGAGTGCGAGATAGAAATCTAGTGGATTTAAGAGAGAGTTGGATAGAGCTCTAGGGGCTAGTGGAGTCAAGGAATATGGGGAGAAGGCAGGCACGGGTTATTGATAGCAGACGATCAACCATGATCATATTGAATGGCGGTGCTGGCTCGAAGGGCCGAATGGCCTATTTCCATGTTTCTAATTAGAGGTTGTTGGCTGTTGTTTCATTCACTGTAAAATAGCAGCTCCGCCATGTAATTCATAGGATATGAAGCTAAATGCACAACCAAGCTTTTTCAATATGCAGGAACAGTGTGACATTTCTGTAATTATACTCATGTTGATAAAGGCCACAATTATAAACTTCAACCTTTCAGCACTTCACCTGACCCTTGCGCAATATTTGAGTCAAGACCCTTTCTGCCCTTTAAAGGATTCCATGGCATATCTCAAAGACGAGCATTTCACTGGATGTGTAGAGTTTGGACAACCCAGACTGTGAATTATTCCATAAAATTAAAAGTTGTTTTTTTTAGGACAGTTTGTGCCATGAGGAACTAGGAAATAAGATATCTTATTTCATGTACAGTGCCTTCCATAATGTTTGGGTCAAAGACACATCATTTATTTATTTTGCCTCTGTACTTCACAATTTGACATTTGTAGTAGAAAAAAAAATCACATGTGGTTAAAGTGCACATTGTCAGATCTTAACAAAGGCCATTTTATACATTTTGGTTTCACCATGTAGAAATTACAGCAGTGTTTATACATAGTCCCCCCATTTCAAGGCACCAGAATGTTTGAGACACAGCAATGTCATGTTTAGTATTTTGTTGCATATCCTTTGCATGCAATGACTGCTTGAAGTCTGCTATCATGGACATCACCAGTTGCTGGGTGTCTTCTCTGGTGTTGCTTTACCTGGCCTGTATTGCTTAGCTTATGCTTGTTTTGAGGGCTAGTCCCCTTCAGTTTTCTCTTCAGCATATAAAAGGCATGCTCAATTGGGTTCAGATCGGGTGATTGACTTGGCCACTCAAGAAATGACCATTGTTTAGCTTATAAAAACTAATTTGTTGCTTTAGCAGTATGTTTGGGATCATTGTCTTGCTATAGAATGAACTGCCGACCAATGAGTCTCGAGGCATTTGTTTGAACTTGAGCAGATAGGATGTGTCTGTACACTTCAGAATTCATTATGCTACTACAGTTGTATCATCAACGAAGATAAGTGAGTCAGTTCCTTCAGCAGCACAGATGAGATGGTATGCTTTGGATCTTGCGCAGTTCCTTCTCTCCTCCATACTTTGCTCTCGCCATCACTCTGATATAAGTTAATCTTCGTCTCATCTGTCCACAAGACCTTTTTCCAGAACTGTGGTTGCTCTTTCAAGTACTTCTTGGCAAACTGTAACCTGGCCATCCTATGTTTCCAGCTAACCAGTGGTTTGCATCTTGCAGTGTAGCCTCTGTATTTCTGTTCATGAAGTCTTCTGCAGACAGTGGTCATTGACAAATCCACACCTGACACCTGAAGAGTGTTTCTGATCTGTCAGACAGGTGTTTGGGGATTTTTTCTTCATTGTAGAGAGAAAATTCTTCTGTCATCAGCTGTGGAGGTCTTCCTTGGACTGCCCGTGCTTTTGCGATCAGTAAGCTCACCAGTGCTCTCTTTCTTGTTAATGATATTCCAAACAGTTGATTGTGGTAAGCCTAAGGTTTGGCTCATCACTCTAGCAGTTTTATTCTTGTTTCTCAGTCTCATAATGGCTTTTTTGACTTTCATTGGCATAACGTTGGTCCTCATGTTGATAAACAGCAATAAAAGTTTCCAATGGTGATGGAAAGACTGGAGGAAAGACCAGGTGATGAGAGCTCTTTTATACCTGCATTTAAACACACCTGAGCAATTACAAATGCCTGTGAAGCCATGTCCCAAACATTATGGTGCCCTAAAATGGGGAGACTATGTATAAACGCAGCTGTAATTTCTACATGGTGAAACCAAAATGTATAAAAATGGCCTTTATTAAAATCTGACAATGTGCACTTTAACCACGTGATTTTTTTCTATTACAAATCTCAAATTGTGGAGTACAGAGGCAAATAAATAAATGATGGGTCTTTGTCCCAAACATTATGGAGGGCACTGTATAATGCGCAGAGACCACAGGGCAACTCTATCCCATATTCCCATCTCAGCACATAATCCTCCACACCGTTTTACACAGAGCAATGTATTTCAAATAAATGAATTTCATTAACATAAAAAGTGCTACTGTTGAGGCTCGATTTAATATGAGAGTTATGCACTGAAAATATTTGTAATGTAAATGGAAAACAGACCCTTTCACATGGAGAGGATATATAAATAAGTGACATTGAAATTATATCGAGAACATGAACAGTTTGGCTTTCCTTCAATTACAGTTATAACCAAGGAAGTTACCAAATGTGACTTCAAAACTCTAGTGAGTCACAATAAAAAATTCCCCTTTACCAGCCATACGTGGCATACTCACCCGACAATAAGCGGGTCAAGTGCTTCTGGATAACTTTGGCTGATGTGACCACTCTCTGAGAAGCAGCAAACTGCAGAACTGCCTTCAGGCTTACACCCTATAATAAATAAATATAACCAGTCATTGGTCTAAAATTGTTTCCCAACAACACCACAGTATCTTCAAAAGTCGCAGACGCAGGAAATAAAAATATCCAGCTTAGTTTATTGTTCATATTTTCTTGCATCATAGGAAGACATTTAGGCTATTGAGACTGTGCTAGTTCTTGGTGCAATTCCATCCCCACATGCCCAGCAACTTCAGCCCGATTCTCCTGCTACCCATCTACACTAAAAGGTAGTTTACAAAGGCCATTTAACCAAATGATCAACTCATCACTTGGAATGTGGGAGAAACCTGGAGCCATCAGAGGAATCCTACGCGGTCACAGGGAGAACGAGAAAACTGTACACATGCAGCGACCAAGATTCCGGGTGCAACCTGGGTGGCTGGAGCCCCTAGGCAGCCACTATTACTTGCTGCACCACACTTAATATGAAAGGCCAAATCTTCTTTGGTAGTTTGAAAAAGTGGAAGATAATGAGCAAGTACCCTACTTCGATATTCAGAAGAAAGTGTGATAGTCAGAATGTAGGGAACAAGAGGAAAGGCACAATTAGAGAGCTACAGATAAGGATACAGTGTTGAAGAAAATTCCAACACAAGAGATACAAGGTGCCAATGCTAACACTTAGAGGAAGTCAGACAGCAGAGCACTGATTAAGATGTTGCCTGGGTTGAAGCCTCTCATTTATAAGAAGAAATTGAATAATCTGGATTAGTTATCCTTGGAACAGAGGAAGCAGAGAAGGATTTGATGAGGTATACAAAATTATCTAGAGCATAGGTATGATAAATAGTTGTATATTTTTCTCCACAATATAGGCCATAGATTTAGGGTAAGGACTAAGAAGTTGAGAGGTGTCCCGAGGAAGAAAGTTTCCATCCAGAGGGTGACAAAAGACGTAGGAACAGAATTAGGCCATTCGGCCCAGCGAGTTTGCTCCGCCTGGAAGGAATACACTAGTTGACAGGGAAATGGTGGCAGAGAGTCTCACAGCATTTAAGTATCTATATGAACACCTGCATTGACAAGGCCTAGAATGCTATGGACTAATTGTGGGTAAATAGGATTAATATAGGTAGGTACTTGAAGATTGGCCGGGATATGACAAACCACTCTATCATAACTTTCTAAGCTTTCCGGAACAATTTTCTCAAAACCCCACCCATAGTCATGGTACAGACAGAGAAGCCAGAGTGAGGACAAACCCAGTTATCCACACATGAGCAGGGAAGAGCAGAAGAGACTACAGAAAACACAGGAGAACTGAGTCAGAGTCTTATGCACAGAAACAGATACTTTTATATTAATTAGTTTTTTTGCCTTTGTGTTCATTAGAAGAGATCGGAAATATCAGTTTCATTTTTAATTCCCGGGGAAATTGAGAGTTACCAGAGACACCACAGCTTCATTAACCAAGCAGCCATCCTCTTCGGACAACTCAGTGCAAGAAACTGCTAGATTGTCCAGAAAGGTGTTCCCTAATCAGGAATTGTAAACTATATGTTCTTGTGAAGTTACTTACAAATTTCCCAGAATATTCCTATCCTGACCAGAACATGAGCTGATATTACACTCGCTGGAAAAAGGGACATTAAGGACTGCTGACATGAAGGCAATTTGCAGCAGGCAATAGTCAACAGAATTCTTGGAGGAAATAGTGCACTCAGTTTAAAAAAAAAACAATGGAATAGTTTTGGATGCCTTATTGGATAATGTGCATTGACGATGCTGGCTCGAAGGGCTGAATGGCCTACTCCTGCACCTATTGTCTATTGACAGCAAGCTGATGAAAGTGGACTGTGAGCAATGGTTGGCACATGGAATGTAAACACCAATATCACTCTGCAGGGCATGTTGGGAATCCTGTGTGGGAAGGAACTGCAGATGCTAGTTTATACCAATGATAGACACAAAGTGCTGGAGTAACTCAGCTGGTCAGGCAGCACCTCTGGAAAAATAAGTGATGGTTTGGGTCGGAACTCTTCTTCAGACTGATGAAATCTCTGTTTGAAAAAGAGTTGTGACACAAAACATCACATATTCCTTTTCTCCAGAGATGCTGCCTGATCTGCTGAGTTACTCCAGCATTTTGTGTCTTTGTCGGGAACCCTGCTCTTTTATTAGTCAAAGAGATCGGAGAGTAACAGAAAGCACCATTTTACTGAAATAAATAGGAGTGTGTTTTCAAAAATAAGGCTAAATGAGAAGATAAGAATGTGTTAGGATTTTAGATAACTACGTTTTTAATAAATGGGAGAACTGGTCAGTAAATTCAATTTAGATCTTGAGATATCTGGATGGTGTTGAGGGAGGTGCTGGATGGAGAGGTGTTACACCTGAGTTGTTTGCAGGTCACCTGGTTGCAAAGCATTTTAATTCTGCTTCCCATTCCCACACCAACTTGTCTGTGCTTGGGCTCCTTCACTGTCTAAGCGAGGCCAAATGTAAACCAGAGGAGCAGTTCCTCATATTCCACTTGGTTAGTCCAGAACCCATTTCTCCCCAGCGATGCTGCCTGACCATCTGTGTCCCTCCAGTAGATTGCCTGTTGCAAACACAATTTTTTTGTCATACTGCAGTTAGCTGTCTAACAGAATTGTATTCAGTTTGGGGTAGGAAGTGATGCAGAAAAAGTGTCATTAAACCATACAAAATGGAAACAGGCCCTTCAGCCCAACTCATCCATGCTGACCAAGATGCCCATCTAATCTAGTCTCATTTGCCTGCACTGGCCCATATCCCATGCACCAATCCAAGTGTATTTTAAATGCTGCTATAGTACCTGCCTCATGCTGTTACAGTACCTACCTACAGCCTCTGACAGCTTGTTCCATATACCCACTAACCTCTCAGTAAAAAAGCTGCCCCTCAGGTTCCTAATAAATCTTTCCCCTCTTGCCTTAAAGCTATATCCTCCGGTTCTAAATTCCCTTACCCTGGATATAGATGACTCTGTGCATTCATCTATCAATTCCCCTCGTGATTTTATACACCTCTATAAGATCACCCCCCCAGTTTACTGCACTCCAAGGAATAAAGTCATAGCTGGACCAATCTCTCCCTACAGCTCAGGTCCTCGAGTCCTGGCAACATCCTCCTAAATCTCCACACTCTTTCCCCAGCTTAATGGCATCCTTCCTATAGCAAGGTGATCAAAACTGAACTCACTGAAATTATTCTAACATATTCACTGAAAGAATGATAGTTTGCATTAAGAAAAAAGGCTATTTTCGTTAGTATAGACTAGAGGGCAAGGTGTGATTTGCTGGAGGCATTCAAAATTATATGTCATAAATTTATGATCAAAAGAATGAATGGAAAGGTTAGAAAAACCTAAAGGGAAGTGGATATAGATTTGAAAAATAAAGTATAATGCGCAGGAAGGAACTGCAGATGCTGGTTTACACCAAAGATAGACACCCAAAACGTCACCTATTTCATTTCGGAGTCACGTGAGTGACTTCGTGAAGAGCCCGCCGGCGCGCATGCTCGACATATCGTCGTACCGCGTTGCTGCGACGGCTGACGGAGGAGCGCGCTCCTCGCCAGCCCTTCATAAGGGAACCACGCAGGTAAGTATGCTACCTTAAGTTGGTGGTTCTTGTTGTGTTTGCTTCACAGCAAGAACATGGATGGGAGTTTGAGAGGCCGGAGATCGGGGAAAAGTCGCCGGCCAGCAGTTCCGGAGCAAGAGTTGTCGGGGGTACCTGCAACACAGACCGGAACGAGGGCGGAGATGTCGGTGAGCTCTGTCTTTTCAGGTCCGGACCCGCCCGCACACCACAGCTCGGAGGAGTTCGACGAGGAGGAGTGTGGTGTGCCGCCAGAGCAGGACGACCCTGCCATGGCAGTCAGGTCGTCAGCAGGCTTGCTGACGGCCTCGAGCAGAAGGGTCCGTGCGGCTGCACGGCCCGTTTCACGCAGCCCTCTGAGGAGGGGAAGGGCAGGAGCCCAGAAGCCTAACCCTGTCGGGGCTAAGGCTCTGCCTGCCGCCAAGGAGCGGTCAGGTTCCAGGACGGGACCCGGGGCAGCTGTGAGGTCCAGCCGTCGCCCCCCAACTTTCGACGCCGGGACGAGTCAGTTGGGGGTCCCGTCACGGTCGCCGAGCCCCCCATGGATGGGTGGGCGAGACCATGCGTCGGCAAGGTCCACGATGTGGGCAGCTGGCAAGCCTGCACGGGCTCAAGGTATCCAGGCTTCGGCTGGTGCCGACACCATGCCGCATCTGTCCGTAGAGGCAACGGCTTCCGCTCCCGCTAAACGGAGGCGGTTGAACACGCCCGTGCAGGAATCGCGCAGTTTCGCCTCGGCGGCTGTCGACGACAACTACCGGCACCGGCAGGGCCTCGACGAGGTGCGGGCCGATGACAGGAGCCCCGGCCAATTTTCAGAGCTGGAGGACTCCAACCACCTGAGTGTTCAGGGTGAAGGGCGTATTGACCGTATGGAGCGGCTGCTGGAGCTTCTCATACAAGGTCAACAACAACAGGCATCCAGCAGCGACAGGCACAGGGCTTCATCACCAGCTTCGTACACCAGCCTGGAGCAGCAGGACGAGGAGGCAGTGGTCGACCCCATCCCACCCCCGCCTGAATTACCGGCGGAGGACCTCCTCGATGTGGCCACCAAGTTTGCAGCCCCTCATTCCTTGGGGCTTCCCATCAATTCGAAATTGGCAGCCACTGTGGACTTCCTCAATAATCACCAGCTTCAGGAGGAAGTTCTACTACAAGCCATGAGCCGTCACAAGGCTCCATCAAACTGCAACTCCCTCAACGTGCCTGTGGTCAATACGCCAATATGGGGCAACATCAGTGCGGCTATCCGTCAGCAGGAGCTGAAGATTCAGCGGATCCTGAAACTCCTCACGGCCGGGATTACTGCCTTTGTGCGGTCGGTCGACGGAGAGGAGCTTAATTTGGACCAGGAGGATGCTCTGGCGCTTCTGTGCGCTACTCAAAATGAAATAAATGGCTTTCGCAAAAATAGCATCCGCCCAGCGCTCAACCCTAAGTTTGCAGGGTTGTGCAAACCACCGCCGCCGCACCGTCAGCTCTTTGGCGAAGACCTTTCCAAAAGGGTCAGAGAGCTTGATGAACAAGCTAAGACCGTGGGGCTCATGCGCTCTCATAGTGCCCCCACGCCATCGAGCTCGAAAGCTCCGCTTGGCCGCTCACGAGGGTCTGTCAGCACGTCTACCAGAAATTACCCTCCAGCTCCAAACCGATATCAACCACCCCAACACCAGGGGTCTTTTTTAGGACAGGCTCGGCAGAAGCCGAGGTGGAAAATGAGGACGCCACGACCTCAAACCAACCCAGCACCTCTACGTCCACCCACTCGTGTCAGGGACCGCCGGTAACCACAGAGGTGAGGCGGTCTGGTTCTCTTTTTTCTCTTTGTTTAACTTCACATGTTGGTGGGCGTCTGCGGTTGTTTGCGGATGCATGGGGTGACATTACCAGTGATGAGTATGTGTTACGGAATATTCAGGGCCATAGCATTGAGTTTATTAATGGGGACATCCCTCCGTCTCAGCATAGACCGGGTCGTACTTTTAAACTAACGGCTGCGGAACAGTCCGTAGGCTATAAGGAAATTTTAAGGTTGGAACAGAAAGGGGTCATAGAGAGAACGGTTCATGAGCCCGTTGAATTTGTTTCCAATATTTTTACTCGACCTAAGAAGGATGGAGGCTGTAGAGTCATTATTGATCTAACCACTCTGAATAACTTTGTAACATATACTCATTTTAAAATGGATACGTTTGAAACGGCCAAATCATTGATCTCACAAGGGTGCTTTATGGCATGCATTGATTTACAGGATGCGTACTATACCGTACCCATGAAAAAATATTACAGAAGGTTCTTAAAATTTATCTGGATGGATCAGCTGTGGCAATATAGGGCGTTGCCTAATGGGCTCACCACAGCCCCTCGATTATTTACTAAATTGGTGAAGCCAATTATGGCTTATTTAAGACAACGACATCATATCGTTATGGCCTATTTAGATGATATTTTAATTGTCGGCCACACCTTGGAATCAGCTCAACAAGGGGTTGCAGCTGCGGTCAATTTGTTCCAACAGCTTGGGTTCATTATTCATCCAGAAAAATCTAAGTTCTGCCCCACCCAGGTAATTAATTATCTGGGGTTCCAGGTGAATTCCATTAGCATGAGAGTCACCATACCAATTAACAAAATTGAGGAGGTAACACAGGTGTGTACAGATTTAATCAATACTCGTATACCATCGATTCGTCACACAGCTACTGTCATTGGCAAGATTGTGGCTTTGTTTCCGGCAGCCCGGTATGGACCTCTGCATTATCAAAACTTGCAGAGAGCCAAGATCGCTGCGTTGCGACGACATGCTGGTCATTATGATCGATCAATGCAGCTGCCGCCTGCAGCATTGGATGAGTTACGATGGTGGGTTTGCCACATTAGTAACTCGTTTAAAACTATTATTGAGGCGAAACCGATGATATACTTACAAACTGATGCGAGCTCTGATGGCTGGGGAGCTACGAATCAATATTCTAGTTGTGGGGGCCGATGGGATACCCTTGAGAATACAATGTTGGTATCACAAGGGATCAACTATTTGGAGCTGCTTGCAGCGTTTCACGGACTTCGTGCATATTGTTCCAAGATCATTGGAGCACATGTCCGGCTCCAAATAGACAATACCACAGCGGTGGCGTATTTAAACCACATGGGCGGTACCAGGTCAGTTTCATGTGATAAATTGGCTAATTCAATTTGGCTCTGGTGTGTCAAGAGAGACATTTGGATTTCAGCTACCTATTTGCCAGGTGAGCTTAATATTGTGGCGGACGCCAGGTCACGCAAGTTCAATGATAATATTGAATGGATGTTACATCCTGAAATTTTTGCAAAAATCACAGCCAAATTTGGGAAACCGGACATTGACCTTTTTGCGTCCCGGTTGAACCATCAGGTACCAACCTACGTCTCGTGGGAACCAGATCCTGGGGCTATAGCGTTAGATGCATTCTCGCTAGACTGGGGGAATTGCTTTTTCTATGCATTCCCCCCGTTTTGCCTCATCAGTCGGGTATTACATAAAATTCAGATGGATGGTGCCAAGGGCATCCTTATCATACCCGACTGGCCTACACAGCCGTGGTATCCGATGGTCTTTGACACGCTTAGTGAACCTTGGGTCCGTTTGCAGGGTAGCCCAGAATTAGTTACTCACCCTGTTTCAGGGGAGCCACATCCCTGCCATGGTTATTTAAATTTGTTGGCTTGCAGATTCTGAATCGGCCTTTAGTCCAATACGGCCTTTCTACCCGGACCATGGATACCATTGCGGCGTCGTGCCGAGAGTCTACAAGGCGAAGATACCGCTCTCACATCAGGAAGTGGGAAGCCTTCTGCAGCCGCTCTCGCATCACGTACGATGCCGTGACTATAACCGACGTCCTAGAATTCCTCGCGGGGTTGCACCATGATGAACACTTAAGCTACAGTGCCATCAACAGCGCCAGGAGCGCTCTATCATTCTACCTCAATATTGAGGTGGGATCCAACAGGCTAGTGTCCAGGCTCATGCGGGGTATTTTCAATATGAATCCGCCTACACCACGTTACCATATCACCTGGGATGTCAGGGACGTTTTAACTCTGCTCAGGACGTGGTCCCCCATGGAAGGGCTCCAGCTGGACAAACTCACCATGAAGCTGGTGATGTTACTAGCGCTGACTTCAGCACAGAGGGTACAGACACTCCATAAACTACGTGTCGACAGAATGATGTCTACCCCCACAGAAGTAGTTTTCTTTGTTGACGAGCTACTAAAGCAGCACAGACCTGGGTGCACAGGGCTGCAGCTGAAGTTCCCGGCATACCCCGCCGATGCTAGGCTATGCTTAGCCTCCCATATCCGTTACTACGTCAAGGTGACGGCAAGTATCAGAGGAATGGAGAGATACCTGCTTGTCACTCATAAGAGACCTCACCATCGAGTGACAACACAGACGATATCCAGGTGGCTTCGAGTCGTCTTGGGTAAGTCAGGTATCGACACTAATGTGTTCAAATCTCATTCCACCAGGGCTGCATCGACGTCGGCGGCGAGGGTCATGGAGGTGCCCATGGACCATATTCTCGCCACAGCAGGATGGGCTAATGAAGCTGTGTTCCAGCGGTTCTACAACCGGCCCGTTGCTGCGCCTCTACAGTTCGCAGAAGCCGTGCTAAATGCGGGGCAAGAACGTGGAGATGTCCCCGAATGAGGGTTTTTTTGATTTGTTTGTTAATAAATATGCTTTGTTTTGCAGTATGGACTAGTCAGCAAGTTATTCCTCCCATCCATCCCTGGTAGTGGTGTGACAGCATGGACGTGGTCCAGGGCGTGTCATCACAGAAGCTTTGAAGTCTTCACGAAGTCACTCACGTGACTCCGAAATGAAATAGTAAGATTGAACGAGAACTTACCAGTTCGAAGGTTGATCTTTATTTCATGAGGAGTCGAAGTGAGGGATTTCGTGCCCTCCTCGCCCAACCCTCAATCACCTTCATCTGGTAATCTTAGTCGTTTCATTCTTACTATGTGAAGTCATTTCTTTTGATTGGTTTCTGTGATTCCACGCCGCTACTTTGAAGTATGTCGAGCATGCGCGCCGGCGGGCTCTTCACGAAATCCCTCACTTCGACTCCTCATGAAATAAAGATCAACCTTCGAACTGGTAAGTTCTCGTTCAATCTTACTATTCCTTTTCTCCAGAGATGCTGCCTGACCTGCTGAGTTACTCCAGCTTTTTGCCTCTCTCTTTTGAAAATTAAAGGTTTAAACGAGAAGGGTAAATTGCAGTGGATAAAGACTAAACAGACTGGTCCATCTGCAATCTCAAGACAAGAAGGCCACATAGTATAATCCACAATTCTGAGACAACTTGAGCATTAATCTAATTCCTGCTCACCAATGTTTACATGCCCACTTGAGATTTACGCAATAATCTTTGAAAGAATATTATTATAACAAAATACTACCTGTCGATCTGGCAGAGATCCGAATAAAACTTTGTTCTCATCATGAAGTATGTTCTCTGCAGGAAGGGAACATTGTGTTACAATAAATAATTTGTTCATAATTATAACCAAATATTGATCAATGTATATTGAAAAGCTCGCTTGCTAATATCAATGCATTAGTATGGATTAACGAGGATAAATAGAAATAAATTTTTTCTTCTGACAGAGTACACAAATTTAAAATTAAACTTTGGCTCGTCAGGGATGATGCAGGGAGCATATCACGTAAAATGAATTGGGAATCTGTAAGTCTCCACTGCAAAAATAATGCCAAGCCCGGGGAAACATTGATGTCTCAGAGCGGTCATGGAAGACTTTTTGTTAGGCAAGATGAATTACTGTTATGGAAACAAAGGGGTCTAAAAGAAGAGTGGTAATGAGTTCTATAATTGGTGGAATTGGCTTTAGGGACTGAACAACTCTCGACATTCTCAACTTAAATTGCTCTTAAAGTAAATTTACATCACATTGACAGAGCTTGTTTTATTTTTAATTTCATCCATACAGTACTGTGCCTGAGATTTGAAGATGCAAGGTGTTTGCGGGTATAAAGAATTGGTTGTGGGGCCTGTAAGCAAGACAGGCAGACACACAGACAATTGCATTTTGGATTTCCTCTGTGATTGGACTACAGTGGCTGTTGAAATATGACCCATAATTCATGAAATAACACATGGACTGAACAATTCTAAATGGGGAAAATTTAGACAAGTAGATATTTTAAGCACATCCCGAAGCATTGAAAGAGAAGAAGTGATGGGGGAAAGAAATAATAAACAACAAATCCATGTTAAGGTAGAAGACCAGAGAAACTATGAAAGTTTGAATCGTTTATTGTTCTTTACACCATCTCTGAGTACCTATAGCTTTTTTTGGTTTCTTTGCCACCCCTTTAGGATTGTATCTTATTCCCTTTCATTTTTTTTCCCTCCCTCCCAATCATAACATCATAAAAATTGCTTTATCTCCAACTTTTTCCAGATAAAATGATGAACTTGAAATGTGAATTTTGTAATCTCTTTACCATTGCTGTTTCTACTCGTGGGTACTCTACTTGCACTTTCTGTTTCTTTTCTCCTCATCAGGGGAAAGTTGCCCAATTTGAATAATTTGATAATCAAATCCAAGCAGTTTCAGTTTCTGGGTTAACCCTGTGTGGAAGTGCAACTAGAATATGCATACCTGTGGACTGAATTGTGAAGGCACAAGCACTCCACGCCATTAGTGAGACTCGCGGATCAGCTTCATTGGGGGCAACTTTCAGACCCACTCGGTACACAGCAGTAGCAAACAGCAGCAGCATTTCCACAATGCTCTTCGAATACATGACTCTAGCAAAGCACAAAAAGAATAACTTTAAAAACCAAGCTCACCTTATTGCCAATGCTAATGTAGGTCAAAACACAAGATACAGTAGGCCACCATCCTTCATACAATACAATACCGTTTATTGTGATTGGAACCTCAAACGAAGTTCAAACGAATTTTGGTTTCTGCAGTCATACAACAATTAAAAAAACCAAGACACACAATTAACACAAACATCCATCACAGTGAATCTCCTCCTCACTGTGATGGAAGGCAAAGTCATTGCCTCTCCCCTGTTTTCCATTCTTCTCCCGATGTTCATGAGCATGCTACGCCATTCAGGAAGATCTTTCCCCAGCACAATTTACCTGCTCCTTGATTTTCTCACTTCTAACTTTAATCAAATTAATCTTTTGTTCCTAATTATCCTTCAAATGGGCATTTATGTGTGTTTGGGTTTAGTTCCACAGGTTGAGCTGTTGTCTCACTGTTTCAGTGACCAACATAGACCTGGGTAATCCTCAACCCAAAGGCAAAGAACAATATCTCATATTCTGCATGGGTAGTCTGCAACCCAACAGTATGAACACTGAACGTTCCAATTTCAGATAACCTACAATCTCTCCTGACCCACAAGTTCTTCAAGAGTGCCTCTCCGTCACCCAGTTCCATTCTCCTTCTGGTTCCACCAGACAATCATCCCTCCCTTGTTTGCTTCCACCCATTACTTTCCTTACTTCAGATTCCTGCAATTGCAGCCTCTTCTGCCTTCCCAGTCTTTACCTACACCCTCCCCAACCCCCATCAGATTCCATCTACCCCTTTTTTCTCTTTACTTTTCACGCACCAGCCGTTGCCTCCCAATTCCACCCATCCCTCTTACCCACCTTGCTCCATCTGCCCGTCATCTCCCTCCACGCATGGCCCCACCAATTGTCTGCCTCACCGAGAGAACCCATGAGAGCACTCGTCACTTTACACCAGTTATCCCACCTGTACGCTCAGTCCTGATGTAGGGTCTCGGCCTGAAATGCCAACTACACCTTTGCCCCTACAAATACTGCCTGACCTGCTGAGTTACTCCAGCAATTAGTTTTTTTCTGCCATGACCAGAATTTGATCTGGACTCTGGTGTTGGCTGTGTGCCTTGTGCAAGTGTGGGCTGCACAGAAGAGGAGTTGAGGCGAGCATAGGTCAAGCCTTCATCATACTGAATGGTGGGGCAGGCTTGAGGACCTTTTTGCAGCTGCTCTACAGGGAGGTAAAGGACATTGATTAAGCAATTTTCCAACCAACTGTTGGAAAACATACAGCACTTGAAAGCAGAATGCTTCGGATATCTTTATGCTTTCTTAGTTGAGGAACATTGGTGTCAACCACAGCACTTTGCCAGAATTTAATTATATCCACAGATAGAAGGTTCAGAAGCACTGATGATAGGGGCAACAACCAGGAGTTGGGGGAAGTATGGCCCAGATATTTCTTTCAACTTTGCTCCATTCTTCCCTCCAAAACAGTGACAGATGTACATTTGGCACCGTTTTAGAAAGCATCTCAGTTAGAACTCAAGCACTGAACCTGGTCAACTGTATTGTTACTCCATGGTGAAAGCTGCTGAATATACAAATAGCATGGAACTGACTTCAAAACTTTTTGCTGTACTTATTTATGAGAAAACAAAATATGTTGCATTACTTACGGTGATTGAACTCCAAAGCTGAGGATGGATCTGAATTCCACAGGATTTTTCCACGAAACCTGGTTCACTTGAACAAGACTGTTTTCCTCCTCTAGACAAAAAAAAACTACTGATTTCTGCAGAAATAATTAAGCAGCGTACTATATTGATGCTTCAAATATGGAGATGCTCAGCTCAGAGACATACTGTTGTACTGATTTCATTGCTGGTAAATTACACATCTTTATCTATGTGGAATATCTTTAGTAGGTTAGGTGCATGAGAAGCATTAACTACAGGAAGAAGCAGATTAAAAAGTGGTTTTGCAAAATTAACCTGGAATCTAATCTCTCAGCTCTGGTCCTTTGGACCAGATTTCCACTTTAGTGCGTGCAGGTGTTCAAGATGATAAATGATCTTAGCGTCAGTCATACAGCAAAGAAACAGGTCCTTCAGCCCACCACATCCATGTCAACCATTAAGCACCCATCTATATCAACCCTATTTATTAGCTATTGGCCCATAACTTTCTCTGCCTTGGTGATTCAAGAGCTCATTTATTGTTTACATGTTGAGAGTCTCTGCCTCCACCTCCCCCTTAGGCAGTATATTCCAGATTTCAACTACCCTCTGGGGAAAAGAACCATCCTCAAATCTTCTCCAACCCTCCTTCCCTTCCCCTAAACCTATGTCGTCTAGTTTTAGATACTTCTGCTATGGGAAATGTTTCCTACCACTCGCACTATCTATGCTCATGTGATGCTGACATTTCTGTGGCATTCAAACAGGCATATTAATATGCAGGGACTGGAGGGATGTGGATCACATGCAAGCAGATGGGGTTAGTTTACTTTGGTATTATGGTTGGCACGAACATGACGGGTTCAAGTCAAGTCACGTTCATTGTCACATGCCAGTGCTTCCACACCTCAAAGAAAACATTCCTTACATAGAATCCCAAATTTCCTGGAATTTGATGGTATTTCCTGAAATTTTCAAAAATGCTTTCTGCGTGTTATTTGTTGATGGGTTCCCCCTCTATCTCCCTCCCCCTCCCTTTTTCTCTCCCTCCCTCCTTCCCCCTTTCCCTCCCTCTCTCTCCTCTTCCTTTTTTCTCTCCCTCCCTCCCTCTCTCGCTCTCCCCCTCTCTCCCCTTCCCTCCTCCCTCTCTCCCCCTTTTGGCCCCTTGAGCCCACCCACCGTTCTGTAACATCAAGGCCAATCCCAATGTAACTGCAATCCCACCGCCCACTGGTAACCTTTCACCACTAGGCTTATCCAGAATTCTACCATTGCCTGAAAAATAATCAAACTCCCACTGAGAAAAAGAATTCCAAAGACTCATTATACGAGAATTTTCCCCGAACAGTCTGTGACCCATAACACTGTGGCCATAGCGCTACGTTTAAAGCCCATAGCGCTGCAGCCAGTAGCGCTATATTTAGAACCCATAGCATTGCAGCTGACAGCTCTTTGTTTCAATTCCTACACGTTAAACTGACAGCGCTCTGTTTAAACCGTTGAGCGCTAAACCGGCAGTGTTGTGTGTATTACCTTTACATCCCTTCGCGGGCCAGATGCAGAAATTTCCCGAAATAATTCTATTTCCCTAAAATTACCCGAAGACAACCAAAACTTCCCGAATTTCAGGTAATTTCCATCCAAGTGGAAACACTGTCATGCACAAATAGTGAGGTTATAGGTGTATTGGAAATGTTCCAGTGTTGTACTTTTCTGTTTTATTCATGGTGTATGCCACACCTATATTGGTCCACCTAAAATGCATCATCTCACACTTACCAAGAATAAATTCATTCTGCCATTACTCTGCTTATCTTACCACTTGTTAATATTGTCCTGCAGCCCGACTACCTTCTTCAATGTCAACACCACCACCAATTCACACCTTATCTACAAATTCACTAATTCTACCATGGACATCCATATTCTTAATATAGATAATTAACAGCGAGAGTCACCTATCGAATCAGTCTGGGCATGGTTGCCTCTCCACATCCTCCAGAGATGCTGCGTGTGACCTGCTGAGTTACTCAAACCTTCCAGTGTCTGTGCAAGGTTCCAGCATCTGCAGTTCTTCGTGTCACCAGAAGGCTGTGTTGTCTCACAATGGATAATTTTGCTTGATCTTATGTTAGACTACAGCTGGATTTGGTTTCCCAACATATCCTTTCTCATTGACATACATTTACCTCACATACACACCTTTTGTGCCTGAAGCGTTTAAACCATTTATTCTTGCCAATACGTTTTCTAGCCACCGAGGTAAAGTGAGCATATCTGCTATTGTTTCTGTATCTTTGCTGCAATACAACAAATAAAACAAGTTATAAAAAGGACTCTCCTAACTATACTATTGAAATATACTATTTTATACAACAACCTTCATACAAAGTTAATTTTCTAAAACCATGACACTTAATTTAGTTGCCTTTCATTCTCGTACAAGATTTACTTCAAACTACGAATTATTTAAATTTAATTTGGTCCTATCTGAGCCTTGACAATGCGACTCTGAGATGTCAGAGGTCATGCCATTGCACAGCACCAACAGGAGATCAAGTGGGAGAAGAGAAAACCAAAGCAGCAGCTTAACAGAAAGTGAGATAGCAACTCAAAGATGAATTGAAGTGCGAAAGTTGAGATACCTTTTGAGAACAATTTTTAAATGCATTGCACCAATAGTACTTGGCATAATTAATTGAGAAGTAATTAACTGCAGAGACTGGAAACATGGAATAACAACAATGTTTTGCGGTTTAAGGTTGATATGATAACTGAAACAGCGAAGCATCAATTTATTTACACTATAAGTTTTACATAATTGAATTTTAATAATATTTTGAATAATTAAACTGCTAATGTACATACCTGTCTAGACTGTGTGCTTGCAGTGGAATGACTGGGATGACAGTATTACACAGAGCCTTGCACAGCGGACAGAGGAACTCTCCATTTTCCAAATCAAATGACAGTTCAACATGAACCCTGTTACGTGTTGAGTTTTGCACAGCTTCAAAATATCTAGAGATGAGAAAATATCGTTATTAGATTTATTGGAAAATTAAAGGTTTTAGGGTTAAAAAAATCCGAGGATCTATGATCAGGTTCATCATCCCTGTTTTTAAGCAGTGCACCACTATGTTCCATATTAATAACTATCACAGTTGATGTCAGAGTTGGCAGACAAATGTGACTGGAGTGTGGTTATTACACTTTGAATGATTGAATGTGCTTCATTATAATGAGATTTCCTTGTAAAACTCCACCATTCTGAATCATTCAAGCTTAATCTGATTCCAGATCACAGTCACACCCCACAAGACCAGTCAGGCCTCTGCCCTTGTGCTGTCTCAATGAAGTTACTTCTCATCCTCTGTACCAAATCCCTGCAAATTTCTCTCCTAGATCTCTCCTGCGAAAACTATTTTCAAATGATTTGGTTCCAGATGGCAACATCTGCTCTACTTAATCTCAAGATGAATGGGTGTAAAAATAGTAGTTATTTTTACACCCAACACCAGGCTGGGGCTGCAGACTTTTGTTCAATTGTATTTTTCAAAGCAAGCAGAACCATCCTATAATGGCTCTTCTTCATATACCTGTCCCAATCTCTACCAAATACCTGAATTCCCAAAGGAAAGTTTGATAACCACGTTTCTGTCATCCATTTACATATATTGAATATACTGAAGGTAATTCATTTAAACTTTAACCTAAAGACACACTATCTTATGGTACAAGAGTTAGAGATTAAGGTAATGCAATATCTCTTTTCCATGAAGTGTTTTTACCCCGTTCCATTTTATTTTAATTCTTATAATTAGACTGAGAGAATGGAAATATACCAGACAATGAATAGTGGTACATTGTTTATACAGCACCTGCTATCAGGCAAGTTCTATATTTAGAACTGGTGATTTATAACCTTTATTCTTCGGACCATGGACATTATCCTGAACAAATAATCAGAACCAGTTATGGGCCTGTCCCTCTTTCCCGAGTTATCCACAAATTCTCCCGCGTTTTCCCCTTGATTCAAACTCACAGAATGTTCGTAACGGGTCTGTAGGAGGCCGTAGGAGCCGTAGATATATCGCAGCGGCTCGTTATGCCAGCCGTAGGTACTTGGGGCATCCTCCCGACTATTTTTTTACTCGTGGCCATTTTTTATCAGGCGGGAAAAAACGTCCCGACTTAGCTGATGCCCCAAGTTCACCCTATTACGAGTGTCATTGAAGTCACTGCCGAACCCGGCATCACCCCCGACACCAGACAAGCAGAATGCAGGCAAGATCATACAGGCTACTAGCATGATGAAAGAAGAAATTCAAATGGAGAATTGCTATTGTTTCCAAAGTGTTCTTGATGTTGATTACATTCCTTTTTCTGGATGTGCCACTCCATAGGTCTGTCCCCACCTTGTAGCAGTAATTAGCAAAGCTTAACTCACGTACACAGGATACGGCACAGATATTCAGTTAGAGCTTCTCACAATGACAAGGCAAATTCCAGTGACTCATCTATTGCTGAACAAGCTTGAAGAGGTTACCAAGAAAGACGAGACAAATCAGTGCCTGAATGAAGTGACTCAGACAATTAAAAGAGCAATTGTGACATTGAATATCAGGCCAGAGTTCAAAGCGAGAGATAACCTGGGTACTTATCTTCAAGGCAAAAGAGTAATTGTTCCCAAGCCATGAAGGAATGACATGATAAAATATGTTCACCGCTCACATTTAGGAGTGAATGTTTGCCTCACTAAAATGAGGGAAAGCATCTACTGACCAGGGAGATTATCTGAAAAAAATGTTGAAAGGAACCACCTCCACAAACCTGTTGCTGTCGTGCTTCTTGACAGACCCCGAGCCGTTGGGTCAGATTTATATTACCCAGGGAAATGCAGGCCAAAGTACGGGTACCCCGCAGAAAATGAGTTTACCCCCCCCAAGGTGTCTCTCCCGTCTACAAGATGAAATACTCTCCATTTAACTTAACGTGACAATCCCAAAATTTCACAAGTAGCTCAACACCATCCAGGAAATGCAGCTCTCTTGACTGGAATTCCATTAATTATGTGAAACATTAATTCCCACTACCAGCTGTGGATGGCTGCAGTCTACAACATCTTCAGAATGCACTGCAGTTACAGGCTATTTTAGATTTGGTCATATGTAATGAGGAAGGATTAATAAGAGATGCCCAAGGAGGCAGTAGTTACAATATGATAACATTTCACATAGAGGGTCTACAGCACAGGACCAAAGCCATTGTTTTCAACTTAAGGACATTATAATGATATGAAGGTAGAGTTGTCTACTAGGAACAGAGATAGGTCAGAAGATGAACAGTGGCAGATATTCAAACAGATGGTCGGTAGAAACATAGAAAATATGTGCAGGAGGAGGCCATTCGGCCCTTCGAGCCAGCACCGCCATTCATTGTGATCATGGCTGATCGTCTGTTATCAATAACCCGTGCCTGCCTTCTCCCCATATCCCTTGACTCCACTAACCCCTAGAGCTCTATCCAACTCTCTCTTAAATCCATCTAGTGATTTGGCCTCCACTGCCCTCTGTGGCAGGGAATTCCATAAATTCACAACAACTCAGCAAGAATTTATCCCCATCAGAAAGTGGAATTCTGCAAGGAAGAGGCTCAATTCATGGTTAACAATGGGGTTCAAGGATAATGTCAAATTTAAATATAAGGCATACAATGCTGCAAGGGCTGGTGGGAGGCCACGGAACAAAAAATGTGTTTGTTTCCGGTAGCAAAAAGACAAATGATTATAAGGGAGAAAACTGATAATTATGAGAAAGCTTGCTATATCAATACTAACAGTAAGAGTTTTGATGGATATATAGAAATACAAATAAGATGGCTAGGTAGTTGTTGGACTTGAGCACAAGACTGGTGAATAATGAAATGCCAAATATGCCAAATCATTTTTTTTGCATCAGTCTTCATTGTGCAGGACTTTGCAAAAGTCTTTCAGGTAATTTTATGTAACAGAATATGGGAGTTACTGAGACACATTTGGCCTTCATTTTGCATTTGCACCCTGGAAGTGGTTTCAACACTCCCATGCCAAGGTGAGCACCTTTGGCAAATTGAAACACACACCCAGCTGCAGTTATGAAAAATGCACTGCACCCTCTGGCATTAACTTACTTCTGCCAGCAGGTGGCATGCATCACATGCCCACAGCTCCCCACGTGAGTGCCACAGCCCAGGTCAGGATGCATAATGATTGGATCGCAGTTGTCTGAAGTAAACAAGGAAAAAAGAATGATGAAACAGTCACAGAGTCATAGGGAGGTACAGCATGGAATCATTCTGCCCTTCGAGTCCGTGCTGACCAATAAACATCCATTCACACTAATCCTGCATTAATCCTATTTTTTATTCTCACAGATTCCATCGCTCACCCTCATTCAAGGGGCAATTAATGCACCAATCCACCTTTGGGTCGTGGGAGGAAACCGGAGCACCCAGAGGAAACTCATGCAGTCATACGGTATATATTTATTACTTGAATAAAGTCTATTTTGAAAAAAAAAATTTAAGTGTGACCTCCACAGACATCATCCAAAATCAGGTTTGACCTCGGATCTCTGACACAGTGAGTTAGTAGCTCTACACACTGCACGGTCATTAACAAAAAATAACACTAAACAAAGTGATGAAAAAAAATCCAGTATTACTGAAACAACAATATGAATAAATTAGATTACGGATTATATGAACCTTAACTCTTTGCCTCAAATAGCCTGTTGCCCATATCCAGAATACAGCTGTTCTCATTTAGTTTTTTTTTAAATTCTTGCAGCATTACAGAAGGATTTGGATCTAATACGGGCAGATTAACATAGATAAGCATCACAATCAGCATGGTCATGGTGGGTCGAAAGGGCTGGACGTATCTATGATCATAGGATATAAACAGATGAGAAAGGAAGTGCAGAAATGCAACCCTTGCTGTTAACATTGGATTTTCAATGAAATGACCTCTGAGGGTTTTGCTGTAATTAATAAAGAAGTACCAAGGTTTCTGTTGTGGAATACCATCTACACCAAGGGCCAAATAAGAATGGCAAGACTGTCAAATGCAGTATCAAAATATTACAGGTGCATTTTGCTCCCAAGGATAACCATAATCATAGTCCAGGATAATGCTTAGTCTTTAGTGAAATAGTTCTTCAACTGTACGCTAACTCAAGGTGGGTGTGTGATGAGAAACAAGAAGTTGGAGTCCTTCTAACTACATGGGCAGACTGGTGGGCCCTTGCACAACCTGCAACTAAATAACTTAAAGTAGCCAGTCACGGCCAAGTAAAGAAACTCCTGGCTTCACTTGTCATCCATTAGTTTGGAATTGGACCTATTGGTATCAATTAAATTATGATGGAGGAGAATGACTAGGGAATAAAAAAAGAATCAGGTATGACTGATTGGAATAATTTATTGGTTCTGTTGCAACTTGAGTTAAAATAATATTCACCACATCTCACTACTTGCCTTGATATTATGAAATAATAGGGTTCCCTTTTACTGACTAATACTCACAGGTGATTGTATATAAAGGTAGACACAAAATACTGGAGTAGCTCAGCGGGACAGGCAGCATCTCTGGAGAGAAGGAATGGGTGACATTTCGGGTCGAGACCGTCTGTATATAAAGGTTGGCTGTGGACTTTGTGACTTTATCAAAAATTGGCGTTGAGTGTCAGATTAAAAGTGTGTTCTACAATAATTTAACCTTCACAAGTTGAGGGAATTTCTATTTTTACATACAAGGACTAGAGCATTACCTCCTATATTTGTTACGATTCGAGACCTCTTTTTTGTCAAGGCTGTGGATCTCTGAACACAAGCTGCTAGTACCATGGCCATTTCATCTGTTTTCACTTCGTGCTCTTCCTGGCATAAGATGCAAGTCAGTAATATTTTCTCAGCTGCTGTTGCACCTTGCATTGGTCCCAGCGATACACCAGAATCCGCTGCTAGCGGAATACTGAAATAAAACAAATTGCATATGGGTTTTAAAAAGTAGTTTTATGGTTCAGACAAAATAAATCCTTGCATTTAATTCCTTTTTCTTCATGCATTCTTTATTTTACCAGATCAATTGCTCCAAATAACCAACCCGGTTTGCAATAACCACATACCTCGACTCCATCCTATCCCCCCATCCCGTCCAATCCCTCCCTACCTATGTCCAAGGCACCTCACAAGCTCTTCATCTCTTCAATGACTTCCGTTTTCCAGGCCCCCACTCCCTCATCTTTACCATGGATGTCGTCACTCTACACCTCTATCCCCCACCAGGAAGGTCTTAAAGCCCTCCGTTTCTTCCTCAACCGCAGAACCAGCCAATTTCCGTCTACTAATACTCTCCTCCGCCTAGCAGAGCTGGTCCTTACCCTCAACATCTCCTTCGACTCCTCCCACTTCCTCCAAGTCCAAGGAGTGGTTATGGGCACTCGCATGGGTCCCAGCCATGTCTGCCACTTTGTAGGGCACATCTAACACTTCCAGGCGTACACTTGCCCTATCCCCCAACTCCACCTCTGCTACATTGACGACTGCATCGGTGCTACCTCTTGCACCCATGCAGAACTTACTGACTTCATCAAATTCACGACTAATTTCCATCCTGCATTCAAATTCACTTAGACCATCTCCGACATCTCCCTACCGGTTCTCGATCTCACTGTCTCCATCACAGGAGCCAGACTATTGACTGACATCTACTACAAACCTACTGACTCCCAAGGCTATCAAGACTACACTTCTTCCCACCCTGCTTCCTGCAAAGACTCTATCCCATACTCCCAATTCCTCCATCTACTCCGCATCTGCACCCAGGATGAGGTTTTCCCATACAAGATCATTGGAGATGTCCTTATTCTTTAGGAAACGGGGGTTCCCCTCTTCCATTATAGATGAGGCTCTCACTACGGTAGCCCCGCTGTTCCACTCTTGCACCCCCTCCCCCCATTCATAACAAGGACAGAGTCCCCCTTGTCCCACCCCATCAGCCGGCGCATGCAGCATATAATCCTCCAACATTTTCGTCACCTCCAACGGGATCCCATTACTGACCACATCTTCCCATCTCCACCCCTTTCTGCTTTCCACAGAGTCATTCCCTCCGCAACTCCCTGGTCAACTCGTCCCATCCCACCCAAACCACCCCCTCCCCAGGTACTTTCCCCTGCAACCGCAGGAGATGCAACACCTGTCCCTTTACCTTCCCTCTCGACTCCATCCAAGGTCCCCAACAGTCTTTTCAGGTGAGGCAGAGGTTCACTTGCACCTCCTCCAACCTCATCTACCGTATCCACTGTTCCAGGTGTCAACTCCTGTACATCGGCGAGACCAAGCGCAGGTTCACTGAACACTTCCGCTCAGACTGCCTTAACCCATTTGATCTCCCGGTTGATCGGCACTTTAAGTCCCCCTCCCATTCCCAATCTGACCTTTCTGTCCTTGCAAATTGGAGGAACAGCACCTCATATTTTGCTTGGGTAGCTTACACCCCAGTGGTATGAACATTGACTTCTTTAACTTCAAATAGCCCTTGTTTTCCATCTCTATCCTTCCTCTACCCCTTCCCAGAACTCCCTCCAGTCTTAATGTCTCCGACTACATTCTATCTCTGTCCTGCCTACTCGCCTGACATCAGTCTGAAGAAGGGTCCCGACCCAAAATGTCACCAATTCCTTCTCTCCAGAGATGCTGCCTGTCCCGCTGAGTTACTCCGTCATTCTGTGTCTACCTTCAATTTGAGCCAGCATCTGCAGTTCTTTCCTACACTATATGCATGTGCGTATATATATATATATATATATCAGGCACGTGCCGTCAGGGTAGGCAAGGTAGGCACTGCCTACCCTGACTAAAATTATGAAATGGCAATTTTTAAATATAAATAGTAAAGGCATGGGAGAATTATGCCTGTCTAAGAGATCGATCTCTTAGGTAGGCATAATTCTCCGTGCCTTTCACCCGCAGCGCTTGTAACATGGGAAGCTCTGTGCAGCCCCCGTGCCGTCAGCGCTGCCTGAGCCGTCAGATTCAATGGAAGCTGAAGACAACAGAAATTCTGCCTTTGCAGCACTGCGCATGCGCATCATCTTTCTGCGCATGCGCATCGCGAGTTTCTTGGCGGGATGTTCAAATATGGATTGCCATTATTTTAATAGTATCTTAGCAAACAAATGCAGAATGGACTTAATGTACCAATAATGTGGTAAGTGCATTTCCTTGTGCTTTATGTTTTTAAATACTGTAGTTCCCGGGGTGGGGGGAGAGCTCCGTACACAGTGTTTGGGGAGTCTGGCGTTGTGAAGGAGGGGATTGGGGTCAGTAACCCACTTGCCACGCTCCGGTCTGAGTGAAGGTGAGATGGGACTAGGTGAGAGTAAGTGTTCGGCACGGACTAAAAGGGCCGAGATGGCCTGTTCCCGTGCTGTATTGCCATATGGTTTTATTGTGGCCGGGGAGTGGATCAGCTCGGGTGGTAGCCGCAGCACTCCGGGCACGGACAGCAGAACTGGCCGCCACTTCCGCGGAAGGAAGCAGCTCGGGTGACTGCGAGTGGCCGCTGGGACCCTGCCACTTCAGCCCCTTCTGCTGGTCCCCGCTCACCTCTGGCAGTGCTCTCCGTCTGAACATCTCTCACCTGCCGCTCGCCGGCCGGCTTCCCGCAAATCTTTAAATTCCGACAGCGCGTTCACGGGTCCAGTTTAGGTTACTTGGCTGTGGGAATTTAAGGATTTGCGGGGCGCGGTTGACATGAGCGAAGCCGGCGAACGGCAGGTGAGAGATGGGGGTTACACAAAAAGCTGGAGAAACTCAGCGGGAAGAGCAGCCGGTTCTGGTGTTGGGTCCCGGTGGCCGCTTGCACCCGAGCTGTTTCTATCCCCGGAAGTGGCGGCCAGTTCTGCTGTCCTTGCCCGGAGCGCTGTGGCAGCGGTGAGTGAGTTTGATATGATCTCTGTCCACCTCCTTCTCAAAACTTCTGCCTTCTCGCATATTTAACCCCTGCCGCAGGCTCCCCACACACTGTGAAAGGAACTCCCCCTCCAATTGGACCCTTGAATTAGTATTGTCATTCCATAAGATGACAACTGATTCAACGTCCCGATGTGCTCCCGTTTTTCCCACCATCTCTCCACCTGCCTTCATCCTCCGTCCCCCACCCATTCAGTAATTAAAAAATAAAGGAGATTTAGAACCCTTGGGAAAATTGAATTGTTACTTATTTTTTATTGTTTACGAAGAGAACAATCTGCGCATGCGCGGTTTTAAGATTTTTTGAAAGCCGGCTGACTGCCTACCCTGAGTAATTACTCACGGCACGTGCCTGATATATATATATATATACACATACATACACACATATATACACACACACACACACACACACATACATATGTATATGTATATACAGTGCCCTCCATAATATTTGGGACAAAGACCCATCATTTATATATTTGCCTCTGTACTCCACAATTTGAGATTTGTAATAGAAAAAAATCACATGTGATTAAAGTGCATATTGTCAGATTATAGTAATGGCTATTTTTATACATTTTGGTTTCACCATGTCGAAATTACAGCTGTGTTGGTACCTAACCCAACATTTCCTGTATATACGTAGATTTTCAATTACTCTAGTGAGAGATACCTATGCAATTACTTTTTCTTAACCTTCATTCCTTGTATGTTGTACTTGTATGAAATCTTTAACAAGGTGCCTCACAGTACTATCAGACAAAAAACTATCTCTGGAAGGAAATGAAAGAGAAATCTTGCAGGGCTCTACGTTACATTCAGACTTGAGAATTGAATTTACAGGTAATATGAAGATTATTTATAGATGGGATAGAGATATTGGTATTAATATGAATAGCAGCATCAATAAAATAACATTATAGAGGCTGGGGTCCAAATGAGCAACAGTAAATCAGTTGCTGTCATATTTCTCACCATATCCCTTCATGTAGCAGTATAGAGAATCATTAAGCAAGTAACAGAATTGGAATGCTTGCTATGACACTTACCTATCAACTTCAGTAATGATCGCCTCTTGTTTTTGAGCTTCTGTCACCTTTTCATACAGGTGTTTATTTGATTCAATGAAGTTTTTCTGCATTGCAGACATCTGTGCCATGATCTTCTGTCGATATAATTTGGCTGCGTCTGCTTTCCGTTTACGCTCAGCCTTATCTTTGTCCTGTACACACTGTAGTACAAGCAAGGACTTTATTCAGCAACTTCCACAACTTCATCACAATCCAAAGCACTCTACAATGAATGAAGGACTTCAGAAATGTAGTCACATTGTGATGTAGGAAACACAGCAATTGGTATGTGATTCCATAAAAATAGCAATATTTATATTATCTTATGGCGGCTCCCAAGGGTCGGGCCATTTCCACTATCAAACCCCTCGGGGGCGGCCCTTAGCTACAGGGATAAAGGGCAGGGGTTTAGGTGCAATCTCTCTCTTGCAGACTCGTCTGGTCAGGAGAACGACAGCGAATACCCATGAGTAGCACGGGTGGGGGACAGATTGGCGAAAATTGAGAAATGTATAGACTGTATTGAACTGACTGTATTTGTATAGCCTCCGAAAATGTCGGATGAATTTTTCGCACGGTTCACGTATTGTATATATTTATTA
Source organism: Raja brachyura (assembly GCA_963514005.1). The sequence continues at coordinate 67,908,660 of OY740789.1, read as the reverse complement.
CTTGAATAAAGTTTATTTTGAAATAAAAAATAAAATACCTCCCGAAACACCTGGCTCCTCGCCTTCATTTCGGGCTTATCGTCACGCTACAATCTCAGACTTTCAAGGCCTAATTCTTTTCTTTTTGTATAGTGTTTATATAGTGTTTACATATCTGTAGGTTTGTGGGACCTCAATTTAATATTTTGGTCCATATGACACAATGCAGCACCATGCCAGCACGGTTCTAGATTGTGCACTCAAATGTTTTGGCCTCAGAAGTGGAAATACCACCATAGAGCAACATCTGACACTTTAGCCACTCCTCACACCATTGACTGAGCAGCTGTAAACTAAAACCAGGACTCTCAGGTAACTCATTCAGCTTCCATTAATGTGTTATAAAAAAGTTTTGATCAACAAAGTCAACTGGCTTCCGCCTGGCAGAGTCAAAGCTACGACAGGAAACCTGCAGACTGCGGGAACCCTAAACAACACTTCAGCTTTGTTTCTAAATGCACCACAAATAACATGAAAAAGTATTACCTCATTTGCCCTTTGGATCTCAAAGTCTGCTGAACCAGGGCTTGATTTCTCCCTCAGCTTTTTCACCACATCAAACATCTGAAAATATACAAACATACAACATTTGTTCCTTCAAGTGCTCTTTGACCATTTTTATAGCACTCGGTCCAATTTTTTAAAACTTCCTCCCATCCTTCATTCACAGCCAACATTCTATAGTTTTATGCATTCAGAAGGCAAAGCTACTTCTGTTTATCTGTCCTGTTAAGTTCTCTCACAAGACAACTATCACTCCCAGGTGGCCTGGAAAGATCTCTTTCCTGAAATAAAGACATTTGACTTTAAGGAAACAATCATTCACATAACTAATTGTGGGTTCAGTAATTACTCTGGAACAAACCCAAGCAAGTGTTAACTCTTTGCATGGTAGTGCTCAAGTTTACTTTATTTATTATTAAATAAAACTAGAAAATGTTGGTCATACTCTGCAAGTCACGCTGCATCTAAGGAAAACGAGGCAGAGTCAATGTTTTTCCTGACACAGGATGTTGATCTGATTTCTCTTTCCACAGATGCTGCCTGACCTGCTGTGTATTTCTAACAGTTCTTTTTTTGTACAGATTTCCAGCATCTGGAGTTTTTTTTTTAAAAACACTTCATATTAGATTAACGTAGCATTTGAATTATGAAGAACATAACCTGGTTTATCAAACCCTGGTGGAGCAGGCACATACTTAAATGCTCACATGAACTGCCACTGTATTTAGCCTCAGATTGACATTGCTTCTAGGATACAAAGCTAGTTCATGCTAACTTGTGTCACTGATCAAAATAATAAACTTTGTTGCATATTGTTTTATATGCTGAGAAAGTATTTTTTAGATCAGGAAAAAATATAATCAAAAAAGGCATTTGTTTTAAGAACTCGCTTAACATTTCACCTCTCTCTATTTTAAGCTACATTTACAAGAGCAATTTTGGTCAGAAAGATTCAATGAATAAGTTCAACAGTTCTAGTAATGGACTAAGAGATAGCCATTCGAGGATGTAACTAGTAGCGTGGATGGGGGAGAACCAGTGGATGTGGTGTATCTGGACTTCCAGAAGGCTTCCGACAAGGTCCCACATAAGCGATTAGTATATAAACTTAAAGCATATGGCATTGGGGGTTCAGTATTGATGTGGATAGAGAACTGGCTGGCAAACAGGAAGCAAAGAGTAGGAGTAAACGGGTCGTTTTCACAATGGCAGGCAGTGACTAGTGGGGTATCGCAAGGCTCAGTGCTGGGACCCCAGCTATTTACAATATACATAAATGATCTGGATGAGGGAATTGAAGGCAATATCTCCAAGTTTGCGGATGACACTAAGCTGGGGGGCAGTGTTAGCTGTGAGGAGGATGCTAGGAGAATGCAAGGTGACTTGGATAGGCTGGGTGAGTGGGCAAATGTTTGGCAGATGCAGTATAATGTGGATAAATGTGAGGTTATCCACTTTGGTGGCAAAAATAGGAAAACCGATTACTATCTAAATGGTGGCCGATTAGGAAAAGGGGAGATGCAGCGTGACCTGGGTGTCATGGTACACCAGTCATTGAAAGTAGGCATGCAGGTACAGCAGGCAGTGAAGAAAGCCAGTGGTATGTTAGCTTTCATAGCAAAAGGATTTGAGTATAGGAGCAAGGAGGTTCTACTTCAGTTGTATAGGGTCTTGGTGAGGCCACACCTGGAGTATTGCGTACAGTTCTGGTCTCCAAATCTGAGGAAGAACATTATTGCCATAGAGGGAGTGCAGCGAAGGTTCACCAGACTGATTCCTGGGATGTCAGGACTGTCTTATGAACAAAAACTGCATAGACTCGGTTTTTACTCTCTAGAATTTAGGAGATTGAGAGGAGATCTTATAGAAACTTACAAGATTCTTAAGGGGTTGGACAGGCTAGATGCAGGAAGATTGTTCCCGATGTTGGGGAGGTCCAGGACAAGGGGTCACAGCTTAAGGATAAGGGGGAAATCTTTTAGGACCGAGATGAGAAGGAATTTTTTCACACAGAGAGTGGTGGGTCTCTGGAACTCTCTGCCACAGAGGGTAGTTGAGGCCAGTTCATTGGCTATATTTAAGAGGGAGTTAGATGTGGCCCTTGTGGCTAAGGGGATCAGAGGGTATGGAGAGAAGGCAGGTACGGGATACTGAGTTGGATGATCAGCCATGATCATATTGAATGGCGGTGCAGGCTCGAAGGGCCGAATGGCCTACTCCTGCACCTAATTTCTACGTTTCTATTTAGCGTCATAGCCTATTGATATCCTCAAGAGTCAAGTCAAGAGTCAAGAGAGTTTATTGTAGAAATTCTTGCTTTGCTTTAGCACAACAGAATATAGTAGGCATGAATACGGACATAATCCCACTTACCAGCTTTGGTCTCTAATATCTCACTACTCATACCGGATTTCAACATATTTAAGTCTGGGGAATTCCATTCGAGTCCCTACTCAATAATATATTTTTGAGAAATATATTCCTGATTTCTTCTACCACTTCTACAAAAGTGTTTTCTGATTTCAGTCATAATTGAAGCAGCTCTAATTTGAAGAAATATACTATATTTTCTTTACCCCCCCCATCCAGAGGAAATATGTCCTCTGTATTCAATCCTTCTGAAGAGTTTTACTAAGAAGTTGTGTTTATTCACATAATATTATGATAGCTCGTTAGGATGACACTGCAGATCTTATTTTCCAAGGAAAATCTTATTCTTTTCCAAGAAAATCTTTTCCAAGGAAAAGCCTAAAGACTTAAACTATTGAAGTTTACGCTTTCAGTCAAAGTTACAGCCCAGGTACACAGGGCTAACATTTTAATGCTATATCATCGTGTACCAAAAGAACATGGTAACAGGAGGAAGTTGTTCAAGCCTAGAGACTATTCTACCATTGGATTATGAGTGAACTCTAACTCCGTTTGCCAACCTAATTCCATATCTCTCAATCACTGCCAATGAGGATCATTCATTCAAAGTATTGAAACTTCCAATAATGGAAAGCACCAGAGTCTAACGCAGTATGTGTTTTACCTGTAAAGTATAAATAATCATGTCCTTCTGGGCATCTAATTGATGAACGTGCTTTAGTTTCTCAAGGAGTGACAGGATGCTTTCAGCATTCACAGCAGAACTTCCCATCCCTTCAGAATAACCAAAAAAATTATTTGATCAAAACCAAATGCACACTTGACAAAATACAAGTCAACTAGTCTTATAGTAAAACGGAACTGCACATGCTAGTTAAAAAAAATAAATCCCACAAAGTGTTGGAGTAATTCAGCAGGTCAGGCAGCATCTCTGGAGGACATGGATAAGTGACGTTTCCATTCGGGAGTCTTCTTCAGACTGATTTTAATAGGGGGCAGAAAACTGGAAAAGAGGTGGGGATGGGACAAAGCCTGGCAATTTTTTTTATTGGCAGTTGGGTGGACAAATGGTAGAATTCAAAAAAGACAAAAGGTGAAAAGGAGTGAAATTTGAAGCCAGAGGAAAGGATGCAGGTGGAAGGGGACGGGGAGAATTGGAAAGGATGGCACGCCAGGGTGGAGCACAGACAACAGGGGGGAAAGAAGGGGGGGGGGGGGGAGCTTGTTACCTAAACTTGGAGAATTCAATATCCATATTGTTGGGTTGTAAGCTACCCAAGTGGAATATGAAGCGCGGTTCCTCCAGTTAGCGTGTCACCTCACTCTGGCAATGAAGGAGGCCCGGGACAGAAAGATAAGTATGGCAATGGGAGATATAATGGTTATCAACTGGGATATACAGAAGGGCTAGGCTTGTAGTCTTATACAGTCAATGGAAACGATACTTTCACATGAAAAGCTCTACAAATTAAGGTCACTGGTTTGTTACCTCTTTAAAATTCTGCTCCAAATCACAATATGAACTGCAAAGCCCAACATAGCATTACTGATTTGACAAACATGCAGTGTTTGGATGGTGACTATGGGCATAATTCAGATCGGCATTGCATTAAGAAAAAAGTTAAAGAAGAAAAAGTAATGTAGCTTGAAAAATTCAGGACCTCAATGAAGACAAACAATGAGGGGAGGAATCATATAGTTAGAAACTATGGAATTTTAATTCTCTGTCACTGAATCAGATATGACTTCTGGATAGGATGTATAATACTGGCAAAATCCCTAACACCCTCGAAGGAGAATCTTGTGATATATCGACAGAAATAATCAACAGGCTGGTTACAGCAAAGCAGACTGCATGATTGTACCTCAGGGGAGTTCGGACACAAAGTGTACAAGTTAAAGGAATACAAACTATTGAATGCATCAATGTAATGACACGATTTGTCCAGATCCCACCTAAAACACCAAAACATAATTTTGAATAACAAGCCCTTGAATAGTGTTAGAGCCGACAACTGACATTGCTCCGAAGAGATATGTGTGGCAGTGCAACCACCACACATCTATTTCAAAAGTGATTTTGATGTAACTGCAATGTAACAGGACAAACTATTAGCTTTGAAGCAATGGCTAATGACTTCAAATGTATTCCAAATGCCAAAGCAGCTCAAATACCTACTTGTTGCTTTCAGATAAACTTCAAATGTGACATCTTCCTCAGCAATTACTCCCTCTAGCTGCCGCTGTTCTTCTTGCAGAGCCATGCAGATAAGATGAAGAGTCTACATAACAAGAAAAACAAAACGTGATGCTGCTAGCCCACACAATGTCATTAACAAATCAACCATTAAAACAGTTCCATTAATTTTAAAAGATCAACATGATATAATACTTTGGCATTTGAATTGATTACTTTGAATTGAATACTTTATTGTCACATGTAACAAGTCACAGTGAAATTCTTTGCTTACATATCATGCCAAGGTATGCAAATAGTTACCCATAAAGGGCACTTACAAAGTGACAAATCCCCCCCCCCCCCTCCCCGGTTCCCCCTTTGTTCTTCCCCTCCCCCCCTCCCTCACGGTGGTCCCCACATGCCGGGTCCCCATTGTCCATTGTGGTACCTAGAGCTGCCAAGTTTTGTCAGAGCATTTCAGTATTCTAGTACCTGAAAATCAGTATTTTGCTGAGGAAATCAGTATTTTTATGCGGTGCCAATTTGCTGAAAGAAAATGTTTTTTTATGTGCAGTCATACCCATCTAAGGGTACAAGAATGCATAACTTTGCTACCAATTGACATGTTTTCTACGCACCTTACTTGACAGTGCATTCATTGCCATATCTTTGTACACTGTAGGTATGTTGCAAAACTTACCTTTAGCGGCGCTGCACTTCTGCCGCTCCCCGTGTGCGCGACTTTGACGCCTTTCAGAGGGGGGGCGGGCTTAAAGTGCCGTTTTTCAACAGACCTGGATAATCGATGAATGTCGGGCGATTTCGTTGCGGAAGAAAAATCGCTCCGACATTTCATCAATGAAGGTATTTTTAAATTACTCTAAATTATTTGTTAACTGGAGTAATTTAAAAATCACCTTCAAAAGCCGTGAGAACTGACAACCGGAAGGATTTTCCGTAGGGGAGAAAAAAAGGTAGTTTATTTTTATATTAAAAGTTGGTTTTTCGGGAGGCTTTAATAACATTTTCATGTTGCGAAATGGGGTCCCAAAAAATCTATGAACAAACAGTATTTTTCCTCCCGACTTCACCGCTAACCGCAACGTTCCAATCCACCGCATTCCACTAAAACCCACTCGCTAATTGATTTAAATGGCCGTTAATTTAAACAAGCATTAAACACTAAATTCCTTCCATTTGGCCCAGAAATTCATGAAAATGAGATTTAAAAATTATGTTATATTGTGGATTATTGTGTGAATGTTATTTGGACACTTAGGCAATTTAAAAAAAGTTTATCTTTTCTTAAGAAATGGATAGATGTTTAGATCTACTCATTGAATTTTGTAATTAGCTACAATTAGATAACTAACTAATTATATGCTTTAATTTCAGGTAATCCAAGTAAGATTGTTTAATATTTGTTTCAGAATGCTTCAATCTATAATAACTGAAAATTTCATTGAGTTCTCTTAATTTTTAAGAAAGTTATGGGCTTTTAACTTTTCCAGATCACAGCTTTTGAGTTAAGTCAATTGAAAGGCAATGGGGAGCAAGATGCTAATTTCCGAGTATGAAAATGGCCATAACTTTCTTAATACTGAAGATATGACAGTAAATTAGGTGTCAAATTAAACTTCTTTTTATGCTTTATCTGATGGGATAAATTGCAGACTTGATTTTTTAAATCTCAAAATTTTGTAACATTGCTATATCCTGCTGTTTGAATGGCTGCTTCCTGCTTTTAGCACCAGATGATGATGTAGAAGCCATTTTGGAAGCCTCCCTCTCCCTCCTTCCTATCTTTCCTTCCCTCTCCCTTCCCCCTTTCCCCCTCTCTCTCCCTCTTCCTCTCCCTCCCACCCTCCCTCTGCTTCATTTTTTCTCAGATTTTTAAAAAATCCGTATTTTACAAAGCAAATCCGTACATCAGTATTTTGATCGCATTTCCATACAAAATACGGAAAGTCCGTACTACTTGGCAGCTTGCCTACCCCTCAAGGCGGTCCCCCTACGCTGGGGCCCTCCATTGTTCCTTCTCTTGATTTCTCATTCCCATGGGCTCACGCATCGCGCACTCCGAATCAGCCCGAGCCACCAGCATTGACGGAACCATGCTGCCGAGAGGGAGGTGGTCTGGCGAGGCCAAGGGGAGCTCCCGGTGTGGATTTTTTTTGCAGGAAATCCATTCTAATTTTTCAAAATCAACTGAGTGATTGCAACCCTGCAAGTTCATACCTTCTGTACCATTGCTTCACTGCATAACTGTCCAATGGAATCCGCAGCTCGTTGAAGAACTGTTCTGAGAATTAGCATGAAAACATCACAGTTCAAAATGTTCACCACCATTGCAAATGTTGGATAGAACTGAGAAATGGCAGGAGGAGGAAGAGCTGCAAAACACATTATCAGTAGTTATTAACTTGAACAGAGTGCCACTATTAGTGCAGAAGATCAAGAGTGTTTAATTGTCCCATGTAACACGATTGGAACAATTAATTTCTTCTATGCTGAAGCTTTACAAACACATTAATACAACAATAATAACATTAATTATCAGCTATACTAGGTCACAGTTGTTCTGCAGAGGGAAAATGTAGGTATACAGCCACAACATTACACTTTAGTTCCCAAATATAGCGCCGTAGGTGGCCGTTATTTGTATACATTGGGTACACAAGCAAAGAATTTCACTGTGCCTTGCCACGTGACAATAAAATGTTCCTATCCCTATCCTCATCAAGTAACCTACCCTATAGGCTCCCTCACAGCCAAAATCAATTGGTCAAATCTACCACAAATCAAGAGATCAACCAACCATAATATGAAATGTTTCAATTATAAGGAGAGACTGGATAGATTGGGTTTGTTTTCCCTGGAGGAGGGACTGAGGTGGAGTACAAAATTATCAAAGACGTGAACAGGATAGTTGCTAAAGAAACGTTTTTTTCCATGGCAAAGGCAGCCTAAGACCAGAGGGATAGGTTCAGGAGTCAAGAGGTTTAGAGGGCATTTTTCCCCCCCCAAATCTGAAACACACCAAATGAGAAGGTGGTGTGGACAGGCATTGAAGAAGCGTCTGGACGAGCAGCTGACTCACCAAGGTCTGGTCGGCCACTGGTAAATATTTCAGTATAGATGAGGCATGATGGCCTGAAGGGGATATTTTCTGCGCTAGTTGACTATGATCATGACATGCTATTTCTTTCCGCTCTTTGCTGCCTCACAATTCCAGTGACCATGGTTAAACCTTGACCTCTAGTGGTGTGTGCATATTCACCCTGTGAAGGCTCAGTTTCCTTCCAACTTTTAACATATCCAGAGGGTGATGAATGCCACTGGCACATCGTTCCATATACTCCCTATCCTCTGTGTGAAAAAAGATGCCCCTCAGGTTCCAATGAAATCTTTCCCTTCTCACCTTAATCCATGCCCTCGCTTTCTTGATTCATTCCCCTCTCTTAGGGAAAAGGACCTGTGCATTCACCCCATCAATTCCCATCATGATTTTAAACACATCAATAAGAAGTGATCCATGAGGCAAAGAACTTTGAGACATCTTGAAGGTGGTGTTGAGGTAAAAGATTATCTAAAGTTATTAAGCGGCAGAACAAGGTGAATCACCTGTGCTTGCTTCTGTATGGAGTAATTCGCCACAGAAACAAGCCCTTCAGCCCATCAATTCTACGCCAGTGATCAAGAACCCATTTATATTCATCTAATTTTATTCTCCCATATTCACAACATTTCCTCCCAGATTCTACCATATTAGATAAACATATTCAAACTATACACGAGGAGAAATTTACACTGGCCAATTCACCTACAGAAGTCTCACACAAATCCTTAGGATGCATTAAGAAGCTGAAGAACTGGAGGAAATCTGCAAGGTTACAGGTTGAACCATATAGGTGGCAGTGGAGGACAGCATTGAACCCGGCTCACTGGTTGTGAGGCAGAGGTATACCAGCTGTACCACTGTGCTGCCTGCACTTCTTCCATTCTTCCCCAGTCCCTTTATCGTTCAAGAGGATAACATTTGTAATTCTTTCATCCTTGGGGAATTTTCCTATTTAAGGATAGTAGGAAGATATGGTCATCATCTCCTCATATTCTAGTCTTGATTAATTCAGGAATCTTTGATATGCTAATCCTAGCTTGGTAAATGTAATGTTTAGCAGTCTTTCCAAACATTTCCTCCATCAATTTTAGACCATCCATTGTATCACTATTCTTGTTTTTAAATTATGATTGAAGCATCAGCATCATCCTGGTAACATCAATCACAAAAGCTCATTTAGTGTCTTATCGGTGTCCTCTCCCTCCACTTTGGCCCTATCGCGCCCTCCCCCCCCCCTCCCACCTCCCCTTTTATTCTTTAAATAATACAATGTCCATTTTGTGGAGTGAAATGGAGAACATTTCAGTTTGAGATCTTAAATACTATACAAAATGCTGGCGTGTTGAAGATACAAAGTGCTGCAGTAACTCAGCGGGTCAGGCAGCATCACTGCCAGACATGGATACAAGCGGCGGGGGGGGGGGGGGGGGGGGACGAGGGATGACTGGCAGATGGGTGGACAAAGGCCACAGATGCAAAGAGAAAAGTGTGTAAGATAAGGAGAGAAATGTGAAACCAGAGGAAGGGATTGGGGGTTGGGGAGAAAGAGGCAGGGAGAAAAGAAAGGGGATTGGCGGTTTTGTAGATGGGCACACATCCGGGTGAGGCACGGGAAAGAGAAGGGCTAAAAGGGGGGAGGGGAGGGTGGGGGTTTAATTTGTTACCTAAAATTTGAGAATTCAATGTTCATACCTTTGGATGGTAAGGTACCCAAGCTGAATACAAGTTGCTGTTCCTCCAGATTGCATGTGGTCTCACTCTGGCAAAGGAGGAGACCCATGATGGAAAGTTTGGCATGGGAATGGGAAGGGAAAGGGGAGTTTAAATGGTTAGCAACCAGGTGATCCAACAAGCCTTGGTGGGCTGAGCATGAATGTTTGGCAAAATGGTCACCTAGTGTATGCTTGGTCTCGCTGACGTAAAGGAGGCCACATCGGAAGCGCCAAATGCAGAAGATGAGGTTAGAGGGGTGTATGTGAACCTCTGACTCACCTGGAAGAGCTGTGGGGTCCCTGAATGGATGAGAGGAAGGAAGTGTAGGGGCAAGTGTCGCACCTGTATTTACAGGGGAAAGTACCTGGGGAGAGGGTGGTTTGGCTGGAAGGGAAAGGTTTGGGTGGGAAGGGATGTGCAAACCAAGGAATTGTGGAGGGAAGGTCTCTATGGAAAGTGGTGAGGTTGGGGAAGATGGAACTCCTGGTGGGATCATGGTGAAGGTGGAAGAAAAGTCAGAGAACAATATATTGGATGTGGAGGCTGGTGGAGTGAAAGCCAAGGACCAGTGAAAATCTATCCATGTTCCATCTGGGAGGAGGGGGAGGGAGCAGAACTGCGGGACACAGAGTAAATACGGGTGAAGGTTCCATCTACAGCAGCAAGGGGAAACAACTGTTACTAAAGAAAGATGACATTTCGGATATCCCAGATTGGAAAGTCTCATCTAAGGTGCACAGGAAATGGAGCAGGATTTGGAAGTCAGTAAAGTGTCGAGAAGCATGTGATGTCTTGGATGCATGATACCACCCACTTTGCTTTCTTATTCTGTCCTTGCCTCATTTCCTCCTTCCCCCTCACACTTTCTCTCCTTTTATATTCAACGTGGCTCTCATTTGTATTAATAACAAAGTTGCAAAGGATATGAGAAACTTAATTAAATCTAAATACCTTCATCACTATTGGCTTGTTTTTTCTTCTTTTTCTGCTCCTCCTCAGCCTTTAATAAACAGACAAATGATAACACTTAGCATTTAAACATCAAAATTACATCTTCTATGGCTCTAAATTTTAAAAGCAGCAGGTTCAAGAAGCTAAATTAGTTCAAATTGCTACTGCCTCTCTCAGGTTTGATCGATCTATTTGATTCAGTTTTGAGATTTTTAAGTATCTTATTAGCAATTATTCAGTTAAGTGGTGGAAATGTTTTTCTACTAAATTAAGTCTGATTAACACGCTGAAGGAGTGGTTCACCACCCTTCTGAATATGTTTGTTAAAAAGTCACATGTGTAACTTCAAAAGGAGGAAATAAAATAAGGTGCATCTAAAATCCTTAACATGCAAGAGCAGTACAACAGCAGTGGTGTAGCAGTTTGTGATGCTACTTGACATTGTGTGATGTTTCTATGGAATTTGTACATTTCCCCCGGTGCTCCAGTTTCTTTTCACATCTCAAAGATGATCATAGGTTAATTGGCTTAACTCCTATGGTTAAGCAGAAGATTATTTGTTTATTTATGGTTATTTACATTCTAAAATGTAAATACTGGCTCTGCTCTGTTGTTCTGTTGTTTTGCACAATTCGCAGGCATTGCCACTTTAATTTCACTGCATATCTTGTATGTGTATGTGACAAATAAAGTTGACTTGACTTGAAGAATCAAAGGGTGGTTCATTGGCAAGTTAGAGTGAATACGTCACATGGTTACAATTATATCCATTGAAGTCTGGGTGACATTTAGCAACCCTCAAGCAAAATATAACATAGAAAATTTACCTTAGTTTGCTGTGACTTGTAGTAATGGTAGAAAAACAGATTGAAGTGCTTCAGACATTCTGGCTTCAACTCATAAACACCATGCCCTGATAAGCCTGGCTTTCTGGGGAGAACACAGCAGACATCTTCCTGTCAGTGGAGTGCACTGTGCATTCACAATACACATAATAGTAACACTTTGTAGATGCAAATGTGAATTGGCTTTCCATATATTTGGCTCTCACTTGTATTATTAACAAAGTTGCTGCTGATTGCTCAAATGTTAAATTTGATTTAAAAAAAAAACTAATTGATTTGAGCTGTTACATGAAAGCACAGAACTGAATTCCCATGCAGGTTCAAGTGCCACCATAAAAATTTTCAGCACAAAAACTGAGATTTTCTTTCAATAACCTTTCTCCAGATGGGAACAACCTTTTCTTTATTCCCAAAATATTTATAAAATCATATTTCCACTATATTGAGGATGGATGTCTCAACACTTGATTTACTTACTTTTAATCAAATAATACTGGTGTGGGTTGCATTTGCTGAACATTTGCATTTGCATTTGCTCCCCCCCCCCCCTACCAATTAACATGTATAAAATCATTATGTTAAGTATAAGATAACAATTTCCAATCCTACACATCCAGAAATGTTATGACCTTCAGTCTCATCCTGGACACTCCCTCTTCTTCCCTCTCCCATCAGGCAAGAAGTCCAGAAGTGTGAAAACACATACCTCCAGATACAGGGACAGTTTCTTCCCAGTTGTCATTATGCAACTGAACCATCCTACTACCAATTAATGAATGGTCCTGAGCTACCATCTATTTTATTGGAGACACTTGGACTATTTTTAATTGGACTTTACCTTGTATTAAACGTTATTCCCTTTATCCTGTATCTGTACACCGTGGTTGGCTTCACTGTAGTCACATAATAGTCTTTTTGCAGACTGGATAGCACGCAACTAAAAAGCTTTTCACTGTACCTCGATATACCCGACGAACTAAACTAATATTTGTTTATTTCTACCTCACCTTGTAACTTACAGTCTTGTTCTTAAATAATTATTTCCATCTCCTTACACTGCCAGAATTGGCACTGATGTATTATTGTCACATACTGCGATAGAGTGAATATGTTTTTTGCTGGTTACCCTGGCACATTATACCAGAACTGATTTATTGGGATCTTTCTATTCTTTCTTTGGCAGCTCAAATTTTTGACTTGACAAATCACTTCACTCAAGGCTCATGGGTAAAATGTGCATACATTAGGTCATCAAAGCACAAGATAATTTCTTAATCAAGGCTTTTGGCAGGTTTTTGCTTTCAAATGAAATAAATTTGTATACTGCAGGTAAATGGGCAGTTTTCACCTCTGAACCAATCACTTCAGTTAGGTTATTTTTTGTTAAACATTGAAGGGAGCATACATCTGCAGATACAGCATCAATTTAAGTAATTTGCCTTTCAGAATTCGTATCGGACCAAAGAGTACTTGGGTGCATGCAATTATGAAGTCAAGGACCAAGCAAGGCCCTGACGTCATCTTCCATAGTTGATGAATCATGGAACATTGGTTTATTGGTGGCTCCTGAGCTGAGCACTTTCTTCACTGACCTGAAGCTAATCAGTGCTGGCTCGAAGGGCCGAATGGCATACTCCTGCATCTATTGTCTAATCCAATTGGAATAAGATACAAAATGAAAATAATTGAAATAAAAGCAGAAAGTGCTCGAAACACTCAGCAGGTCAAGCAGCATCGGTAAGCGAGTAACAGAGATGACATTTTAGCTGAGGAAATCAGAACTGGTAAAAAATAGAAAAAGCCCAAGCAAGCTCTCATGAATGGAGTTCCTCCATCCCAATTCCTGGAAGGACTCCCATTCTTCTAGAGTCACTGTCCATCACATCTTTTCTAAAGACAAATTCCACACCAGCACTTCCCATATATCTTTCCTTTATCATCAATTGTAGCTTTCTCTCCATCATGTTTGATAATATCTCAGTTGTGGTGATTCACAACTCTGCATTATGTTTTCTCCTCTTAACCAGTGGCAAGAATAAGATTTCCAGCCCTCATCCCCCACCCCACAAGGTTCCACAATTATGGATCATCCTCCATAACTTTCAACACCTCCAGTGCAAATCACCACCAGATATATCTCCCCTTACCCCTTCTCCACCCACATACAATGCTCTGGTCAAATCTTCCATCTCTGGTCCAATATTTCAGGGATGCAAACTCAGAAGATGTTGAAGATGCAACACTGTCCTCTTCACCTTCTTCTTTCCTTGGGTCTGGGAACCTAAGTACCCCTTCTAGGTGAAGCAGCAATTCATGCTAACTTCTTCCAAATTTCTGTACACCATCCAGTGCTCAAAACACGGTCATGACTTTGCAAAATATCTCTGTTTAGTCCTCAAAGATGACCCAGTTTCCAATGGTCTGTTACATCCTAGTGTCTTTGGATTCATCAGCTATCTAAAGATCAACATAAGCCTGCTTAAGAACACGTTATTTGATATCACAGCTTTCAGAACTCAATGAATTGATTGATTTCAAATAATTAGTAATTCCATACCTCTGCCTCACATTTTCCACACACAGCTTTTCTCGCATCACACACTTCGGTACATTGTTTCCCATTTACACCAATTTTAGACACACAATCACCACCCTCTTTCTGCCAATACTACCACCAGTTGTATCATTCAAATTCTGTCTCCATTCAGTCATAGTCAGTCCCTATATTCTCCCCAGACCTGCATTTACCCTGGCTTTGCAACTTAAAATTATTTCTGACTTGCGTTTAACTCTGTTTCTTTCACCACATGATACTGGTGACGTATCAAGCAAGATGCTGCTTGACTTGATGATTATTTACAGCATCGTTTTATTTCAGATTTCCAGCATCTACAGCACTGTTTTACGAATTTGAAGCAAAACTGGATTCAAATCAGTCACTGATGAAAGGGGAAGAGTCCCCTAAATACAGATCATTCTGCAAAACTGAAAACCTTGATGGGCTGGAGGAAAGAAAAGCAATTTTGAAAAGTAAACTAAATTGTGCTTTAGTGATGGGAACGAATTATCCAAGTACTTGCTCAAAGTACTAGGTGTTCAAAAGCAATAGAACTGCTCCAATTAAATTGTGTAGCATTTGCAGAACATAAAGCGTTATGCATTATAGCAGAGTTGTTGGGAGCTGGGGTGATGAGATGCAACCCACAGCACAAGAGCTCTGTCTGTCCTTCAACTCTTGGAAGGATAATGTCCCCATGATCTTTCCTCTATTGGACAATGGCCCACTTGGCCAACATCAAAGTTTACCACGGGTGATAAATATTTCAAGGGTGGGGAAGCATCATATTAGAACATCAGCAAAATAAAACATTTTCCAAAAATGAGATGGAAATAGGGTAAATAACCTAGAAAATACAATTGATTTAATATCTGAATTAGCACACTGGCATTGAAAGAACAATGCAGTGAAAGTAGACTGCTCAAGAATTACGCCAGTCAATCGTATGGAAATTTAGACTTACTTGAACGTGGCCACTTGATGTATAACATTTTCCAAACCCGTTTCATTGTTCTCCTGTTAAAATATATTTAGCACAAAATTAACATTTTTGGATGTTATCCCCCCAAAATGGCCAATTTTGTTTTTGCATGTTTCATCACAATAATCATCAACATTACTCACCATCCTCTGCTTCCTTCCATGAAGCCAATTCTCTATCTAGTCAGCTATGTCTCCCTGGATCTCATGTGATCTAACCTTCCAGAGCAGCGTACCATGTGGAACCTTATCAAATGCCTTGCAGAAACCCATATAAGCAGCGTCTATAACTTTGCCCTCATCAACCTTTTTGATTACTTCTTCATGAACTTAATAATATTCGTAAGACATGTACAAAAAAACATGCTGATTATCCCAAATCAGCCTCTGTCTATCCAAATACATATATAACCTATCCCCCAGAATCTTCTCCAGTACCTTGCCTACCACAGATGTTAGGCACACTGGTCTATAGTTCCCTGGCTTTTCCTTGCAGCCCTTCGTAAATCAAGGCACAAAATTAGCCACCCTCCGACTTCCGGCACCTCACTCGTGTTTAGTGTTAGGATGTTCAGTACCTCCTCGACCATAATGCGGACTGTCCCCAGGATATCTCCAGTAACTGTCCCAAGTTCCCCAGTCTTAATGCATTTTGCCATAGTAAAAATAGAGAAATACTCATTGAAGACCGTGCCCATCTCTTGCGAACCCACACAGAATTGACCACTTTGGTTTATGATGGACCCTATTCTCTCTCCATATTCTTTCTCTCTCTCCAGCATGCCCTGAACTCCTGTCATCACATTTTTTAAAGCATTCACTTCCCGGATGTTACTCTGCCCGTAAACAACCTACTTCAACCTACTTAATTAAGTTCCTGTTTAACACCTTCAATGCTGGCCTTGCCCCAATTGAGAATTTTAACACGTGGGCCGTCCTGACTCTATACGTAGCTATTTTAAGACGATTAGAACAGTGGTCGTTGTTACCAAAAGGCTCAGCCACTGACGTTTCAGTTACTGTCCCTTCTCAATTTCCAAAGAATAAATAAGGCTTTGCCCTCTCCCTTGTAGGGCCCTTTATGTACTGCCTGTGAAAACATTCCAGAACACATTTGATAAATTCCACCCTGTCTAAGCCCTTGGCACTGTGACAGTTACAGTCTATATGGGGAAAGTTAAAATCCCCTACTATACAACCTTATTAGTCTTGCAGCTGCCTGCAATCTCCTGGTGTATTTGCTCTTCTAATTCTTGTGGACTCTTTGGGGGCCTATTGTACACTTCCAACAAGGTGATCATCCCTTGTTTTAGTTCTCAGCTGCATTCCATCCAGCTTCACTGGAGAAACTATTTGGTTATAGGAAGGATGTCATTAAGCTGGAAACAGTACAGAGAAGATTTACAAGGATGTTGCCAGGACTGGAAGTCCTGAGCTATAGGAAGAGGTTGGATAGTCTAGAACTTTATTTTTTGGAACGGAAGAGGCTCATCCTAAAGAGGTGTATAAAATTATGAAGGGAATAAAGTATAGAATCTTTTACTCAGAACTGGGTAAATAACAACTAGATGAGATAGATTTAAGGTCCTAAGTGAGAAACATTTAATAGGAACCTGAGGGGCAACATTTTTAACACAGAGGATTGTGGGTATATGGAACAAGCTGCCAGTGGAGATAGTTGAAGCAGATACTAGAACAACATTTATAGTATCAACTTTTAAGAACCAGTTGGACAGGTGCATGGCTAGGAAGGTTTACAGGGATATGGGCCAAACCCAGGCAGGCGGAACTAGTGTGGCAGGGACATGTTGGCCGGTGTTGGCAAGCTGGTCCTGTTTCCACACTGTATCACTCCAAATTTGAAAGACATTTGGACGTACATGGATAGGAATAGTTTGTAGAGCTACGGGCAAAGACGGGCAGGTGGAACTGGCGTTGATGGAGCACCTCGGTCGCATGGACAAGTTAGGACAACGTTTGTCCTGTATGACTATGATTATGAATTAAAAACTGCTTGAATTTCTACTTCCTCCTCAAATGCACCTGTGGGCTGGCCACATTAGCACATCCCACATTGCATGCAAGAAGGAAAAACACTCGCCATAACTAGTAATTAGCCAATAAAAAATTGGTATTTTACTCAAGTATGTAATCTTTACATTACAATAACAATTCAATTGCTTTGAGTCATTATGCTGCATTGCAGACTGGCAAAAAGCCAACATAAATGCAGGTTCTTCCCTATTCCCTATTTCAAACTCTAAACATAAAGAAACACTTTTGATGCCAGAAGATGGACTCAAAATGCTGGAGTAACTTAGCGGGACAGGCATAATCTTTGGATAGAACAAATGGGTGACGTTTCGGAGCAATACTCTTCTTCAAACCCGTCGAGACCTTTCTTCCGAAGAAAGGTCTCGACCAGAAACGACACCTATTCCATCTTTCCAGAGATGCTGCTTGTCCCGCTGAGTTACTCCAGCATTTTGTGCCCATCTTCGGTGTAAACCAGCATCTGCAATTCTTTCCTACACATTTGATGTCAGGATGGAATACTCACATTCTCAGGTAATAATTTTGCCAATTCACTGTGAGGCATTGGTTCAATGCACAGTAAATGGATCACCTCTCTCATGGTGACATCATCTTTAATCACCTGGCCTACTCCAGGTACATACCTCTCCCCTGCAGAGAAACAAATGCAAATTTATTATTCTGTGATAGAATTAAAACCAATTTGCCTGCACAGGAAAGGATGAGAAGATACAATGTCAAATCACACTGCAAACTTGAAACACTGCAATTAAAGCGCTATACAAATTTTGTAACCTATACAAAATATTCCCACAGGCTGAGAGTCATCATCCCTGGTGGATTAATTAAGGGTCAAAATCTTCAAGATGGAATATTATTATCTGGGAAAAAGTGAGGTCTTTGGAAGAATAGAAAGCAGAATATTGGTCAGAGAGACTGCAGGATGCTGATGAACAGAGGGCTCTTGGTATCTTCATACAGGAAACAAAATCAAACCACAACTTCTAGTTACCTGCAAGCAATTAAGGCAAATAAAATATTAACCCACTGGGGCTGTTCAGACATAAGATATTTAGGGAAGTCTATTTGCAAACACATAGAGTTTTCATAAGACTACACCTGGAGTTCAATTTTCAACTCCTTATTTAAAGAGGTAATATTTGCATTGTAAACAGTTCACAAAATGTTCACAAAGGTGAAATTATGAGGAATGATTGAGTAGGTTGGGCCTGTATTATTCATTGGAAGAGTAAGAGGCCTTTTTGTGAAAAATAGAAGATTCCTAAGGGCACCAACAGGGTTAATACTGATAAGGGGTGCAACATCCAACTGGCCTAGTAAGAGGGTCATTCATTTTAGCCAGAGATGAGAATTTATTACTTCTTCATCTATATAGCGAACCTTTGGAATTGTGTTTCTAAAAGCAATGATGTGGTTGAATAGTACATATTCAAAGCTAGCAAATCCTTTGAAGTCAAAGGTTATTGAAAGTAGGCAATGCCACAAGGTCTCATTGAAAAATGGAGAACCGAGGAGAAATTTGGCCTTCTCCAGCTATTTATGATCTAAAGCACTAGCATAGGGCTGTTGGCATGCCGCAATCTCCTGCTCCTATTTCTTACATTCTAATGTAATGATCTGCTTTACAGTCTACTACTGATCGTTTTTCATGAGATATATTTAATCAAGTTGCTACACTGTAAGCATCAACATGAGCCACAATTGCAAGCATTATCAACTTTATTCAGATTTAAGTAATAAACTATTTGTGCAGCAGCTTGCACCTCACTGATTTGGATTTAGTTAGAACTTTAATGGCACTTTTACACATGGGTATATAAATTAAGTCTTACCAACAACCATAATAATGAGGTGTAGTAACTCCTCTATTAAAACATTGGTTTGCTGGATTACATCCTGCAATATATAAAAGGCAATCAAAAACTCATTAAATTGGCAAACAATTTTAACTTAAAGCCATTTACATTTTTTAAATATCTATATTTTTGCCCAAGTGACTAGCATGCAAAAATTGAGATTTAATACAAAATAAATAAAAGCAATGTCTCATTTAAATCAACTGCTTCCATTAAATTGAACATGTTGCCCACTTATTTTTTTTAGTTGAATACTCTCTGCTTGTGCTCTTCTGCCTCCACTCTGCTTCATACTATGCACAAGGGAAGGTGGTTACTGCAGGTGAATCCTCCCAGCCCCAAAACATCACCGTAGGAGTTTTAAGGCAGTGTCGTTGGTCCAAACATTATCAGCTGCTTCCGGACTGAGATGTTCCAGCTCCTATTCCACTATTCAGTTCCATTCACACTTCCTCAGACAATGAAACAGACTGTGCTTTCATGGTGCATGACTACTACATTATCCAAGCTCGGGATGATAAATAGGAATTAACTTTGCTGCCACTCAAACACCACGTACCAACCACTTCCAACAGTACAATCAGATTCCTTCCTTTTGACACTCAATGGTGTTATTATTCTTAAATTCCCACCCGACATTCGGCCCGCAAAGGAACTTAACTAAACTGAATCAATTCCGTGGCTGAGAGCGAGTCAATTGCTTTCTCCCAAATGTCTCATATATGTTATGTCTCCATCACAGGCAGTCATACCTGAAATTTCATCCATAAATCTCAGTGCTATTCACGTCTTTGAGGTCCTCCCTACCAGCATTTACAGCAGATGAGGAAAACATGCCCGGCATGCCAAAGAAAGAAGTATTGTATGGGGGAAAAGAGAATCACCAAAATTAATTAAAAGAAGCAAAAATATGTAAGAAAATAGTGGTAAAAGGTGATAAATCATCAGAAGCAGCAATTCTTTATTCCAAACCTTCAAAAGCAAAAGACAGCACTGCAGGTGTATAAAGATCAAAAGTTTTCTTGAAGCAGGAATCACACGACACTAAATTAGGCAAATTCACAAACAGTGATATCACAAACAGAAACAGTTTGTTAAGAATTACTGCAGGACAATGCAAGTGACCCAACCATAGATAAACATAATAAGATAACCTTATTGAAATATAAACGTAATAGAATATTATCGGCAAGAGTAATAAGACTACTCCAAATTACAAAACAGGCACACTTCGAATTCGGGGATAAGCCACATAAATTATTAGCGAGGCAACTGAAGCAACAAGAAAAGGAAAATACTTTCACTAAAATTAAATCTGATAAGGGTGAGCTTCTAACACTACCAAAGGATATTAATAAAAGGTTTGCCCAATTTTATCATAATTTATACATAACTAAAATAAATACAGATGATAGTAAAATTACAATTTGTTTAGATAATTGCATCCTCCCTAAATTGGATAGTTTAGAACAAGAGGAATTAGGAGCACGGATTACTAGTGAAGAAATAAAAAACTCATTGAAAAATGGGAAGACCCCAGGACCAGATGGTTTTAGCAATGAATTTTATAAACGATTTCAGGAGTCAATTGTACCAAGATTACTCAACCTATACAAGCAGGCTTATACCGAAAATAAACTACCAGAAACTTTAGCAGAATCAACAATAATGCTTATACCAAAAAAAAATAAAGATTTAGATGAACCGGATTCTTACAGAGCTATATCACTTCTAAATACGGAACAGAAAATCTTAGCAAAGATTCTAGCAAGAATGAATAATTATATTAACAAATAGGTAAACCCGGATCAAACGGGATTTATACCCAAAAGACAATCATTTAATAACTTGAGAAAGCTTTTCAATATAATGTACTCTCACAAAGAGGATATTGAAGATATTTCAGTCGTTATGCTGGATGCAGAGAAGGAATTTGATAAGGTAGAATGACAGTATTTATATAAGCTACTCCAAAAATGTAATACGGGAGAGAATTTTATTAGATGGGTTAAACTACTTCATGATAAACCTACGGCAAGAATATTAACTAATAATATGTTATCTCCAAAATGTTATTTATCAAGGGAGAATAGGCAGGGTTGTGCCTTATCACCATTGCTATTTGCCCTTATGATAGAACCGCTGGCTGAAAGGATTAGAAATCATCCGAATATTCACGGATATAATACTAAGGACTCGAAGAATAAAATGTCATTATATGCTGATAACATTCTTTTATATATTACTAATAAGCAAACGAGTATCCCCACCTTATTAACACTAATTGAGGAATTTGGTTCTTTTTCGGGATATAGAATAAATTGGAATAAAGGCAAAATTATGTGTTTAAAACCACAGGATGCGAGACACTTATTAAAATTCCCTTTCAAAATTGCAACAGAAAAATTCAAGTATTTGGGTATTCAAATTACGAGAAGACACAAATCATTATTTAGTGCCAATTTTATGCCACTATTAAATAAACTGAATGTTATGATTACATTTTGGAAAACGCTCCCGCTCTCATTGAAAGGTAGAATTAACGCTATAAAAATGACTTTCTTACCACAATTAATATATTTGTTTCAAGCGATCCCAATATATATTCCAAAATATTTTTTCAAACAACTAGATTCTAATATCACTAATTTTATATGGAGCACACAGAATTATAGAGCACACAGAATTCAACGAAAGCATTTGTGTAAACCTAACGAAGTTGGGGGTTTATCATTACCTAATTTTACGTATTACTACTGGGCAGTGCATATTAAGAACATAATGTACTGGTTGGATAGTTCCACTCACCAGTCGGAGTGGATAAGAATGGAGAAAGAGGAGTGTTTCCCGTACGATATAGGAACGATCTTGTTCTCACCGATAAAATTGAATAGTATAATATATTAGAGCCCAATTATTCATAATACAATGAGAATTTGGAAACAAATAAATTTATCCTTGAAATTAAATAATCTATCAGTACTAACCCCAATATTGAACAATCCTGCATTCAAACCATCTCTTATCGACAAAACATATAAACAATGGGATAGACTAGGGATTAGGAAAGTAGGAGATATGTATGAATTGGGCAAATTATTACCATTTCAACAATAAAAAATAAAAATTTAAACTGAATGATAATCAATATTTTAAATATATACAGATATGTGACTTTATGAAGAAATATATACATAGATTTCAAACTATATTTTTTAGACCCTTTAGAAGAAGCAATGAATATTAAGGCTGATTCACAAAAACTAATATCATATTTTTATAATAGTATATTAAATAGAGAATTATCCTAAACAGAGGAACTAAGAGAAGATTGGGAACATGAACTAATGATAAAGATCCCGAAAGATAGATGGGAAAAGTATCTGATGAACACACATAATTGTTCCATTAACGCAAGACATAATTTAATTCAATTTTAATTATTACATAGACTATATTATTCAAAAACGAGGTTGAATACATTCTACCCAAACGTCTCTCCCAGATGCGATAAATGTTTGTTTCAAAATGCCAATATAACACATTCATTTGTAGGGTGTACAAAGTTGATTAAATTTTGGAGCGATATATTTGATATATTTACAAAGCTCTTCAAGTCGAGAATAGAACCTTTATACGGAATGGATTATATTTGGAATAATAGTAGAAGATATCAATTTAAACAAAGACCAAAAAGTATTCTTTAATTATGGGTTAATAATTGGAAAGAAATTGATACTTAAATTTTGGAAAAATACAGCTATACCAACTATTAAAATGTGGTTAAGAATATGACGGACATAGCACACCTTGAAGAAATGAGACTCCGCCTAATAGATAAATATGACCAATTCTTAAGGAATTGGTCCCCTTTCATCGACTTTTTGGAATCATGTGATGCAGCAGCACCGTAAAGATTACTGATTTCAGGTCAGGTCGTGGATAGATTTACATCTCCGAACAAAGATTAGAAAATTTCTTTTTTAAGGATCTATTTCTACTTTTTCTTTTCCTATATACACACTTCACGTTTTTCTATTTTCTACTATCTATTTTTCCACTTTTTCTTCTCTCTATTTTTTGGGTTTTTTACTTCCTTTTCAAAAACATAAAACTAGAGGATGTACATAGAATGTATTACATTATGATATAGATGACACCTAAAATTAGGTACCACTGTATTGTTTTGTACTGTATTAACTTCAAATAAAATAAACAAAACAAAAAAAAACAACAAAAAAAAGAATTACTGCAAGATGTTGATCAGCTGAGCTAGTGAGCCGAGGACTGGTGTTTATTCAGATCAATGAGAGGTGTTGCTTTTTGGAAAGTCTATCGTGATTTCAATGGTTGAATGATGCTTTTTGATATCACATATGCCCAGCTAAATTATTTTCTTACAAACGCACAGTTAAATTATTTGCTTACAAACAGTCCAGTAGAGTATTGCCGTATGTAAGCACATCACCGATTAGCAAAATGTACAGAAATAGTCTACTGATCCCCGCATGCTAGAGACGCTTGTTCCAGGCAAGCCCTGGGCTGCTGCGGGCCTCCAGACAAGCAGGATGACCTGCGAACCAACGTTCTCTCCTCACCTGTCCACCTTGCCCCAACCTGGGTGGGACCGTCACAGTGAATGGTCAGACACTATGGAGTGTTGTAAAGCAGATGGGGTATAAATACATAAACGGCATCACAGGGAGGTAAGGCAGTGAAGAAGGCGTTTATCATACTGGCCTTCATTATTCAGGGAACTGAGTATAGAAGTTGGGACATTATGTTCCAGTTGTACAAAACTTTGATGACGCCTTGCTTAGAGTATGGTGTTTAGTTTTGGTCACTTTGCTTTCGGAAAGATGTCATTAAGCTGGAAGATATACAAGAATGTTGGCAAGGCTTGCGGGCCTGAGTTGTATGAAGATTTTGAACAGAGCAGATCATTTTTTCTTGGAGCACAGGAGGCTGTGGGGTGATTTTTATAGAGGTAGATAAAGTCATAAAAGGAATTGATAGGGTGAATGCACAGATACTTTTTACCAGGATACAGGAACCAAGAACTAGTGAGCACAAGTTTAACGTGAGGCGGGAAAGAGTTAATAGGAGCCTGAAGGGCAACTTTTGCACAGAGATAATAATGGGTACATGGAACGAATTGAGACAACATAATAACAACATTTAAAAGATGTTTGAACAGGTACCTGGATAGGAAAGGTTCAGAAGGATATGGGCCAAACACAAGCAAATGGGATTAGATTAAATAGAGCATCTTAGTCCGCATGGAGCAGTTGAACCGAAGGGCCTGTTTCTTGCTGTACATCGCTATGACTTTAAGTGGAGAAATTACTGACCTAGTGAGAAGATTTGCTGAGTGATGGGAGATAGTAAAGATAAATGGACATATAATCAAATCTACAGGTCAAAATTAGTGTTATCTTACAATTGAGACTGTTAACTACCTTTCGCATTGATAAACAGCTTATTTGTTAATCATTTAATTATAAAATAATTTATTCAAGTTTGCTAGTGATACAAAGACAGGTAATATTATAAGTTGTGAGGAAGAAAACACAGAAAGAGAAGAGCTGCATCAATATAATGTCACATGGGTGAGTGACACTGTTGCACAGCTAGTAGAGATGCCACCCCACAACCCTAGATTCAATCCTGACCTCGGGTGATCTCTGCCAGGTGTTTGCATGTTCCTTCTGTGAACAAGTGGGTTTATACCAGGTTCTTTGGATTTCTCCCGCATTATAAAGATGTGGGTTCGTAGGTTAGTTGCCCTCTGTTAATAGACCACAGTGTTTAGCATCTGAGGGAAGTTGATGAGAATGATGGGAGAATTAAAAAATGGGATTAATGTAGGACTAGTTAAATGGGTGGCCGGTGATCAGTGCAAATGGTGGGCACGTTTCTGTGCTACACCTGTATCTATAAATGTTTATAGCCATGAAGTAAACCCTCTATTTTAGTGGAGGTAACTATCCTTGATATCCGGGATCTGGGATACCTTGGGATCTTTTAATATCTCAACTAAATGACAGTAGTCTTGAGTGGGACATCAACCTGCAAAATAAGATGCATGAGCCTTTACCACTGAACCATTGCTAATATTGTTCCACAATAATCAACATAATACGTTATTTGAATAAGGACATCTATAACCAAATTGATTTCCAAGCAGAGAAAATGCTAGGATACCTACACTGGAGCTGAAAGGAATAAAGTACTTTAAAAATGGTATCTAGGTAAAGTCTAAAGTGTTTAAAATTTCCCATTCAGAAATTATTCTAAAAGATTAATGGAATTATGTCCTTTACAATCTAGAGGACTATAATCTTATGCTACAATTGAATAAAGCACAGAAATACCTGGATTAAGGACATAAATTATGAGGTTTCACAAATAAGGAAAAGGTGGGGTTAATTTGATAAAATGTTTCCAAAATATGAAGCACAACCTGATTAAGATGTTAAAGGAAACAAATCCTTTAGTTGGGAGTATGAGATCAGGATTCAATGGCCAAAGGGAGTTGAAAGGCTGGGGAATAAACCGCACCCAGTGCAGTGTATGTCAGCTGTGTCTTGATTAAGAATGTTCCTGCTTCAAGTCTTGCTTGCAGACTTTAGGAAACATCAGATACAAGTTTTGTGACCAGGTAGCATCTCAGTCGAGTATCAAAGAACAATACAAGTGACAAGTAACAATTACACAACACTGAAAATTAGCCAGTTATATCCTGTTCACAAAAAGGGCAAATCCAATCCTATTAATTACTACTAATAATAGTCTATTCTTAGTCAGCAGCAGAATGATGGCAGGTATCATCGACATGAACTATCATGCAATATTACTCTCTCAAAACCGGCTCAGCGATGCCCATTTTGGTCATCAAAACCTTGCTTCAAACATCTGAACTGCAGAAGTGAAGTGAAAGCCACTGGTTAGTGACACCAAGGCAGCAATTTACCAGGTATGACAGGAGGAAGCTCTGGTAAAACTGAAGTCAAAGGGCATCGAATGACCACTCTACTGACTGAAGTTGTATCTTGGAAAATGACTGCAGTCTTTGGAAGGTAATCACCCCAACCTCAGGACATCACTGCAAGAAAACTACCTTGAGTTGATTCACCAATAATCTCCCTTCCACCATAATGTCAGAAGTGGGAATGTTTATTGATGATTGCACTACATTCAATTCCTCAGCAAATGAAGCGGCCATTGCCTGCATGTGGTAAAACTCAGAAAACCTTTTGGTATGGGCTGATAAATGGCAAGTAACTTTCACACCATGAAGTGCCTGGTGATGGCATCTCCAACAAGAGAGTCCAAGAGAGTCTCCAATGACTCTTACAAATTTCTACAGATCTAGAAAGCATCCCTTCAGAATGCATGGCAATTTGGTTTGGCCATTGCTCTGCCCCAGAGCGCAAAAAATTGCAGAGAACGGGGGATGCAACCCAGTCCATCACACAGACCAGCCCCCCCACCCCCCACTCCAACCTCACCTCCATCTGCAATTCATGCTGCCTTGGGAAAGCAGCCAACCTAACCAAGGACCACTTATATCTTCAGTCATTCCCTCTTCTCCCTCTCCCATCAGGCAGAAGATACAAGGGCTTGAAAGCATATAAAACCAGATTAAAAAACAGCATCTTCCCTGTTATTCAACGACAGAACGGACCTCTTATAAGCCAAGGATGTATTCCTGATCCCATAACCTACCTAGTTGTGACTTTGTACTTTTTCTATCTATACAACTGCAACATGACCTCCCAACTTCTATACTCTGACAGATGAAGGCCAATGTGCCAAAAACCTTTTTGACCACCTTTTCTACCTGTGACTTGACCTTCAAGGAACCATGCACCTGCACTCCTAGATCCCTCTGCTCTACAACACTCCCCAGAGGCCTACAATTCACCGTGTACAGTGGCTTGCAAAATTTTTCATACCCCATGAACTTTTCCACATTTTGTCACATTACAACCACAAACGTAAATGTATTTTATTGGGATTTTATGTGATAGACCAACACAAAGTGGCGCATAATTGTGAAGTGGAAGGAAAATGATACATGGGTTTCAAATTTTTTTACAAATAAAAAACTGAAAAGTGTGGTGTGCAAAAGTATTCAGCCCCCTTTACTCTGATACCCCTAAATAAAATCCAGTGCAACCAATTGCCTTCAGAAGTCACCTAATTAGTAAATAGAGTCCACCTGTGTGTAATCTAATCTCAGTATAAATACAGCTGTTCTGTGAAGGCTTCAGAGGTTTGTTAGAGAACATTTGTGAACAAACAGCATCATGAAGCCCAAGGAACACACCACACAGGTCAGAGATAAAGTTGTGGAGAAGTTTAAAGTAGGGTTAGGTTATAAAAAAATATCCCAAGCTTTGAACATCTCACGGAGCACTGTTCAATCCATCATCCGAAAATGGAAAGGGTATGGCACAACTGCAAACCTACCAAGACATGACCATCCACCTAAACTGACAGGCCGGGCAAGAAGAGCATTGATCAGAGAAGCAGCCAAGAGGCCCATGGTAACTCTGGAGGAGCTGCAGAGATCCACAGCTCAGGTTGGAGAATCTGTCCACAGGAGAACTATTAGTCGTGCACTCCACAAATCGGGCCTTTATGGAAGAGTGGCTAGAAAAAAGCCATTGTTGAAACAAAGCCATAAGAAGTCTCGTTTGCTGTTTGCCACAAGCCATGTGGAGGACACAGCAAACATGTGGAGGAAGGTGCTCTGGTCTGATGAGACCAAAATTGATGTTTTTGGCCTAAATGCAAAACGCTATATGTGGCGGAAAACTAACACTGCACATCACCCTGAACACACCATCCCCACTGTGAAACGTGGTGGTGGCAGCATCATGCTGTGGGGATGCTTTTCTTCAGCAGGGACCGGGAAGCTGGTCAGTTGATGGGAAGATGGATGGAGCCAAATACAGGGCAATCTTGGAAGAAACCTGTTAGAGTCTGCAAAAGACTTGAGACTGGGGCGGAGGTTCACCTTCCAGCAGGACAATGACCCTAAACATACAGCCAGAGCTACAATGGAATGGATTAGATCAAAGCATATTCATGTGTTAGAATGGCCCAGTCAATATAATATTTGTTTAATATTATATATTCAAAAAGAGTACGGGACAGGGAATTAGCAGTTGTATCGCTAGATGCAGAAAAGGCATTTGATCAGGTGGAATGGTTATATTTATTTAATATAATGGAAAAGTTTCAATTGGGGGATAGATTCTGTAAATGGATAAGAATTTTATATTTGAATCCAACGGCAAGAATCTTAACTAATCAAATATTATCAGCTAAATTTAAGCTCTCTAGGGGATGTAGACAGGGATGTCCGTTATCGCCTTTACTATTTGCTTTGATGATAGAGCCCTTGGCGGAAAGAATCAGATCTGAACCTGAAATCTATGGCTATAATACTGACACAACAACTAACAAAATATCTTTATATGCAGATGACGTTTTGATTTATATTACAAAACCGGAAATTAGTATACCTAAGCTGTTTAATGTTATAACCAAATTTGGCACATTTTCAGGATTTAGGATTAATTGGAACAAAAGTGATATTATGCCTATAACAGGAATTAATTTAAATATATTACAACAGTATCCATTAAAAATAGTTAGACAAATTTAAATATTTAGGAATTAATGTAACTAAATCTTATAATTCACTAATTAAATCTAATTACCCTCTATTATTAGATAAACTTAAAAAAAATATTTTGTATTGGAAAACACTTCCTATATCCATGATTGGAAGAATAAATGCTATAAAGATGGTGTTTTTACCACAATTATTATATTTGTTTCAGGCTATTCCTTTTTTTCTCCCAAAGACTTTTTTTTAAAAAATAGATAATATTATTTATAGTTTTATTTGGGATTATAAAAATCATAGAATAAGTAAAAAACATTTATGTAAATCTAAGATAAACGGAGGACTAGCACTTCCAAATTTTTCATATTATTTTTGGGCAGTCCAGATTAAGAATATGAATTTTTGGTGGGTAAATATGGATCATGAACCAATGTGGTTAAAGATGGAAAAGGAAGATTGTTTACCTTATAATGTAGGCTCGATTCTCTTTGCCCCAAAGGAAGTACAAAAAAAAATTTATAGGGATAACCCTATAATTTATAATAATAGACGTATTTGGAAACAAATAGTTAAGACTTTACAGCTAGATAATCTCTCACTCAGGCTACCAATAACGAATAACCCATTATTTAAACCCTCTATATTGGATGGAGGGTTTAGACATTGGGATGATTTAGGAATTAAAAGGATAGAGCACCTTTATAGAAAAGGAACATTTCTTTTATTTCAAGAGTTACAAGATATCTACGGATTGTCTCCGCAACACTTGTTTAGGTACTTACAAATTAGAGATTATATAAAATCCAACACACAAGATTATAAAAATAAAGTACCAGGATTATTAGATGATTTGTTTAATTTGCACCCAAATACAATAAAATTAATAGCCTATATATATAACATAATTCTGGATAAGGAGAATCCAACAACTGAAACATATCGTCAAGCATGGGAGAATGAAATTGGTTTATCCATAACAAAAGAAAATTGGGAAGAAAGTTTACAGCAAATACATCGGTGTTCGTTAAATGCCAGACATACATTGATACAATTCAAAGTATTATATAGATTACATTATTCAAAAACTAAATTAAATAGTATCTTTCCCAATCTCTCTTCAATTTGTGATAAATGTAAGAATTTAGAAGCAAATTTAACACATAGTTTTGCTACATGTCCCAAATTGAATCACTACTGGACAGAAATTTTTAAGGTTATTTCTGAGGTTCTTAAAATTAGATTGGATCCAGACCCAAAGTTATTAATACTTGGAATTTTGGATTCAAATTCGGTACTTACAGTAAATCAAAGAAATTTCTTTGATTACTGTTTGATAATAGGGAAAAAAATCATATTGAAATTTTGGAAGGGAACATTAACCCCCACAATTAAAATGTGGGCAGCAGAAATGTTGGAGACGTTACAATTAGAAAGAATCAGATTTGTCCTATTGGACAAATATAATACCTTCGAACAAATATGGTCTCCATATATACAGTATCTAGAGAAGTAGCTGTTCTTGACATCACAGCTTGACGGGTACCCTGCGGGACTTGATGAGAATAACATATTCTTATACTAGGATTAATAGGCATATCTTCATTGATATTATTTGTAATAGTTTGATACAATATATTTTGTTGATTTTCATTTATATATATATATATATATATAATATCTTTTCACTTTTTGTTAACCTTTTTTCCTTTCTCTATTTTCTTTTTCTCTTTTATATAATCAAATTATTATTTAATCACCCTCTTATTGATTTAAAACCACTCTATCCTTATCTTTATTTCCTAAAAAAATAGAAGATAATAACTTTCAACGGGTTATTTAAAAAAATATGGAATTAAGTTGATGTTTGTATAATGTTTACACTATTGTAAATTGATTACTTCTAATAAAAGAAATTAAACAAAAGAATGGCCCAGTCAAAGTCCAGACCTAAATCCAATTGAGAATCTCTGGTAAGACTTGAAAATTGCTGTTCACAGACGCTCTCCATCCAATCTGACTGAGCTTGAGCTATTTTGCAAAGAAGAATGGGCAAACATTTCATTCTCTAGATGTGCAAAGCTGGTAGAGACATACCCCAAAAGACTTGCAGCTGTAATTGCAGCGAAAGATGGTTCTACAAAGTATTGACTCAGGGGGGCAGAATACCTTTGCACGCCACACTTTTCAGTTTTTTATTTGTAATAAAATTTGGAAACCATGTATCATTTTCCTTCCACTTCACAAGTATGCACCACTTTGTGTTGGTCTATCACATAAAATCCCAATAAAATACATTTACGTTTGTGGTTGTAACATGACAAAATATGGAAAAGTTCAAGGGGTATGAAAACTTTTGCAAGCCACTGTAGGTCCTGCCCTTGTTAGATGTACCAAAATGCAACACCTCACAATTCTCTGCATTAAATTCCATCAACCATTCCTCAGCCCTCCAGGCTACATTGAGAAGCAGTTATTTGGGATCACCATCACCTACAGGTTCCCTCTAAGTTTACCAGCATCCTGACACTCTTTCATCACGGTACATCCAAATCCTAACATGTTTGTGGGAGTACCATGTTGTATACTGCGTGTATCTCTTTCTTTTCCACAAATGGCAATAGAAGCCAAACTATGTGCAATTTAAAACCTGATATTAATTAAACAATGACGGGGTTGTGAGGGTTGTCCACAAGAACCCAGCAGGAACTAAATGTTTGCAGATTGCCACAATATTTCCTAACATAGTTTAATGGTAAACTTAATTTTATGATGCTCCTGTGATATACACGGGAAGACACTGTACATTATTAAAGGCTGTATATAAATACAAGTGGGGGTTCTTGAATGATTCACTGTCGGATTTCCGTATGCTTGGATGTATGCAGCAGTTAACAGCACTCAATACCAGCCAGTACAATACTATTCCCCACCTCAGCACGACATCCATTACATTCAGCATTCACTTCATCCAATAATGGCACAGAGTGAATGTGGCACCTTTTACGTGATACAATAACTCCCAAAGCTTCTTCCACAGCAACATTCAAATCCTTGGCTTCAGGTGTGAACAGATAGTATTGGGGAAGAACTATAAGTCTGAAGACTGTACCAGTTCAAGAATATTTTTTCAATCCCAACTAGAGACGCCAATAAAGGCAGGGCTTGCTGTTAACATTCATGTCCCATGTGCAATTAAAAATAGAGAGTAAGGAAGCTTGAAGGAGGCCAGGTTCATCGTTCATTTTATCACAAAAGTTGAATATAAACAGTATCAATGACCCTACTATTCAACTTTCTCTTTTTGGACACAACATACATTGTTGGGAAATGCCTGGTTTACGTTCGGCAGAAGTGACTGAAACTATTGTATAAGCAGGGACCCACCTTCCCCTTGTGTAATATCACAACTTCCTCGAAGACGAAACAGCTGTGCATTTCAACATGGAACATGGACATTGAACAACTCAGTGAAACTGGCCATGATGAACAAAACCCAGTTAGCATGTTTGAACACCACTTATTTTCCTAGCCAGCTGCAGATACAGTTGTGAAGCTGATATAAGGTGGCCACAAAAGGATACAGAAAGGTTAAAAGAATAGGAAAATATATGGTAACCGGGAGTACCATGTGAAAAATCAGGAAATATTTTGAAATACTAAATCTAAATGATTGGAGATTGGAGAGCTCCGAGATGCAGAGGGAACTGGGTGATGTAGCTGTGGGCAATTTGCATAAGGCTAGTACGTAGGCACTGCAAGTAATTAGGAAAACTAACAAAATGTTATTCATAAGGGGAATTGATTAAAAAATGTAATGGGGTTATACTTCGGATATATATATAGGGCACTACGAGACTAGATACAGAGTACTACATTAACTTATTTAAGGACGAATGAAAATATGTTGGAAGCAGTTCACAGGTGGTTTACTGGACTAACACAGTGACAGCATTGTTTTACAAGGTTATCCTCTGGAGGTCACAAGAGTAAAAAAGAACTTGAATGTAACCATATGATCATGATTGGTCTTCACACAGTGATGTGCAAAGGATGCTTTATTTATGGGAGAATCTAAAACTAGGTCATTATTTTAAAAACAGGAGTGATTATTTTAATGTTTTCCCAGTGGCCAATTGAGACTGACACTTTT
This sequence comes from Raja brachyura, assembly GCA_963514005.1. Next base: position 67,875,696 of record OY740789.1, on the reverse strand, counting down.
TTTGTCCCAGAGCAGTTAAAGCAGAATCTTTGTATATTTTTTAGACAGTGATAGATAAATACCTGACAAGCAAGAGCATGAAAGGATACCAGGAGTCAGCAGGTATGTGGAGTTGAGGTCACAGTCCGATCAGACATTACCTTTTGAACAGCAGAGCTGTGTTGACAATCCAAGTAGCTTACTCCTTCTCCTAATTTATACACATGTACATTTGTATCAGCAGTTGATCTTACTTGCATCTTGGATCTTACCTTATTTCGAGCAACTGGAGGCTTAGAGAAGACTTCAAATAATTCGTATCTACTCAGTATAAATATTAGGAACCGATTTGAGTCCATAATAGAGGCTGCAATCTGCAACATGAAAGCATTATTAACTTAATGATCAGCCATGATCACATTGAATGGCGGTGCTGGCTCGAAGGGCCGAATGGCCTAATCCTGCACCTATTGTCTATTGTCCATTTGGTGGTGATCAATATCAACAAAGGTGCAGATTGAAGGCAGATTGTAGCTGTCGACACCCATTGTAATATTATCTGGGTCTGCCATGTAATATAATGTCTCGGACTGTACAAACAAATCCTGCTTAATTTTAACTGTACTAGGAATCCCAACATTTCAAAAGAAATCTGTCACATCAGATTCTACCCTATCAAACCAGGTGATATATCCCTTCAGGTGATATATCCAGGTGAACTATCCTTTATGGAATTATGTTGTAACTTTATGCTGCTGTGAAATTAGCAGATCAGCAACACCTCCCATCTCTATCAATGAAGTCAGGTGTTTTAAATGAATTCAGCTCAATCCCAAACCGTTCTTCATTCATCGTATACACATTTAAAAAAGTCTCTTTTGAAGATGCATAATCAACAATAGTAGCCCAGCCTATACTGTGTCTAAGTTTCACATTATGACCACTCTATAGTTAATGGACCTCTTGAAAGTTTTGCTCAACAGTACATCTATACAATCTTCCAAGCAGCCAATGACGAAAAGTTTGTGACCTAGCAGTGTGTTAGCATTCTTACTTAATTTTGACTGTACCATTCCCTTTTTCATATTATCTTCCCACGCTAACGCATAAGATACAATATCTACACTATACCTCGTTCCTTCCCACCATTGTGGAACACAACAGTTCTTCCAGGCAAAGCAGAGATTCACTTGTGCTTCTTCCAATGTAGTGCAATGACTTTGGTGCAATTTAGTTTAGTTTAGAGATGCAGCATGGAAACAGTCCCTCCGGCCAACCAAGTCAGAAACGACCAGTGACCACCTGTACACTAGTTCGATCCTACACGCTCGGGACAATTTACAGAAGCCAATCAACTGACAAAGCTACACATCCTTTGAATGTGGGAGGAGGCTGGAGCGCCCAGAGAAAACCCACGCAGTCACAGGGAGAATGTACAAACTCCATTCAGACAGCACCCAGAGTTAGGATCGAATCCAACTGGGCTGCAAAATGACCAGCAAGAGGGGTAAAACGGAGGAGAGCGCACCTGGGACGGCAGGTGTTGCTGTTGAGCCCTCTGGAGATGTCATGGGCCTATCAACGAAACACCAAGGAAGAGGGTGTCCACCTGATGACCCCAATGATGTTTTTACCCCTACCCCCACTCAAGATAGTATGAAGGTGCCAATTATAGTAGGGGTTGTAATATCAAGTCCTATATACCCAACTGATAAGCTGGAGAAATCCAGTGACTGCTGTGAAAGTGCAGCTGACAACTAGGGAAAGACCATGTGGCGGCGTGGAAAGGCAGCTGACAGGAGGAAAAGACCCCAACGGGGCTGTCATGGACTAGCTATCCATGACGGCAGGCTCCGTCACTGTGAATTGTGAATAGGAGTCACCCCTCATGGCTACGAAAAATTCAAAGAGGAAAATACCCCCTGAGTCTGCCAGAGCTGGGGCGGAAGATGACTCATCGGATGACAATCCGGTAATCGACCCTGGCATGAACACGACGACGAAGAAAATAATCGGCACAGCACGTACAACATCAGCTGCGGGACAAGAACTCCAAGTGTGTAGCTGCGGCTGGTCCAAGGTAACATCCATCAGAGGCCTAAAAATACATCAAGGGCGGATGAAGTGCTTGAAGGAGGCGAGGCCGGGACCTCGAATTAATCAGTATTTCCTGAGAGAAAGATCAAATCAGTCGAGTGAAGCTCAGCGGCAGGACACAACGCACAGTCCAACAAGCAACAATACCCAGTGGCTAAGGAGAGTAATTCAACCACAACATTTGAGAACCCGGAATCCAACCAGGCGCAGCCTGCTTTTGAGAAGAAGATGCAAGGCCACAGACATCATGTGAAGTGGCCAAAGTCCAGCAGCAAGAAAGAGTGGGCAACAATTGACGCAGACCTGAGTAAGATCCGAGGCGGACTTCAAGGAACAGTGGAGTAGAAACTGGAGAAAGAGTGATCTGATCTACTCCTACGGGACAGAAAGGTTCGGAACCAAAAAGAAGGAAACAACAACGCCTCCCAAGCTCAGAAGGCAGCGAGAAATCAAAGAGAGAAGGGGCCTGAGGAAACAGTGGAGGAAATCCTCACTGGAGGAAAGAGTGGGCATCAACGTCCTGCAAGCAGATCTAAAGGAACGCTGGGAAGACTGCGGAGAGCAGAAACCCTCAGAACTCGATGCAAGAAGAAGAGGGCAAGAACATCCTTCGACAAGGATCCCTTCAGATTTGTGAAAGGACTCTTCACGAAGGAAAAGAGCGGGTCACTTAAGGTGTCAAAGAAGGAATTGGAGGACCACCTGAAATCAACGTACACAGAAACCAAAGATTTGAGCAGAGGAGGATACCTCCAGACATGACACCCATTCCTCAACCAGAACACCAGTTGGACGACAGCCTCCCAGGATGGAGCGAAGTTGAGAAAGCCGTAAGGAAGGCAAGGGCGGCTTCAGCTCCAGGACCAAACGGAGTTCCATACCAGCTGTACAAAAATGCTCCAAATGTTCTACGGTTCTTATGGAGGCAACTGAAGATAGCATGGAGAAAGCAAACCATCCCAAAAGCATGGCGAAGAGCAGGGGGAGTGGTGATCCCCAAGGAAAAAGATGCCTCAAACATCGACCAATTCCGACAAATCAATCTGTTGAATGTTGAAGGGAAGATCTTCTTTAGCATTGTTGCTCAAAGGATGATAACCTACCCGAAACAGAATAACCCGATTGATAACGTCAGTACAGAAAGCAGGTATACCAGGCTTCTCTGGATGCATAGAGCACACAAGCATGATATGACATCAAATCCAGTCTGCAAAAAGGGAAGGAAGAGATCTGCACATCTTATTCCTGGACCTAGCCAATGCTTTTGGATCTGTTCCCCATTCTCCCATCTAGACAGCCTTTGAGTTCTTCCATGTGCCAAAGACCATTACAAACCTGGTCAGAAACTACTTCCAAGACTTGCAATTCTGTATTACAACAACAGAATACAAACATCATGGCAATCACTGAAAGTGGGAATAATGGCAGGTTGCACCATCTCCCCGCTAGCCTTCACCATGGTGATGGAAGTGATCATCCGAGCTTCCAAGTGGGTCGTAGGAGGAGAGCAGCTGCAATCTGGGCAGCGGCTACCTCCCATTCGTGCCCACATGGATGACATGACCACCCTGACCTCAACATTGCATTTACCGAGCGCCTGCTGGAAAAGCTTCATGCGAACATAACATGGGCCCGGATGAATTCGAAACCCAGCAAATCCAGGAGCATATCCATCATCAGAAGAAATATCGTAGACAAGCGATTCCACAATGATGAAACACCCATTCCGATTGTGTCAGAGCTGCCAGTCAAGAGTTCAGGACAGTGGTACAATGCAAGCCTCAAAGACTCAGTGTGACCAACTGAGGGAAAAAAACATCAAAGCATAGACAAGACCTTGCTTCCTGGTAAGCTGAAACTGTGGTGTCTGCAGTTTGGATTGCTCCCCCATCTGATGCGGCCTCTGACGGTCTACAAGGCCCCCATCACCAGAGTGGAGAAGCTGGAGAGGACAGTCAGTTCATACATCAAGAAGTGGCTTAGACTCCCACGTTGCCTCAACAATATCGGCTTGTATGGACACAGCGCTCTGGAGCTGCCTGTCTCTAGCCTCACAGAAGAATACGAATGCACCAAAGTGAGGCTGGACATGACCCTGACCGAGTCTCAAGATGATGCGGTACGATCGGCTGCTCCCAGACCGGCAACTGGAAGGAAGTGGACCCCACCGGAGGCTGTACAGCTAGCAAAATCTGCTCTCAGGCATGGAGACATTGTAGGCCAGGTGCAGCAGGGAAGTGGTGGGTTGGACTTGGGCCAAGTCGACCCACATGGCACAAGGCAACATCCACCCAGAGAAGAAAGCTGGTAGTTGCTGAGGTCCATCAGCAAGAGGAGGCATAGAGATGTGCAAAGGCAGTCCAAACAGGGCCAGTGGACTACCTGGGAAAACCTGGAGCATCGTAAGCTTACCTGGAAGGATCTGTGGGAGATGGAAGGAAGCAGTCTTAGCTTCATCATCAAAGCCACCTATGATGTTCTTACCACAATCAAGAACCTAAACCAGTGGCTTGGAGAAGATCCATCATGTTCTCTCTGCCAAACCCCAGCAACATTAAGGCACATCCTCACTGGCTGCAAAACCAGTTTTTCACAAGGCCGCTACACGTGGAGGCATAATCAGGTCCTGCAACAACTGCCGATTACCTTGGAAGGAAGAAGAACTCCCACCAATGCCCTCCCTCCCCCAACGCCTGGTTTCTCGAACACCACCTTTTTTGTAAAGGCAGGGCAACTTCCAGAGAAGCCACAAGCAAGAAAGGAACCGACACTCCTGGACACTGCCCGGGACTGGAAAATGCAGGCTCATCTTGACCAGAAGCTCATCTTTCTACCAGAGATCATCACAACTAATCTCAGGCCGGACCTGAACTTGTGATCAACCTCACAGAAGTCCCTGTACATCGTGAAGTTAACTGTGTCTTGGGAGGCTGCAGTTGGTGAAGCACATGAATGCAAATGTCTGAAGTATTCAGACTTAGCAGCCGAGGCAGAACAACGCGGCTGGCGTACCCACGTGATCAACAACCAGACTCCTGAAGGGAGTTTGAGGACAGGCCTTCCGGTAAGCCGTCAGGTCGCTATCAGAGGCTGCCGAGCGAAGCAGCAACTGGCTGTGGCTGAAGAGGAAGGACTCCAACTGGGATGCAAAATGACCAGCAAGAGGGGAAAAATGGAGGAATGCGCACCTGGGACGCCAGGTGTTGCTGTTGAACCCTCTGGAAGTGCCGTGGGCCTGTCAACGAAACACCAAGGAAGGAGGGTGCCCACCTGATGACCCCAGTGAAGTTTTTACCCCTACCCCCACTCAAGATAGTAAGAAGGTGCCAATTATAGGAGGGATTGTAATATCAAGTCCTATAAGCCCAACAGGTCTCTGGCGTGTAAGGCAGCAACTCTACTGCTGTGCCACCGTCTCTTCTATATTGGAGAGACCAAATACAGATTGGTGACTGTCATGCAGGGTGACCCTGGGCTTCCAGGGTAGAGATGCTGCCTTATGGCGTACAGACCTGAATTCAATCTAGACTATGGGTAATGTCTGTACAGAGTTTGTACGTTCTCCCTGCTGGTCAGATTGATTCTTCATCACATCTAATCTGTGTCTTCATCTTCCTACACTGGTCCAGCTGAGCCCAATGTAATCTCAGGGACAGCATCAGATTTTGCAACTGGCCCTAAGGATCAAACATTCAATTCAACAATGTTCGAAAAACAGCTTTTCCTGTTTGATTCACAAATAGCCAGCTGATGCATGGTCATCAATCCGTAACATTAATTCAGAGTTTAACTCTCCACAGATACAAACTACCCTGCTGATTAGTAGCCAGCGTTCTCTTTTATTCTTGATTTCCAGAATCTGTTTTGTATTTTACAGTTTTAGCAGTTTTTTTCTTTTTTCTGCCCTGCCTTCATTCATCTCTATTTACACCTCTTGCAAACAGATCAACTATCAACAAATATTCATTATTCTCCAAGATGACACCAACACATTTGTAATAACAGATTCCCATGGTTTTAACTCTGTCAAAGATTCTCCCGTTCTCTCCACCCCAATCTTTCTCGACAACTTAAAACAACTTGTTATCTTGTTTTTCCAGTTCTAGTAAAAGATCATCATCATAAACTCCACTTCACTCCCCACCGCCGCCCCTGGTCTCTCCCCACAGGCACTCCAGATCTCCACACATAACCCTAATCACTCCCACGGGTGCTCCTGATCTCTCTCCTCAGGTGCTCTCTATTTCCAGTATTATCTGCTATTTCCAGTATTCTCCATTTTTGTTCAAGATTTCCAGAGTTGATTTTGTCCATGTTCCTTCAAGAATCTCAGCTCTCTCCCACACTCTTCTCCCGAATCAATCCTGTCAATCTAATACACTCTTATTTCATTCCTATCTCTCCAGAACACCTTATATCCAGGGATACTTGTACTCCATCGTAGACTTTAAGCCAGTTTCCGTTACTGCAAAAACATACAGTTCGTTTAAAAAAAAGCCACAAAATGCTGGAGTAACTCAGCGGGTCAGGTAGCATCCCTGGAGAACATGGATCGGTAACGTGGCAGGTCGGGATGTTTCTTCAGGCCTTGTTGCTCTCTAAGAGCAACAGTTCTTGTTACTCTATATATATTCTATTCAGTTTTATATTTAGCAAAGTCAGATACATTTCCTCATTGAATAAATACTGTACCTGCAACATGATTATGTCTTTGTCAAACATCTCTTCCCTCCATTTTACATTCCGGTAGTAATACACCTGGAAGAGAACGGAATGTCAGTTACACACATTTTTCTCATTAACATTTGTGCACATTTGAACAGCAATGTGATGTAAATATCTATTTTATAATGATAATGTAAACCCTAGGGTTCTGAAAGAGGTGGCTTTAAAGATTGTGCAGGCATTAATAGTGATATTTTAAGAATCGCTAGTCAGGATTGGTTCCAGACGATTGGAGAATTGCCAATATTACCCCGTTGTACAAGAAGGGAGCAAAGCAGAATAGTGGTAACTACAGGCCGGTTAGTCTGACTTCAGTGGTTGGTAAGATTTTAGAGTCCATTATAAAGTAAGAGGTTACAGAGTACTTAGAAGTTCATGATAAAATAGGCCATAGTCAGCATGATTTTGTGAAGGGGAGATCTTGCCTGACAATTCAGCAGGAATTCTTTGTAGTAAATAGCAGGAGGAACATACTAGCATGGATAGCGGGTTGGCAGGATGGGAGAAGGCGAAGAGTGGCAATAATGGGGGCTTTTTCTGGTGGGCTGCCAGTGACTAGCGGAGTGCCGCAAGAGTCGATGCTGGGGCTGCTTCTCCTCACGTTGTAAAATTAATGATTTGGATGAGGGGTTTGAAGGCTTTGTGGCCCGGTTTGCGAATGATACAAAAATATATGGAGGGAAGGTAGTGTAGAGAAAGCGGGGACTCTTGAAAAGGGCTTGGACAGGTTGGAAGAGTGGGCAGAGAAGTTGCAGATGGAATATAGAGTAGCAAAGTGTGGTGTCATGCATTTTAGTAGTAGGAATAAAGATGTAGACTATTTTCTAAATGGGGAGAAAATCCAGAAACCAGAGGTGCAAAGGGACCTGGTAGTAATGGTGCAGGATTCCCAAAAGGTTAATCTGCAAGTCGAATCGGTAGTAAAGAAGGCAAACTCAAAACTAGCATTTATTTCAAGAGGGCTGAAATACAAACACTGGCATGTAATGCTGAGGCTTTGTAAGGTGCTGGTCAGGCCACATTTGGAAGTTCGTGAGCATTTGTGGGCACCATATCTGAGGAAGGGTGTGCTGGGTCTGGAGAGGGTCCAGAGGAGTTTACAACAATGATCCCAGGAATTAGTGGGTTAACATACGATGGGTGTTTGGCTGCACTGGGCCTGTACTCGCTGGAGTTTAGAAGGTTGAGGAGGGACCTCATTGAAACGTACCGAATAGTGAAAGGCTTGGATATAGTGGATGTGGAGAGGATGTTTCCACTAGTGGGAGAGTCTAGGACTAGAGGTCATAGCCTTACAATTGAAGGATGTTTCTATAAGAAGGAGATGAGGAAGAATTTATTTAATCAGAGCGTGGTGAATCTGTGAAATTCTTTGCCACAGAAGGCTGTGCAGGCCAAGTCAATGGATATTTTTAAGCCAGAGATAGATAGATTCTTCATTAGTAGGGGGTATCAGGGTTTCTGGGGAGAAGGCAGGAGAATGGAGTTAGGAGGGAGAGATTGATCAGCCATGATTGAATGTCAGAATAGACTTGATGGGCCAAATGGCCTAATTCTGCTCCTATCACTTATGGCCTTATAACCAATTGAAATAAAAAATGTTAAACCATTAAACATCTTTACAAGTAATATACCCTGCTTTGTAAAATAAGTTTAGCAAATCCCTATTTCGCTTTAACATTTTGTTAATTCATTTTCAGTGCACACAAGTTTCTTTTTAAAATTCTATCCTTTCTATTTTTGACAGTTCTCAAATGCCAATTTGACTTAAAACAATTCCTGAATCTCTGGCAGATCATTAAGGCAACATCCATTCTGTTACCAGATATTTTGAGAGTTGAAATACATTTCAATTGGGAAAAAAAACCAGGACCACACAGGATTTCTTGAAGATCAGTTTGTTTCAATTTACAATTCCAAATTAAAATGAGAAAGAATCCAGTTTGCATGTTTTAATTTGATTTGGTGGCTTACTTTGTTCTGTTCACTCTTAGGTCCCCAAGGTTTCACACCTGAAAAGTGATCTCGACCCCTCTAGTTCCTGTCTGCCTAGTGATGAGATTCTATTTTAAAATTCCCCAGAAAAATTCCTAAAATTGGAAACAGACTGCAGTGGAATGATGAACATACATACACATGGTCAAATTACAATGTCCTCATCGCTGTATTTATCGTTGAAATTGGTCTACCATTTGAAATAGAAATAATTTTTCAAACATGTATCGACAACACTAGTAAAATACCTGATTTACTAAGGAAAATCCATTTCTTCGCCACATATCAGCTGAGACTTGAGCCATCAGCACTATGCATCGTAATGGGTGGTCCATCAGTTTTTCTACATGAAATTCTGACTGTAAGAATTGGCATAGTAATTGGTTATTATAGCCCAAGAACCTGCTTCAAGGTTCTTCTGGTCAGCACGTACAATTTTACTCTATAGCTATTTCCTAATGCCAACATGATCAATATCAAGTGTGTACATTTATATTCATCCAATTTCTCCATTTAATGACCACAGGTTCATGACTTAAAAGAGGCTTGGGAAACATGAATGTATGGTCAAAACATACTGGAAACTTCAGTTACAGTAAAAAATAACTATTTGTGCAAGCTAAGTAGCTATAGCAAGTAGAATTACAAAGTTAGGGGAGCAAAAACGATTATACAATACACAGACCCCTTTATAATGATTTCGGATGTAGCGGACGAACTTGCCGAAATCGCCACCAGCTTGCACTTCCACCCCGACCTGTTACAGCCCCTGTTTCCGATGCCACCCCCACTCCAGAAGCCCTTCTTCACCAACTGCACGGACCAGCTGACACCGATGTTGTTGCAGCTCACGTTTACTGTAGGGTTTACCGTACTTTATACTTTATGAAGCACATTCAAAAACAAAGACTAAATCTGCAATGATGGAATGTAGACATTTTGCAATCGTATAACCTGGTTTAACATGTGCATCACAGTGCCAGAGCCCAGGTGTCAGGGGTCATGGGGAAATGGCAGGAGAATGGGGTTACGAGGGAGAGACAGATCAGCCATGGTTGAATGGCATACTCGATGGGCTGAATGGCCTAATTCTACTCCTATTACTTGTGATTTAATAAAAGATCAAGAAGTCACCAAAATGATGTAATAAAGCATTTACTTTACTTTTTTTCAGGATTTAAACACTGGCAAAGCCAGCATATATCACCCATCCCTGAACGCCGTGGAGAAGCTGGTGATAAGCCTGCAGCTTTAACTGCTGAAAAAGATCTGGTAAAGGGGCTCCCACAATGATGTGGGGGAGCGAGTTCCAGGATTTAGATGCAGCAGCAATGAAGGAACCCAATATATATATTTCAATTCAAAAAGCATTAAGAATGAAATCTGCATGGTGGTGGATCCCATGCATCTGATGCCCATCACTTTTTTGCGTTGAGTTTGCAGGTTTGTGGGGCACTGTCAGATTAGCACACGCAAATAATTGCAGTGCATTATGTGAATGATACACACTGCAGCCACAATTGTGGAGGGAATTAATATTTCGGACGGTTGATGGGTTATTAATCAAATGGGCTGCTTTGTTGTTGATGGCATAGAATTTCTCCAAGAGCTATTGAAGGTCTAGTCCATCAGGCTGTTAAAAGAGTATTCAATCACTTTCCTGACCTGTGCTTTGCGAATGAGTGGAAAGGTTTTAGAACAGGAGTCACATGCTATTTGATGTTTAATAGCGATCTCCAGAATGTTGATGATGTGGGCCTCAATTGGTAATAGCATTTAACAACAAACATAGATATTTAGATCCATCTTAATGGGGATGGTAACTATCTGGCAATTTGTTGCACGGACGTTACTTGGAACTGATCAGCCAATGCCTGAATGTTGTTCTTATCTTGCTGCGTAACAGCAAGATTGGCTTTATTAATTGAGGATTACGGATAGAACTGAACGTTGTATAATTATCACAAAAATGCCTACTTCTGACATGATGGAAGGAATCTCTTTGATGCAGCAGCTGAAGATGGTTGGGCCTAGGACATCCCTGGAGTATTTTACCCTTAATGCCCATAATTTCAGCTTTACTCAGGCTCCTTCATCCCACGTTAAATGCCGCCTCAATGGCTTGGGCAGTCACTCTCACCTCTGTACAGTGCTTAAATCCCACCAAACAATGGGTGTCCTCAGTGTCTCAAGATGGGATTTGGTCTTTACTAAAACTGCAGTCGTCACAGTTTCTATCATGGACAGGTGCATCAACCACGGAAATATTCACAAGGAAAAGCAAACCAGCTGCATGCAAGTAACCTGCAATCCACTGCCATATTACGCAAGTTAAAACATTCCCAACATCCGCTCATTCACTGCCCTGTCAACCCAGCTCATATTGAAAGATACAGCAGGGAAACAGATCCTTTGGCACACCGAGTCCATGCCAACCACCATCACCCGTTCACGCTAGTTCTATGTTTCGTTTAGAGATATAACATGGACACATGCCCTTAAGCCCACCCAGTCCATACCAACCATCAACCACCCATTCACACTAGTTCCTTTTTAAAACTTTTTTTAAGGCACAGATTTTTGATTAGTGCGGCTGTCAGGGGTTATGGGGAGAAGGCAGGAAAATGAGGTTAGGAGGGAGAGATAGATCAGCCATGATTGAATGGTGGAGTAGACTTGATGAGCCAAATGGCCTAATTCTGCTCCTATCACTTATCATTAACCTAGACTATGAAATGCATTTTGTTTTTGAGGATGCATGCAAAGACAAAGCTTGCCAGCACACCAGACTGGGAAGTCGTAAAACTTTGTCAAATTTCCCAGTCTCCAGTATCATTCAGTTTCCAATATCAATCAAATATAAATCACGGAATTATAAAAAATTGATATTGTTCTTTACTTACCGATGGCACAAACTCCTCCAGCTTATTAATTGCTCCACTCTTGCTCAGGTGTACATGCAAACCTAAAACACAAAGCAATTTGTAAGACTTCAAAGAGGAATTGTTATCAACAATAAAACAAGCAAAGCCCCTTTGTACCCAAATACACCAGGTCAACTTGAATGTTGATTTTACTTTATGACAAAATAATACACAACACCAAACGTGTTGATAAGATATATAGTTTTATTAAGTTATTGAACTAGTTTCCAGAGCACTAGGCAGATGATTCAGGGACAAAAGTTTGAATCTCACAATGTCAGTTTAGAGATTCGGACTGCATAGAGAGGCAGCTGAGAAATTAAAAATACACATAATTAATATAACACCTGAAATTAAAATCTATCATCAGTAATGTTCTAAGTAAAAAAATCTTTCACCAATGTGTGTTCTGTCTGGCTTGTATGCAATCCCTGACCCAACGTGTCTGCCATCTGAAATAGCCTACCAAACCACCATCTTATATTTTGTCACCACCCATTTATTTCTCATAAATGATCTCATGAAACCTACAAAATTAGCTCAACAGGGAAGATGCTTCAGACTATGGGGAAGACAATGTAGGACTAAGAAGAGAGTCATGCAATGCGTTGTGAAACTTTGGAACTTTCTAATTTGGTGGGCTCTAGAGGCCCACTTATTGAAAGATTGCATTCAAAACTGGTATTAATGGAGTTCTGCATATAAAAGGAATTAAGGGATGTGTGGATAGCATGGAAACATTATGTTTGAGGTAGAAGATCAGCCATGGTAAACTAGGCTTGAGGAGCCAAATTCTTAACTGCTGCTCCTATCGGTTATGGTTTTACATTCTAATGGGAGAAGGGGCGGCGAGTCACCTTCCTGAGCCACTACAGTCCTTTGTGTTGGACATTGCTGGGTAGGGAGTTTGAAATTTGGACCTAGTGGTGATGAAGGAATGGTGATAAGTTTCCATCTTGGCCAAAAATCTTGCAGATGTTGGCGTTTCCACTTGCCTGCTGCCCTTGTCCTTATAATCGGTAAAAGTTGTTGGTTTGGGAGGTACCGTCAAAAATGCCATGGCATGTCATTTCGGTACATTTTGTAGATGGTACATATTGTAGCCATCATGTGTTAGTAAAATGCTCAGTGGATGATTAAGGGTTGAAAAATAAATGCTGGCCAGGCCAATGATATCCACATTACGAGAATAAACTAATTAATACCTCTTCTATCAGTGACAGCAACTATAATCCTGTAAAAACCCAAATGAACATGAGTTGGGAAAAACACAAGGAAAAGCAAAACCAAGAAACTGGAATACATTTCCCCATGTTTTAGAGGGAAGTATAAATGCTGTACATCCACCAAATGACTATAATCCCATTGATTAAACTGCACATTGTAGATTTCCTGGTATTAAGTACTTTAGTTTTCATTAGAGACTCAATGCAGAAACAGGCCCTTTGGTCCACTGAGTCTGCGCCGACCAGTGATCACCCCGTACACTGGCACTATCCTACACACTGGGGACAATTTTACCAATACCAATTAACCTACAAACCTGTATGACTTGAGTGTGGGAGGAAACTGGTGCACCTGGACAAAACCCAAGCAGGCACAGGGAGAACGTACAAACTCCATACAGACAGCACCCATAGTCAGGATTGAACCCGGGTCTCTGGTGCTTCAAGGCAGCAACTCTACCGTTGCGCCACTGTGCCGTTCGTTAGTACTGAAAGCTGCCATGATTTACTACAAATCATACAGATGAGTACAGAAAACATTACACTGGTATAAAACTGCTTCCAAATCTTGGAAACAATGCAAGGTGCTATCCTAATTTGCATCATAAATATATCAGTGGATTAGGCTGCTGCCGTGATTACTTTGAGATACTCTATCTTATTTTGATTTTGTTTATGTAAATTATTTACATAGATTCGTGCTCTCTGTACACTCAAAACACAAAAATGTAGAGGCACTCACTCAGAGGCACTATGACGCATACATTGAAGGTAAAAAAAAATTCCCAAGTGATCTGTACTTCGAAATGCTAGAATTCATTCTTGGTTTCATTTTCAAATCAAGAATGTAATCATGATTCTCAAGCTCTGTCCATAAAAATGATATGAGCCGTATACAAGATTCCATGTGTGGTGTCTAGTCTGTGACAAGTTTGCTGATCTCAGCCATGATATTATGGTATGATAAAACTGGTCCAATTCCTTTGGGAAAAGGAAGAGTAAGGAGAAAGGGTACTGCTTTGAAATTCATCAAGAACAAAGTTAACATTTAGTGAGCCATCTTGGGAAGATATCACTACGAATCAGCTTTACATAGCTATTTTCAGAAATCAATGGAGGCGATGTTCATTATTTCATTATATAACAGAGCCTCTCCAACTCCTAAGTGCAACTATCCATTAGGATAAAATATTCCTAATGCTAATAGAAGGCAGTATATTTGATATCTGACACTCAATAGACAACTGTATTAGCCTATATCCTAGTCTGTTCCATTGCATTTCCCTTTGTTGTATTTTCAGGAAAGGGATCGGGGCATGGCCATAAATTAGTTGAAAAGACTGGAAATAATCAGAAAAGCAAAAAGGAAGTTTTAATTTATGAAAGATTTTCACCCATGGAATGGGGCAATAGCATTATGTGTATTAACATATCACGTTGCTGCATTTAACGAGTGGCCAATAATTAAAATACCACAATAGATCTTTTGTTAAATTGATTACACAATCAATTAAAGTAATATCAATTGTTTAATTAAATAATAAGGGAACATAGAGTAACATGGTGGTTTGCCTCAACTAATCAGGGCCTGGGTTCACGGTTTCTGTTGTTAAGAGGCAAAGTGTTCTTTCTTCCATGTTAGATTGTCCCCCTCATTCTGTCATATCACAATATTATCTAGGGTACTCAAACTTGCTCCCCTCAAGTAATTCCTATTATGTAGCCAGCGAGGCAATATCCTTAAACCAACCTGCAAGGAGCCTGGATAGGGGAAGGTGAATACTGACAGACTCTCGAGATACCAAATAGCGTTTCAAGCTGATGGAGTGACCACACATAGTCAGAGTGTTGTATTGCTTCCTTGCATTGCGTTGACTGCACTCATTGTTACACTGGGATAAAACACGGTGGCACTCCTTGTAGGCTCGAAGAAGAACTTGCTCCTGCACGTATACATAAGAAATAATATAAATAGGAGAAGGAGTAAGCCTTCCGGCTCATTATAGTCTGCTCTGCTACTTCATATAACTTATCTCAACTCAGCTTTCCCATCCTAATCTCATATTTTGATTCCCTTTCAGTAATATCCAAAACATTTACTTTGGAATTAAACATTTTCAAGGGAATAAAACAAATTATTGAAGAACCAATTGTTTAAAGTATGAGCGTCAAGGAGAGTCACCAGGCAATAGCTGCGTCTTTGCAGTCCAGCTGTAAATGGTCATTCTAAGAAAGACTTCACTAGGAGAAAGCTGCATTTTTAACTTGCACAGTTCATCCAATGAAGTATTATTTTACTGTATAAAACTTGTCTTTATAATTTGGGCACTGAAAGTCCCCGCCAAGCAATCTGCTCAAGACTGGATCATCTGCTTCAGTGTCATTGGGTGAGGAATACATATTGGAGAGAAAATTGGGATTAGAGCCCAGCTCAAAAGTTGTCTCCTAAACTCTCATCCTTCCCTTTGCATCATTGAAAAACTTTGAAATTACATCTGTGGGCCCATGTTGAAATTACAAAACTTTAAAAAGAGCACTGTCCCCAAGACTAGTCCCTGGTAATTACCACGGTAAAGCTACTTTGTTAGTGTTTTGTCACTATGAAATGTTATGAACTGCATTTAGTCCTTTGAGTAATTTTTGTGTTGCAGTTTCCTTTGTTCTAACAAAACTCTCTATTGCTATCAACTTCATGTGCTTATTAGCTTCCCTTTAAGAACATCAATTCCATTTGGTTTAACCATTTCCAAACGGTAACACATTTCACATTATTACCATTCTCCAGATAAAAACGTTGCTTAAGATTTTCCTGTCTGATTGCTTGGTGACTTATTGAATTACTTTTCCCTGTAAACCAGAAAAAACCCCACTATATCACAACATGGAGTTTACACCTTCAACCATCACTTTTTGAAAGCAAACTAAATCGGCCTTGAAGTCCTCTTCTTTTAAACCTTTCATATTTGGTTCCATTCTTATGCATTTTTGTTGCATTTTTCCCGTGCCTCAACTTTGTTGTAATAGGACACAAGAACAGTATTCAAAATAAGTCTAAATATGATCAAGTGCCAGTTTAGTAAAGCTCTGGTGGCTTTCAATTGAATTCCTTTTTCAAAGTGTCTGCCTTATATTTGTTGCAACCTTATTGGTTACATCACAACCTTTGGTGATTGGGTGTTTGCAATCCAGACCCCTTAGCGCTTCCATCTCATTTAGATTATCTTGAAAAGGAAACCATTTTTCACGCAGAGAGTGGTGAGTCTCTGGAATTCTCTGCCACAGAAGGTAGTTGAGGCCAGTTCATTGGCTATATTTAAGAGGGAGGTAGATGTGGCCCTTGTGGCTAAAGGGATCAGGGGGTATGCAGAGAAGGCAGGAACAAGATACTGAGTTGGATGATCAGCCATGATCATACTGAATGGCGGTGCAGGCTCGAAGGGCTGAATGGCCTACACCTGCACCTATTTTCTATGTTTCTATGAAGCACTGCAGGTTTTAATTTACATTCCGTTCACAAGCTTATGCACTTTTGTTTTCAGTCCTCTTCAGTAAGCCTTCCAATTTAATTTTCATCTGACCATATATTAAAATAAATGAGGACCAGTAATCCAAGCATAATCCTTGAGGACCAGTCATCCACAATGATCTACAATTTGATCCATCTTTCAGCCTTTGCAATGTGTGAGCTATCCTGTTACTATTCCACCGACTCCATGTACTGAATCATTGAGGCTCTGATTCAACATCAATGTGAAAATACCTACTCCAGTGGGCAACAGTAGTGATTTAACAACAACTTGTTTAAAGTAATTACAGATGGGCAATAAATCCATGCAATATAAAATTATTTTTTTTAAACAAAACTGCTATTTAGTACTTTGTCAAGCTCCTTCTTAAAGACCATCAACTGCACACTCATTAACATCATTTAAAAAATCGTCAGTCAAATCTTATCTTTAACAAATTTCTGCTTACTTTTATTTATTAGGCTCTACACTTTCCAAATGGCAATTAATCTTACATCAGGGTTATTCTCTCTGAAAGTTTCCTCACAAAAAAACAATGGTGAAACATTGGCAATACTCCAGGACCATTTTCATTTCCAATGAAG
Source organism: Raja brachyura (assembly GCA_963514005.1). The sequence continues at coordinate 67,858,639 of OY740789.1, read as the reverse complement.
TCCATTTATAGACTATTTGCAATTTCTGCCTTTACTTCCCAAAGCAACAAGATACATCCCAATCAGACCAAATTACTTTCCACATTGAGAAAGAGTATGCTATTCAAAGAAACCATTGCCTCCTCCAGTTACATTAACAAGAGTGGACAAATGCCAAGTACTCATTTCAGACCTAAGCTATGCCCGCCATTTCTAAAGAAATATCAACTTTTGCTTTATAACCTGGCCTATCTTTCTGTTCCTTCCCCTTAACGTTATGCGCTTATAAATGACTATTACTTTCCCTCCCATGCCAGATGATGAGCCAAAAAAACAATCCTCCGTGAGTAGGCATTTTATATTTTTAAATATATTAAAAACAAGAGGGTAACCAGAGAAAGGGTAGGGCCAAACAAGCACGCAAGAAAGAATTTATACTTGGGGCTGGAGGAACTGGTCAAAGTACTAAGTGAGTGCTTCGCATCAGTATACACCAAGGAGGTGCATAGGGAAGACAATGACAGGGAGGGGAATGCAGATATTCTAGGGTATGTTGATATCAAGGAGGTGTTGTTAGGTTTTTTGAACAACATTAAAGTGGATTTCCCCAGGGTCTGATGAGATCCATTCAATGTCATTGAGAAAGGCAAAATAGATTGCTAGAGCTTTGTCAGAGATCTTTGTATATGCTTTAGTAACAGGCAAGGCCCGACAGAACTGGAGAACAGCGAATGTCATTCCTTTGCTCGGGAGATAAACCAGAAAATTACTCAATGGTGGGGGAAATTAATGATAAAGACTCTTGAGGGCCAGAATCTACTTGCATCTGAAAATGCAGAGACTCCTTAGGGATATAAAGTGTGGCTTTGTGCAGGCGAGGTGATGTTTTACAAATGTGTAATGCTGAGGCTTTCGAAGGTGTTGGTGAGGTCATATTTGTAATATTGTGAGCAGTTTGGGGCCTCACATGTGTTGACATGTGAAGGATAAGAGAGTCCTCAGGAGGTTTATGAGAATGTTCCTGGGGATGATTGGATAAAGTGGATGAAGAGAGAGTGTTTTGAGTAGTGGGAAGGTTTAGGACCAGAGAGCATAGCCTTAGAATAATAGGATGTATTTTTAGAATGTAGATGGGGAGGAACTTCTTCAGTCAGAGGGTGGTGAATCTGTGGAAATCATTGCCACAGATGGCTCTGGAGGCCGTCATTAGGTATCTTCAAAGCGGAGATTGATAGGTTCTTGATTAGGAAGAGCATCAAAGGATACAGGGAAAGGTAGGAGAACAGGGTTTAGTGGGAAAAATAGATCAGACATGATTGAATGCGGAGTAGATTCAATGGGTTGAATGGTCTAACTCTGCTCCTATGTCTTATGATCTAAAAGAGGTTCACCGGGATAGAGTCATAAGGAGAAGTTGGACAAATTTGTTTTGGTTTTTTTTCTGAAGTTTTGAAGGCTGAGGGGCTACTTGAAAGTGCATAAAATGTTGACGAGTTGCAACATTGAAACCAATGAAATGCTAGTATGATGTTAACTTTTCCCTCAAGAACAATGGTGTCCACTGGAAAGTTCCATGGGTCATGGCAAGATTTCATCTATCTCATTTGGAAAATCTAGACTGGAACAATTTAATTGGGCTAACTAACACCTGTCACAACGACAACATTCAATAATTCTATTTATCCAAAGTACTAAACTGGTTGTAAGCATCTCTGAAACATTGCAAAGTTACAACAAAAATATATTTTCCTGTTGTTTCTTTCTGGGGGCCAAAAATGTACTCTTCTTTTAACAATGCTGAGAATAGTGTGGGATTTAAAAGGAATTCTCATGATAATGACATGTGGTACATTAAAAAAAAATTAAAAAATGTGATATTAAAAAGCACTACCTCCTTCGTGAAAAATAACACGTTGGAAATATGTTTCAGGCCAAGAGTATCTATGGATGGAGAATTATTTTTTATGTTCTATGATCGGAACATCAGGTAGCAGGTTAGGAATGAAAAAAAGGGAAGTAAGGGGAAGGTCTGTGATGTGGTTGAAATTAGGAGAAATGGAATGATAAACGTGTGATAGCATCAGCTGCAAGGAAGTGAAGGTCAGCAGATGAATGAAATTTGAAATTACAACAGAGAAAAAAAATTGTAGAAATACAAGAGTGAAAAGACCAACTAAAAAAAAGACTCAAAAGTGCTGTGACTCAACTCAGTGGGTCAGACGGAATCTCTGGGGAACATGAATAGGTGACATTTCAGGTCAGAACCCTATTTCAGTCTGATTGTGGTGGCAGGTGAAGAAAGTTGGAAAAAAGTTGGGGGCGGGACAAAGCTTGGCAAGTGCTTGGTACTTACAGGCGAGAGGGTTTATAATTGGTAGATGGTTGGACAAAGGGCAGAGATGAAAAAACTAAAAGTGTGAAATAAGCATGGAAGAGCTGTGAATTGCGAAGCCAGGGGAAGGAATGAAGGTGGAAGGGGTCAAAGTGAAACTGCGTGCAAATCTAGATGGGGCCCAGCGAAGAGAAGGGGTAAAAAGGGGGGCGGTGGGGAATGATTCGTAGGTTACCTATATAATATTGGTGAATTCAATGTCAATACCGATAGGTTGTAAGCTACCTAAGTAGAATATGTTGTGCTGTTCCTCCAGTTTGCATGTGGCCTCACTCTGGCAATGGAGGAGGCCACGGACAGAAAGGACAGTATGGGAATGGGAAGAGGAATTAAAATGGTTAGCAATTGGGAGATCCAGCAGGCCTTGATGGACCAAGCACAGTGAAACGGTCGCCTAGTCTAGGCTTTGTCTCACCAATGCATAGGGGGCCACATTGTACAGGGGGGGCACCGGATGCAGTAGATGAGGTTAGAAGAGGTGCACGTGAGCCTCTCCCTCACCTGGATGGACTGGAGGGATCTCTGCATGGATGTGAGTGAGCAGGTCAGATACTTTCCTCTGCAATATGTCCTGTGGTTGCAGGGGAAAGTATCTGAGGAAGAGGCAGTGTGGGTGAGAGGGGAAAAGTGAACCAAGGAGTTGTGGGGGGGGGGGGGTGTCCAGTCTCTGCAGAAGGCAAAAAGGGGTGGGGGTGGGAAGGTTTTAGTGGGACCACGCTGAAGGAGACAGAAATGGTGGAGAATGATGTGTTTGATGTGGAGGCCCATGGACTCAAAAATAAGGACAAGGGGAACTATATCCTTGTTTGGATGCGGGGGCTGGTGGGGTGAAGGTTGGATGCAGAATAAGGGTCTCGACCCGAAATGTCACCTATTCCTTTTCTCCTGAAATACTGCCTGACCTGCTGAGTTACTCCAGGACTTTGTGTCTATCTTTGGTGAGGTGAAAGGTTAGATGCAGTGATTGGTGGGGTGAACTATCTGATTTTGCAAGATCATCAACTTGAAACGTTAACAGTTTCTCTTTTTGGTAATATTGAGATTTCCCAACATCTTCCTCAGATTTTCAATATCTGCAATATGTTTTTGCTTCTGAGATTCTGAACAAGAGTGGATACCAGTCAGTGACTGCTGGATGCAACGAAGTTCCTCTCAGAGGCCACAAAAATTGAACATGTAAAACCTAATTCAAGACTCTTGAAGCAAGGAATAACACAGATGTGGATAGCAAGGAAGGTGATCTGAGGACTCCGCAGGGTATAGATCAGATGAAAGTTGAGTGGAGTATTGGCAGATAGAATTCAATCTCGACAAATGCGTGGTGATGCATTCTGGAAAGTCCAATAGGGCAAGGATGTATTCGATAAATGTAAGGCCACTGAGGAATGTAGATGAACAAAGGGACCTTTCGAAAGTGATACAGAGATAAATAGGGCGCTGAAGCATGCATATTGCATTCCTACTTTCATTGCTCAGTGGAAAAATATGTATGTTCGAATGTTATGTGGCAACTTTATTAAACTGGTTAGGCAGCATTAGGTGTATTTTATGCAGTTCTAATCACCACATCACAAAGGATGTGACTGCACTAGGGACAGTACAGAGGATTCAACAGGACGTTGCCAGATGACTTTAGTTATGGGTAATAATTGGATAAGCTGTCCTTGTTTTCCCTGGGTCAAAGGAGGCTGAGCTGCGATGCAATAGAGGTATAGAAAATGATGAGGCTTAGACAGGGTAGTCAGCATCTTTTCCCCATGGTAGGGCTTTCAAAAACAAGAGGGCAAAGTTTTGTTAGAGGAAAGAGTTTTAAAGGGGATTTGAGGGAATTTTTTAAAATCACAACATGTTGTTGATATCTGGAACGTGCTGCCAGAGGAGGTGGTGGAATCAGATACAATCATTATGTTTAAAACACATTTGGGCAATCACTTAAATAGGCAAGTGATATAAGGATACTATCCTAATGGTATTAGTGTGGATGGGCAAAAAGGTCCCATATGAACGTGGTGGACCATTTCTGCGCTATATATCTCTGCCACTACGTTGGAAACCAGCCAGCACTGTACTAACCCTGACCTTTTCCTTTTGCTCTTTCTGCCCCACTCTTTTCTTAGCAACTTCAAACTTGTTTCATTTCTGATTTGTCCCAGTTCTGCTCAAGGATCAAAAACTGAAATGTTCACTGTTTCGCTCTCCACAGATGCTGAGCATTTCCAGCGCTTTATGCTTTCACCTGCATATTGGTGTAAGATAGTCCTCTGATCAACTAATTTCACTCTACAATTTGAAAATGACTGAGAGATCTACTTCTGGAGAGCTTCCAGCTAAGAATGATCTCATCACAACTACTGCAGACCATCTTCAAAATGAGAAGCAACAAAATCTGTAACAATGTATCAAAAGTTATGTCAAATTTGAAAAGTACAAGGGCAAAAGCATAGACCAGTTACATCTTTCATATCAAATTAACCCCTGCTGTAATGACCATTAATTGACATAGCCTGTTAGAATCACACAGCTATTTAGTCCATTTGCAAAAAGCTAGACAGAGAGAAATTCTGCCAGGATCTCAAACAACCATAGCTAGAGATTTGCTTTTCTGTTTCTGTACTCTGCACCTTCTTGATTAGATCACTGCCTTATTGGTTTCGGAAAATTACCCTTTGTTTAATCTAATCTCAGGGTTCAGAACATGCTATTAAATTAGTTTTTTTGCAGCTGATGGTGCTTTGAACATACATTATGTTTGCTTATCTATATTCCACAACAAATAGCTGACGCTGAGCAGAGCATGTCCATTTCTAGATGGAGGTAAACAGGTTACATTTATTTATTTTCTTTCAGTTGCTGTAGCACGCGAAACCAAAAAATATATTTACATATTGAAAGGCAAAATCATAGTACTTACATCAGATGCACACCATTCCTGTACCATGGACAGAATACATTTCAGAAGCATTTGGATAGTGAATGCTGGTTCCCATTCAGGCTCTATTTCAAGGTGTTGCCCAATCTGTCGGCTCACTGGCTCCATGTTCTGTAAGCAGGGCATAAAATTAACTGTCTCACTTTTTCCCCCCCACCAAGGAAAGAATGAATTCCTTCATCAAATGCAAATTCCTGATTACTGCATTCAAACAATAAAATCAAAGCAAATTTACTGACAAACAAAATGACAATCTGTTCATTCATAAATTTGGATAACATTGACCATGCTAATTTTTTAAAAATAAATAATTTTTTCCAAACTGACAATGAGAATGTCAATAGGAATTCGAAGTTAAAACTCCATCTCACCATAACGTATATTTTAAACCGCATCCAGAATGTTGATACGGTCAGTAAAAGAACAAGAGCCTCTGTCCTATTACAGTCAGACATGGTTTCTGTTATTCAGTTTGCAGGCTGGGGAGGACTTGGCCTGTTACTCCAAATGGAGTGTTTCCGAAAACAAAAGGAACCATAATCTATTCCTAAAGCAATTAATCTCTGCTGGAAATTAGGAAAGTGATAATAGTTTCAGAATCAGAACTGATCAAAATGGTAAATTTGGCTATTCATAAATAACAAGCATGATGGGTACAAATGTCACTGATTGATTGGTTGAAATATAAGGGAGTTTTATTATGATCAGTTGCTGACCAGAGGTAGAGGTCTCATCTCTGAATGGCCAGAAGATAATAGTAAATGTTTAAAGGTCTGTTATGCAAATCCATACGTGTAACTTTAGCATTGGATAATATTGGTCACATAATTATGCTAAGTGCAATCACCGTGCAAGTTGTGATCATGTCACCTCGGAAATCTGTATCTGAACTATTTTTAAATCAGTGAACTAAGAAAATCACTCCCACTATTAGAGTTTATATTTTTAATGAACACTTAACCCCAACTCCATTAATTTTTAATTTGAGAGTTGACAAAGTAACATTTATACAGAATTACCGAGGGACAGAAATACGGATCCTCGACTTCCTCACCAACAGACCATGATCAGTACAAAACAGCAACACTTCCTCAATAACAAAGCACATCAAAGCTGTCTGCTCAATTGCCTGCTCTACTCTATCTATACCCATCACTGTGTAACCAGACACAGCTCCAACACCATCTTCAAATTTGCAGACGACACCTGGATGGAGAGCAGGTAACAGAGTACAGGAGAGAGATTGATAATCTGATTGAATGATGCCCAAATAATAAAACTGCGCTCAATGTAAGCAAGATCAAGGAACTGATTGTTGACTTCAGAAGGTAAATGGCAGAAATCCACGATCCTGTTTTTAATCAGCAGTGGAGAGATTCAACAGCTTCAAGAGTCAAGGACCTAACAGCCCTTCCAGGTGTGGCAGAGGTTCACTTGCACCTCTTCTTATCCAGACTACTACATTTGATGCTCACAATGCAGCGTCCTCTAAATTGGTGAATCCAAGTAGTGCCTGTGCTCTGTTCACAATAACCATCTTGGGCTTCTGGTTGCTTGTCATTTTAACCTTTCTTCTCTTCCCACCACCACACCGACCTATCTGTCATCTGTCATTCTCCATTGCTACGGAGGCCAAATGTAAATTGGAGGAACAACATCTCAAATTCCACTTGGGTAACTTACAACTCAATGGTTATTTAATTTTACAATTTCAAGTAATCCATGCTCTCCTCCCACACACACTCACCTAGTTTTTTTTCCCCTTTGTTCATTCCTCCCATTCAAGTTCCATCTACTCAATATCCCTTCCCCATCTGGCTCCACATATCACCTACCAACCTCTGTCTCAACACTCCCTGGTTCCAGTTACCCATCATCCCCACACCACCTAGTTCTACCCATCAGCCAGCAGACTCTATCCCACCACCCATGTACTGCTGCATGCTGGCAGTCTTTCCTGTTTCCTCTCAGACCCGATTCAAAATCTTGACCTGAGAAGATAACTTATATCATTTGCCTCCACAGATGCTGCTGAAACTGAGTTCTTCAAGTGTGTACGAAGGAACTGCAGATGCTGGTTTACACCGAAGATAGACACAAAATGCTGGAGTAACACAGCGGGACAGGCAGCATCTCTGGAGAGAAGGAATGGATGATGTTTTGGGTCAAGACCATTCTTCAGACTTCTTCAAGTGTTCTGCTTTTGTTCTAGTACCCAAGGACCATGGGTTTGAATCCCTGCTCAGTCAAAAACATTTTAATAACATCTCATGTACAGTGCATTCAGAAAGTATTCAGACCCCTTCACTTTTTCCACATTTTGTTACTTGACAGCCTTATTTTAAAATTGATTAAATTCATTTTTTTAATCATCAATTTACACACAACACCCCAGAATGAAGAAGCAAAAACAGGTGTTTAGAAATTTTTGCGAAGTAATTAAAAATAAATAACTGAAATATCACATTTACATAAGTATTCTGACCTTTTGCTATGACACTCAAAATTGAGCTTAGGTTCATCCTGTTTCCATTGATCATCCTTGAGATATTTCTACAACTTGATTGGAGTCCACAAGTGGTAAATTAAATTGATTGGACATGATTTTGAAAAGCACACACCTGTCTATATAAGGTCCCACAGTTGACAGTGCATGTCAGAGCAAAAATCAAGCCATGGAGACAAAGGAATTGTCTATACACCTCCGAGACAGGATTGTGTCGAGACACAGATCTGGGGAACGGTATAAAACAATTTCTGCAGCATTGCAGGTCCCGAAGAGCACTGTGGCCTCCGTCATTCTTAAATGGAAGAACTTTGGAACCGCCAGGACTCTTCATAGAGCTGGCTGCCCGGCCGAACTGAGCAATCGGGGGAGAAAGGCCTTGGTCAAGGAGGTGACCAAGAACCCGATGGTCACTCTGACAGACCTCCAGAGTTCCTCTTTGGAGATGCGAGAACCTTCCTGAAGGACAACTTTATCTGCAGCACTCCATCAATCAGGCCTTTATGGTAGAGTGGCCAGACAGAAGCCACTCCTCACTTAAAGGCATGAGAAACAAGATTCTCTGGTCTGATGAAAACAAGATTGAACTCTTTGGCCTGAATGCCAAGCGTCACGTCTGGAGGAAACTAGGTACTGCTCATCACCTCGCCAATACCGTAGCTACGGTGAAGCATGATGGTGGCAGCATCATGCTGTGGGGATGTTTTTCAGTGGCAGGAACTGTGAGACTAGTCAGGATCGAGGGAAAGATGAATGGGATAAAGTACAGCGAGATCCTTGATGAAAACCTGCTCCAGAGCATTCTGGACCTCAGAATGGGGCGGAGGTTCATCTTCCAACCTGACAACGACCCTAAGCACACAGCCAAGACAATGCAGGAGTGGCTTTGTGACAAGTCTGTCAATGTGCCTGAGTGGCCCAGCCAGAGCCCAGACTTGAACCCGATCGAACATCTCTGGAGGGGCTTGAAAATACCTGTGCATCGACGCTCCCCATCCAACCTGAGAGCTTGAGAGGATCTGCAGAGAAGAATGGGACAAATTACCCAATACAGGTGTGCCAAGCTTGTAGCATCATACCCAAGAAGACACGAGTCTGTAATCTCTGCCAAAGGTGCCTCAACAAAGTACTGAGTAAAGGGTCTGAATACTTATGTAAATGTGTTATTTCAGTTATTTCTTATTAATTATTTCAAAAAAAAATGTAATCCATTTTAGAATAAGGCTGTAACGTAACAAAATGTGGAAAAAGTGAAAGGGTCTGAATACACTGTATGCTTAAAATAACACAAGTTTCAGTTACTAAGGAAATGTGCCAAAGTGGCCATGAGATGATTTACAGCTACTTACTGCATCAATAATGCAAGTTTTCAAAGGGCTATTTCTTAAAACATTGGATTCTAGATAAGTAACACTAATCTCTATCATCATGCTAATTCACCAAGATACCAATTCGGAATAATGGTCAGAGGACTCTATGCATGTGGAGCAGTTCAGCAACACAAAATATTCTCAAAGGATGGATAAAATGGATCATTCGGAAAGAAAAATAAATGTATGCCACATGAAAGGATTGTGTGGGAGTGCTGCAACAACATTTTATCAGCTGGGTAAGTGGGCTGAGGAATGGCTAATGTAGTTCAATGCAGATATGTGCAAGGTATTGCGTTTGGGAAGTCACATCCAACACATCATAGCAGCTCCAATGCAATCCCACCACCAGGGCAGGACCTCACAGTAAATGGTAGCCTGGGGGGGGGGGGGGGGGAGAGTGAGTGCTGTAGAGAAGAGGTATCTAGAACTACGGGTGCGTAGTTCCCTCAAAGTGGCTTCACAGGTAGATAGGGTGGTAAAGGATTTTGATACATCAGTCAGCGTATTGAGTATAGAAGTTGGGACGTTATGTTACAGTTGTACAAGCGACTAGAGAGGCTGCATTTGGAGCATTGTGTTGAGTTTTAATCACCCTGCTGTAGGAAAGATGTCATTAAGATGGAAAGAATGCAGAGATGATTTACAAGGATGTTGGACTCGAGGGCCTGAGTACAAGGAAAAATGGACACCCTAAAATTTTATTTGCTGAAGGGGGTGATCTTTTAGCGGTGTATAAAATAATAAGGAGAATAGATAGGCTAAATGTAGAATAAGAACCAGAGGACAGAGTTTTAAGGTGAGAGGGGCATGATTTACTAGGAACCCGAGAGACAATTTTTCACTGGTGGGGGGGGGGGGGGGGGAGCCGCCAGGAGGACGTTGAGGCAGGTATAACATTTAAAAAACACTTAGATAGGTACATGGATAAGAAAGGTTTTCGAGGGATATGGGCCAAACACAGCAAATGGGACGAGCTTAGAAGAGGCATTGGGCCAACAGGCCTGTTTCTATACTATATTACTATGACTATATGTTAAATCAGCTTTGAAATACAAATTACAATGAAATGCAGGAAAAAAATTAATATGGCATTCCATAGGGTAAATAACTGGAGAGGATTTCCAAGCGAAAAGATACTTGCTTTTATAAAGATGGGGTTAATTAGCATTAGTCAGCATGCCTCTGTACATGGCAGACCAAATTTGGTTGAATTATATAGCCAAGAAGGTCAACGTGGGCAAGGTTATAGATGTCGCCTATACGGACTGCAGCAAGGCCTTTTATAAGGTGCCGTAAGGATAGTTGCTCTGCAGTGTGAAAGATACATCTTCTAGATGCGCTGGGACACATCCTCAGTGATGTGACCTGGGGTCATCGGGTGTTTCAGGTCTCACATCAGACACCCTCGCCCAGGCGACCCAGCCGGGGTTGATCAAGCCCCGACTTGCGTCCCAGCAGCAACCGCCCACGGATCAGCCATCTTAATCCAAAGCAACCTAGTGGGTTTCTCTGCGGCTTCGCTTGCTTATGAGGGCTGATCCATGGACGGTTGCTGCTGGGACGCAAGTCGGGGCCTGATCAACCCCGGCTGGGTCGCCTGGGCGAGGGCGTTTGATGTTGTGAGACCCGAATCATGACCATGCCGACCATTCTAAGTACTCAACACTCTCTGGGTAAACACATTACCCTTCAGACCCACTCTAAATCTCTTATCCTGCATCTTAAATCTGCGTCCTCTAATTATATTCACTTCTACTAAGAGGAAAACATTTCTGTAGTCCATCCTATCAATGCACTCAATCATGTCACCTTTTCAACTCCTCTGCATCAGACTAAATAAACCTAACATCTCAGTCTCTCTTCATAACTTAAATGCTTCATCCTAGGCAACATCCAGTTGAATCTCCTCTGGATCCTCTCCAGTGCTATCACATCTTTCCTATTGTGTGGTGACCAGAGCTACACACAGTACCTCAGCTGAGGTCTCACCTATATTTAAAAAGGTTGGAGCATAATCTCCCTGCTCTTGTATTCATGTCAGGTCAAATTTATTGACATATGCACGAGTACAGCAAGAATCTTGGTTACAGCAGCATCACAGGCACACAGATTCAGCCAACACACTAAAACATAAATTATATTTACAATTTCTAAAACAGAGACTAAACAAAAAAAATACATTAGTGCAGAATACAATTAGTCCACCACACCGCGGCTTCTTGTATTCTTGTACATTGGATTCGCCATTTCAGGCCATGAAGCAATCAGACAAAATACTTTCTGCAGTACATTTGTAGTCCCTTTTGGAGTATTTGGTAACATGCCAAGTCTTTTTTAACTTCTACAAGAGAGACGTGGCCTTCTGCATGATTACATCTACATATTGGACTCCGAACAGGTCATCCGAGACGTTAACGCCCATAAGATCTGAAGCTGCTAACTCTCTCAACCACCAACCCAACAATGACAACTGGCGTGTGGTCTCTCAACTTCCCCTTTTCGGAAGTCAACAATTTCTTCCTTGGTCTTTTTGACGTGGAGCCAGAGGTTGCGGTCATAGCACCACTCAATCAGTTGTTCCGTCTCTCTCCTGTAATCTGACTCATCGCCACCTGTCACAGTGGAATCGTTGCCAAATTTATACATGGCTTTGGAGCTGTGCTTTGCTGCACAATGATAAATGTAATGAAAGTAGGGCAGGGTGCTAAGCACGCAGTACTGAGGTGCACCACAGGACTGTTTATAGTCACCAAGAAGATGTTACCGATTCAAACGGATTGAGGTCTGCCATTGACGATGTCAGGGATCCAGATGCAAAGGGAGGGTCATAGGCCCAGCTCTTGGAGACTGATGGTGAGTTTGGAGGGGGTGATGCTGTTGTCAATGAACAGCAGCCTGACGTATGTGTTCCTGTTATTTAGGTGCTCTGGAGCAGAGTGGAGAGTCAGTGAGATAGCATCTGCTGAGGTAAGGTCCAAAGTGAATTTTTTTTCATCAGTATTCACAAAAGAAATGGACTTTGTAGTTTGAGAACTCAGTGAAAGGAAGGTAAAATTGTACTGCAAGTCTCAATAAATAAAAAGTTACTCGATGCCTTGGTATGCTTAAAGGTGGATAAATCCCCAGAGCTGATGAGATTTATCACCTACTCCTATGGGAGCGAGGGAAGAGTTTGCTGAAGCTCTGGCTGGGATTCATAAATCTATGTTGGCCACAAATGACGTGCTGGATGGCTGGAGAATGGCAAATATGGTTCATCTTTTCAAAAAGGGCAGCAGGGAAAAGGCACAGGATCAATGATCATTTGGTAAGGCAGAGACTATTCAGAGATGGTCAACATGGCTTTGTCACGAGCAAACGTTGTTTGATCAGCTTGATTACATTTTTTACAAATTTATTGATAACATAGCAGCCAGAGATAAATCTCATCAGCTCTGGGGATTTATCCACCTTTAAGCATATTAAGGCATCGGTATCCCAGCACCGGTTGAGATACTAAGTTACTAGCCCAAACTATCTTTCAATCATGTCTCAGTGATGCCAACAATATTGTAGACTCCTATGTTAATTAAAGCTCTGATTTTACCTCACTAGTTAATTTCCTTGCATTATACTAGATATCACTTTGCTTTGTATTTCTCTCGTATGTATACATACACTCCTTGTTCTTCCCACCGGACTTACCATTAACCCCTCTAGCTGACTGTATTTCTCCATCTGAACATCAACTCTCAGCCCCATTCCCTTGCCACACGACTTTAAACTTTGCCAATAACCTCCCAAGTAGAATGTTGGTCCCATTCTGATTTAGATGCAACCAGTCCCTCTTGTACAGAGGAGCCTAAAGTCCATTTCCTTTCATTGTCACTTTATTTAAAATGCCTCTAAACTCCCACAATGGCTCTACAATGGAGCAACTGAAGTATATTCTCTTGATTATGGAAAATCTTGTATATTAACTCCAATACATGTTGCAGTGTGCAACATATCCTGTCCCATTATCTCCATCCTTTGCTATTTATTTATTTATTTATTGAGAACCTGAAGTAAAATTAGCTTGTTTGCTTTTATTAAAGGAGTCAGAATTGCAATTTCTCAGAGACTTCAGAGGGTTGTTGGGTGGAGTAGCTGCAGAGATAAGGAGCGGCAAAGTAATGGAGCGATCGGGAAAACAAGAAAGAGCCAAAAAAATAATAAGCTGCATTTTCAGCCAACCATGTAATTTAGTTTTGTTTAGAAATACAGAGAGGAATCAGGCCCTTCGGCCCACCGAGTCTGCGCCGACCAGCGATATCCATACACTAACACTATCCTACACATTAGGAACAATTTGCAATTATACCAATCCAATTAGCCTACAAACCTGTACGTCTTTAGATTGTGGGAGGAAACTGGTGCATCCGGAGATAACCCACAAGGTCACGGGTAGAACGTACGAACTCCGTACAGACAGCACCGGTAGTCAGGATCGCACCCGAGTCTCTGTCGCTGAAAGGTAGCAACTTTACCACAGCACCACCGTGCCACCCGAGGGATTTACCAGAAAATGCAGGAAGGAAATTCCATTAAACAGGAATGGGGAATATTTAACATTCAACCTCTGACCATAATAAGTAAGGGAATTTAACTTCCTTAAAAGGCCAACACTCATAGCAGTGCATTTGATTTTGTAATGTTACATACCTGCATCGATTTTAAGAGCCTTAAAAAAGTTTTAAAACCTTCGAAGAAATGTTCTCTCTGCCTGTCTGTCCACACAGGTGGTTTGCTGATCAAAACATACCTACAAAAAGAGAGAGACGCATGGTGGAATAGAAATTATAGTACATTCCTCTGTCATATTGCATAGAAGTATACAACACAAACAGATGATTTAAACTATTTGTTCATGTGCTTAAGCTCAAATGCACGTCCAATCTATTTGTTTTCCACATCACGTTTATCGTTGTTTGTTTACTATTTAGTTTTCAGAATCATGGCGTTACTTGTAGGATACTCCGTGGGTTGTCACCTTTTCGTGGTGGAGAAGCTTGTGTGGACCTGTGATCCTGAGAGCGATGCCTTTGGGAGCTATGCGCCTGGTAGGGCCACCCATGGCGGTAAGGTCGAGGGGGAGGTCTCTGACCAATCCATTCAAGACCTCAATGGTGGAACAGGCAGAGGACGATGGCTCCTTTGTAGAGCGTCACACCGGCTGGGAAGGCGGATGAAGGCTGCAGCAAAAAAGGGTCTCTGGTCGGCTTGGACTCCATGCCACTGGATCCTGACCTATAACCTGTCAAGGACCGTGAGGTGGTTTGTGCACCAGTCTCCCCACGGTAAACAAAGTTACGCACAGGCGTCCTCCATGTAGGGAATAACACCCAGGAGACACCCATGGTTAGCCATGACCGAAAGGGGCCTAAAGTAACTAAAAGTAGGATGAAGCACTTCACTATACCCAATTGTTCAGTTTAGTGTAGTTTTGTTTATTGTCACGTGTACTGAGGTACAGTGAAAAGCTTTTTTGTTGCTCTTCAGTCAGCAGGAAGACTACACGTGATTACAATCAAGCTGTCCAGTGTACAGATACAGGATAAAGGTAATAATGTTTAGTGCAAGATAAAGTCCAGCAAAGTCCAATTAAAGATAGTCAAAGGAGTCCCCAATGAGGTAGATGGTAGGTCAGGACCGTTCTCTTGTTGGTGTTAGGATCGGGTACAGTTGCCGGATAACAACTGGGAAGAAACTGTCCCTGAACTTGGAGATATGAGTTTTTACACTTCTGTACCTCTCGCCTGGTGGGAGAGGGGAGAAGAGGGAGTGTCTGGGGTGAGACTCGACCTTGATTATGCTGGTGGTCTTGCCAAGGCAGCGTGAAGTGTAGATGGAGTCAATGGAAGGGAGGTTGGTTTGCGTGATGGACTGGGTTGCGTCCACGATTCTCTGCAATATCTTTCTTTATTCCGCTATAAACCTTGAAGGTCCTCCTCACAGACCCTGACCCTAGCAATTTGCAAACTTACTAACCAACCTGTCTACGTTTACATCTAATTCATTTACATATATCACGAACAGCAGACGACCCAGTACAGATACCTCCAGAACTCCGCTGGTCACAGACCGCCAGCCTGAATATTGTCCTTCCATGACAATCTTCTGCTTCTGTCAGTAAACTAGTTCCAAATCAATCCGATTAACTCATGCTAATTCTATGTATCTGAATCAGCTTATCATGGGGTCTTAATAAAATGCCTTCGTAAATTCCATGTAGACAACATCCATCATCACATTTGTCATCTCCTCAAAGAACTTGATCAAGTTAGTAAGATACAAGCTGCCATGTGCAAAGTCATGCTGACTGTCCCTAATTGACCTATTTTCCTCCAAATGGGAGTAAATCCTCTCCATTAACTTCCCGGCTCACCAGCCTGGATTCTCTCCCCTTCTTAAATAAAGGATTAATATTAGCTATTACTCCTCTGGGACCTCACTTATGGCTAGAGAAGATGCAAAGATCTTCTCCCACAATCTCCTCTCTTGCCTCACTCATCAACCTGGGATAAATCCCATCAGGTCCTGCACCTCAATGCCCCAATACCACCTCCTTAATCCCAAACTGCCCTTGAATATTAGTGTTCCCCACACTTATCTCATAGTCCTCACACTTTTCTCACAGTCTGCTTTGTGAAAACAGATACAAAGCACTTGTTTAGTACCTCTCTTACATCCCCAGGCTCTAAGCACAAATTCCCTTCTTGATCCCAGAGTGGTTTTATTTTCTGCCTAGTTCCCCTCGCTTTAAACATAGGTATACAAAGCTCTGGAATTTTCTTTCATTCGACTGGCCAAAGCCATTTTGTGGCCCATTTTGGCCCTTCTAATTGCCCACGAGTTATTTCCTTCTTTCTTTATATTCCTCAAAGACAGTGTCAGATTCCATCCTCTTAAATTGTACATACACTCACTTTTACTTTTTGATTAAATTTAAAACCTTTTTGGTCATCCAAGGTTCCCTTTCTTTGCCATCCTTATCCCTCCTCCTCGCTGGTACACATCGGTTCTAAACTTCAATCAACTGGTCTTTAAACAACTCCCACATGTCAGATGTGTAAGAAGGAACTGCAGATGCTGGTTTACACCGAAGATAGACACAAAGCTGAAGTAATTCAGCGGGACAGGCAGCATCTCTGGATAGAAGGAATGGGTGACGTTTCGGGTTGAGACCATTCTTCAGACTGAGTGTCAGGGGAGAGGGAGTTACAGAGCTAAATAAGCCTAAGAGATCAAAAGAGCTGCAGATCAAGGGAAATGTACACTAGACCATTGTTAGCTAAGAGAAGATGACAACAAAGCAAACAGAGAAACAATGTAATGAGAGGGACAGTCTGGGAATGGGGAGGGATGGAGAACTGGGAATGGGGAGGGATGGAGAGAGAGGGAAATCAAGGGTGACTTGAAGTTAGAGAAGTCAATATTCACACCGCTGGGGAGTAAGCTGTCCAAGCGAAATATGAGGTGCTGTTCCTCCAATTTGCGCTGAGCCTCAATCTGACAATGGAGGAGGTCAAGGACAGAAAGGTCAGTGTGGGAATGGGAGGGGGAGTTAAAATGTTTAGCAACTGGGAGATCAGGTAGGTTTAGGCAAACTGAGCAGAGGCATTCAGCGAAACGATCGCCGAGCCTGCGCTTGGTTTCTTCCGCAAAACGATCGTTTCGCTGAACACCTCCGCTCAGCTTGCCTATACTTGTCTCACCTCAGGAATTCAGCCTTCTGGTCCTTGTATGGACTAAAACTATGATTAAACTTTCTCTATGCCATCCGGTAGATAGAAAATCCACACATTAAGTGCCTGGAAGTCTAGAGTGTGTCACCTCATCTATAGTACTATCCAGTAGCATTCATGCAGCATGATCATCGATGCCCCGTTTGGGTTTAGATAGGACCAATCAGCCCCAGACGTCATTACAGCCTTAGTCAGCATGTGAAGTAAGAGCATCATTGTGATACTTGATTAAGTGTGAAATCAAGGAGCCATATACGACAAGGTCGCCCGCTTCATTGACATACCATCTACCAGCTTATTTCCCAAACCCATGACCTCTACTGTCAATGATCAGAGCTGCAAGTGCATGGGAACAGCTTCGAAGGCTTCTCTTTTAAGTCATGTACCATCCTGACTTGGAAATATATCATGTCCTTGAATGTCACTGGGTCTAGATCCTAAATCCTGGCCGTCATAACCATTAAAGCAGTTCACCACAAGGAGGAACATCATCAAGGACAATTAGGGATGGGCAATAAATGCTGTCTTTTCCAATGTCGTTGAGATCCCAGATTGTCACAACTGACGGTAAAAATTTAAGTTCACCACAAACAAGAATTTCATTCCGCGTTTCATTCCTGTGTGAATGGAACGAGTACACATTGGTCAACAATAAAATGTGGAAACAAGGAACTGCAGATGCTGGTTGAAAAAAGCCATGTTCAATCATGGATTATTTATGACTTATCCATGGTCTCCAGAGATGCTGCCAGACCCACTGAGTTACTCCAACACTTTGTGGGTTTTTTTGGTCAGCAACAAGGCAGACTGACCCAATAAAAACAGAAATCTCTCTTAAATGGCCGGAGTGCAAAATACAAAGTAGTTCAGATTGCTTTTTCTTCCCCCCACCCAGTAATTCCCACATGCGACTTTTGATCATTTCTGATATCGGGTGACCAAAATGGAAATATATTTCACGGAAGAAAGGCACTTTGAAGAACAACGAACAAAAAGAAAACAGAGCAAAAATAATACTACTACTCCACGGCTAACTCAGTGAACATACTGCATCATATGGCAAAATACACACTTTGGTACCAGAAGGTTCAAATCAATACGATACAAGTTGCTCCTGAATTAATCTTATTGTGATTATCTTGCAAGCTTGGTTTTGATCTCCTCAAATATCTTTATATCAAAAAACTTCATAGCATTAAAAAGAGAGTTAATGGATATGTTTGATTTTATATTATTATTGACATATTTTCATTTATTTTTCCTGACCTAAAAGCAGCTGTGTTTGGGAGTTAAATAGCAGGTTGACTATAGGTCATCTGAACTAACGGGACACTGATCCTAAATGTTAACACCATCTTCCCTTCTAAAGATGCCGACTGACCTGCTGTGTACCTGCACACAGGATTAATTTTTTTGTTGGGTAAATCGTTCAAATTTATTGAGGTCCTTCAAAAAATCAGGATGTCAACAACAAGCATTGTTCAGCAACTGTGTCATTGTAGCAGAACTGTAAACAGCTGGTTCTGAAGATACACTTACTTAAGGTCATACAAGACCATTTGTTTCCTCAACAGTTTTTCCTGGGAGTAACTCTGAAAATGAAGCTTGCCATTATCCATGTGTTCCGAAAACAGCTCAATTATGGCTTCGATAATGATTCTTAGTGCACCATGTTCTTCAATCAGATGACGAGCCTAACAAAAATTAATTCAATAAAAATACAAAAATAATATTAATTCAGGAAGTGATTAACAAGAAATTCAACCAGGAAATGTTCCATTTTTGATACATTTTCAATAATGCTTATAGATACGCAGGCATGAAGCAAACGGATTTATTCTCAAAAATGGTACCATGATAACACCAATTTCCAGGAATACATCCAGCAACTCGGGTATCAAACTGCTTGTCGTTACAAATGTACTTTATCCAATGTAATTCAAGTCAATCATTCACACTCAGATAGTGATCTTTGGAGAAACTTGATTCTAGCCTGCGACGCACTCTGTCAGCTCTCCAGAACAGGATGCTGTACTTGCCCAACTTACCAGTGTTGGAACAGTGAATATTTGAACAGACTGCGCAGTCACAGATATATTTCGATCATGGTCATCCTCCACAAACTCAAGCTGCAATTGCTTATAATGCTGTTGGGAACAAACAGAGAATCATTAAACCACAAACCACAGAGAAAAACTTACAAGTACAACCACAGAATTTAAGAGTCTGTTGCCAGACCTCTCATTTACAAAGGGTGGTACTTTATTACTCTGGTTGCACATAATCCATATCCCTCCACTCCTTGCATGTCCATGTGCCTAAATTAAATGCCACAAATCTGCTTTCACCACCATCCCAGGCAGCGCATTCCAGACATCCACCACTGTCAAAAAAAAAACTTGCCCCACACATCTCCATTAAACTTTTCCCCACTGACTTTAAATCCAGTCTTTGACATTCTCACCCTGGGAAAAGGGTTCTATCTGTCTACCCTAAACATGACATGAACTTTCTATAATTTGTTGAATGAGAAGACTTACGGTGATAAATTCGACAGCAAAGAGACGCTTGTATTCCGTTTCCATCAGCAAACTACACACGATTAATTCATGGAAGATTTTTCGAGCTCCTACATTTAAGAAATTACATGTTCACTCTGAATGTAGACTGTCATATTTGCATGTGACATTTTTAATCTGCATTTCCATAAGTCACATTTTTATTTTAACAAATTGCAGCTCAACAAAATAAATCCACATCTGCACTCACGGATAGAGGGCTCACCCTCTAACTCGCATGAGAAAGATCTTCAATAGTTCTCATCGGAGCTGCTGATCACACAGGCTTTTGTATAGGAAACTCAATCTTCAAACCCAGGACAACTGTTGCAGCTTCATGACTTGAAGTCAAAAGAAACCATGAAAAGGATAATAGTCATACAGCCTTGGAAAAAGACCACTGGCCCAACATGTCCATGCCAAGATTCAACTAAGCTAGTCCCATTTGCTGGTCCCATGTTTGTCCCATAACCCACAAAATCTTTCCTATCATATACCTGTCCAAATGCCCTTTGAAGATTGTTATTTTTCCTGTCTCAACAACTTCATCTAGCAACTCATTCTGTAGACCCATCGCCCTTTGCACGAAAAAGTTGGCTTTCAGGTTCCCATTCAATCTTTCACCTCTCAACTTAAACCCATGCCCTATGGTTATTCACACTCCTGTACTGGGTAAAAGACTCAGCATTCACCCTATCTATTCCACTCTTGATTGTGTGCACCACTGTAAGATCACCCCTCGGTCTCCTGCGCTCCAAGGAATGAAGCTCTAGCCGGCCAACCTCTCGCTATTACGTAGGCAACATCCGCAAAAATCTTCTCTGCAATCTTTCCAGCTTAATGACATCTTTCCTATAGAAGGGTGACCATAACTGAACACAATACTCCAAGTGCAGGCTTACTAACTTCTTGTACAACTGTAACATAGCATCCCAACTTCTACACCTACTTCCTTCACTGATGCAGGTCAGCATGCCAGCCTTCTTTACTACCCAACATACCTACGATATAAATTTCAGGGAAACATGTACTTGTACTTCTCGATTCCTGTGCTCTGTGACACTCGTCCTACCATTCACTCTGAGGTTCCTCTCCTGGTTTGACTTCCCAAAATGCAACATCTCACTCTTATTTGAATTAAACTCCATTCGCAATACCTCAGTTCACTTGCCCAGCTGATCAAGATATTGTTGTAATTCTTGACAACCATCTTCATCGTCTCCAACATGACCTATTTCATTGGTGACTGCTAACACGCCAATCATGGCATATACACTCCCATACAAATCGTTGATATAGAAAACAAACAGCAATGACCCCAGCACCAATCCTAGACACAATACTAGTCATAGCCATGCAGTGTGAATCTTCCACTGCCAGACTCCATTTCCTACCATGAAGCCAGTTCTATATCCAGTTATTCTCCCTGGATCCCTTTAATCTAACCTTTCAGAGCAGAATATCATGTGGAGCCTTATCAAATGCCTTCATTTAGTCCATTAAGACTATATCTACGGCCCTTCTTGGCTGTTTCTTCAAAAAACCTCAATCAAATTCATAAGACACGATCTCCCATGTCCCATGCATAAAACCAGGCTGTCAATAAAATGAACCCTGTCTTTCTAAATGCATATATATCTTATCCCTCAAAATTCTCACCAGGATCTTTCCTACCATAAATGTTAGTCTTACTGACCTAAAGTTCCCAGATTTTACTTTGCAACCCCTCTTAAATAGAGGAACAAGTTTAGTTTAGTTTATTATTGTCACGTGTGAGGTACAGTGAAAAGATTTTTTGGTTGCATGCTATACCGTCAGTGGAAAGAATATACATGATTACAATCAAGCCGCCCAGAGTGTTCAGATACAGGATAAAGGGAATAAAGTTAAATGAAACATATAAAGTTCAGTAAAGTCCAATTAAAGATGGTCCGACGGTGTCCAATGAGATGGATGGTAGGTCAGGACCGCTCTCTAGTTGGTGATAGGAAGGTTCAGTTGCCTGATAGCTAGAAAGTTCAGCTTGGAAGAAACTGTTACTGAATTTGGAAGTATATGTTTTCCCACTTTTGTACACTGTACACTTCATATATCTCATCATAGGATCTTATCGAAGGATCCTCCTTCGTTACTCTACCTTTC
Source organism: Raja brachyura (assembly GCA_963514005.1). Next base: position 67,836,994 of record OY740789.1, on the reverse strand, counting down.
ATTCTAAGAAGAACACGCATACCTTGAACTCGCATAGTCACTCATTTAAAAGCATCCCACTTTCCACATGTCCAAGAAATAAAAATTCTATAAGATCGTGGGAAACTAAGGAAAGTAAAGTACTTGTGGGTATCGTGTACCTAATGAATTGAAAATGGATGTTTGGGACTCAATTAGAAATACAAAAATATTAATTTACTAACCTTTCCACAATTTGGTGTCAGCTAACATCAATTTGCTGACCAGGCAAGGTTGATCCGAGCCTGGAGGTTGGTTAAGTACAACCTCACAGAAAATCTGACGTAATCCAGCTGTACAGAAGAAGAACAGTTTACATCCATTCAATTAACTTCCCAAAAGACTTTAGAATAGTGATAGAATATAATCCACTTATTTGGATGAATGCTGCTGCAACATTTATAATTTGATCTCATAAAGCATACCAGTAAACATTCATTACTATTGCATTCTCCCTGCTGTATATACCATCCACAAAATCCATTTCAACAGTTTGCCATGACTCCTTCTGCAACACTTCCCAAACCTGCGATTCCCCCCAGTATCTACAAATAACAAGGGCAGCAGGCGGAAAGTCCCCATCAAGATCACACACAACCCTGAAATATAACAACTCCAAAATGTCCTCATTGTTAATGACTCTAAACTGGATCTTCCTATCCAATTGCATTATGGGGTTATGGTATCTTCATCGCCTGAACTCAACAGTTAAGGTAGTGACTTTTAAAGTCTGATTAGTAATAGGCAATAAATGGTAGCCATGTCAGTGACACCCAAATCCTGTGAACATATTTAAAAAATCTTTAAATGACACAAATTTAGCCTCAGAAAAATCATGGCAGTCATGCTAATTAAGTTTCTATGCATGATCCCATTTAGCCCAGAACTTTGGGAAAACTGCTATTTGCATTGTCTCATCCAGTTCATAAGGATTGGAAAGATACTCATTTGGTCCACATATCCAAGCAGCTGAAAACATCAAATTCCCCAAATTTGGCCTGTTAGTATGACTACTGCAGTTAGGCCTCATTTGGAGTATTGCATGCAGTCCTAGTCGCCCCATTATAGGAAAAGTGTGGCGGTTTTGAGACGGTGCAGAGGATATTTACCAGAATGGTGACTGGATTCGAGGGTTCAGTTACAGGGAGAGGTTGGATAGACTTAGGTAGACACATAATGCTGGAGTAACTCAGTGGGACAGGCAGCATCTCTGGAGAGAAGGAATGGGTGATGTTTCGGGTCGAGACCCTTCTTCAGACTGATGTCAGGAGAGTGGGCGGGACAGAGGTAGAATGTAGTCGGAGAACTGGTGGGGGAACTGGGAAGGGGGAGGGAATGAAGAGAGAGAGAGAGGGAAAGCAAAGGCTATTTGAAGTTAGAGAAGTCAATGTTCATACCAATAGGGTGTAAGCAATCTAAGCAAAAATATGAGGTGTTGTTCCTCCAATTTGCACTGGGCCTCTGACAATGGAGGAGGACCAGAACAGAAAGGTCTGATTGGGAATGGGAGGGGGAGTTAAAGTGCTGAGCAACCAGATCAGGCAGGATAGACTTGGGTTGATATCTCTGCAATGTTGCAGGTTGAGGGGAGACTTGATAGCAGTATATAAAATCACGAGCAGCGTAATTAGAATTGGCCATCTGAACCTTTTTCCCAGGATGGAAATGTCCAGCACCAGAGGACATAGCTATCAGATTAGAAGGGGACATTTTAAAGGAGATGTGCAGAAGAGGTTTATTATATAAGGAGGTGAGGGCCTGGAACGCTGCCAGTGATGGTGGTGGAGGCAGATACGATAGTTGTGTTCAAGAGGCTATTGGATTGGCACATGGAAGTGCAAGGAATAGATGGATATGGATTGTGTACATGCAGGTGAGATCAGTTTAATTTGGCATCATGTTCAGCACAAACTTAATGGGTCAAAGGGTCCAATCCTGTGCTATACTGCTTTATATTCTATGTTAACTCTAATAAAGAAAGGAAATTATTGTGAAGAATGCGGTTTATAAATTGGCGTTGCCTCAAAATAAATGCAATCTTGTTGCTCTAATTTAATCAAGTTAATCGATAAGGAACAGAATGAACAGATGGGTGTATGCAAAGAATACTTAATGCTTCCATAAAATGTCACGTGGAAAAAGGATTTGGACTGGGCATACAACGTATCTCTGAACAGCTTGTCCCAGATTTTCAAACTGAGGTTATTTGTCAACAGTAGGAGAAAGACAATTCCATTGTGTCAATCTGCAGTGCACTGTGTTGGGCCTAAACTGAGTGTCTGCTAATCTCTCTCCCTCTCTCAGGTGCACATACGCTGTGTAAACCCTTGCTTGGTAGTTTGCCAGTGTTTGAAGGTCACAATTAGCTGAACATCCACATACAGTGCAATAAGGCCAATTGGAAATTATTTTTTTACTTTACATTGTATATCTTAGCAATATAACCTAAAGTATATCAGACTAGGCTTGGTAATTTTTTCATTTTTTTAATGAAAGGTTTGTTTATTTTCCCCACAGTTAGCTTGATTACTGGGATTTTTTTTTGTCTTCCACCACGCAGACAGATACAAAGGTTTTTTTAAAAATTGGCATTTTATTATTTTTCACCATTATTTCCAGTCTCGATTTCAGAGGGTTCCATTTTTAGAGGAGCTACTTTGCTGTTAACTGCTAGTATAAACTCTTATTGGGAGCTTGTATCGTTTTTCAAAGTTACTCTGATAATGTACTTCAGTCTCTAGTTTTTGTTGGACACTTTGCTGGTTTCCATGTGCTCCCATTTGGTTTCTGTGAGCTCATTAATTAATTCTGTCTAATTATGCATGCCCAGATTTAAAGTAATCGGTGCCCTGGTTGATTCCATAGCAAATTCCAGGTACCTCCCACCCCCCCCAGGTTACGGCAAGGTTCAGTTCCTGTGAACAGTTTGAACCAAAATGCAGTCTTGAACCAAGTCCCCACCTGGCAGAAGTTGCCTGTAGCCGCCGGCAAATGCAACCCGCAGGTCTCCCAAATGCTTGTTTGTATGTTTGGGCTGCAAATACGTTTTGCGTTAGTAATCTGGAGAGGACCTTTGTTTAAAAAATCTGTCCAGAATTCAAATGGTGAGCATGTCCTCAAGGCTCCCAGGCCAATTGATTTAATTTACGTGAAGATTAAAGTTACCCAAAATTATTACACTACTTTTCTTAAAGAAAGCTTAAGAATAGGTTTTGCACTTGCCTGAATACCCAATAACTTGGTTGAGCCAGGAGAGAAGGCGCAAAGCAAACGCCTGATGGAATACAACATTTGAGTGAAGAATCTCAACACGAAGAGGTGATTGGAAGACACTGTTAGTAATGTTCTAGAAGAAAAAAATTGCAATGCACGTTGCAGTATCCTCTTTGGTTTAAAGAATCAAATATTTGTATCAATTATATTGTTGCATTGACTGTATCTATTCAGCAAGTCATCCTCATTATCAAACATCAGCAATCTGAAATATCTACTCTTCACCTTTCCTCAAATGTAACTGATGTAAGCACACAAAATGTGTAGGAAGAAACTGCAGATGCTGGTTTAAACCGAAGATAGACACAAAATGCTGGAGTAACGCAACGGGACAGGCAGCATCTCTGGAGAGAAGGAAGGTTGCCAAGAAGTCACCCATTCCTTCTCTTCAGAGATGCTGCCTGTCCCGCTGAGTTACTCCAGCATTTGTGTCTATCTTTGATGTAAGCAGACAGCTGTATGTAGTCCATAGGATTGTACAGCTCAGAATAAGCCCATATGGTCTAATGCTAGCGATCATGCTCTACATATACCTTGTTCCCGTCTTCCACCTCTACTCATTTAATTCTATCAGCTGGTTCATCCTTTACTTTATCCCCTTGTGTTCATCCAGCTTTTCCTCAAATGCATTTTTGTTCTATGAACCTGGCTAATGCTGGAATTAAACACTGAACTCAATGCAGTGATTATATTGATAATTATATTTCAGCCTGCACAAATCCCATGAGACAAAACAACTGTTAGCAAAATAATATTCTCTGCTGTCACTCTCCCGAGGTGAGTTAAGAAATTAAATTATCTGGTGGCGCAATCCTGCTGTTTCTCAGGTTTTGTTTAACAGGTCTGCTGCACAATTCAAGAGCTAGAAGTTTGGTATCATGCCTACTCATTGTAATAGTTCATTTTATACTCTTACCACATCCCAGTTCAAGTTTAATTTGAATTCTTCGTTGGGTTTGCTTATGACCAAATTAAATCTACAACTCCTCATTTTGTCCCGATCATAGCAGTCAAGAAACATTATGATCCCTTTGAAATGTGCCATATATCACATACATGATCCCTTTGTAATGTGCTATATATCACTTGAATCTCCGATTAAGCTAATGTTATATTGCTACATTTTCAACCAGGTTTAATGGATGCAGAGCGCAAAGATTTGGTCTTACTTACAAAAATTTCTAGCTTTGTTTCTTGACACAAAAGCAATGTTCCATCCTTTACAGCTCTACGGCCCTGGAGAAACAAGAGAGAACTGCAACTTGAAAAAAAAAATTCTTATAATGAAACGATCAAAAACAAATCCATGTATGTAAAGTAATTCAGAAACAAGTTTATTTCTATTTTTTTTTAATTGATCCGATCAACAGTCCATTCCATTTCAAGTTACACAAATATATCAGATCTCTCTCAAAGTAATACCTCCAAAACTGTTTGTTAACGTATCTATTTTGCCCATGTGCATTATTTTACAGAAGCATGCAGACTTTTACTGTCACAGTAAATGTTTAATTTTTTGAGTAAAGGCAACTTTTGGAAAGCATAACAATTTCAGTATTTGTTTTTTTCCCTGTTAAATGCATTGGGTGTTAATCTACAAAAATGTCTATACAATCTAAAAATAAGCTGTGTTGGCAAGAGCTTACAATGGTGAGTAGCACTTACCTCTCTATCTATCAAGATGGTATAATTTTGAGCTTCTTTTTGTGAACAGCCCAATGAACGCTGGAGTGAATAGATTACATGGTCAAAGGAATGCTGCTCGTCATTAAACATAACACAGAAATAAGAGTCCGTCTTCTCCCTTGTTGGATAAAAAGTTTAAAGGTAAGATGTTTCATCAACATATTTTCTTCAAAGGTTTGTCACATATTTCTGCACTAGGCAGAATTGGTAGCCATAGTGCAAAACATTTGCTGGCATCTCAATCTAAAACTATGGAATCTCCTTCCACTGAATGCTCCTGTGAGCACATCCAAATTAGCAGACCTTTATGTTGACTGGCTGTGGCTAATTAAGAATTCAAGTGTTGCCTACTGCATTTTTCATTAATACATTTAAAATACAGTCAATATATTCTTATACATATACAGAGGTTTAGTCACATGCACCTCTTCCAACATCACCTACTGCATTTGGTGCTCCCAACGTGGTGTCCTTTACATTGGCGACACCCAGCACAGACTAGGCATCCACCGTACTTCACTGAGCACACTCGGTCCGCCAAGGCTTGCTGGATCCCCCAGCTGCTAACCATTTTAATCCCCCTTGTCATTCCCATACCAATCTTTCTGTCTTGGACCTCCTCCATTGCCAGAGTGATGCATATGGAGGGCAGCACCCCAAATTATGTCTGGGTAGCTTACAACCCAAAGGTGTGAACGTTGAATTCTCCAATTTTAGGTAACTAAACAACACTCTCCCCCCGCCCCCCCGCCCCCCCCCCTTCCCTGTGCCTCATCTGGATTCACACCCATTTCTCCTACTATCATGGTACGGTTTACAACATTCCCAAATGGGCTTGCCTGTAAAATGTTTCAAGAATAACTTTTTAAATAGGCTTCCAAGTTAAAAAAATATAATTTTAAGTAAACTGTTAAGCCATTCACTGGGTGTTTTAAAAGGGTTGACATTTGTTGTCCATCTCACATTTTCATTAAACAATCAGTTCCTTCTTAAACAGATACAGCGCTTCTGGTGTAGGGAGGATATGAAAGGCAGTGCAACTATTTTAACCCAGTCAGATGCTATCAACCTTTTTAGTATTAAAAGTCTACATTTTAAGAAAAGCTGCTAAAGCTACAGCCAAGGCGTTGACGGTGATGGATAAAGTGAATGTTCCATGTGGTATATTGGGTGACAGTTACATTGCCCTGGATAGCGTTGAGCTTCCTCGGCTGTTGCTAGAGCTGCACTCAGCTAGGCTAGTTGGGTAGGGTGGGGCGATTCAATCTCACAATTGACTTGTGCTTTGTGCCTAATTATATGCAGTCAAGCAAACTGTTGCTCATCCAGTGAAGGAATCTTCAGTGACTGCTGTGCAGTGGCCTTGATATCCACCATCATGAAGTACTTTGAGAGGCTGGTTCGCCCACTGCCACAAACAGGTCCACGGCTAATGCCATCTCCCTGGCCTTATACACCTAGATAAGAACATTAACATCAGAATCCTATTCATTGACTAATGCTCTGCTTTCCATACAATTATTCCAACCAAGCTCATCTTCAAATTTGTGGAACTCTTTGAGTCAGCATTCCCCTCTGCGACTGGGTCCCCGACTTCCTGACTAACAGACCACAATCAGCGAGGATAGGTGACAAATAATTCACTACGAGAATTCTCAATACTGATGCTCTGCAAGGATGTGTTCTCAGACCCCTACTATATTCCTTATACAATCACAACTGCAGCCAAATACCAATCCACCTCAATCTACAAGTTTGCAGATGACACCACCATAGTGGGTCGGATATTGATTAACGACGAGATGGCGTACAGAAAGGAGATTGAGAATCTTGTAACTTAGTGCCAAGACAACAACCTCTCTCTCAATGTCAGCAAGATAAAGGAGATTGTTATCGATTTCAGAAAGTGAAGTGGCACACATCCCAGTCCGCATTCATGGCGCCGAAGTAGAGATGGTCAAAAGCTTAAAACCCATAGGAATAAATAACACCAGCAATTTATCCTAGACCAGCAATATCAAAGCTATGGCTTTGATAGTACTCAGAGAGTACACCAACACCTCTACTTCCTTAGAAGGCTTAGAAATGTTTGGCATGTCCCCAATAACCCTCACCAACTTCTACAGATGTGTCGTAGAAGGCATCTTATCAGGATGCATCACAGCATGGTTTGGAAACAGCTCCATCCAAGACCACAAGAAATTGCAGAGAGTTGTGGACATAACCTAGATTGTCACACAAACCAGCCTGCCTTCCTCTGTCTCCATCTACACCATGTTGTTTCAGCAAGGCTGCCAGCATAATCAAGGACCAGTCTTACCCTGGTCACTCCCTCTTTTCCCCTTTCCCATCAGACAGGATGTATAGAAGTTTGAAAGAGTATACCTCCAGAATCAGAGACAGTTTCTTCCCATATGTTATCATCCTCTCAACAGCTATAGTGCAGTCCTGATCTCCCATCTACCTGACTGAAATCCTTTGGACTATATTTAATCGGACTTTAATGTTCTATCTTTGTACTAAATGTTGTACCCTTTGTCCTTTATCTGTGCACGGCTTAATTACATACATGTACAGTCTTTTCTTTGACTGGTAGTACACAAACCAAAGGTTTTCACTGTACCCCAGTACACAAGACAATAATAAACTAAACTAATTATAACTGCACAAATACTTTTCCAAAAATTGAATTAATTGACTAACTTATCTGATTCGGGACTATCTAGAGATTCAGGATTCATGCATAAACAGGGAAATCCCAAACTTCCACACAAATGGAATTTCACAATTGCTACTTCAGAGTCTAGTGCTGGATTGTAAAAATTTGCTCGGAAATACACCTTCTAAATCAGCAGTAGATTAATTGATTTTAATTGTTTTCTCGTGTCATTTGGCAACAAAAAAAAATTGGTTAGATCATTGTCCATCTCTCTCTCTTCATGGCAGATTTGATTTATGTGGCTCTGCACTGTAATGCGAAAGCACAGTATGTACTGGACATCAGCACTGGGTACCTTTGAGTTCTCACACTAAACATTGAGTCCAGGGACACAACTCAGTCATTCTGAGGGGCTGGATATCCTTGGTCCCTGGCAGCTCAGCTTTATGCTGCCACGCTGCTATACACGGGGGAAAGTCAATAATCTGGAGAACGTAAATGATTTATCCTTAAGTAATTTACATAAATTAATTATTTTTCAATGAATTTTGACCTCAATTTTTTGAGAAAAGATATGATATTTAGAAACAACTCTAAAAACCTTTGACGGCAGCAGGTGAAACATGGCCATCTAGGAGCACATATGTTCAAGTGGCCAGTCACCAATGCTCTGATTTGCAGAATGACCTTGGCTGACAAGCTTCAGATTCCATTTATCGACGGGTTAAGCACAAGTCACAGGCCACGAGGAATATGAAAAGAGGCTGTCACACAACACAGTGTCAGGCTCTTTGTACCACATAGACCACGCTGACTGTCAACCTTTATTCTGACCTGGCTTTTGACAGCTGATTTGACCTGGGACAAGAACTTAATCAGTTCTCAAAGTATTTCCTTCAGGAGTTACAATTAGCGGGCCCTGCGATTTGATGATAATTCAATGATTGATCATTTTCCAGGAAGCAAAAGCGGGCAGTCAGAAAGAGATCAGACAGCTTTCCGTTCTGGCGAAGATTCAAAACAAGATACAGAACCACCCATGTTGCAGCAGGGTTCTGCTGCTGCAAACCACTTGTAATACAAACAGTTTGCAAATCCAAAATGCAGCTATGATTCTAGTTCCCACCAGCCAGAAGATACCTGGAACCCCGTAGCAGCTGGCAAATCCATGCCACTGGTCCCCAAAACACTTAATCATATGTATGGGCTACACATAACTCAGGCTTTCAAAGTCTTTCTATAAGCTTATACTCAGCAAGTCAGGGAGGTATGGGTAGAATAAAAGTAAAATCTCTGATAGTGTCAGGTCAGGGTTGCCTCAGTGATAATTTATTGATTACTGAGTCAGAGATAGCCAGAAAGAAAACATTGAGACACGTAAAATAGATCAGAACTGTTGCAGAGAATAAAAACAAGGGAATATATTTTGAAATGGCAGCAGAACAAGTAGTTGAGTGGAGAGAGAAAAACTGAGTTAATATTATAGATAGGTAACTTGGAGCAGAACTGGTAAGTTCGATACAAAACAATGAAATTTGAAATCTATCATTATGATAGATTATCATTGTGATAACGATATTGTCATTGGCATTTACATTCCTCTCCCACGTTCACGCGAGTTGCGGAACTCAAGATCAAGTGAGTGGGCCCGGCTTGCGAACTATGGAGAGCGCTGCAAAGCAGTACCTGAACAGCAGCGAGCTCAGTTTTCTGTGCGCAATTACTATGTTGATTGCCGTTGACTGTGCTCTCGCATCTCCCTGTTTATCGAGCGGGAACAACTCATATTATTTTTATAATAAATTATTACACAACCTCTGTTGGATGGACAAAACTCTCAGCAAAGCTGTAGAACCAAGGGTGCTGAAAAATCGGTGGTGTACCGGGACTTATTTTCTCACTTTTCCATTTCTGACGAAGGACCACCTGCCTGAAATGTTAACCATTTCCACAGATACTGCCTGACCTGCTGAATATCTCTAGCATTTTTTTGTCTTTATTTCCGATTTCCATCACATGCTGTTTTTTTGTTTATTCACAAGGCGATAAGATCAGTTGTTCTGTTTGACAATATTTACTGGGATTCTCTCCGTAGATCAAGTAATTTAATAGTCAGTAAACCAAATTGAAAATATACTGCGGAATGAACAGCTATTGCATTGATGTTTTTGGTGTCAATCCTATCCCATGTGTAATAAACCGTATCCAACTTGAAACTGCTTACATCAGAGAACTAACTAATTCAATGCAATCACATAGGCCGAGTGGCGATAAACAGATCTCTCTCCGGCTAGCAGGCTATGACTAGCGGGGATGTGGAAAGTTGTTTGGGTCCCCACCTATTCATAATCTATAAATGATTTGTCCAAGGGGATCAAATGTCAAATTTCTAAATTTTCTTAGGATACTAAATGGGATTGTAGTGAGGAGGATACAACGAGGCATTAAACTAATACTGGGAGAAACAAGAAACTGCAGATGCTGGTTTACAATGTGTCTCAGCGGGTCCGACAGCATCCATGGAGAACATGGGTAGGTGACATTTTGGGTCGGGACCCTTCTTCAGGCTGATTTGGCTTATTATTGACATGTGTACCAAAGTACTTTGCAAAAAATTGTTTGGAATATAGACCTGTACAGCAGAGGAACGGCCCCTTCGACCGACAATGTCCGAGCCGAATATGATGCCAAGTTAAACTAATCTCTACCTGCAAGTGATCCAGATCCCTCAAGTGCCCTCACATATCCCTCACATATCCATGTGTCTATCTAATGAGCTTTCAAACAACACTTGTATCTGCTTCCACACCCTCCCCTAGTATGCACATCCCCCCTGTGACGTCCAGATGCTTGGGTTTGTAGGCTAATTAGCCTCTGTAAATGCCCCAAGTGGGTATGTGGCATTTGTGAAAGTGGGAGGACGTAGAACCGTTGTGAACATGGTTGGCGTGGTTTTGATGGGCCATAAGGAACTGTTTTCATGCTGTAATTTTAAATTTAAATTAAAACTAAAACTCTCGTCAAGAATAATGAGAGAAGTCATTGACATTTGCAACATTCTTACAGGATAGACGATGTAAATGCCCCTCCCACCTCCAGTTGAGAACCAGGCATTATAGTTTCAGAATAAGGAGAAGGCTATTTCTGACTGAGTGGAGGGGAAACCTATTCATTTAGGGTGATGAATCTTTGGAATCCTCTGCTCCAGACGATTTGTCATTGAGTTCATTCAAAGCAGATTTATAGATTTCTGGATATTAAGAGAGTAGAGGGTTTATGGGGGAATAAGACAGTAAAATGGAATTGAAGTGGATCATCATGTGATCTTGATGAAGAGCAGAATAGGCTCAAATGGCTTGACGGCCAACTCTTGCTCCCGATTCTCATGTTCTGATATTTTCATTTATTCATCAGCATATTAATGATAAAATGGACACTTCCCTTTGCATACCTCGGTTGCAGTCCCGGAGGCAGTTCTTTGTCCTCTGCCCAGATCAACATCTCCACAACATACATGAATAAGACAGCGAACAACTCATGGGCTCGTTCAGCCACACCAACAGGTAACTGGCTTGCAGGATTCTGTAGAAATACAAATCCGAGTATTTTGAATGACCATACACAGCAAACAATCGCTATCTTTGTACAAGAATCTCATTGTATTTCATTTTCCAATACAAATCAGTTTATGTGGACGAATTGATTACAGAACCGTTAAACTGTACACAAACACCATTACTGCCATCTCAAATGTTCACACAATGCTTTCGCTTCCTCCAATCAACCTGGGTCTCTCTGCTACCAGATGGTATTTTTCTTTTCCCATCCACCTGCAACACATTTATGCCGATACTCTAGTTGATTCACATTCCAATTTCCTCTTTGACATTTATGCCCATTTCTCGATGTTCACCAATATTCTACTGACTAATTCTCTACTGACAAATGATGCTCCCACTTCCAACTGTTCTGCGGCTTCCTCCATTATCAATCCCACAGGTGCTGCTCCTCCAAAGGAACACATTTGCTCCTGCTCCAATTCCTATGGTGATTTATTTGAATAATCTCTCGAACTTCCACAGCATGAGGTGGAGGGCATACAGACTGCTTGCATCACAGCCTGGATTTAGTAACTGGAACACCCAAGAACGAAGGTGGTGGACATTCCCTGGTCCATCACGAGTATTGACTTTCTCATAATTAAAGGGATCTACAGGAAGTGTAATGGCAATTTCTTAACTTTCCAATGTCCAACTTTTGATTGCCATCATTACTCGGAGATGTAGAAGCGATATAGCTCACGCACTCGCAGATAGTAAAAACAAATCTTCCAGTCGCTATTTCGTGATTAATTGGTCCTTTATTGAAATAGTACAAAGAAGTGATTCATAGCAAGTATTTCTTATTCCAATACAAATTGTAATGTTTCGTTCTTATGTTTCATCTGTGTCGTGTTGTGTGGTGAAAACTGTTGTCTTTTCCATCCCTCGAGGCTAAACTGACTGCTCACTCTCTGTGGCCTCCTCAGATGTAAATATACCCTTCTACATATCACATCCCACCCACAAGCATACAAAACAGGTACAGCTATAAATATCTAGACATGGCTATAATATACTAACAGTAACTAACTGGGGGTGGAAGATTGCAACCTTCACGTGGTCCACCCTATTTCAACGAATGCAATCAACCCGGCGTGCACAATCAAATAGAACAAGTTGTCCTACAACTTCAGGTTGTGCACACCATACACAAGAAGTAACTAACTTCAGCATAAATGGCTCCTTTTGGAAGCATTGCCTCAAGAAAACAAAGAATATAATTTAAGACCCACACCACCCTGGCCATGCTCACATCCTGTTACCATTGTGATAACAAGATGGTGGTGTAGTTACCCGAGAATCGTTACCTCCAAGTTCAAGACAGCTTCTTCCCATGAACTATGAGGCTCTTGAATAACTCTGCACGACCTTCCTCAGTAATGAACTACTATGGACTTCATTTAAGTTGAACTATGTATTTCAGATTGCACTTTTATGTTCTGGTTACTGAGTATAACTGACAAATTATTATTGAAAAGAGAGGAATTGCAGATGCTGGTTTAAACCAAAGATAGACACAAAAAGCTGGAGTAACTCAGTGGGACAGGCAGCATCTCTGGAGAGAAGGAATGGGTGACATTTCAGGTAATACCCTTCTTCAGACTAGTTAGGGATAAGGGAAATGAGAGATATAGACGATGATGTAGAGAGATAAAGAACAATGAATGAAAGATATGCAAAAATGTAACGATGATAAAGGAAACAAGCCTTTGTTAGCTGTATGTTGGGTGAAAAACGAGAAGCTGATGCGACTTGGGTGGGGGAGGGCTAGAGAGAGGGGGAATGCTGGGGTTACTTGAAGTTAGAGAAATCAAGATTCATCAGCTGTAAGCTGCCCAAGAGAAATATGAGATGCTGTTCCTCCAATTTGCATTTAGCCTCAGTCGGACAATGAAGGAGACCGAGGACAGAAAGATCTGTGTGAGAATGGGAAGCAGTATTAAAGTTTTTAGCAACCAGTTATATGTTTATTTGTTGCGTTATTGCGTTAATAGACAATAAACAATAGGTGCAGGAGTGGGCCATTCGGCCCTTCGAGCCAGCACCGCCATTCAATGTGATCATGGCTGATCATCCCCAATCAGTACCCCGTTCCTGCCTTCTCCCCATATCCCCTGACTCCGCTATCTTTAATAGCTCTCTCTTGAAAGTATCCAGAGAACTGGCCTCCACCGCCCTCTGAGGCAGAGAATTCCACAGACTCACAACTCTCTGTGAGAAAAAGTGTTTCCTCGTCTCCGTTCTAAATGGCTTACCCCTTATTCTTAAACTGTGACCCTTAGTTCTGGATTCCCCCAACATCGGGAACATGTTTCCTGCCTCTAGCGTGTCCAAACCCTTAACAATCTTATATGTTTCAATAAGATTCCCTCTCATCCTTCTAAACCCCAGAGTGTACAAGCCCAGCCGCTCCATTCTCTCAGCATATGACAGTCCCGCCATCCTGGGAATTAACCTTGTAAACCTACGCTGCACTCCCTCAATAGCAAGAATGTTGTTCCTCAAATTAGGGAACCAAAACTGTACACAATACTCCAGGTGTGGTCTCACTAGGGCTTTGTACAACTCCAGAAGGACCTCTTTGCTCCTATACTCGACTCCGCTTGTTATAAAGGCCAACATGCCATTTGCTTTCTTCACTGCCTGCTGTACCTGCATGCTTACTTTCATAGACTGATGAACATGGACCCCCAGATCCCGTTGTATTTCCCGTTTTCCCAACTTGACGCATTTAGATAGTAACCTGCCTTCCTGATTTTGATACCAAAGTGGATAACTTCACATTTATCCACATTAAACTTCATCTATCGTGCATCTGCCCACTCCCCCAACCTGTCCAGGTCACCCTGCATTCTCATAGCATCCTCCTCACAGTTCACACTGCCACCCAGCTTTGTGTCATCTGCAAATTTGTTATTGTTACTTTGAATCCCTTCATCTAAATCATTGATGTATATTGTAAATAGCTCTTTTCCCAGCACCGAGCCTTGCGGTACCCCACTATGCACTGCCTGCCATTCTGAAAGGGACCTGTTATTCCTTACTCTTTGTTTCCGGTCTGCCAACCAATTTTCTATCCATGTCTACACTCTACCCCCAATACCATGTGCCCTAATTTTGCCCACTAATCTCCAATGTGGGACCTTATCAAATGCTTTCTGAAAGTCCAGGTACACTACATCCACTGACTCTCCCTTGTCCATTTTCCTAGTTACATCCTCAAAAAATCCAGAAGATTGGTCAAGCATGATTTCCCCTTCGTAAATCCATGCTGACTCGGACCGATCCTGTTACTGCTATCCAAAAGTGCGGCTATTTCATCTTTTATAATTGATGGTGAATCTGTGGAATTCACTGCCACAGACACATGTGCAGGCCTAGTCATTGGGTATTTTTAAAGTGGAGATTGATAGATTCTTCATTCGTAAGGGTGCCAAATGTTACGGGGAGCAGGCAGGAGAATGGGGTTGAGAGGGAAAGATAGATCAGCCATGATCAAATGGCGGAGAAAACTCAATGGGCTGAATAGCCCGATTCTGCTCCTATGTCTTATCATCTTATGATCTATGATCTAATCCCAAGTCATTTTCCATATACATTTAAAACAAGAGGGTAACTAAGGAGTAGGTAGGATCATACAAGGATAAAATTATTAATGCTTGGAGTCAGAGAATGCAGACAACATACTAAATGAGTAGTTTGAATCGGTTTTACGAAGAAGGACATGGAGGATGGTGATCTCAGTGTGGGGAATACCAATATGTTGGAGCATGTTAAGATCTAGAAGGTGGTGGTGTTGGGTATCTTAAAGAGCATTAAGACGGGTGTCCTCTGGGGTTGATGGGATCGCAATGGGATATTGATCAAGCTCGTTGAATTCTCTCTTGCCACAGGCAAGGTCACTGAGGGCTGGAGAGTAGCAAATATCTTTATTTGAGAAGGGAAATAGAGATAATCCAGGAAATTTAAGGCCAATGAGCTTCACATCTTTGTACTTAGGGTTTTTTTCTACACCACTGATCCTGCTGAAAATCCTTTCTGTGAAGATACAGACTTTCTCAAGTCTACTGATTGCACTCTGCTCTATCTCACCACCACTTTCCCCAGTCCCTTCCATGTTTGAAAACTTTCACACTGCTTCTCCAATCGATAATACAGGGTAGATGTTCCCTCCAGGCAAATATTGGGAAGATCCAAACCCTTGCCATTGACATCCATTATCAGCTGTCTCATGCTAATTCTATCTCTCTGGCAACTATCGGAGGCGGAATTGAGGGATAGTTCGTAGCTCTGTAAAGTTGGAGAACTATCCTCTTTTTGCAGGCCACATTTTTAATTACTTTATTCATTTTTCAGGATGTGAGCACTGCTGGCATTGATGGCAGTTATTTGCCCATCACTAACTGCCTAAAAGAAGTGGTGGTGGGTCATCCTCTTGAATCGTTACAGATATCAATCTGGGGCAGAGGTGGAGGCCAGTATGGAAGGTGATGGCAGCAAAACTGATATCTGATGAAAGATTGCCTTTGATAGAAACTCACATCATAACAGTATCTGCATGAACTCAGAAATGTTTACGTGACATTTCTGCTCCGGGAACCGTTCCAGGAAAATCTGATTCAATTGTTTACAACATGCGTTACAATTATTTCAGATTTGCATTTAACTCTCTTTTCTCTGGAATATTGCCAATTTCTCACAAAAGGGAATTGGAAGGGAATAAACCTAGCGATACATGAACACACCAAATCTGAAACCACACAATTATTAGCCGTACTATTATTCCTAACATTATACTCTTCCAGGGTTACACAAAAAGCTGGAGAAACTCAGCGGGTGCAGCAGCATCTAAGGAGCGAAGGAGATACGCGACGTTTCGGGTCGAGACCCTTCTTTATACTCTTCCAATTCACCATCGCAGAATAAGCTTCAATTTATAATCAGTTCTTTTGAGTAGAATTAAATACAAATAAAAAAGTTACCAGACACCACAAACCTGCATTGTGCCTTTTTATTGTTCATTGCAATCTATTCCTTTTCTCTGCCATTTCTTATTACACCCTCAAACAATGATTTTAGTTAGAGGGATGATGAAAATACCAGTTACTGGATGTCAGAGGACATCCAGTAAAGTGGTGATGGGGAGGTTGCGGGTAGAAAACAACTGAGCTGTTTTCATAGATGCTAGTTTAGTTGGAATATGCAACATATAAGAAGTGCAATTTTAAAAAATGTAGTTATTTTAATATTCTAGAAGAAGCAACGAGATGGATGTATTGGAAGATGTAGCGTGAAGATTGGTTAAGAATGAAAGTAGAAATAAATGGGCCACTTTATATTGGGAAGCTTTAAGTCGTGGGGAGACACAGGGGCCAAGCTGATCCAAATCATTTATACTAGTTTCAAAGAAGGGATCAAGTGTAATGTTTCCAGGTTGGCTGATTATGTGGAACTGGGCAACAATATGGACTGTGAGGAGGATGCAGAGATTTCGGGGTGAAATTGATAGGTTAAACGAGGGGCAAGGATATAGCAGATGGAAAACAATGCAGGGTCATTGACTTTGGCAGAAAAATATAGAAACAGGATTTAAATGGTGAGAACTTGAAGATGCGCAGAGGGTTCGGAGTGTCCTTCAACCACGGCTGGGTCGCCTGGGTGAGGGTGTCTGAGGGTGTTGAAAGACCTGATACACCCAAAGACCCCAGGTTACATCACTGATGATGTGTTCAGGACCATCGAGATGTATTTTATCAATCAATAATTACTGACAATTAACATGTAAATGCCACAAATAATTGGAAAGAAAAATAGTGTTTTGGCTTTTACCATCACAAAACTCGAGTGCAGGAATTCCTTACAATAATAGTTGTCGCTTCAATTATATAGAACCTCGGTGAAACAGAAATTCTATTTAGAATTGAAATCTCTTTCCCGAAGAAAGAATATGCTAGCAACAGAGGGGGTAGTTTCCAAAGTTCATTAAATTGAATCCTGGAAGATATTAAACATACCGTAAACTCTCTAGAGTTTGAGACAGAGGTGGGCTCAATGAAACGGACAAACGGGCTTAATAGGGAAGATTCAGGGGTAATATTTACTGTCTGGAGCAGCGTTTCTCAACCTTTTTACTCTTGCGGAACCCTTGAAATAATTTTCATGTCTTAGGAAACCCCTACATAAAAATTATTATATATCTTTATTAAACTTCTTCTTTCTCTTTCATAAACTTAAAGTTCATAAGGCAAACATAATATATTTTTCTCATTGGTTTAAGCGTTTTCTCAAGTTTATTGACAACGCAAAAAAAACTGAAATCAAACTACTTGTTCAAAACTGAAGCAAATAAAGGCAAACAGAAGAACTAACCTCAAAAAAGGCAGCCAATATCATCAAAGACCCACACCATCCTGGCCGCACACTCATGTCACCATTGCCATCAGGAAGAAAGTACAGGAGCCTGAAAACTGTAATGTCCAGGCTCAGGAATAGCTTCTTCCCTACAGCCATCAGGCTATTAAACATGACAACAAATAAGCTCTGAACTGCAACAGACTAAGATTATTAATGCACTATATTTGTTATTTTTTGAGTATGTGTGCATGTGTATGTACACACACTGAACTTTTTTGCTTCTCCCGTTATGTACTATGTTTGCATATTCTGTTGTGCTCCAGCAAATAAGAATGTCATTGTCCTATCTGGGACATATGACAATAAAACTCTTGACTTGACGTGAAAGAGCTAATCTGATGTTCCTAGTCTGCTCATATCCTTTTCCATTCCAACACTTCAAATTTGATATGTAATAAGTGCATTGTAAATCCTCAGGGCATTCTCCAATCCTTAGCAATAAAACTATTGTCGATTGACAAGGAAGATCTTTCGTTAAATGGATATGTTCCATCAATAGCCATCCGGCCTTACCTAGTCTCCATTGCAAGAAAAGTTACAAATAACAAAGACAAAATACTATTACATAAATCTCTTACCTTGGTGTCCTCAGATGCACCATGTTCATGCTTAATACAAGTAGGTCCAGTCTTCCAGGCTTCAACATCACCACAGTCACAAAACCCACCTCCATTGGAAGAATTCATCTAAATGCAAAACCATACCATGATTAAATGCTGTGGTAACATCCACTTCAAGAAAACAAATTAGAAAAGTGGCAGGATCTTTCTGACAACGTATTTCAATACAAAAAGTTATAATACCAAACAGTTTTCATTAGTTGTGAAGTTAGGAGAGAAAATTTGAATGGAACACCTCCAGCTATTGCTATCTACATTTATCAGCTCCCAAGACTAGTTCGAGTACATGTACAGCCTAAGCGTGGAGATTATAAATTCTTAATAATCACAAAATATTCAATGTGAACCTTTAGTGGAAAATAAACTTCAAGTAGCAATATAAACAATTTGGTACGGTATACCATGAACCAGTTTTAATACTGATAAATCATGCTTTCAGCTAAACCTTTAGTGCTGATCAATCATATGATCAGCTCAACCTACACAAAATCTGGGCCAGAGACCCTTGTTGCATGTATTTGTTGTGCATGGTTTTACCCAGCACCAGAGACCCAGGTTCATCCTTTCCTCAGGTGCTGTCTGTGTGAAGTTTGCACGTTCTCCCTGTGAACACATGGATTTCCTTCAGGTGCTCCGGTTGCTTCCTACATCCCAACGATGTGTGGGTTTGTAGGTTAATTGGCCTCTCTAAATTGTTCCAAGTGTGCAGGGAATGGATGAGAAAGTGATAACATAGAATTAGTGTGAATAGGTGATTGATGGTCAGCATGGACTTGGTGGGCCTAAGGGCTTATTTCCATGCTGCATCTTTCAATCGGGTCAATCAATCAAACAATGACAGTAAAAGGATGATAATCCAGAACTTTGCCAAGAACCAGATTTACAGTTATTCCGGATTTTTGGATATTACTCCTATTAATAGACCAACACACTTTACTTGTGGGAACTTAAGACATTTTGTGGGAGCATAAGAAATATTGTGATGAATCCAGGGCGCTCAAAGAAAAGTGCTCATTGAGGTTGAAGTGAGGTTGAGAGGCAACATAGGAAATAGCTCAGTGAGCCCAATGCAGATCCATGGGATTTCCAAACAATCACTTGGAGTTTGACTAAAACCACAAATGCCATTTTGGCTATCTAACATTGATAGTAATTCCCATAAAAGACTCATTGGTTTTTACATTTTTCAATAATAAACACAATCTTCTGTCAGCAGAAAATCGCTCTACTCCTCTGCAAAATCTCCAGCCTTGATTCCCAGGACCAAAAGAGAATTTTAGCAGCGTATTACCCAACCATATTCTGTATAGTACATAGTGATATCTATCCAAAAATCTTCATCTCCATTTCCAACAAGCCCCATTTCCAACAATGCAACCATTAGCTTTTAGATTTCAGTTTGGGCTAAAAGATCAATTATATTTCAGCGGCAAAGGAGGAATTTCTTGCAAGGGTCGCACTTATTCCTTCACCAGGAGCTTCATACATCCCCTGTTTAAAAAAAAAAATCACATTACTGCTCATGAGATTTTAGCTATCTATTTTGCTTAATGCCCACGAGCATGTAAAAGATGGTTAGAGTCAAAACATTGTACAGCTCAGAAACACCTTTGGCTCACCACATATATGGTGACCATCAAGTACCCATCTACACTAATTAAAATACTTTAAGACTTTTGCCTTCCAACACAGTGAGGAGGTGCCTGGTGAACTCACTGTGGTGGATGTTAAATTTGTGTTTATCGTGTGTTTTGTTTTTCATTATATGTATGACTGCAAGGCAACAAAAGTTTGTTCAGACTGAAAGGTCTGAATGACAATAAAGGATACTTTGACTTTGGTTGATTATGCACTTACCAGAACCTGCGGGATATTGGCAATTCAAGTGATTGTCTAAATACATTTTGTATGTTGAGAGAATCTCTGCATCCACCACCCACATGGGCAGTGCATTTCACATAGCAATCATCTTTTTAGGAAAAAACAATTTTCTTCATATCCCCTCTAATTCTCTTACAGCCTACCCAAAGACTGCTCAGTACTGAAATATTCCATTCCAGACAACATCCTTGGAAATCGTCCTGCACAGCCAGCCCCTAAAACTACAATAATGTACTCCAAAACAGATTTTCCTGTAACCAAATTTACCAAAAGAAATATTAATAGTTCACAGAGAGATCAAGATCTTAAGCCCAGCTTGGTCAGCCCGTCTGCCGCATGGAGGCTCAGTATAACATGCAGTATTTACGTTCCCTGATAATTCTCAACAACAACAGAGCAGCAGGCATAAAGCCAAATGCATTTGCAACGACTCTTATAGATGCCATTATCAGATGCAATCATCGGATATCATCTGAAATTCCAACCTATAACCTTTACCAACCAGAAGACAAGTGACATAATGTTTACAAGAACATAATCACAAAATTTCCCTCCAATTACACAGCTTCCTGACATACATAGCAACATGAAAAACCATAGGTCTATATCCTGAAACATTCAAACTTCACCTGAACTGAACCATTCCAAATGCAGCAAACTGACAATACAGTACCCTCCACAATGTTTGGGACAAAGACCCATGATTTATTTATTTGCCTCTGTACTCCACAATTTGAGATTTGTAATAGAAAAAAAATCACATGTGGTTAAAGTGCACATTGTCAGATTTTTAATAAAGTCCATTTTTATGCACTTTGGTTTCACCATGTAGAAATTACAGCTGTGTTTATACATAGTTCCCCCATTTCAGGGCACCATAATGTTTGGGACACAGGGCTTCACAGGCGTTTGTAATTGCTCAGGTGTGTTTAATTGCCTCCTTAATGCAGGTATAAGAGAGCTCTCAGCAACCAGTCTTTCCATCACATTTGGAAACTTTTATTGCTGTTTGTCAACATGAGGACCAAAGCTGTGTCAATGAAAGTCAAAGAAGCCATTATGAGACTGAGAGACAAGAATAAAACTGTTAGATACATCGGCCAAACTTCAAGCTTACCAAAATCAACTGTTTGGAACATCATTAAGAAGAAAGAGAGCACTGGTGATCTTACTAATCACAAAGGGGCTGGGAGGCTAAGGAAGACCTCCACAGCTGATGACAGAAGAATTCTCTCTATAGTAAAGACAAAAACCCAAACACCTGTACTACAGAAGACTTCATGAACAGAAATACAGAGGCTACAGGGCAAGATGCAAACCACTGGTGAGCCACAAAATAGGATGGCCGGGTTACGGTTTGCCAAGAAGTACTTAAAAGCACAACCACAGTCCTAGAGAAAGGTCTTGTAGACAGATGAGACGAAGATTAACTTATGCCAGAGTGATGGCGAGAGCAAAGTATGGAGGAGAGAAGGAACTGCCCAAGATCCAACATATATCACCTTATCTATGAAACACAGTGGCGGGGGTGTTATGACCTGGGCCTGTATGGCTGCTGAAGGTACTGGTTCACTTATTTTCATTGATGATTCAACTGCTGATGGTAGTAGCACAATGATTTCTTAAGTGTATAGTCCAGGGGTTCTGTAGATTGGTTATAACATGTTAGCCAATCAGAATGCTTAGTAATTATAACCCTGCCTAATTATAACATTCATAGTGTAAGATCCTACCCACTGTCTACCAGTTAGAGTAGCAGTGTGAACGTGTGATAACCTGCTTAGTAGTTAATGACCTGAACAATAAAGATGCTTGTGTTTCAACCTGTGTGAGTTTGGACTCTTTACATGGTGTCATAAAAAAGGGTCTACCCCGCATCTGTCTACCGCGATTTATTTTGTTTACCAGTTTTTATTTGCGTGTTTTTTGTGACTTGAGGACATGGCTAACTCTTGTCGAAAGCCAGGCCCATTAGTGTTTGATTCTGATATTGTCGAGTAATGGCGAATATTTGAGAAGGACTACTCTCATTATGTCCGCATCGTTCACCGAAACGATCCTGACGATTTGAAGGCTTCGTTACTGTTGAATTTAGCGGGTCCGGAGGTTATCATCCACGCTAACTCGTTTGAATTTGCACATGCTCAACTGGATGGCAATGGCCAGGTATTGGTGCCAGCTGAATCTATTGACAACTCTATGGTGGTGCTGAGGAAGTTTAGAGAACTGTGTGACCTGCCATCTAACAGAATCCTTGAGAGAACAAGATTTTTTGCTCGGATGCCACAGGCTGACGAGCCTGTGGAACGATTCATCAGTGACCTGAGACACATCAGCTCTCGATGCAGATTTGGTGAGTTGACAAATTAGTTAGTTCGCGATAAAATTGTGGGAGGAATGAGCAACGGCAAACTGCAAACCGAACTGCTGCTGAATGCAGAACTCACTTTAGTGCAAGCAATTCATGCTTGTAGGATGGCTGAGACTGTGGCACC
The DNA here is from genome assembly GCA_963514005.1 of Raja brachyura. The sequence continues at coordinate 67,814,346 of OY740789.1, read as the reverse complement.
ACTGGCTAATTCCACTGTGCGAATGATAATCAACATTTGAATGTGAATTTGGTAGTTACTCTCCACAAAGATTTCTCAATGCGTCCAGCAAAGCTCAGAACATGCCTAACACGAGGTGCACAATCTGTAACTATTTCCACCCCAGGGGGCGCCAATTTTGCGTAGCCCATGGGAAAGTATGTCACAATTGCAAAAAATTCAACCACTTTGCTAACTGTTGTCGATCCAGTGGGAGTACACTCCAAGGACGAAGCTGCACCGGATTCAACAAGACCAGTCAGTTTCAGATGAACAAACGAATCTTCCCACGGGAACAACTCTGATAACAGACACTGAGCCTACTGTACTTTCCCTAAACCTGCGCATCCCAGGCAAAGTAACTGATCCTGCTGTGACAATGATAATCAATAACAAATCTCTGATCGCCAAAGTCGATACCGGCGCTCGCGTGAACGTCATGTCACTCAAAGTATTCAACAAGATAAGAACCACTGAGCGCATTAAAAATACTCCTCCACCTACATGCTTATGGAGGAGAAATTCTTCACCCACTGGGTAAAGCTGACTTTAAATGTACCATCAATGAACAGGCCAAGGACTTGTTATTTTACATTGTTCAGCCAAGTTCTGAAACCCTGCTAGGCATCGATGCGTGCCATGACCTGGGTTTGATCTATTTCGGTCGTGCTGTCCACAAACTCTGTTTGACAGAGGAACCAACCAGACAGATGCTATCCAACTACAAAGATTTGTTTGACAACAAACTCGGCAAACTACCCACAACATACAAGATCATTGTTGACCATACAGTCACCCCAATCGTGCATGCCCCTCACCTCGTCCCGCATGGAATGCTTGAGCAAATACACGATGAACTGAAACATATGGTTTCTATTGGAGTTCTTGCCGAAGTCAGTGAACCCTCCGAATGGGTCTCCACTATGGTTGTCACCACAAAGAAAGACAAGAAGGAGTTACGCATCTGCATCAATCCTAAAGATTTGAACACAGCAATCAAACACCAACACTACCTGATGAGGACCACCGAAGACGTAGCGGCACAAATCGATAACGCTACAGTGTTCTCAGTCTTGGATTCCAAGAATTCCTTTGGCAAATCCCGTTAGACCGTGTCTCATCGGCGTTAACAACCTTCGCCACCCCATTCGGACGTTACCGATTCCTAAGAATGTCCTTTGACATCAACTCTGTCAGCGAAGTTTTCCAGCGTGCAATGGAACAACTGTTTGCGGAATTCCCCTGTGCCATCATAGTTGACGGCATTCTAGTTTATGGCCGCGATGCCACATAGCACGATGCCAACCTACATAAAGTACTGGACCGTAACAGAGACATCAATTTAAAACTGAACCCTCTGAAGTGCAAGTTCAGGGTTCCCAAAGTGACTTGCGTTGGTCACGTGTTCACCAGTAGTGGGCTAAAACCTGATCCGCTGAAGACTGCAGCAATCAACAAGCTGCCGGTACCAACTGACGTCACCAGCCTACAACGATTTCTAGGCATGGCCAACTACCTGGGAAATTTTATTCCCAATCTCAGCGAATTGTCAGCCCCCCTGCGTCAACTAACCCACAAGGACAACACCTGGTCCTGGTACCCAAACCACCAGCGAGCTTTCGAAACTTTAAAGCTACAGCTCGCTAGTGCTCCTACCCTGTCTTACTTCAATATTGACCTGCGATGCATCCAAATGTGGGCTAGGTACAGCATGTCTGCAGACCTCTTTCAACGGCGATGTTATGCCGGTATCCTACGCTTCACAAACCCCGACGGACACCGAACAGCGCTATGCACAGATAGAGAAAGACCTGCTCGCTGTAGTTTTTGCCTGCTCCAAATTCAAAGACTTTATTTTCGGCAAAACTTTCACAGTAGAAACTGATCACCAGCCGTTAGTTACCATCCTGAGCAAACCGATTCATGCAGCCCCAGCAAGGCTTCAACGCATGATGATGCAGCTACAACGGTTTGATTTTCGTATCATCTACAAAAAAGGTAAAGACATGCACATCGCAGACACTCTATCTCAAGCACCATGCACCACGAACAACACCCATTCGAACAAGAAGAATTCTCCGTTCTGAAAGTTTCCTTCGTTCCAATTGACCGCCTGCGCCGTCTCACCGAACACACTGCCGCAGATAAAACCTCCCAGCTGCTAACCTCAATCATTAACAGCGGCTGGTCAAACAAGCAGTCCAACACTCCCCCTGAACTGTGATCTTACTTTTTGGTCCGTGACGAACTGGTTCTACAGGATGGTGTGATAGTAAAGGGTCACAAGACGGTCATCCCCCCCCCCCTCTGCGAAACGAATATTATGAGGAGATCCATGGTGGCCACCCAGGCGTTGAAGCCATCCTACAGCGCACTAAAGAAATGATCTATTGGTCTGGAATGACCAAGTACATTCGGGAGAGAACAGAATCATGCGCGATCTGCAACAGACAGGCACCACAACAACAGGCGAAAACAACAGATGCTGTCCCAACATTCACCCTCTTTACCTTGGTCGTCCGTGACTGCCGATATCTTTGACTGGCACGGGAAGCACTATCTTGTGTTAGTGGACTCGTACTCGAGTTGATTCGAAATTGATTTTCTGCCAACAATCTCCTCAGAAATAGTCGTCCAGAAACTCCGACAACACTTCTCCGTACATGGCATTCCAGCCCGCCTTCAGACTGACAATGGGACACAATTCACCAGCCAAAAGTTCAGAGACTTTGCCAAACGATGGAACTTTCAACATGTTACCAGCAGCCCAGAATACCTACAGTCCAATGGACTTGCAGAAGCTGTTCGAAGCGCTAAACAACTCATGGAACACTCCTATCTGGCTAAATCTGATGTCTACCTGGACCTGTTGAACTTGAGAAATATTGCCAGAGACAACGTTCTAGGCTCTCCAGCCCAGCGACTCGTGTCCCACCGAACAAGACCTCCACTGCCAGTAACACAGGATCACTTAAAGCCGAAGGTTTTAAGCCCTGCTGTGGTTCAAACGCGCGTGCAATCCAACTGAGACGCGCAGAAACGTGCCTACGACAGATCCAGCAAGCCAGTTAAGCCACTAATCCAAGGCCAAGTGGTTCGTCTACTGACAGACAAAGGACATACTAAACTGGGGTTCATCCATGGCCCCGCAAAGGAACCACGTTCCTACCTTGTCAATGTCAATAGAAAGACAAAGCACTACGAGCACTATTAATGGCACTATAACTAAGGTGCTGATCAAAATGCAACATAGCATGGAACTCCAATACATCCGATATATTTGCAGTATGATAAGATATATCTGACTGAATACAAAAAGCTTCCTATTTCTTTATGTGAGACATATATTGTTTCTTAGTGCTATCTCTCCAAGCTGACATTATGACATTCATGGTCCTATCCGACAGTCCAAGCCCTTGTAATGGTCTGGTCAGAACTTGCAGATTAACAAATTCATATGATCATGCAATGGATGAACTTGTTCTGTCACTGATTGTACCAACAAATCCCTGGAGCTGGGAATTGTCATAAATGGTTCAATTATCATTCTAAGCATCAATGGGAACCATGGCTGTGTAGGCCAGTTTGGAACCACCAAAACACCCGTGGCAGAGTCTTGCTTTATTTTACTGAGATATTGACTAATCAGGCAAAATGGGGGAAAAGCATAGAAACATATTTCCCCAATGTAGCGAGAATGCATCCAACGCTACAGCTCCTGGATCAGGCTCCCTTGACACGTATTTAGGCAATTGGTGATTTAATCTGGATGCAAATAGATCAATGTCTGGTACACCATATCGATTGACAATTTTATGGAAATTTTGTGGATTTAACATCCATTCTGTATTGTCTTTAAACTCCCGTGATCTGTTGTCTGCTACAACATTGTCTTTCCCTGGGAGATAGATAGCTGAAAGCCAGATATTCCTAGATAAACACCGATTCCGGTTGACCAGATGATCACATGATACTGATCTTACTCCACCCATGTAATTGATATATGCTACAGCTGTGGTATTGTCTACTTGTAATTGAACATACAAGTTCTCCATTGTAGAACAATGCTTTTAATCCAAAAATGCCCCCAATAACTTCAAATAATTAATACCATATGTTTGGAGAATTAAATCCTCTTGGACAGTCCATCTACCACCACAGCTGGTGTTATTGTCCGTAGCCCCCCCCCCCCCGAGAGCACTAACATCAGTTTGCAATACCACTGTAGGTTGCTGAATAACAATGTTTTTAGTAGCTTGTGCAACATTTGCAATCCACCAGTGTAATTCAGCCAACGCTTCCGTGGGCAACTGCATGGGTCTGTCAAAATGACCTGCACGTACTTTTAGTGCTTGTGCTTTTGCCCTTTGAAGATTTTGATCAAACTCAACAACGGGAAATGCTGCTACCATCTTACCAATAACCCTAGTTACTTCTCAGATGGAGGGATAAGGTTTGTCAGCAAGGCAACTACACGCAACTAATATCCACAACTTTATCTGTTGGTAAAATTACTGACACAGCAACTGAATTAATGACAAATCCCAAGTACTCAATTGTTTGCAACGGCTGTAGCTTAGATTTCGTTGGATGGATCAGAAATCCTAGCCTTTCCAACAGGCTTATAGTTGCTGAAACTGAATCTTCAGCCGATTCCCGAGTGGCATTAACAATTAAAATAAGCCATGACAATGTGATTTTGAGCCCTTAACAATGCAAGTGCTGGTTTCAATAATTTTGTGAGCAGCCTAGGATCTGAACTTAACCCATTAGGTAATGCTTTATATTGCCACTGCTGACCCATCCAATTAAACTTCAAGTACCTACGATAATGGTGATGAATTGGCACTGAATAATACGCATCTTTTAAATCTATAGTAGCCACGTAACACCCTATGGACAATAACTCCTTTGCAGTGTTGAAGGTGTCCATTTTGAAATGTCTATACTGGACATATGAATTCAATTTTGTGAGATTCAGAATGACTCTACAACACCATCTTTCTTTGTCCTAGGGAGAATATTTGACACACATTGTTGCGGATGATTCACCGTACTTTCAATTACCCCTTTTTTAAATACATTTTTACTTCTTTTACCTGAGAATTTTCAGGTGCAGAAAACACCAAAACCCAATTAGGTTTATCCTGTACAGGTGGATCAACTCCTTCCATAAATTCTAATATAGCACCTGACACGGTATGTAATATAAACCGATCCGATGTTATACAGTACCATTCATCATAAACAATTGCCATCTACCACCAACCGGAAGTTCTACAACAGTTTCCTCTGTGATAGAATAAAGTTTTTATACCTCAGCAAATGACCGTGACGGTCTCCTTCTCCAAATATATGGATTAACATAGGGCTGTGATGGGTGATAATACCTTCTCACCATACCCCTGCCTCTGTTTGTTCCTACTCCTGAATCAACCCCCTTCTCATCCAGCCAGATTGTCTCCTTTGACCAAATATTTAAAAAAATTATGAGGCTGATAGTCTTTGCCTCCTCATCAATATCTTTAATTTGTTTAGGCAGGTTTTCTCCGAATAAATAATCTGGAGTTTGAACATTGCTTGATTTACACAAACCAGCAAAGCTTGGGTGCAGGATGGGCCAAATGGCGATTTATCTCATCCAATTAATCTCAAATTAAGAGTTACAAAACAATGCCAACATGTCTTTTTGGGATTTTGGACATAGCATGCCCTTCCAACTGCCTCCCAAAAGCAGTAATGCCAGCTACAATGAGCTTGAGGACCATCCAGTCCTCGCATTGTTAAAGTCATGGGTGTCCAATAGCTGGATTCACCTTCGGCACCCTTAGTGATGCACAATTAACATGCGTTTTATAGAGGTCTGCTGTCTCAATCATGACAGCCTCCTGAAGCTGGTGAGAAACCAAATAATTAATGTTGGCCGCCAGGTTTTCTTCCATGACCTCACCTCTTCCCTCTGGTATAGCAAAGTATTGTGCTATATCTGGAACACCTGTAGTTTGACTTTTGTGCTGTGGTGGGTATTCAAGACCAAAAACACCACCTTCAGGGTCAGTCTCCTGCCGCCCTGGTACTCCTGAGACTAGCTCAAAGGAGACTTCTTCTAGACCTAAACAAGGCTCTGGAGGTTCACATTTCCATGTTGTAAAGGCACCATATTCGTGATATGGAACCCCCTCAGGGGCTGCCTGGGAATATTCTGGGTCTTTAGACCCTTGGTTAATAATTGTTTGAAGCATTTTCTCCATTTGGTCCATCCTGAGCTACAGGCTCGTTTGCCTGGCCCTGCCTCTTCTTCATCAGATTCATCTGATATTACAAGCTTAGCAGACTTCCTTTTATTTTTCCTTTCCACTGGAGAACCGTCCGTGGGCTGTGGCTGTGGAGCGTCTAAAGGCTGAACTACGGCAGGGTCAACGGCTACCGGTATCGGAACCGGCTCCGTACTAATCTGTGGTCCCGATCTTAATTATGTTTCCACCCGGGACGTGCGCTTTCCCCGTGCCAATTTTTAAAACTTCCCAAACTCCTCCTGGCTATTCCAGCCAGCGTCACGGAGTTTCTACCCAGGAAGTAATTTCAACCCACTTACCTGCGGGCCTGTTACTCACCACTGGTGGAGCTGCGATCTGCAGCCCTTCCTTACTGACATGCGTCGACGTAATGCCGAGCATGCGCCTGGCGGGGCTTCTTCACGTAGTCACTTACGTGACTCCGAAGTAAAATCCAACACAGACATCCACCACAGCATTCGTCACTGTGGTGGAAGGCAATACAGTTCAGACAGCCCTGCTCATCCCTTGTTCACACATAGTCAGAGCCCTGGCCCTCCATAATCGCCGCACGGACGGCCCGATGTTCAAGCCCTCTGGTCGGGATGGTTGGAACGCAGACGTCGGAACTGGTCGAGCACACCAGTTAAAGTTCCCGCTGCAACACCGCTGAAGCCCTGGACCCAACTTCGGGAAAGGCGGCACCAAACCAGCTATAAGTCCGCGAGGAGGGAGGCGAAGAAACGACAAGGAAGAAAGTCTCATCTCCGTCGAGGTAGGTGCCTGAAAACAGTTTCCCCCAATTCCCACCCGCCACACAAGACATACAGAGAAACACTAAAACATACTCTTGGACATACTAAAGAAAAACAAAAAAAGTCGAAACAACGAACCCACTGCAGGTGAGGCAGCTGACTCACAACGCCACTGAGAACTGGAGACAATGATCCCAAACATACTGCTAAAGCAACAAAGGAGTTTTTCAAAGCTAAACAATGGTAATTCTTGAGTGGCCAAGTCAATTACCTGATCTGAACCCAATTGTGCATATCTTTTATATGCTGAAGGGACTAGCCCCCCAAAAAAGCATGCTAAAGATGGCAGCAATACAGGCCTGGCAGAGCATCACCAGAGAAGCCACCCAGCTACTGGTGATGTCCATGAATCACAGACTTCAAGCAGTCACTGCATGCAAAGGATATGCAACAAAATACTAAACATGACCACTTTCATTTTCATTACATTGCATGTCCCAAACATTATGGTGCCCTGAAATGGGGGGGGGGGGGGGGGGGAATGGGGGATGGGGGGCGAGGGGGGGGGGAAATGGGGGATGGGGGGCGAGGGGGGGGGAAATGGGGGATGGGGGGCGAGGGGGGGATATGGGGGATATGGGGGACGGGGGTGGGGATGGGGGGGACGGGGGGACAATGTGACAATGTGCACTTTAACCACATGTAATTTTTGTCCATGAATCACAGACTTCAAGCAGTCATTGCATGCAAAGGATATGCAACAAAATACTAAACATGACCACTTTCATTTCCATGACATTGCCATGTCCCAAACATTATGGTGCCCTGAAATGGGGGTGGGGGGGGGGGGGGGGGGGGAGGATGGGGGATGGGGATGGGGGGGGGGGGGGGGGGGGGGGGGGGGGATGGGGGGGATGATGGGGTGGGGATGGGGGGGATGATGGGGTGGGAATGGGGGATGGGGGCGAGGGATGGGGGATGGGGGGGGAGGGACAATGTGACAATGTGCACTTTAACCACATGTAAATTTTTTCTATTACAAATCTCAAATTGTGGAGTAGAGGCAAATAGATAAATGACGGGTCTTTGACCCAAACATTATGGAGGGCACTGTATATAACCAACCTTATCCACAAAGACCTAAATCCCAAGAGTTTTTTTTTTTTTTTTTTTTTTTTTTGTCTCGGTTGAGTTAGTTAGTTTGAGTTAGTTAGTGTTCTTTTTAGTTGGATATGTGTTATGGGTGGGGGGCGGGGTGGGGAAACATTTTAAATCTTTTCCCTGAACGGAGGACCCGACCTTTTCTCTGTCGGGTCTCCGTTGCCGTTGGAGACTAGTACTGTGGAGCGGCCTCCAACCGGACCTGGGGCTCCAGTCGCGGAGCCTGCAGACTACTCACCATCGTGGGGCTGGCCGAGTTGGGAACGGGAGGAGCTGTGGTGGCGCGCTGCTGCTGCCCAATCCCCGGAGATTCGGAGGCTCCAGCTGCAGGCCGGTGGACGGTAACACCGGGAGCTCGCGGGTCCCCGGTGGGAGACCGCTGTGCGGAGCTCCCGCGGCGGTAACTTCTCTCCCCCGAGTTGCGGGGTTGAAGACGAACTGGAGCGGGGCCTTAAATCGCCCGGCGCGGCTTTAATGGCCACGGGACTTGCTAGGGCCCGCCGTGGGCTCCAACATCAAGACCCGGAGCGGGACCTTGCATCGCCCAGCGCGGCATGAATGGCCGCGGGACATACTATCACCCGCCAGGGGCTTTGACTTTGAATCTGACCGGGAGAAGAATGGGGAGTGCAGGGGAAAGATAAGACATTGCCTCCATCACAGTGAAGAGGATATTCACTGTGATGGATGTTTGTGTAAAATGTGTTTGTGTCTTGGTTCCTTTTTTGTATGTCAGACTGCAGAAACGAAGTTTCGTTTGAACCTCAATGAGGTTTCAAATGACAAATAAATGGTATTGTATTGTATTGTATTTTTTTCCCCCTAATCAAATACTTCCACAAACTGTAAAAATTATAACTGATACATTTTCCACAAACACCTTCCATTCCAGTTTAAACACAGGATAAAACAGAAAAGGCAAGACAAATACCTTATACCGATGATTTCGGTGAACACTATTTTGGAAACAGTCCATACACAGTACGCAAGTGGGATCAAGCGCACAGTCTCTATAACAGAAAGGATGCATATTGTTAGAATGTTTAACACGTTGATAATTTTTCATTTACTTAGAATATATTTAACACTGTGAGACATGATAGAAGAATCTAAAATTATGAGAGGCATAGGTGGGGCAGAATCTTTTTTCCAGGATTGAAAAATCAAATACGAGAGAGGGCATATCTTTAAGGTGAGGGAGGCAAGGTTTAAAGGAGATGAGCGAGCCAAGTTATTTTATTACACAGAGGGTGGCGAGTGCCTGGAACACGTTGCTGGGGGTGATAGTTGAAGCAGATGAAATAGCAGCATTTAAGAAACTTTTGGATGGGCATATGGTTAAGCAAGGAATGAGGGCATATGGATTAACTGCAGGCAGATACGAGTTGGTCTTGAAATCGTGTTTGGAACAGGCATTGTGGGCCGAAGGGCTTGTTCTTCTGCTGTACTGTTCTATATTCTATTTCTATTTGTGACGCATCCTAATCAGAGTGATAGCACCCTGGTATGTGGAAGGATATTTGGTTCTTGATCGATAGATCAAGATCCGTCTCTAGTCCCATAACCCTGTCCCTTCCCCACAGTTGTTCAACTGTCCAATATTCATTATTTATCCAACTTCACTTTGGAAGTTACTCCTGAAATTGCTTCTGTGAGCCTTTCAGATCACATTATCATCATATGAAGAGTTTCTAATCTCCTCTGCAATTTATTTTGTCAATTGCCTTAATTTGATGAAGTACAATGGAAGTGTAATCACTGTCGTGGTTTGGGAACTATGCTAGTGAATTTGCTTGATTAGTTTCCATCTGTTTTTGTACTTTACTCAATCACTAAATTGACCTTGTTTTTGGGATTAGGACAAATCAGATTATGACCATATTGAATTAATAGCTTTCCTGCACGTCCAAAATACATTTTTGTGGTGTGGATGAATGATTAACCATGGATGTGGCCTTTCTCACGACCTGTACTTCAAAACCAAGTAGACTATGCTGTCAGAAATTTATTTACAGATTACTTGTACTCAAGTGCAGCATTCCCTTGAATCTTTTTATTATTCATTATTGAGATGCAGTCACTACAGAAGCCTGGATTTATTGCCCCTGAAAGGTGATGGGAGCTACACTTTTGAATCATCTCGGGTGTTCCTGTGGAAGTATTGAGCAGAGAGCTCCAGTTTTTATAAATAAAATGTTTAATCGTCAGTCAAGATAATTGAAGACTTATACAAAACAGCACAAGAGGAGCAAAATGCTGTGTTCAATGTACATCTCACCGACAGGAATACGTGGTCTCTCCTCCTTTGAAAACCCGGCCACATAGCTGTGATGTAGTGTTGTTTTGTTCCAGCTTTGCAAAACCAACTTCGGGGGATTCTCCAAATAGAAACCATTCCAAGGTTTGGAACAATATGTGATAGGCCTGCTCCTCTTCAGGTACCTTGGCGTCTGAGCCTGAACAACGTACTGAAGGGACATATTCCATAAAGTGTTGATATATTCCCGAATACAAATCAACTCCTTCCTGCCAATTCTGCAAGACAAAATAAAATTGTCAGTTGCAATCAAAGCTTCCCACTCTTACCTTTTGGACCAAATGTACAGTCTGAATGAATGTCATTCCAGATCATCAAAACTAATTTGCTGAAAATGCTTTTGCAAAATTAACCTAAAAAAAATTTCCATAAAATTGCCATAAAGAACCAGTTCAACATACACAAATGTATACTTAATTTTTATCATCGCCTACTTTTCCTTTCATGATGACTCCGTCTGTGCTTGTTATCGTCATGTTTTACCCTAGTACATTAGAGCTTGCACCTCCACAGTCCTCAATTGAAACCAAATGAGAACAGGTAAACAACACCACCTTCAACTCTCCCATCGTTTTACCTGGTCTGATCCTTCATTACGTATAAAAGTTGAGAACTCACGTTGCAGCTGTATAAAACTTTGGTTTGGCCACAATTACAATTATTGTGTTGCCACACTATGGGAAGGATGTGGTGGCACAGAAGAGCTTCACCAGGATGTAGCCTGGATTAGAAATATTAGCTATATTAAAAAAAGAGGTTGGACAAACTTGGATTGTTTTCCCCAGAGAACTGAAGGCTGTGGGACAACCTGCTAGATGTAATAAAATGATTAGAGGCAATAAAAGGGTGGATAGTCAGAAGCTTTCTCCACTTCAAAATAATGTTATTTTTAAATAAAGGGTCTATGGCAAAGAACCCTTTTCTTCTAATCAGGACACATCTCCCATGATGCATATTTTAAGGTTACGAGTACAAATCTTCACATCCTTTCTCTGATTTATGTCCACATAATCTCCAACAGATTATTTGATAAATTAAAAATGAACAATCAAATCAAAGAAATGTCAGGCTTTTCCCATTATCAATACTTCTATTTTTCCATTAATACATCAGTGCAATACTAAACGCTAGAGCATGCAAAAGTAGATTAAATGTGTTTGCAGTCACTGCTGGTATTTTGTAACAACCTGTTCTATAAGTAGCATTTACAAAACATTTGAATTATTAGACTATTTCACCATGTGGTATTTTGCATCAGGGACAGAGTGAGAATTAGTGACAAGAATATATTGAATTCGTATAGAAATCTCTCCAAAAAGTCTCAAATTTTACTGCACTTTGATTAGGACATCCTGTTTTGTACACAGAGTACATAACTTGTTTGCAGAAAATATAGTACTCAGAATACCCTGATTTTTGTTATAGTGAAGCAGTTATAGTGAGGCAGCAAAGAGCAACATGGCTTTCTTCAACACACTTCCTGCCAATAAAGAATGGAAACAAGCAGAGGGGCTTTAAAGTTAAAATAAGTTGGTGACGTGCCTCACAGGAGGTAAATGGACAAAGTTCAAATGCAAGGAGCTGTGAATAATATACAGGCAGCTCAAGAATTTATTACAAAACAGAAAGCAAAGAGCGGGAATAAGCGATGTTTCTCTGGAAGGTTGTGACAAGTGGGGTACTGCAGGAATCAGTGTTTGTGTCCCGACATTTGATCTACATTAGATCTATGTCAACAATTCAACTGAGGAGACCAGATGTAATATCCCAAATTTGTTGATGGTACTAAATTAGGTAGTACTTGAGCAAGATGGATGAAATCCAGTTTCAAATGGTTATTGACAAGCTGAGTAAATTGACAAGCACATAACAGATGCAATATAAATTTGGAATTTTTTAAATTTCTTTCTTTGATGCATAAGAGAGAAAAACAATCAATTTTACATGGCGAAAGATTTGATAATATTGATCAATGGGACACAAGAGTCCCTGCACACGAATACCTGAAAGCTAACAAGTGTCGCAAGGTAATAGAAAGACAATTGATCAGCTGGCTTTTATTACACGGAGATTTGAGTACAAGAATGAAGAATAAAGAGTACAAGAATTAAGAAAGAATAAAGAAAAAATAAAGTACTAGCCTTTGAGTCTAAATCTGTGGCCAGAAAGTTACTAGAGATTATTCTGAGGGATAAGATATATATTAACTTATATGGACATGGGCTGGTCAGGGATAGTCAGCATGGTGTTGTACGTGTGGGGTCATGTCCCACAAAACTGAGTTTTTTGAAGATGTGACCAAAACGTTTGATGACAGAGCTGTAGACGTATATATGGATTTCATCAAGGCATTTGACAAGGTTGCACATGGTAGGCTACTCTGAAAGGTTAGAGCCCATGGAATCCAAGGAGAGATAAGTCTTCTCCACTTATCACCTCCAGCTTTGGTTACTGTCTCCACCTTTCTCTCCCCCAATCAGATTCATCTGCTAACTCCTCCTACCGAGATCCACCCCTATCGATTGCCAGCTCTTGCCCCATCCCTCTTTCTACCAGCTACATCCCTTTAACTCCATCAGACTGATGGGTCCCAATCCATTTCTCTCTACAAATGTTGCCCGACCTGCTGTGTTCTTCTGCACTCGGTGGGCGGAAGGGCCTGTTTCCATGCTGAATCTGAGCGAAGCTAATATATTATGACACAAATAGAGAAAGGTCATCCTGGACATGACCTTGTGCAATATTCAAGGCTAATTACTTATTTCATAGTAAAGGATCTTCTGCAGAAAAGTGAAAAAAGTTTTGTGAGCTGTTGGAAAGAGTTCAGTGTCAATTAGCTGAAGATGATTGAAAGATTAGACCACAATGCATCATACATTTAAAAATATCCAAAAATTCTCAACAGATTAACATTTAATTGAGAAATAAAAACGCCATGAAATAAGTGATCGTCTTAATTTAGGATGTTCAGGATGGGTGAAATGGAATTAGTGTTAACTGACATTCTTCATGGAGCCTGTTTGACCTGTTGAATATTTCATATTTTTCCTTCAAAGTTCCTATGTTAGCTTTTTTCTCATTTTTCAGATTAAAAATGATAGAAACCAGTTTGCAATATCCCAGGAAGATTAGTAAGTGAAAGGATTGTGAGTGTTTCATTGTTATGTTCCAAAGTTCACCGTTGAACATAAAATACACAAGAAATAAAAATACAAGAAGTTTTATATAAAAGAGTATCAGTAGTAAATATAAGCGCAAATTTCAGAGAAAATGACAGAAAAATGATAATGGGAAATTAGGAAATTACAATTAAGCAAATAACGGAAGTCTTAATAAATGTACCAGATACTGTTTAGAAACAAGGGCCCAAATTATGTCAGTGAGAAATTTATTGGAGAAACTTGCCTGTCTCACTTGCTGATTTTTTTCGATGACTGCCAGCGTCATATCAGGGTCGGCAAAAGATTTTGAACATTTCAAAATCCAGCAACGACAAAAAAAAATTTGCGACACATGAAAAAAACACCGCGCGTCAATACGTCATCACGCTGCCTCACGCCCCCATCACGCCGCGACTTTTTCGGTGACCTGATACGCCAGTCGATGATGCCGGCAGTCGCCAACAAAAATCACCATGGGACAGGCCCTTAAAGCTTCTAAATACTAGTAAAATCTGGGCTACTGTGAGGTAGGCACAAAGAATTTGCAAGGAGATATGAATAGATTTAGTAAGTAGACATGAAGTTGCCAGACAGAATGTAATGTGGCAAAATGTGACTACTTGTTCCATTCTACTTCAAAACTTTATTTAAAGTTCAAGTTCACATTTCAAGTCATTTTTATTGTCACAAGCACCAATTAAGCTACAGTGAAATTTGAGTTACCATGCAGCCATACAATCAAAAAGAACACAATACACAATAAAATTTAACATAAACATCCACCACAGTGGAATCAACATTCTTCACTGTAATGGAAGGCAATAACATTCAGTCAATCTTCCTCCATTTGTTCACCCGTGGTTGGGGCCTTGAATCCTCCGCAATCGCCACTATGGACGGCCCGATGTACAAGCCCCTTCATCGGGATGATCGAAACTCCGACGTCGGAACACACACTCACTGACTTGGAGTTCCTGAATCGGCCACCTTCTTACCGAAGACCACGGCTTCACGATGCACTTTTTCTGGCGATCCCCGGGAAGGGATCGCCCCGCTCCGCGATGGTAAAGTCCGCGCCACGCCTGCTGCTGAAGCTCTGGGCTGGCTCCAAGAAAGGCCGCACCAATACAGTTGTTAGGCCGCGAGGGGGGCGAAGATGCAACAAGGAGAAAAGTCGCATCTCTGTGGAGGTAAGTGACTGAAAACGGTTTTCCCCATTCCCCCCACCATCCCCCATACTAAACCATACATTCTAAAAAACAAAAAAAGTCAATAGGACGAACACGCTGCTGGCGAGCAGATAGGATGTGTCTATACACTTCAGAATACATTATGCTACTACTGTTAGCAGTTGTATCATCAATGACAATAAGCGAGTCAGTTCCTTCAGCAGCCATGCATACCATTGGTTAACCACAAAAATAGAATGGCCAGGTTACAGTTTGCCCACAAGTACTTGAAAGAGCAACCACAGTTCTGGAGAAAGGCCTTGTGGACAAATGAGACTAAGATTAACATATCAGAGTGAAGGCAAGAGCAAAGTATGGAGGAGAGAAGGAACTGCCCAAGATCCAAAGCATACCACCTCATCTGTGAAACATGGTGGTGGGGGTGTTATGGCCTGGGCATGCATGGCTGCTGAAGGAACTGACTCGCTTATCGTCATTGATGATACAACTGCTAACAGTAGTAGCATAATGAATTCTGAAGTGTATAGACACATCCTATCTGCTCAAGTTCAAACAAATGCCTCAAAACTCACTGGCTGGTGGTTCATTCAACAGCAGGACAATAATCCCAAACATACTGCTAAAGTAATAAAGGAGTTTTTCAAAGCTAAAAAATTGTCAATTCCTGCGTGGCCAAGTCAGTCATCTGATCTGAACCCAATTGAGCATGCCTTTTAGATGCCGAGGAGAAAACTGAAGGGTACTAGCCCCCAAAACAAGTTAAAGATGGCGGCAATCCAGGCCTGGCAGAGCATCACCAGAGAAGACACCGAGCAACTGGTGATGTCCATAAATCGCAGTCTTCAAGCAGTCATTGCATGCAAAGGATATACAACTAAATACTAAACATGACTACTTTGTAAATACATGACATTGGTGCATCCCAAACATTATGGTGCCCTGAAATGGGGGGACTATGTATAAACACTGCTGTCATTTCTACATGGTGAAACCAAAATGTATAAAAATGGTCTTTATTAAAATCTGATAGTGTGCACTACAACCACGTGATTTTTTTTCTATGACAAATCTCAAATTGTGGAGTACAGAGGCAAATAAATGATAGGTATTTGTCCCAAACATTATGGAGGGCACTGTAGATGTTCAAAGACCCAACAACGAACCTGAACAAATACGGCACGGTTGTACTGACTTCATCAGGAAATGTATGGAATAGTGTATTCTCAGGTATTCATGTCTGTCAATACAGGGTCATATAAAATCTTCAGGAACAATCTTGAGAAGTCCATCGAGAAAGCAAAGAGGTACTTTCAGTCTGAAATGGAGGATCAAACGGATGTTGGGTACCTGTGGTAGGGCTTGCCTGGCTTTATTTCCCATAGGGAGAAACCAAGTAGCTCAAATGAGAGCAAAGCATCACTCCCAGACAGGGTCAATGCTCTCTATGGTCTCTTCAAAAGAGAGTTCAATGCACCTTCTCAAGCCACCAGAGTCTCTAAGAACACTGTGGTCACAGTCACTGAAGTAAATGTCAGAAGATCCTTCACGAGGGTGAACTATCAGAAAGCAACCAACCCTGAGGGTGTGCCTAGCCACGTTTTCACAACGTGCACTGACTAACTGGCTGCAACCTCTTTAATCTCTCCCCCGAGGTCCCCATATGCTTTAAAACAATGTCCATAATACCTGTGCCCAAGAAGCACAAGGCAATTGACTACCTACCGACTACAATGACTACCTACTGACAGCAATCACGACTGCTGTGATGAAGCGCTTTGAGAGGTCAGTTATGAACCATACCAACTCCTACCTTGGTCAGGACCTGGACCCACTACAATTCACCTACCATGTCAGCAGATCGACAGCGTATGCAATCTCGCTGGCTCTCCAATTGGACAACAAAAACTTGCTGTCATCCTCTCTAGACCCATCATCAAACTCAGGCAACATGGTCTCGGCTCATCTCTATGCAGGTGGATCCCTGACATCCTCATCGGCAGACAGCAATCAGTACCAATTGGCAACTGGCTTCCTCCTCGTCGAACATCAGCGCAGGAGCACCGCAAGTCTAGTGCTCAGTCACTTGCTCTACTCTCTGTCTACCCATCATTATGGAGCCAGACATAGCTGCAACTTCATTTTATTTTAAATGAGCTGGATACCATCATTGTTGGATAAATAATGGGTCAAGTAGAGTCAGAGAACAGGCGGCAGATTGATAAACTGTTGGAATGGGGCCAGAACAACAATCTTGCCCACGACGTTAGCAAGACCAAGGAACTTTAGAAAGGGAAAGCCGAGCAGCCATGAACTTACCGTCAGAGGGGATGGTGATGGAGAACATCAAAAGCTTCAAATTCCTTGGTGTACATATCTAAAAAAATCTGTCCTAGGACCAGCACATTGATGCAATCACAAAAATTTCATCAACGCTTGTGTTCCTTTGAAGATTGAGATTTACTGAATACTCTGCCGAACCTTTACATCATGGCTTCATTTGGGGACCTGTATGTCCAAAATGAAGGAGGCTGCATAAAGTAGTGGACATTGTTGGGTCCTTCAAAGGCATTGACCTCCCCACCACTGAAAGGATCTACATGGAAACCTACTTTAAAAAGGCATCTGGTATCAAATATACATTTCCTTTGTCATGCTCTCATCTCGCTGCTACCATTCAAGGTGGTGGTACAGGAGCCTGCGAACAGTGACCTTAAGGTTCAAGAACAGGTTCTTCCCACCAACCAATTGTATCTTGAATCACACTTCACAAACCAAACTCCAACCCTATCTCAGCAATGAATTACATACTTCCGTTTGCATTATTATGGCCCGGTTACCAAGTATGACTGAATATTAATAAATTATATTATTGATTATTGAATATTTATTGGTACATTATTTTATTAGTAGGCCTGCAAATAATTGCTCCATTCCCTTTCCATGACACTTTAAAACTTTTGACTGGATATTCATCATTGAGAGTAGTCAGAAGGGCTGAAGTGGAAGAACATGGATTCAAATTCCTCTTCCATGTCACCTCAAGGACACCCAGATCATTTCCCACTCATCTCAGTCCTGCCAAGTCCAAGCAAACCTCTTCCCACCATCAAGTGCCCGCTCTGCAGGATTCTCAGATTATATCCGCCCCCCCCCCCCCCCCCCGATCCCACCTTCCCACAGCAGAGATAACTAAAACTAGAGGACGTAGGTTTAAGAAAAGGCCTAAGAAGAGATCCAGAGGAAATCAAAGATTTGTATTTCCATCCACACAATGGTTGGAATCTGTGTGCTGCCTGAGGAGGGTCAGGACAGATAGAGAGAGGTAGATAGAGAGAGAGATAGAGAGATAGAGAGATAGAGAGATAGAGAGATAGAGAGGTAGAGAGGTAGAGAGGTAGAGAGGTAGAGAGGTAGAGAGGTAGAGAGATAGAGAGATAGAGAGATAGAGAGATAGATAGAGAGATAGAGAGATAGATAGATAGATAGATAGATAGATAGATAGATAGATAGATAGATAGATAGATAAAGACTCTCACAACATCATAAGTATCTAGGTCAGCACTTGCCACGGCAGTGAAGGCCGCAGACAGTGCTGGTAAACAGGAAAGTACAGAAGGTTCAATGATAGAAATGGTGGACAGTGTTGTATGATTCTAGGGAACTCCCCCTTTCTTCAGCACCCTGGACCCTAATTCTCTTTGTCTCCAACGAATACATCACAACTCTTGATTCCCGGAGCTCGACCCTCCCAGCTAAAACCCCGCTTCCCACACCCCCTGCCCCTAGCATCCTCTCCGCCCTGCGCTTCCAATCCCACGACCCGGCGCCGTGTAGTTACCCCATCTCCCAGCACCACTACTTCCCATCCTCTGCTCCACCCTCACCTCGTCTTCCCACATTTCTATCCCCACACTACGATCCAACCCCCTAGCTCCCAGCGCATATTTGGTACCCTGTGCCACCGAGCTCATACCCCAACTCCCACTTCCCTCTGCAGCCGGACTCCAACCCCCAGCCCCCACCTTTCTTCCTCCCTGCGCCGGCTGATTTTCCAGTCCAGACCCGTTGCCGACGGCGCTATAACCGGCAGCCGATTCCTGCCATCGCTCGCACAGCCCCGAACAACCGTGCTGGTTTCTTTCTTTCTTTCTTTCTTTCGCTCGCTCGCTCACCCTGACTACTTGCTCGGGCTCCGGCCATCTCCCGATGACCAGCTCTCGGCCGGCACTCGGCTCCTTCCGATCCTCCTCCGCCATCTTCACCGGGACTGAGCAAACTCAACCCCTGCTGCGCAAGGCCCGGCCCGGCCCGCCCCGCTACCGCCGCCGCCGCCGCCGCTTCACCACCGTTTTCCGGCTGAGGCTGCCGACGCTTTACGGCAGCTGCCCAGAATGGGGGAGCATGGTCCACTCGCCTATCGCCACCTGTCGACAGCCAAACGTTGACAGCTGTGCTATCATAAGTCAACTCAGCGGGACAGGCAGCATCTCTGGAGAGAAGTAATAGATGACGCTTCTTCATGCTGACAGTCTGAGGGGAGAGGGGGTCTAGAGATATGTACGGGTAAGGTGTGAAAACGACATCAAAGCAAACGCTAGTCAATGAAATTTACAATGGTCCTCTGTTGCATGAGGGGAAGGTGACAACGAGGCATACAAACAGTAAAATTAATCAGAAGGACAGTGAAACTCGTCGGAGAGCTAGGGTGGGAGAGGGAGAGAGTAAGCAATGGTTACTTGAAGTTCGAGAAATCAAAAATCATGCCACTGGGTTGTGAGCTGCCCAAGCGAAATATGAGGTGCTGTTCCTCTAATTTGCGTTGGGTCTCACACTGGCAGTGGAGGAGGTCCAGGACACAAAGGTCAGTATGGGAATGGTTAGTTAAAATGTTCAGTAACCGGGCGATCACGTAGGCCTAGGTGGACTGAGTGGAGGTGTTCAGCGAAACGATCGCCAAGTCTGGGCTTGGTCTCGCAGATATGAGTCTACACATAGAACAGCGGATACAGTAAATGAGGATGGAAGAGGTGCAAGTGAATAATTGTGTTATAATAATCGTCGCGCTGAGCTAACTGAACAGAAAATCAATAAACCTGTAGGTGCTGAAAATATGAAATGTATACTCAAAATGCTGGGGATACTCAGCAAATCAGACAGTTCCTGTGGGTGAAATAGAGTTTGCAGATGATACAAAAATGGGTGGTATTGCAGATAGTGAAGATGGTTGTCAAAAATTGCAGCAGGATCTTGATCGGTTATCCAGGTGGTCGGAAGAGTGATTGATGGAATTTTATACAGGGAAACGTGAGTTGTTACAATTTGGAAAGTCTAACTTGGGCAGGACCTACACAGTGAATGATAAGGCTCTGGAAAGTGTTGGCACATTGGCCTTCAATCAGAGTATTGAGTATAGAAGTTGGGAGGTCACATTGCAGTTATATAAGATGTTGGTGAGGCCGCATTTGGTGTATTGTGTTTAGTTCTGGGCACCATGTTATTGGAAAGATGTTAAGTTGGAAAGGGTGCAGAGAATATTTACAAGGATCTTGCCAGGACTCGGGTCTGAGCTATTGGGGGAGATTGAGCAGGCTGAGTGCAGTGTGATCGACTTCAGCAGGCAAAGCAGTGCACATACCCCGGTTTGCATTGACACCGACGAAGTAGAGATGGCTGAAAGCTTCAAATTCCTGGGAGTAAATATCACCAGCAATATCGAAACAATGGCCAAGAAACTAAACTATAGCTCTCTTACCCATTTGCCTATTAGAACTCTCCAGCTGGTCTATATCCTGCTGCAGCCTGACAACCTTCCTTTCTTAATCATTCCAAGAAATAGAGGTTCTACTCCTTATTGGCCAATTAGAAACTGGATCAACATCATCTCTTAGCAGCTTGCTTTGAAATCTTGGTGCAGGTTTCCAAATTTAGTTGGATATGCAAACATAAGAGATTACAGATGCAGGAATCCATAGCAACAAACAATTTGCTGGAGGAGTCATAGAGTTATAGAGTCATAATTTATAAAAAAATATTAATTCATTCACACAGTGTGGAAACAGGCCCTTCAGCCTAACCTGCCCAAATCGACCAACATGAGCCATCCAGGCTAGTCCCATTGCCTGTGTTTGCCCCATACCCCCCTAAACCTATCCTATCCATGTACCTGTCTAATTGCTTGTTATACATTGCGATTAACCCTGCTTCAACTACATCCTCCGGCAGCTCGTTCCATGCACCCATCATCCTTTGCGTGAAAAAGTTATTCCTCAGATTCCTATAAAATCTTTCCACTTTCACCATAATTCTATGCCCTCTAGTTGTCGATTTCCCCCACTCTGGGCAAGATGTTCTGTGCGCCCACCCGATCTATTCCTTTCATGATTTACACACCTCTATAAGATCACCCTTCATCACCTTATAGTCACATGGTGCAGAAAATATATTTTTTGTTGCATGCTATCCAGTCATCAGAAAGACGATACATGACTACAATCAAGCCATCCACAGTGTACAGACACAGGACGAAGGGAATGACATTTAGTGCAAGATAAATTCCAATTGAAGATAGTCCTATGGTCTCCAATGAAGTAGACGGCAGCTCAGGAGCATTCTTTAGTTGGTGGTAGAATGGCTCAGTTGCCTGATATCAGTTGGGAAGAAACTGTCCCTGAATCTGGAGGCATGCGTTTTTAAACTCCTGTACCTCTTGTCTGATGGGTGAGGGGAGTAGAGGGATTGTCCAGGGTGAGACTCATCCTTCATTATGTTGGTGGCCATGCCGAGGCAGCATGAAGTGTAGATGGAATCAATGGACGGGAGGTTGGTTTGTGTGATAGCCCGGACTTTACCCAAAATTTTCTGCAACTTCTTGCAGTTTTGGATGGAGCTGTTCCAAAGCTATGCTGCGATGTATCCCAATATTAATGTTTTCTATGGCGCATCTGTAGAAGTTGGTGAGATTAGTTGGGGCCATGCCAAACACCCTACGCCTTCTAAGGAAGTAGAGGCGTTAGGCTGCTTTCTTGGCCATTGTTTCGATATTGCTGGTGATATTTACTCCCAGGAATTTGAAGCTTTCAGCCATCTCTACTTCGTCAGTGTCAATGCAAACCGGGGTATGTGCACTGCTTTGCCTGCTGAAGTCGATCACAATCTCCTTTGGTTTGCTAACTTAGGGAAATGTGATTGTCTTGGCAGCAGGCTATGTGGTTCTCAATCTCCTTCCTGTACTCCGTCTCATCATCACTGTAAATTGTGTTGGATTTGTATTTAGCTGCACAGTTGAGGGTGTACAAGTAGAGATGGGGGCTGAGAAAGCATCCTGTGAGGCATCAGTGTTGAGGATTATTGAAGAGGATTGTGAGGATTTTCCTATTGTGGGAGTGGTGTGTAAAACAAGAAAGCATATGCTTACAGTGAGTGGTGGCAGTTTAGAGTGTTTTTTCCTCATTAAGTGTGGTTAATATCTGGAATGTACTGCCAGATGTGGTGAAGGCAAATATAAGGCATGAATAGAAACATTGAAAATAGGTGCAGGAATAGGCCATTTGGTCCTTCGAGCCAGCATCTCCATTCAATATGATCATGGCTGATTATCTAAAATCAGTACCCTGTTCCTGCGTTCTCCACACATCCTTTGATTCCTTTAGCCCTAAGGGCTAAATCTAACCCTCTCTTGAAAACATCCAGTGAATTGGCCTCCACTGCCTTCTGTGGCAGGGAATTCCACAGATTCACAACTCTCTGGGTGAAAAAGATTTTCCTCATCACAGTTCTAAATGGCCTAACCCTTATTCATAAACTGTGGCCCCTGGTTCTGGACTCCCCCAACATCGGGAAATTTTTTCCTGCATCTAGTCTGTCCAACCCTTGAAGAATTTTATATCTATACTATTACTAAAACTCTCGTCTTGTTCTCTCCCAGTTTGTGTTTTTTAAATTTAATTTGCGCTAAAACGGTACCCTATATACCTAGGATTTTTTCCGCCAGCTCACTCACCGTTCTCCTCTGCTCCAAGCGCACCAAGTTGCGTTCCGATCGTTGGAATATATATCAAAAGTTATGAAGGTTTAAAAAATCGTGAGATCAGCAGATTGGTCTTCTCACCTGTCGGTCACCATGAAGGTAACGCCCCTTCTGGCACCCGCTGTCAATCACCGGGGCGAGGACCTAATGCCCCGCAGGCAAGGCTGAGTCCGCAAGCCGTGCTGATTGAGTCCGCAAGCCGTGCTGAATGAGCTCGCTAGCCGTTCTGAGTGAGCCCACAAGAGTGGAGTCGGGGAAGCCGCTGTGTGGAGTCGGGGAAGCCGCTGTGTGGAGTCGGGGAAGCCGCTGAGTGGAGCCGGGAGGTGCTGTGTGGTGCTGTGGCCGGTGGCCGCTGAGTGGAGTCCCTCCCCCCTCCACACACCCGCACCCCCTTCCCCCCCTCCTGCCCACAAACACCCCCTCCCCCAACACACCCACACCCCCCTTTACCCCTCCCCGTTACTCCTGCCTTCTCCTCCACATCACATCACCGTCCCACACCACCCCCTCTCCCCCACACCACCCCCTCTCCCTCCCACACCACCCCCTCTCCCTCCCACACCACCCCTCTCCCCCACACCACCCCCTCTCCCCCCCACACCACCCCCTCTCCCCCCCACACCACCCCCTCTCCCCCCCACACCACCCCCTCTCCACCCCACACCACCCCCTCTCCACCCCACACCACCCCCTCTCCCCCACACACCACCCCCTTTCCCCAACCCCCTTCCCCCACACACCACCCCCTACCCCCCCTCACCCCCTCCCCCACACACCATCCTCTCATCCTTCTAAATTCCAGCAAATACAAGCCCAATCGACCCATTCTTTCAGTCAGTCCCACCATCCCAGGAATTAACCTGGTGAACCTTTAGGAGACCAAAATTGCACACAATGCTCCAGGTGCAGTCTCACCAGGGCCCTGTACAACAGCAGTAGGACCTCCTTGCTCCTAAATTCAAATCCTCCCATAATGAAGGCCAACATGCCATTGGCTTTCTTCACTGCCTGCATGCTTACTTTCAGTGACTGCTGTACAAGCACACCCAGGTCTAGTTGCACCTCCCCTTTTCCTAATCTGACATAATTCAGATAATAATCTGCCGCCTTGTTCTTACCACCAAAGTGGATAACCTCACATTTAGCCACATTATACTGCATCTGCCATGCATCTGCCCACTCACAAAACCTATCCAAGTCGCCCTGCAGCCTCAAAGCATCCTACTTGCAGCTCACACTGCCATTCAGCTTTGTCATCCGCAAACTTGGAGATGTTCCATTTAATTCCCTTGTCTAAAGTTAATCTATATAATTAAAAGTCTTATCTTGACCACTTCCTGTCTGCGCTGTAGAAAAAACGCTCTCCTGTATCGCTGTGATTTTTGGCCATCTTACTCCGTCCTCCTCCGCTGAGCCAGCCCCGAGGATTTTTCCCATCGATGAAAAGTAAAAAGGTTATGAGTGTTTGAAAAACCTTGAGATGAGCTGATTGGTCCTCGTGCCTGTCAATCACTGTGATGAAGGTAACGCCACTTCTGAGGGGGGCAGGACTATAAAACCCCCGGATGCCTGGACATGAGTCAGTCACTCTGCAAGATCACGAGGGAAAGGCCTCGACTGTCATTCTAAGCTGTGAATCAACTTAACTCTGAGTCTGCAATGTACTTGCAATAAATGATTTGTTAGCCCTTAATGACAAATCCATGAGTTGTTTGGCCTGCTGCCCAGCCTGTGCTTGAGAGTGCAATGCTTCATTGGAAATGAAATGACAATGCCATGAGTTGTTTGGCCTGTTGCCCTGCCTGTGCTCAAAACTGCAATGCTTTATTAGGTCCGACTGTTTGGAAGGAATAAATGCTTTATTAGGTCCGACTGTGTTTGGAAGGAATAAATGTTTTATTAGGTCCGACTGTGTGTGGAAGGAATAAATGCTTTATTAGGTCCGACTGTGTTTGGAAGGAATGAATGGTAATTAGGCCCGACTGTGTGCTCTTTTTGTGACTTCCGCTTAGTGGACAGGTCGCACTGATTGCGTAATTTCCGGTGAGTGCAGAGGTCGCGCTGATTGCGTAATTTCCGGTAAGTACAGAGGTCACGCTTATTGCGGAAGTGCCGCTGACTGCGGAATCCCCATAGTGGAGAGGCCGCGCTCAGCCGTGTAAGTAGATTCAAGAATGTTTACTGTCATATATATTGTGAGTGTGTATGAGTGTGTATGTGTGAGTGTGTGGGTGAGTGTGTGTGTATGTGTGTGTGAGGTGGAGAGTGTGTGTGTGAGTGTGTATATTGGAATTGGTGGAGAGGTGGAATATTGCATTGGGGGACCAGCCCTACCGTGTGAAGCTGGGACCCAACGGGTCCCACTTAGCCTAGTATGTATTGTAAATAACTGGGGTCCCAGCACTGAGCCTTGTGGCACCCCACTAGTCGCTGATATAGACTCGGAGAGAAATGCAGCATGGAAACAGGCCCTTCAGCCCTCAGTGTTCACATCATCAACTTCCAATTTGCATGAGATCTACCAATCCCATTCCACCAGTATTCAAAAAAATCCGCTCAGATTCAACATAATTGGAGCAACTTGCAGTGACCGATTTACCAACAAATCCACTTATATACAAACCTCACGGAGACTCAAGGTCAGAATTATCCCAGGTTTCTGGTGCTGTGATGCAGTGGGTCTGCTCTCTGCATAATTGTCATAACCATGGCATAGAAGACTGTAGATGTAATGTGGACAAACAAAATTAAAACGTGGGTGTATTAAATTAAACGGGAGTAATATAAAGGAACAATAATTAGCATGGATGTGATAGGCTGAAGAGCCATTTCTGTGCCTGACTCCAAGTCCAAAGAGTTTACAGATTTTTCATGTGTGGGTGTTACTGCTGATGGTGCTGGCTTTGGCTCAGCAGATGGCATCCTGAACTCTGAATGAAAAGATTGAGTGTTTCAATTGATCTCAGGGCACAAACACCAGCTGGTAATTTGTGTGAATATCTAGAGACAGGTGCACTGATGAAGGTTCTTCTTTCAGATGAGAACTGGAAACACATGTCCATCATCGATGAATTCTGTATTCTCTATATTTAAACAAAAGCAGAGAGGTTCTCTCAGTTTCCTGCCCCACAATCAACATTACTAAAACAGACTATCTTGCCATCATCACTGCACCCAACTATTCAAGTATACTATATGCTGTACTTACTAACTGAACCACAAGAGATCTCATCTTGGTATTTTATGCCCTTTTGAGATTGTATGATATGTGAACCAATCCAATGAAAGCTCACAGTGAGGCTGTAAAATTCCACACACCAATTGACTTCAAAATACAAGAAGTGTGAAAAATGTTATTTTCATTGCAGAAAATTCGTTCCTGAAAACAATGCTTTGATTCAATGAGAGTAGAACATATAATTTATTTGTTGTATTTTTCCACTTGCCTGGTACCATGATATTCTGGAATAATATTAATAAAATAAAATATTGTTGACAACATCTTTATAAAATAAGTTATGTCTTGTTTACAAAAAAAGACAATGTGCAAAAGTCAGCAGGTTAGGCAATCTCTTGAGGACATGGATTGGTGACATGGATTGCCAATACTTTGGATTGTGGACAGTGTGATGTTCAAGGACTTGATAACAGACTTGGATAAGCCACAGTTGCTGCCGACTTCATAAGGAAAAGTGTGGAGGACGAGCTAACAGTTTTCTATGCTCGCTTCAAAAGGGAAGCACCCACACAGTTCCCCACACCTCAGTCTCTGATGCTAACATCAGAAGATCCTTCATGAGGATGGACCATCAGAAAGCGGGCCTGATGATGTACATGACCACGTTCTCAAAACCAGCGTCAATTAATTGGCCAGAGATTTTTGCAGATATCTTCAACTATCTATAGTACTAATATCTAATAATACTATCTGAGGTCCCCAGCTGCTTTAAAACAACATTCATAATGCCAGTGCCCAAAAAGAGCAAGATGATATGCCACAATGACTGTAGTGGCAGATTATTATATCGTTCAAGAGATTGCTCCCTCTAAGCCACTTAGGAGACAACATGGGATCAGGAGAATGTCGTTTTACGCATGTGAGCTCTCCACGAGACTTTCAGAGCTTTTCCAAAGATAAATCTTCATAACACAGTCTTTTGATTAATAGTTTCTTTATTGTTGAAGAAAAACAACAACCTTCTTCTTTGGGTCGTACACTTTCATCTTTGTCAAACTCCAACATATCGCTTTTAAACATTAGAAAACTCCTCATGTCTACAATGACTACTGACCATTGGCAATCACACCCATTGTGATGAAGTGTTTTGAGAAAACACAGTAGATCATTCTCACTGGCACGCCACTCTGCAACTTTGCTCTTAACGTTAGCAAAACCAAGGAGCTGACTGTTGACTTCAGAAAGGGAAAGCTGAGGATCCACAGACCTGTCTTTATGGGATAGTAGTGAAAATATTCAACAGCAAAATTCTTGGACATGAGCATCTCTGAAGATCAGCTTTGGGCCAGCACATTGATGCAATCATAAAGAAGTCTCATCAATGCCTCTACTTCGGCAGAATTTCTAGGAGATTCAGCATGTCACTGAATACTCAATCATATCTATATAGGTGAGTGGTGGAGGGCATAGCGACTGGTTGCATCACGGCCTGTATCGGTAAGTCGAATGCGTAAGAGCGAGGGAGACTGCTGAAATTGGTGGACATTACCCCTTCAATCACAGTTATTTACCAGTGAAAGGATCTACAGGAAAGCCACCTCAAGAAGACAGCTAATTTCATTAAAGACAACACCACCGTGGCCAAACACTTTTCTCCCTGCTATCATTGGGGCAGGTACAAGAGCCTAAGACCGTCCAGGTTCAAGGACAGCTCTTCCCCATCAACCATCATAGAGTTATACAGGATGAAAACAGGCCCTTAGGCCCAACTTGCCCACACCGACTAAGATGCTCCAACTACAATAGTCCCACCCGCACAGGCTTGGCCCATAACCCTCTAAACTCATATTATCCATGTACCTGTCCAAATGTCTCATAAATGGTATGATAGTACCTGCCTCAACAACCTCCTCCAGCAGCTTGTTCCATACACCCACCACCCTTTGTGTAAAAAAAGTTACCACTCGGGTTCCTTTTAAATCTTAACCCCCTCACCTTAAAACAATGTCCTCTTGTTCTCGATTCCCCTACTCAGGACGAAGGACTCTGTGCATTTACCTGATCTATTCCTCCCATGATCTTGTACACCTCTGTTAGATCACCCCTCATCCTCCTGCGCTCTAAGGAAAAATCCTAGCCTGCTCAACCTCTCCCAGTATCTCATGAAAAACCTCTCCCAGTAGCTCATATTACATTCTAATAAAACAAACAGGTTTGTTTCTTAATAAACAGACAACCTACAAAGCGGTTTGGTAGACCAGTTCAAAACTTTACTAATTATCGGCCGATGGAAGTGGCAATGAACCCCAGCCAAGGGAGCAACACAGACCTTTAGCTGTCCTCTCTCCACTTTCCTGAACACAGAATTACATGGTATTACATAACGTTCTTTTGTCACCTAAGCACATTCTAAAGACATTAGTCATGGTCAGAGGTACAGAGAATACACATTACTACAGGATGCGTCTGAGTTTGTCTTCTCAATCATCAGTTGCATCAAAGGCATCTTGTCATGTGGTACAAGGTATTTGCATATCAAAGGCATCGGACATTGGTACCAGGTACTTGCATATCAAGGGTTACACAAAAAGCTGGAGAAACTCAGCGGGTGCAGCAGCATCTAAAGAGCGAAGGAGATAGGCGACGTTTCGGGTCGAGACCCTTCTTCAGACTGGTCAGGGATCAGGGAAACGAGAGATATAAACAGTGATGTGGAGAGATAAGGAACAATGAGTGAAAGATATGCAAAAAAGTATTGGTGACAAAGGAAGCAGGCCATTGTAAGCTGTTTGTGGTGTGAAAATGAGAAGCTAGTGCGACTGGGGAGGGGGGGGGGGGAGATGGAGAAGGAATGTCAGGGCCAGAGGGCTGAGGGAGAGGTGGGGGGGAGGCAGTCTGGGTTAACAGAATTGAGAAAATTCAATGTTTAAGCCCAGAGGATGCAGACTCCCCAAGCGGAATATGAGGTGCTGTTCCTCCAACTTGCGGTGTTGATCACTCTGGCCGTGGAGGAGGCCCAGGACCGAGAGGTCGGATACGGAGTGGGAGGGGGAGTTGAAGTGCTGAGCCACCGGGAGGTCGGGTTGGTTATTGCGGACCGAGCGGAGGTGTTCGGCGAAACGATCGCCCAGATCGTTTGCATATCAAAGTCACCAGTCACTGCATACCTCAAAGGCATCGGACATTGTCTCACTACCCCTTACTGGGATTAATCTGGGCTTCCTCTCTCGTCCAATGGTAGACTAATTTCAAAGTCATCGGTCATTATCTCAATACACAGCAACCTTGGAGAAGTCTGGGCTTGTCTTTCAATCTAGCCCAGAAATCCATGTAATATATTTCTTATATTATTAACATCATTTAGCCTTATCACTCAGGCCCTCGAGTCATGGCAACATCCTTGTAAATCTTCTCTGCTACCTTTACAGCTTAATAACATCTCTCCTATAACATGGTGACCAAAACTGAACACAATACTCTAAATATAGCGATGTTACAATACTTACCTTCAGCGGCGCTGCAGTTCTGCCACTGGCGGTGTGCGCGTCTTTGGCGCCTTTGGGGGGGACGGGCGGGATTAAAATGCCATTTTGTACTGCCTGTCAGAGGCGGACTTCCTCGGTGAGGGCTGCTAGCTGCTGATGAAAAATCGATCGGACATCCATTTGCGGTATATTTTTAAAAAGATACAATTTATGGACAATTTAATATCTGGTTTAAAATAAAAAGCGACTTCTAACGCCCTCAATGCCTACAACGTGACGGATCACAAGAACGGGACAAAACAAAGGGTAAAAGGCTTGTCTCACTGTGCGAGTTGACCCACGAGGGACCCCGAGTTTTCACTCGCGGTAATCCCGTACAATCAACGTAGCGGGAACGTCGGAACTTGCGCGAGCAACTTAGCGACTCGTGGCGCTAACGGCAGGTACCCGTGAAACTTGTTAACTCGTGAAAAAATTCAAAGATGTTTGATATTTTCCACGAGTCAAATTTACTGTTCAAGTTAAAAATTGAAACATTTAAACTCGTTGTAATAACGTAGTGGCCCGTGCGTTTACCTTATTGACTCGTGAGTCTACCGTGGCACCGTCAATGGAAACTTTTCATTTCCCAGGTGGGAATGGAGTTACCCAAGGCCAGACTCCAACAGTAGCAGCATTGAAAGTGACAGCAGAAGGCGGGAGCAGGAAACAATCATTTGAGTTTGGACTGAGGTTAAATGGATTGTCATCCATGATCATAAAAAGTTGCATATTGGATGTAGTGGGTTTATTTACGGGTGACTGTGGCTACCGATGACTGTGACTGTGACCCGGGAGGGGGGGGGGGGGGGGAGGGGACACACACTATTCACTTTTCCACAAGCATTTACCAAGATTGTCTAATATTTTGTTGACCTCATGTACATGCTTTCAATATTCATTTTACACCACGTATTGCGACTTTGTCAAGACCCTTCTGGAAGTCCGTATTCAGGTTGTTAAGGTTTGCCCTCAGCATTCATTGCTTTCAGAAAGATGCTTGCTACCGACAAACTCGCTACGACGATGCACAACTACCCGATACAAACAACATTAGGTTTAGATTTATTACTTTCATGTGTAAAGTTATGTTTTGCATGCTATCCAGTCAAATCAGATAATACAATACATAAATAGAAGTAAACTAAATTCAAGTACATAGATCGGGACAGAAACAAAATGCAGATCTTGTCGTTCTCAATATTTTAGCGCTGAATTCCAAAGACAAAGTCCAATGGCCACAATGAGGTAGAGGAAAATCGGACAGTCCCCCAACTTATGGAAGAAACATTCAGAAGCATGATAACAGAGGGAAAGAATGCATTCCTGATTCTACTGATGTGCGCTTTTAAGTTTCTGTTTCTTCTTCCGATGGGAGCGGGGAGAAGAAGGAATGGCCCGGGTAGGAAAGGTCTTTAGTTAAGTTGGCTGCTTTCCCGAAGCAGCATGAAATGCACTTGTAGTCAATGGTGGGGAGTTTGGTCTGTGTGGTGAGACGATGAGATGTAGAGTGGGGGTAGAGTTGGGGAAGTACCACTAGTTCCCCACACATGCAGTCTCTGCTCCTGTCCCTCTGCCCCTGTTGTGCCTGTGCTTCCGACACACCCTGGCTCTTCTGTACTGTTCTGTTTTCATTATTGCTTCATACTGCACAGAAACAGGCCCTTCAGGTTGGGAACTACAGTTAGTTTGGAAATTAGCAAGCAGACAAAAATGTTTCAATGTAGCCTTCCAGCAGTGACGAGACACCATGATCTCATGATCAACCCGATCATCGGAGCTCAACTATGGGTTTAACAACCATAGAAAATGACAAACAATCGCTTCCTTTGATATTTGAACAACAAAACTCTATTAAACAATGTAACACACAACCTTTAGTATTTTAGCTTGCAGTAACATAAATAAACTTATGGTTATTCAAAAGACCATGTTTGTAAAATCACATAGGAAAATAACTTGATTACTGCAAGCATGAAACACCTTTTCCCCGTTGCTACGATTGTTTCTATAACATGATTTTCTATTAAAAAAACGATGTTACTTCGCAAAGCAACGATCGTGTTATAGCAGAATTACTGTCCTTGTTGAATGTGAGTGTCTCTGTCTCCATCTTCTTTTCAAGCCTTAACCTATTCCTGTTGGGACCCAATACCCGTGCTCGTTCTCTCACGCTGGGTTCGGCTTCCCGAACACTATTCCACTCGCTGTGTGCAGCTCCCACGCTCCCTTCAAACTCACCTGCTTCTGATGCCCGCACTCCCAAGCAAATCATCAAGTGCTCGGTGGATAAGAGCTCGGTGGGTCAAGCAATGGAGTGCGACATTTCAGGCGGCGTCCTTTCTTCGGAATGACCATTCTTCACCATCGGTCTGAAGAAGGGTCCCAATAGGAAACGTCCCCCTCCATTCCCTCCACGGAAGCTGCCTGACCCCCGAGTTCCTCCAGTGCTTCGTGTTTTGCCCAAGATGACAACAGTTGCAGCTTTTTGTATCACCATCTTCCTAACCACCACATCTAGCTGTGCTAAGTAGAACCAAATAACTGCAGATGCTGGGTAATACCAAAGATAGACACAAAGTGCCCGAGTAACTCCGCGGATCAGGCAGTATTTCTGGAGAGATGTTTTGGATCGGGACCTTTCTAACGAAACGACACCCATCCTTTTTCTCCACAGATGCTGCCTGACCCACTGAGTTACTCCGGCATGTTGTGTCTATCTTTTATCCAGTTGCGATGTTGCCTCCAAGCGATTTGTTTTCACTTGTACAACAACGTTCCTTGTTGATACGATATTCCCAATGTTGCTACCACTCATTGCACATGTCCTAATTTTTCAGCCCTCCTAAAGTGAAACACCTCAGACCTATCAGCATTATATTTCGCTTGCCCCTCCAAATATAACAAGCCTTCGCCCGCTGGTCTTCTAACTACGTGATGTGTGTTGCAAACAAATCATAAGTATAACTGCTCTGGCACTGGACGGTGCGCATTTTCCCTTTGTAGGTCATATCAATAGATGCGGCCGCGCTGAATTCTATCTTTAACTCAAAGCTGCAGGATGGAGATGTCTTCTTTAACATTGTTGCTTATTAAAACATATCTTCATTCACGGTTGGCTCAAGAGTAACGGGAGAGGAACTTGGTAACTCGGGAGAGCACCTTGGAACATCGCAGAAATGGCATACCCGTGGGAACTCGGTTAAACACTTGAACATAAACTTTGAATCTCGTGCATAACCACGAGTCTTTTTTTTCTTTCACTTGGGGTCACTCGTGGGTGGACTCGCACCGTGAGACAGGGCTTTACGTCGTTTATTTTACATTGCTCCTTGGGATGGCTTTAATCTAATTTTACGCTGCGAAAATGTTATTTTGGCCCCATACGAACTGGCAATGTTTTTCCTGCCGATATGGAGTTCAAACTCACCGCAACGTTCCAATCGACCGCGTTCCAGAAGCAAGATGATTAAAATGCCCATTTTTTTGGGACAATCATGTCATAAGCCATCCAAATTGTCTATATTTTGTGTTATTCTCTCTCTATGATCATTATTTTAAAACTAAATATTCACAACTGTATTGTGCAAAAAACAATAATTTTGATTATATTTTGAGAGGATTTTTCTGGATTAATTTATGGGAATTAAACATTAAATTCCTTCCATCTGGCATATAAATTCATGACAGTGAGATTTAAAAATCATGTTATATTGTGAATTCCTGTGTGAATGGGATTAGTTTGTTATTTGGATACTTTGCTATTTTTAAAAATTATCCTTTTCTTAAGAAATGGAATCTACAGGACATTCTTAATGGGAAAGTAGTGGGCAGAAAGGCATGTCATGCGTGGTTTGAAGAGCAAAAACTTGTAGTTTAGAATACCAAAATTAAAAAGTTGAGGAAAAACAAGGTGTACAGAGTTGCTTATTGGTTACAATCTGAGGAGTATGATGATGCTACTGATTATGATATGCCAATGTACCAGCTAGCAACTGATCTTCTCCATAAAGACTTGGTCTATTGCTAGAAATTGTAATTTATTTACCTATCTGTTACGGACTTACAGCATATTATACAATAATATTAAAGTTCTGATTTTGAGAATATCACATTTAATTTTCAAGGCAGTCTGTGTGTTTATTACTATTTCTGTCACAACGGTCAATTTTGTAATTAGCTACAATTAGGTAATTAACTAATTATATGCTTTAATTTCAGATCATCCAAGTAAGATATGTTATATTTGTTTCAGAATGCTTCAATCTATGATAACTGAACATTTCATTCAGTTCTCTTAATTTATAAGGAAGTTATGGGCTTTTGACTGTCCTCGAACACAGCTTTCGTGTTAAGTTAATGGAAAAGCAATAGGGAACAAGATGCTAATTTACGAGTATGACAATGGCCATAACTTTTTTAATACTGAAGATATGAGAGTGAATTAGGTGTCAAATTAAACTTCTTTTTTATGCTTTATCTGATGGGATAAATTGCAGACTTGATTTTTTAAATCTCAAAATTTCGTAACATTGCTACTATATATCGCCTCACCAATATCTTAAACCCCTGTCTCACGTTGCGAGTTGGCCCACGAGTGACCCCGAGTTTTCACTCGTGGTGATCACGTACAGCCAACGTAGCCGGAACGTCGGACCTCGTGCGATCAACTTGTCCACTCGTGGCGCTAACGGCAGGTACCCGTGAAACTTGTGAACTCGTGAAAAAAGTCAAACATGTTTGACTTTTTCCACGAGTCAAATTTAGTGTTCAAGATTAAAACTGAAACATTTAGACTCGTTGTAAGAACGTAGGGCCCGTGCGTTTAACTTAGTGAATCGTGAGTCTGCCATGGGAACTCTTTAAATTATTTCAGTGCCATTCACGCTCGAGTCTTAATCACAAAATTTAATTCACCCTAGACTAAATATTCTTTGCTTTTTGGTCATTTTCGTCTTATTTTCCCATGTGTACACTTTTATATATAATGTATATCCTAAAAATATGTTAAAAAAACTAGGAGTGAAAAAAAAGGTTTAATTACCACAGGAGTGGAAAATCATTCTATTAGAATGATAAAAAAAAAACATTCCAACGTCTAAACACTGGGCTTCAGCCGTATCCTACCCTTTCTGGGGGTGATTACTGCAGTTATTTATTGGAAAATTAGCTATAAAAACCATGGAGATAAATCAATGGATTTTCCTGACGCATAGATTTGGTGTTGCGGTCCGACCAAGAGGAGGTGATGTGGACACGGTTTCAGTTATAGTTCTAGAGGAACATTGCTTCGGATCGATGTCTCTTATGCACTCCTCAGAAGAACTGGGTGTGCTCTTCACCATTATGGCTCCCAGCCTACAGGTTTCTGATCTGAACAACTAACTTCTTCCCTATTTCTCCTCCACCCACCCCCCCCCCCTATTTCCCTCTCCTCCTCGGCGCTCTTGTTCACTCACACCTTCCCTCCCTCCCTCTCGCAGGGCTTGGTTCAAAGGGGGCAACGAGCTAAGCGGGGTCTGAACCCTTTCTGAAAACGAGCGCAAAGAGAAAAAAAATTATTGTCAAGCGCTCCAAACTTCGTTTAAAATAAGTAAATCTGACTTTGGCTAATAATTTAATAATAAATCCTTATACAAAACTAACACCCTACAAACTCTCTGTCTCTCACGCTGCCTGTTGCCTTGTGGGGGGTGTGTGTCGGAGAGAGGGGGTGTGGGTGTGGAGGGGACCCGATGTGAATGTTACCACTATAGGATGACGAGGTTGGGCTCTGAGCTGCAGTGAGAGAGAGCAGAGAGAGAGAGAGAGAGAGAGGGAGAGAGAGTGGGTGTGCACGTCAGCAGCAAAGTTATATACAACGGGGGTACACAAAAGGCTGGAGAAACTCAGCGGGTGCAGCAGCATCTAAGGAGTGAAGGAGTAAGGAGATAGGTGACGTTTCGGGTCGAGACCCGAATATACAAAGGGCTTGTACGCGCTGGCAAGATAGGTTTCCTTTGTTCTCGTCCGGGGCTTCAGAGAGATCGGAGGGAATTATGCCTCCCTTGCACGCCACTCCCTTGCACACCACTCCTAACCCAAGAGACTTGTCACCCCAGACAGATTAATGACGCCCCCCCCCCCCCCCCCACCCTCCCCAACCTCCCTCACGCCTGGGGACCAAAGCAGCTCAGGAGGCAAACCCTGAGCTCCGTCTCCCAACAATCTGATGCGCATTTTCCCTCTGTAGGTCATATTAATAGATGCAGCCGCGCTGATATCTATCTTTAACTCAAAGCCACAGGATGGAGATGTTTTCTTTAACATTGTTGCTTTATTAAAACATACCTTCATTCACGGTTGGCTCAAGTGTAACGGGAGAGGAACTTGGTAACACGGGAGAGTACCTTGGCACATCGTATAAAAACATGCCCGTGGGAACTCGGTTAAAAACTTGACCATAAACTTTGAATCTCGTGCATAACCACGAGTCCGTTTTTTTTCTTTCACTTGGGGTCACTCTTGGGTGGACTCGCACCGTGAGACAGGGCCTTTATACAACTGAATCACGACTTCCCAAATTCTATATTTAATGCTCTGATTTAATGTCGAAAGCCTTATTGACTACCCTATCCATCTTATGCCACTGAAGAATAAAAAAAACGCAAAGTGCTGGAGTAATGCTGGAGAGGGTCAGGCTTCCTCTGGAGAAAAAAGTGACGTTTAGCGTCGGGAATCCTTCTTCAGACGTAACCTATCCATGTTCTCCGGAGTTGCCGACCCGCGGAGTTGCTCCAGCATTTTGTGTAAACCAGCAATTGCAGTTCCTCGGGTCTAATCGTTTACTTTAAACGTTTACTTTTGGTATGCAGCAAGCCCAAGAATGAGGATCGAAGGAAGGTACAGTTCCAGATTTAGCTTAAGAGCCTTAAGACCCACCCGTCAGACCCTCGCCACTGCCCAGCCCGGACACCACAGGCCTCTCGTTATTGAGCAGACCAGGTGCTTCTCGGCAAAGGCTGGGTTGCTGAAAGGAGAAGGCCAACGCCGCATAGGCCGCAGGATGAGCGGCCGCCGGTACTTGCAACGACAGCACTCACTAGAGGGCGGGCTGTAGGCGGCCGGATGCGGGGCGGTCAGGTGTCAGCGGCGTTGCCGAGGTTGCCGCACTCGGGCTCCGATGCCGCGCTGGTTACAAGGATGCTCCAACTGTTCAGCGTGCTGATCGCCGCCGGCCTCTTCCTGGCCTGCCTCACGGCTTACGTGCTGGAAAACTACACGGTGCAGCAACGGAGTTACGGCGGTGCCAGCGAGCACCCGCGGGGAGCGCAGCCTCCCTACCCGGGCGGGAGCATGGACAACGTCTTCTGGTTCCTGCAGGTAGCGCGACCCCCAAGCGTGCCCGCGGCGCCCGCGCGACCCCCAAGCGTGCCCGCGGCGCCCGCGCGACCCCCAACCTTCCCCGCGGCGTCCGCGCGACCCCCAACCGTCCCCGTCCCTCCGGCTGTCAACAGAGGTCGGGGGTTATACAAAAAGCTGGAGAAACTCAGCGGGTGCAGCAGCATCTCAGGAGCGAAGGAGATAGGCGACGTTTCGGGTCGAGACCCTTCTTCAGACTGGTCACAGACCGAACACATTTCCACATAAAAACAGCCCGATTTTACCTTCTCCCCAAAATCCACAAACCCGACTGCCCCGGCAGACCCATTGTCTCTGCCTGTTCATGCCCCACCGAACACATTTCCACATAAAAATATCTCCTCAATGTCAACAGAGGTCTCCGGGTCGATTGCACGACATTAGTGTAACGGGCGAGCCCTTCCAGTTTATGAACCGACATTAAACGGAGCCTCTGTCCTTTAAAACACACCGCCTCACCTGCTGCGCGTCCAGCGTTTTCACTTTCATTGCTGGAAAAATGCAATTAATAAATTGGGGTGAATTCTCTGTTTTTGTGGCGAATTGCGTTTGACGTATTCCAAACGTTAATACTCTGCATTCACTAATTAAATAGCCCCTTGAAGATTGTGTTTCTTGAAAAAGGGAATTCGCTGCTGCATCGATACACAATAAAACAGTACACAGTTTCAACAGGATTTCACCACTAAATTTTGGGACATCCCTACAGATGTAGATGAAAATATGACAAAAGTAAAATTATTCTTCACTACTTTAAAAAAAAAACACAATCAATTAATCTTAATCATTGGAATTATTTAGTTTGTTCGTTTGTATATTTTCCTGTGCCTAATCATGAAGTATTTTGCTTGATGTTTCTGTGTTTCTGAGCGACGTGGAAGAATAGCTCAGGGCAGGTTCACATGGCCAATGAACTCTGGGCACTAAATCGGAACAAAATTACACATTCTGACCATCGGGATATTTTGTGACAGTTAGTTAGTGTTCTGTTGTATTTTGAATCAAGTGGTGGAAAAAAGTCAGGCTTTGAGAATGTAATATTTAACATTTTATTTTAAAGGCATTGTTATATTTGCTCTGTTCATAGTTGATTTAACTAAGAAATGTTTTTACTCCTCAGGTGTCTGACATCCACATCAGTAGGTTTGTAGATCCCCAAAGAGCCCCTGACTTTCAGAAATTTTGCACAGAGACCATTGATGTTATTAAGCCAGAAATCGTTTTTGTCACAGGTAGGTCATGATACTCAATATAAAAATAGTTTAGTCATCAGTCAGTCTGTAGTTTATCAAATATTTAAAACCTGAATGCTCAATCCAATGTGATCAGTGGAACAGATTATTTATCATATTCTGTTGATTGTAACCTATATTATCGCTGATTTTGAGATTTTTTCATAACGCGGAGGGTATATTTTTTTTAATGTAGTTTGTTTGACAAAATTATTATTCATGGGCAAACATCTTTGCACAATGTTTAAATAAAAATATTGGAGATCCTCTTCCTCCCTTAAAAATATAGCTCCATCATTTTCCAATTAATTTTCAACAGTTTGGTTGTGCAGTAACAGCCTTTTCCCAACTTTGATCTTCAATAGAAATGTGCAGATGCATCTGCCGTGGTTTTGGATTGCATTGTGATTGTAAGTTTAAATTGTGTTCCATTATTTAT
The DNA here is from genome assembly GCA_963514005.1 of Raja brachyura. Next base: position 67,775,669 of record OY740789.1, on the reverse strand, counting down.
AAATGTTCCCTATAAAGTGTGTCTTTCTGCATAAATGGTTCTCAACAGAACTGCAAGAAAAACAAAAGTGCATTAGGGGCATTATAAATTCACCTGGTTGTGGAGTTGACATTAATCCTGACTTTGGAACTTTGAGGTTTGAAGCGAATGACTGTTAAGCAACTTGCTCAGCTTCTCATTTTATCCCTCCCTTTTTCTATTCTTAAGAAGCTCATCAAATTATTTCTTTGTTACAATACAGCATTGGCTTTAAAGGTCTCCTGTGGAGACATTTGTCTTTGGGTAAAAAATTACACCTCGTTTCTCATATTTATATCCTCAATTACTTAAAATGTTGCTCCTTGGTGATAGATTTATTTGTCAAGGAAAACACATTGGCTAGATTGAGTTTTAAAGATAGGAAGAAAAAGCATAAAACCAATGAGCATTCCTTTTAAATTCCATAAGAACATGATTAAGTCACTCAACTCAGACCTGTTTTACCATTCAAAACGATTAAAGTGAATCTACATCTCAACTCTAATTACCAGCATTTGTCAATATGCCTGTAGCGAACAAAAATCTAGTAATTATCTCATTCTTGAAAATGTTAATTGGTGGCCAGCATACACAAATATTAGGGGAAGAGAGTCCTCGATTTCTGTTACTATTTGTGTCCATGACACATATGTGTCAAGACTGCCACAGTGACACAGTTGATAGAGCTCCTGTCTCATAGCATAGAGACCCAGGTTTGATCCAGACATTGGCTGCTGTCTGTGTGGAGTTTGCATGTTCTCCCTGTGACTGCTTGGGTTTCCTCTGGGTACTCTAGTTTCCCCCCACTTCCCAATAGTTGTGTGGTTTGTAAGTTAATTGATTTCTGTAAATTGCCTCCAATGTGTAGGCAGTGGATGGTAAGTGAAATAACATAGAACTGGTGTGAACGTGAAATTTGTTCTTTCTCCATATTATGTCAATAAATGTAAATTGCTTTTTTTATTTGTTTGTAGTGGGAGTCCAAATGTGCCGCTATTTCATCTTTTATAATTGACTCCAGCATGGATTACTCCACCTTTCTTAAAAGTGGGATAACATTGGCTGGCCTCCAATCCACAGGAACTGATGCCGAATCTGGAAAATGATCACCAATGCGTTAACCCGCAATGCCACTCCACCTCCTCTTCCTTTCTGAATATTGAGTACCCCTGTATGTTTAGCTCCCAGCCTTGGTCACTCTGGAGCAATGTCTCTGTAATTCCAAGTATATCATATCCCTTAACTACTAACTGCGCATTCAATTCATTCACCTTATTTCAAATGCTCCTCGCATTAAGTAAGTATGCAGATGATACTAAGATAGGTGGTGCTGTGGATAATGAGGTAGATTTTCAAAGTCTACAGAGAGATTTGGGCTATTTGGAAGAGTGGGCTGAAAGATGGCAGATGGAGTTTAATGCTGATAAGTGTGAGGTGCTACATCTTGGCAGGACAAATCAAAATAGGACGTAAATGGTAGGGAATTGAGGAATGCTGTGGAACAGAGGGATCTAGGAATAACTGTGCATAGTTCCCTGAAGGTGGAATCGCATGTAGATATGAGGTAAAGAAAGCTTTTGGTGTGCTGGCCTTTATAAATCAGAGCATTGAATATAGAAGTAGGGAAGTAATGTTAAAATTGTACAAGGCATTGGTGCGACCAATTCTGGAGTATGGTGTACAATTTTGGTCGCCTAATTATAGGAAGGATGTCAACAAAATAGAGAGAGTACAGAAGAGATTTACTAGAATGTTGCCTGGGTTCCAGCAACTAAGTTACAGAGAAAGGTTGAACAAGTTGGGTCTTTATTCTTTGGAGCGCAGAAGGTTAAGGGGGGACTTGATTGAGGTCTTTAAAATGATGAAAGGGATAAACAGAGTTGACGTGGATAAGCTTTTCCCATTGAGGGTAGGGAAGATTCAAACAAGAGGGCATGACATGAGAATTAAGGGACAGAAGTTTAGGGGTAACATGAGGGGGAACTTCTTTACTCAGAGAGTGGTGGCTGTGTGGAATGATCTTCCAGCAGAAGTGGTGGAGGCAGGATCGATTGTAACATTTAAAAGTAAAGTGGATAGGTATATGGATGGGAAGGGAATTGAGGGGTATGGTCTGAGTGCAGGTAGATGGGACTAGGGGAAAATAAATGGTCGGCACGGATTGGAAGGCCGAGAAGGCCTGTTTCCGTGCTGTAATTGTTATATGGTTAAGGCACAAAGCTTTCAGGTTAGTTTTTGTTATCTCCCTTCTACCTTTTGGTTCTGTCCTCCTTTTATGGCCCTCTGACCTTGCATTGGTTCCCATCCCCCTGCCCTGTTAGTTTAAATGGGACCTTTCCCACACTCTTTCCCGTTAGCTGCATGGATATGCGTCCACGTTGTTGACTCCACACCCCCACTTTTTAGTTTAAACCCACCCGTGCAGCACTAGCAAACCTGCCTACCAGAATGTCAGTCCCCTTCCAAATCAAAGGAATCATTTTTTTTCTGAGGGAAGATCATTTTCAAACAATAGCAGCTGGTCAGTTTATCATTGAATGGAGCATTAGCCTGCATTACGTACTTGAGCCCATTACCTTCTGAACTAGACAAAGGTACTGCCAATAGACACAGTGGCACATTTACATGCTAACTGGTTTATACATTTTTACAATTCTTAGAAGAATAAAATGTTACTAATGCATTATTAAGAAATATTTACAAATGCCCTGATCAATTCAGATCCCCAATGATCAGATCCCGAAAATGAAAAAAATGCTGTAATGTTCACAACACACAAATCTGTTATTTAGAGATATCATACCAAACAGAGGCTTTCATAATTAATTCAGACGGCGTCCCCAGTTAGATCTCCTCCAGCACAAATTCCTAGTACCTAATAATACGAAGAAGAGAGAAAAGAAAAATGAGAAAGAATGGATGAGAGAGAACCCCAATGAACCAAAATTAGATGAGAGAAATTCTTCACACCTTATATATGGGAACACCATTCAAATAAAATGTAGCAGAAAGGAGGTCTGGCACTTAGTCGTAGGTTCTAAATTGCTGTTACAAAGAATTGAAATATGATTGCTGTTAAATAGATACAATGTGTATTACATCTGAGATCTCTATTTTGACAATAGAACGATACATAATTCGTTACACTACAACAGATTAATACTTAAAATGAATACGCGTTATCTATTTTACTGTCAATTAAACCACTATTGGTTTATTTACAATATTTTGAGAACAATGCGTATGTAGGACACCAATCTATTAGTCATATGTGTTAAATGTGAACAAAGCAACTTCCCAGGAAAAGGAGAGACAAAAAACTACAGATGCAATAATCTTGAGTAAAACGCTAAGTGCCGGAGTTACTCAGCGGGTCAGGCAGCATCTCTGGAGGGAATGGATAGGTGGAACCCTTCTTTCGACTGATTGCAGAGTTGTTTGATTGGAAAATGCATCAACAAAGGCAAGAGATGAAAAGGTGACCAAAGGGTGTCAGATAAGGAGGGAAGCAGTGTAAAATGTAAAGCTAAGGAGCCTGAGGGGGGGTATATGGGTGGAAGCAGAATGGGTGGAAGCAGATGAGACAATGGGAGAAATTGATGTATATGGGGGGAGGAGACACGGGAAAGAGAAGGAGGGAAAGAAAAGGGGGGTGGGGGGGAGTGTCGAGTGTTGGGGGGGAGCCACTAATCTACAGGAAGATAGATATTGTTTCTTAATTCTTAAATTCTAAATATTATCCAAATAACATTGGTATTTCAGATAGCATCTGTAAAGTAGTTGTGTCTCAAGATGTCTCCTGAAAATATTATTGTATACTGGAGATTATAAGAAAATTGGGCAAGTTTGTAATATACTTAATCCATGACGAGCTTGCAGAATGGAGAAATATGATGGGAAGAGTAGTCAACATAGTGACGGTCATGTTAGAAGAGGGTAATAAATAGCTATAGGAGGCATTTAGATCACAAGGGATAGCTCGCTGAAGCAAAGATAAACATAGGAGGTTGTAAACCAGGCTGAGGGCAATAAAATTGACATCCATTTGCAATACAAACAGGATGATGGTTTTCTAATTAAGAGGGGAATTAAATTTGAAGGTTGAGCACTAATGAACTATTTCAAAATGTAAAATCCGCATGTAACCATTGTGTCAAAGGTTATGAAAAGCCTGAATCATTGAGATACTTTGGGTTCTCTCGTAGCGTTTCCCAGTGTACACTGTTAAGGTCTGGAACAAACAGATTTGTTTGTGAAATTCACCATAGTTCTACGAGATATTCTCTGTCCTGATCTGAGCTGGAATTAAGAGGGCAACTGGGCCCCACATGAAGGCAGATTTGGGGTACAGGTCAAACATACAATTCCCTCCAACATTATCAAACAAAGTTTGACACTGAACTACATGGATGCAGGAGGGAAAATAACCAAAAACCTGACCTCGGGTTTAAATAGTATATTTCACAGAGGGATGAGGGTTAGAGAGGATTTTCATGTTTTGTTTTTTCATTTCCTTGTGACACAAAACTGTTCGGCCCATTGTGTCTATGCTGCCTGTATACTGACATTTCCATTAATCCTATTTTCCCCCCACCTATTCTGCTTAAACCCATTCTCTCTCACATGCCCACCAATTCCCCTGATTCTCCTTCCTGAGGAAGGAGTGTTGAATCAAGTATCAAGGCCTGGATGGTGCTGAGGCTTAGAGAATAATTCGCATACTGCAGGGTTGGAACCAGACACAATCTCATGATGTGTTTGCCACTTTGGGTTGAAATGTGTATGTATGTGTATGAAATGAATATCTGTACTCTCTACAAAGCCTTAGCACTCTCATTGCCTAAGGATTAGGTAGATGCTCTGTTCTTGAATATATTCAAGATTGGGGTTGATTCATAATAACGAGAATCAAGATATCTGGGAATAGGATGGGAATGTGGTGGGAGTAAAGGTTCATCCACAATCCATGTTCTTAAAGTGAACTCACTGCTGTAAGGAATATTTAAAGCAAATAATGTATTGGCATTTAAGAAAGTCAGATAAAGAGATGAGGGGAAATAGAATAGCAGACTATAAGTGGAGGTGTGAGAAGATTTTGATATAAACACTTATCATTTGGGTTGAATAATCTCTGCAGATGCCCCCAATGTGAAATAATAGTACAATAATGCAAATGGTTAGTACTATTATCCCAATGCAGTGAAAATTCAGGTTAAGCAAAGTTTGTGTATGTGATAATGAAAAGACAAAATCAATGTTCAGACAAAATATAAGCCATGTTTAACGAAATAGATGGTGTACAAGCTTCCTGCATATGTTTGATTCATAATATCTTAGGTTAACTGAAGATTATATTTTAGACTGTACAGTAAGGTTTAGCTTATACTGGTTAGCCATTAATGAAATCACTTGGAAAGCAGTTAAAAAATATTCAAATATATTGTTTCCACTGGGCTTTGAGGAAGAAAGGCCCAAAGATTCATAATCTTCTAAAATATTTTTTAAACTTAATTCTCTGATTTAAATGGGTGACTTTTTAAAATATTGTGAACCCTGATTATAATCCCTGAAAACACCCATTCCAAATCCACCCTGCCAAGGATCTGAGTCATAGTCATACAGTATGGAAACTGGTCCTGTAGCCCAATGGATCTGCAGCAACCATGCAGCACCCATTTATGCATTTATGTTAATCCAGTTTTACCCCGCCCCCCCCCCAGATTTGTTGCTCACTTAGACAATTGGGAAAATTTATAGCAGCAATTTAACCTACTTTCCTGCACACTTTGGGGAGGCAGGAGGAAATGGAAGCACCCAGATGAAACCCCACAAGGCCACAGGAACATGCAAACTCCATACGACAGTGCTCGAGGTCAGGATTGAACTATGACACAAGGATGATTGTGTATATTTCAATCGCCATCTCCCCAACAATTCAAGTCTAGCCTGCCTAACCTTTCCTCCTAAGACAACTCACCCATTCCAGGTATTAGTGAACACTTCCTTGGGCTGATTACAAAGCATTATCATCTCCCCTTGAATAAGCAGACCAATATTATGCACAATACTCCAGATGTGCCTCAGAAATGCTCAATATAATTGAAGCATACCTCCCTACTGTTGTTGTCCATTCCCTTGGCAATAAGCAGTAACTTTCTGTTCTCTTTCCAACAGACAATTACTTGCTGTATCTATAGATCTCTCTTTGTGAATCATGCATGAAATGAAGATCTCTGCAATTTACCAACAGTTCAATAATAGGTCTTTTTATGTTACCTACCAAATTAATAATTGCACATTTTCCCACATTACACTCCATTTGCTAGATAGAAACATAGAAAATAGGTAGATCTTTGACTACTCGCTTAACCTATATGTATCCAATTGAAGTCCCCTAATATCTTCTTCACATAAACCTCCTTATGTCTTCCAGATTCTCAAGAGCTGTTGAAGCTAATAGACAGGAAGAGCATGGGGGTTGAGAGGGACGTGTCTATAGCCAAACTGAATTACTGGTCCGTTCTGAAAGCCTTGATTTCACTTTCACGTCACATTGCTTTTCACAGGGGATCTAACGGACGCCAAAGAAAGGAACAGGATTGGATCTCGTCAATATGAGATTGAGTGGCAAACCTATCAGACAATCCTGAAGAAATCCAGAGTTTTGGAAAAGACCAAGTGGATTGATATCAAAGGAAATCATGGTATGGCAATCATCTTAGTTTAGTTCTGCTATCTCATCAATTGCAATATAGCAGTTTAGTCATTACTCATGATATTGCTTCAATAAATAATATTTGCAGATGGCCTTAACCTTTAGACCGCCTAAAGAGTTTTACAGCCAAAATGCACTTTCTGCAATGTAAACATTTTGTAACCTAATAAACATAACACACAGTTGGCAAGAGGAACAGCGGTGCAGCCACTGATTTCTCACAGTGCCAACAATTGGTGTTCAATCCAGGTTGTGACTATGTGGAGTTTGTACACTCTTCCTGTGACCATTTGGGTTTCGTCCAGGTGCTCTAATTTCCCCCTACATCCCAAAGATAATTGGGTTCATAGGTTAATTTTTAGCCACAGTTAATTGCACCGAGTGTGTGGGTGTGGCGTACAATCAGTGGGGAGTTGATGGGAATGTTGGGAGACTAATATTGGAGTAGTATGAATGTTCATTTGCTCATTGGTACAGTGGGCCGCAGGGCCTATTTCTGTGCTGTGTGGCTCTGACTCTCGTTTGCCTGCAGCAAAGTCGCCAGATGATCTGTCTTTACAGTAGCTTTGTTGATGAATTTAAGGGGAATAAAAAGTTCCACTTTTCAAACCATACAATGGTCAATTTAGTCAATTTTTATGGTCAATTTAGAGAGCAAGCAGAATTTCAGTGCAATGTACTATTCTGACTGATGGCAATACTGACAGCACAATCCTTCATCAAAACTGCCTGTATTAAGTGTTCCGGTCTCAGAATTTTTAATGCATAACCTACAAGTAAGAGTGCTGCCATGAGGCCAGAGTGGAAGACTAGCAGAAACCTTTCTTTGAATTTCCAACTAAGTTTCCAAGGAAATAACCTTCAGCTGCAGCATGCTACATGTAGAGCAGTGAGGCAATTAGAGCCACGAGGCGGGTTGCTGATAACCAGGAGATGTTGGTCCAAGGGCTGACAGGTGAACCAGTATCAGAGGAAGGAAGAGATGCTTTGCATCCCAAATAAGCAAAAGGCCTGCATCAACTTGAAACAATTTTCTACTCTTAACCAAGTAAAAGGATTTTTCAAAAAATCTTGGAGTAGAATTTTTCTTTTTCCTTTTGCTCCTGTAATCAAATTAGTTGAGCAACTTGGAATGTCATGCGTCCTTACTAAAACAACAGGCCCTAATTTTGTTGGTTTTTTTGGCTGAAATGCAGATGTTTTCCTGCAAAGCTGCACCTGCAGCCAATTGGGAAAGTCTATGTTGTTGCCAACTGTTTCCCAACAATGGACTTCTCATGGATTCACACATAGTTGTGGTCAGGGCCGGCCTTAAGCCTATTGGACCGATTGCTCCCAATTGGGCTAGAGTAATCTACTCTGGGTTCGGGTAGATCTACCCCGGTTGCAGGGGTGGAGAGAGAGTGGAGGGGTGGAGGAGGAACAAAGGGGTAGACGGGGAGGGGGGTGTGAGGGAGAGGGGGAGGTGGGTTGTTCCCTCACGGTCCTGGGGCAGCGCTCCCGCCCCTCCAGTCGCCGTGCTTCACACCACACCGCCTCGGCTCCACCCCTCTCTCTTCCCGGGGAGACGCGGTGAACAACACAGGAAGGGCCGGGCCAGAGGTTGGAGCAACGTTTACAAACCTCGGCCTCAGCTCACGCCCATCTGCCTGGACCTCTCGCACCTTCCCTTCCCTACTTCTCTCCTTCCCTTCCCTCCCTCCCTTCTCTCCTTCCTCGCTCTCTTTTCCCTTCTCCTTCCCTCCACCCCTTCTTTCTCTCCTTCCCTCCCTCCTTTCTCTACTTCCCTCCCACCCTTCTGTCCTTCCTCGCTTCTCTCCCTCCCTCTCTTCACACACACACATACACACACACATACACACACACACACACACACACACTAGACAATTGGTGCAGGAGTAAAGATGAAATGTTTTGGTGTAATCTTAGAAAGTTAGAAGCCTGTGAGATATTGCCAGTAGTTCTCATCAGTGACAGTCCCAGCTGGGCCAGGGGGCCTGTTGATGTGAGTGATTCAGCCAGCTCTTCCCCAGTCCAGATTGCTGGGCGAATCTGTGTCAAATTGATGAGAAGCACAAAGCTGTCAGTTAACTGAATTCTAGCCCTATGTTTCCTTCCTAGAATGTATGATTCAAATAAAGAAGTAAGCATTAACTGGGGAAAGGTACATTGCAGGCTAATTTCGGGAGATGGTCTTGAATCTGAGCAGGGGAGTTGCAATTTTAAAATTCTTTGGTTTTCAAGTCACTTCATGGCATCACACCTCCCTATCTATGTATTTGCTTCACATCTTCTCTCTCAATATCTCTGTTCCTTTGTGCAACTCCAATATGTTTATCCCATTATGGGCAGTAATGTTTTCAGCTTTCTCAGCTCTGAATCCAGTTACTTTCTCCATCAGTATCTCCTTATTTTAAGGCACTCATTAGAGCATACCTTTTTGATCAAATGTTTGCTTTTTTTTAACGCATCATGGTATCACAGTTTATCTTATTAGACTCTGAGAACCCATGGACGTTTTATTATGTTAAGGTGCGCTTATAAATACCCACGATGATGCAGTCTTCTTCTTTCTCACCACAGATACTTTCAATATTCCATCACTTGAGAGTGTCAATAACTACTACAGGTATTGTGCTTAAAGTCTATCTAAATTTGGGTTCTGAAACTTAATGAGTGGTGTGTTGTATATTGATTCCTGAGATATAAATTATGATTCATCTTAGCTAGAAAAAAATGCAGCCAGATCTATTTTAATGCATCAATTAAAGGTAGAGTCTCACCTGAGAAGTTTTCTCTCTGCAGTTTCAGTGCCAAGTATCACCTGATGAGAAAACCAGACATGTTTTGTCATGATAACCATTTGTTCTCATTCAAACTAATCATTTGTATATTGATTCCTGGGATATAAATTATGATTCATCTTAGCTAGGAAAAAATGCAGCCAGATCTCTTTTAAAGCACCAATTAAAGGTAGAGTCTCACCTGAGAAGTTTTCTCTCTGCAGTTTCAGTGCCAAGTATCACCTGATGAGAAAACCAGACATGTTTTGTCATGATAACCATCTGTTCTCATTCAAACTAATCAGATGGATGTACAAGTCTGGGAACAAAGAGGTCTTATGTTTAAGTTTCAGTTATTGTGGGAAACGCCTTGTCTCTCAAAGTGGCTTTTCAGGACACAAATAAAGGGGTGGGGCATAATAGAGACCGCTGGAGTATTTCATGCAATCAAAGGAGGAAGTGTGTTAAGTGAGCTGGGCTGGAGTTTTTTTGGATTGCACACTGTTGAGGGGAGGGATATTCTCAATAATAGGTTTTAATACCACAGTAAATTCTTACATATCTTGTTTAAATAAAACTTGCCTGACAAGTGTTGGAAATATGTCCTTTAGAGGCTGGGTATACTTAGAATTCCAGAATTATTTGTTTTGGTTCTCTCAAAGAGCAATCCAGTTACTCCCATTCCCAATCCTTACCCATAACTTTGCAGTTTTTCCTCCATTAACATTTAATCACTCTTAATCTGCATCTCCTTCACTCTCAGGTAAATCATTAATAATTCAGCACATTGTGCATGTTTCTCCTACATGAAGTTTGTGCTAGACATCTTTAAATGTATGTTGTATGCTAATCTAACCATCTGCTGAAAACTGTTCCCCTCTATTTACTCTTATCAAATAGCGTTAAACAATTCTTGTCAACTTTCTTCTCAGCTTTCTGTGCAGTAAGGAGAAAATCCTAGCTTTTACAATCGATCCTTTTTAATTAATCCAATTTCATGTGGCCACAACTACAGCCTCTACCATTTAAGATGAGGAGGGAACACCACCAACTCCAAGTTTCTTTCCAAACCACATATTGTTTTGCCCAGTCCATCACACAAACCAGCCCCCTGGCCTGCCCCCATTAACTCCATCTTGTAGTCAATCTTCCAAACTACATAATTGCGGCCTTTCCCTTTTTTAATCTGTGCATTCTGTGTAACTGTAATGCTATAGCACTATTTGACTATATTCTGCATTCTAATATTTTTCTCTTTACATTACCTGTGTTGTATTTGTTGTGTATGGCATGATTGTACTCGTGTGTAGTATTATTTGACTCGATAGTACGCAAACCAAGATTTTCATTGCATCTTGGTACACGTGACAATAATAAACTAATACCAATACCTATATCTGGACTAACAGCTAATTGATCTGTCAGGTATTGGAACTTCTTACGAAGCATGTTTTGTAGATCTCCAAGAATGTGCCTATCTACTGTTCAGACCATTGATGTTCATGGGATCCTGGGTGGGACTATAGCTCCCTGAAAATGCCAACACAAGTAGATAGAATGGTAAAGATATTATTCAGCATTCGTGCCTTTATTGGTCAGGGCACTGAGTATAAAGGTCACGTTACAGCTCTTAAAGAGTTTAGTTCGGCCACAGTTGGAATATTGCATGCAGTTTTGATCACTGTATTGTAGGGAAGATATGGAAGCCTTCTTTGTCACCATATATACCTGTCCTGCTTCCTACAGGGATCCTTTTACATTGAAGTCCCTCTGTTTCTGAATACTCCTGAGGACCCTCCCAGTCATTATGTATTTCTTGGCCTTTTTAGTCCTCTCTTGTACTTTTCTGGATTAAATTCTATTTGCCATTGGTCTGCTGATCTTAGCAACTGAAGGGTTTCATTCTGTAACTTACAATTTTTGTGTCATTTGAACCTTTCTTATTTTATCTTATTTTATCATATCTTATTTAGGTTTAGGTTTCATTGTCACGTGTACCGAGGTACAGTGAAAAGCTTTTTTGCATGCTGTCCAATCAAATCACATAATACGATACATAAATGCAATCAAGGCAAACTGAAGTACGAAGGGAAAGATGGGAAAGATACACAGTGCAGAATATAGTTCTCAGCATTATTGTGCAACAGTTCCAGAGACAAAGTCCAATATCTGCAATGAAGTAGAGGGGAGTTCGACTGTACTCTAGTTTATGGAAGCTTATGCAAGATCCATAGCAGAGGATATTCTTCCTGGAAGTGTGTCTCTGGATACTTAGGGGTGTTGCAAATGGTTGATGGCAGACTGTTGGTGCAAAGTATTATGTTATACCAAAGCTGTCAGTCACCATTGCCCTAAATTTCTTTGTCCTGTATCTTTCTAGGGCTCTGCCGAAGACATTTTCAGGATCTCATGGTCAGGAGTCCAAAAATATATAGAACAGGTGACTGATGACTTGTTTGCCTAGGTTAGCAAACAGACCATTAGGTGCAATCAGTGTATGGTAGTGTTGACCTTACACATGGCTTTACTGCTTCCTACCTCCCCTTAAGTCATTGACTATCCTTCTCTTCCTTTCTCCATAATGCGCACAAGCTTCTGCTTAAATTGAGTGTAATCCTATCAGCTGTTCCTGCTTTTCTTGTATTGATTTGTTAGTGGCTATCTTATTTTTATGACAATTAATCTGTTGTCCCATATATATGTAAACATCCCTGCAACTTGGTTCTGGAATCAAAGCAGATACACCCGATTCCACATTGTCCAAAGGATGGATACCACATAGCTTAAGTGTCTGCAAACAGTAACGGAATCGGTAACATCTACGATGACAGCTGGTTAAACCATACAAATCGTGCATGTGTCCCCAGAGAATTCACTTGGAGAAGATGGTGGTTACTTAGGGGTATACTGTCCGAGCTCTTGGCACATGGCTGGGTCAGCTGGATGGAATGGGATGGGTGGTAGATTGCATCCTTGACGCCATGGACTTCGCTGAGTAGCTGCAGATATTGAGAGGCAAAATGTTTTTAGAAGTCAGCGAAACAAGAGGTTGGGGAAAAGAAAAACAAAACATAACATAAGCAATGGAACCAGCAGTCAACCATTTGGCCTGTTGTATTTACTCCACTGTCATAGGTGATCTTTTACTTCAATGCTATTTTTCTGTACTAACATCATATCAATTGATTTCTTTCCTGTCCAAAATCTGTCAATCTGAATTCAGTTAGATAGGGACAACAGCTCTAGGTGGAGAACCACAAAGATTAATTACTCTCTGGATTAAACATTTCTTCTCATCTCTATCATGAATGGTTGACCTCTCACGTTAACTCTGTGGGCCTTGGTTCTCGACACACATTGCATGTATCAAATTTTCTACCTTTTAATAATATCATATTTTGTCTTAGACACTCAAGAAAATACATGCCCAGTCTACATAATCTCTCCTCATACAACAACACATCACCCAAGAATCAATCTGCAAACATTTGATGCACTTTATCATGTGCATCAAACATTTGATGCACATTTGACGCTATATTTAAGAGGGAGTTAGATGTGGCTAAAGGGATCAGGGGGTATGGAGAGAAGGCAGGTACAGGATACTGAGTTGGATGATCAGCCATGAACATATTGAATGCTCGAAGGGCCAAATGGCCAACTCCTGCACCTATTTTCTATGTTTCTATCACAATTGTATCTATCCTTGGATAAGGAAACCAGACCTATTCAAAATACTCTTACAGTCTGAAGAAGGGTCTCGAACCAAAATGTCATCCATTCCTCCTCTCGAGAGATGCTGCCTGTTCTGCTTAGTTACTTCAGCAGTTTGCGTCCATATTCGGTGTAAACCAGCATCTGCAGTTCCTTTCTACAACACTCTAGATGCAATCTTTCCAAGGACCAATGTAATTGTAATAGGAGCAAAACTGTACACATTATTTATACTTGACATATTGTTCCAGTCACTATTAAAATAACCTAAAGCTGTGAGCATTGCCAATAAGTACCAATTTACCATGATAAAGAAGGAGGGCATTCATCCCATCGTATTTATGCTGGACCACAATGCAGCAACTCCATCAATCCCATTCCCCATCTGATTTCACTGTAGATGTATAATTTATTTTCTCTCATAATCATCAAATTCTCTTTGATGCTCTTGCCAATTAAAGTTACAATATAGATGGAAATTAACAAACCTTAATGTTATCAAAATGGGAAAGAACACCTGAGCATCCATGGGAAAACCATGCAGTCGCATAGAACATGCAAATGTCACACACACAGCATTGTAGATCACGACTGAACTGTGGTCTCTGCGGCTGAGTGGGAACAGTATGATTCCTGATGTGATCAATTAGACTTCACAGTTCGGTTACATCTCTACTTTGGCAGTAGAATTAATCATTACAATAATCCACACTCAGCTTGAGAGTGTACATACAAGTATACAAATTAGGATCAGGACTAGGCCCTTTGGCCCCTCAGGCCTGCTTTGCTGTTCAATAATATTTGGTCAGTCTGCTTAGAACCTCAACCTTGTTTATCAAGTAAATAACTACCCTTGCTTTCAATTTTATTTGAATATTCTGCTTCTACTACGCTCTGAGGAAGAGTTCCAAGGCATGTAACCCTCAGAGAAATAAGAAAAAACATCTTCTCTGTCTTAAATGGGCACATTTATTTTTAAAAAGCACCTTTAATTTTAATAAATACATGACACATTGTGTCTACATCCACCCTGTCAATACCATTATGGGTCTTATTCTTCCTCAACCCCAGCAGATACAACTGCAGCCAGTCCAACCATTTCCCGTAAACTGCCCAATCCGTATACCAATCTAATACATTTTCTCTGAAATGCTTCTTGTGCATTAATGTACTTCTTTAATAGTAGAGACCAATACTGTACACAGTACACTATATGTAATATCACTAATACCATACATAACTGATGCATAATCTTTATAATTTGTATTCTAAAATTCCGTAGCAATAAATGATAATATTCTGTTAAAGCCCTGTCCCATGGTCTGAATTCATTCCAAGAGCTCTGCCGAGTTTGCCCTGATTCGAACTCTGAGATTTACGGTATTGGCCACTCATCGGTACTCGGGCTCTCGTGGACATTTTTCAACATGTTGAAAAATCTTCACGCGTCTTCCCATGCTTACCTGCCGTTAGCGAGTCTTCCCGAGTACCTGCCGTTAGCGTTACGAGCCGCTAAGAAACGTCCCCGAGCTCAGACGTACCCGCTACATTCATTCTCCGTGCTTACCACGAGTTTGATTTTTTTTAAACTCGGAAGAGTTCTTGGAATAAACTCGTACCGTGGGACAGGGCTATTACTTGCTGTACCTGGATATCAGTCTTCTATGAACCATGCATGTTAGCACCCAGATCTTTCTAAATCTGTAAATTACATAACGTGTATTTCCCTATCCAAAACAAATTTCAAATGTTCCCATATATTCCAGATCCATGTCCAACCATTTAGCTACATCCCTTTGTTGCCTATTTTTGTCGTTATCACTACTTGCATTGCTGTCTTCATGTAATCTGTAAATGCCCTCATCCATATAATTGATATAAATTGTAAAAAGTTGAGGCCCGACCACTGATCCCAGTGGCATAGCACTCATCATATCTTGCCAACCAGAAAAAGCCACAGGGATGCGGCAGTACAATGAGTTCATGCCAACCATCCACCACCCATTTACATTAATCCAATTTTATTCTTCCCAATTTCCATCAATTGCCTCCAGTTTTTATTTTACCACTCACCGCACATTTGGGACAATATACAGCTGCTAAAAAATTTACCAACTGCACATCTTTGATATATGGGAGGAGACTGGAGCACCTGGAGGAAATGTTCTCCCTGTGATTGTGTAGAAACTCCACACAGGTGAGGTTTATGAGGGATCAAAATGGTGGCTTGAATACAGAGATGGAAGGTGCACAAATAACTTTTTATCTGTCTTAAACAAACAATAATAATGTGGAAGAATGTGAGAAATTGGAAATTATAAACCAAGAAAGTACGCATCTTTAAGAGCAGGCTTGGATAATCAATCCAAAAAAAACTACTCTTGTTGGAAATATTAAATGCAAACAGAAAATACTGGAAATGCTCAGCAGGTCAGGCAGTATTGATGGAAAGAGAAAAATAGTATTTTAGGTGGAAAACCTGTTTTCCCCAGCTCTGTAAAAAAAAAAAACATGAGAGAAAAGAACAAAGGCTCTGAATATCATTTTCCATTACTGTTTGGCTACAAATGTGAAGCTGGAAGATTGGGATATGTTGCATGCGGCTGCACTTTCCAGATTATGTGCAGTAAATCCTTAAAATTCAGTTATTTATTTTCAGTAAACCTTTTCTACACCTTCACCGAGGACCCTCTATAACACAGATTCTCGATTACTTCCAAGTGTACTTATCAGGGTTTTATGCAAATTTATCTTTTTCTTTGCTTTTCATTTCTATCCTTCTCGAAATAAATTATGCACTTGGTTTGCTTTATTTAAATTATTGTATTTGTGAATCTCTGTGACACTTTCATTTAAGTACATTTTCCAAGGAGTATGTGACCTTTTTATTCCTTCTGCAAAAATATGGCACCTAGCATTTAAGTGTTGAAGATCATTATCACTGATATGCCCATCTGTGTGTTTATTGGTGTCTTCCTGTATATTTTGTCACAGTCCTCTGCGCACCTGGACTTGCACATATTTTTCTCTTTACCCTTCTCTTCCACCTACATTCCTTCCTCAAGCTTCACAATTCAGAATCCTTTTGTATCACACCTTCTATCTTTTAAACTCTGGCCTTTGCCAACCATCTGCCTCTTAAAACAATCCTCCATTTGTAACCACCTATTACCTGCCAGCCTTTGTCTTACCTCTCCTCTCTTCCAATTTTCCTTTCTTCCAGCTTTCTTCTCCCCTCCCCCCACAATCAGTCTGAAGGGCCCTGACCCAAAATGTCACCTATCCATGTTCTCCAGACAGACTGCATGACCCTCCATCATCTTGTGTAATTTTTTCACATCAGTTTGATAACTATCGTTTCCCATATTGTAGTAGGCTCGTTAGCCATTTTGCCACATCCCCTGACATCATATGATTTTGTGGTACTTTGAAATCTAGAGATATTTTGGTCATTAAACTTTTTGTTAGACATTTTTATACTTACGGTTATATGAATATCCACTAGATTTTTGAGTAAGGATTTCATTATCTTTTGCCCACTGAATTTAATATGTTACGTAGTTCCCTGGACTAATTCTATCTCTCATTGAATGTAAGGATCATTGATAATAAGAAACTTGTAGGGTGCGATTTTTCATGTAATTCATGATTATGCAGGCACATTTAATGCAATTCATGACTCGGCTTTCGGTACATTGACCATCATCAGTCAGGGTAATGCATATAGAAGGGGGATGTTATGTTACAATTTTACAAGATGTTGGTGAGGCCGCATTTGGAATATTGTGTTCAGTTTGGGCACTGGAAAGAGTGCAGAGAAGATTTACAAAGATGTTGCCTGGGCTGGAGAGGCTGAGCTGTAGGGAGCGGTTGGGCAGGCTCAGACTTTATTCCTTGGAGCACTGGACACTGGGGTGTGATCTTATAGAGGAGTATAATATTATGAGGGGAATAGATAGGGTAGATGCACAGTCTTTACCCAGAGTGGAGGAATCAAGTACTAGAGGACATATGTTTAAAGTGAGATGGAAAGGGTTTATAGGAACCGATTAAATGGTGGGTATATAATGGAGGAGGTAATTGAGGCAGGTACTATAATAACATTTAAAATACATTGGCTGATACATGGATAGGAAAGGGTTAGAGAGATCAAGGGCAGGTGGGACGAGTGTAGATGGGGCATCTTGGTTGGTATGGGCAAGTTGGGCCGAAGGGCCTGTTTCCATGCTGTGACTGTATGACGCAGGCACATGATTTTGGATAATAATTAAAAAATCTCCCCAAGATTGACATTTAAATAAAAGACATATTGATCCTAACTAACACTTTATGCCGTTCTTTCTACAGGAAATACTCAGCTTTTCAAAGGGAAGGTTCCTTCCATTATGTGCATCAGACTCACTTTGGAAATTACTCCTTCATCAGCGTTGATGCCACCCCAAGTCCCGGTCCTAAAAGACCATTCAATTTCTTTGGGTTCTTGAATCAGGTGAGTACCATATGTAGATATATGTGTGTGAAATTCGGTAAGGACAACATAGACAGCTCGATGTTGGACAAAAGATGCCTACAGTGCCCTCCAGAATGTTTGGGACAAATACCCATCATTTATTTATTTGCCTCGGTACTCCACAATTTGAGATTTGTAATAGAAAAAAAATCACATGTGGTTAAAGTGCACATTGTCAGATTTTAATAAAGGCCATGTTTAGACATTTTGGTTTCACCATGTGGAAATTGCAGCATTATTTATACAGTCCCCCATTTCAGGGCACCATGATGTTTGGGACGCAGCAATGTCATGTAAATGAAAGTAGTCATGTTTAGTATTTTGTTGCATATCCCTTACATGCAATGACTGCTTGAAGTCTGCGATTCATGGACATCACCAGTTGTTGGGTGCCTTCTCTGGTGATGCTCTGCCAGGCCTGTATTGCAGCCATCTTTAGCTTATGCTTGTTTTGGGGGCTAGTTCTCTTCAGTTTTCTCTTCAACATATAAAGGGCATGCTCAATTGGGTTCAGATCGGGTGATTGAATTGGCCACTCAAGAATTGACCATTTTTTAACTTTGAACACCTCCTTTGTTGCTTTAGCAGTATGTTTGGGATCATTGTCATGCTGTAGAATGAACCGCCAGCCAAGGAGTTTTGAGACATTTGTTTGAACTTGAGCAGATAAGATGTGTCTTCCACTTCAGAATTCATTATGTTATTACCATCAGCAGTTGTATCATCAATGAAGATAAGTGAGCCAGTACCTTCAGCAGCCATACATGCCCAGGCCATAACACCCCCACCACTGTGTTTCACAGATGAGGTGGTATGCTTTGGATTTTGGGCAGTTCCTTCTCTCCTCCATACTTTGCTCTAGCCATCACTCTGATATGTTAATCTTCGTCTCATCTGTCCACAAGACCTTTTTCCAGAACTGTGGTTGCTCTTTTAAGGACTTCTTAAGTACCAGTGGTTTGCATCTTGCAGTGTAGCCTCTGTATTTCTGTTCATGAAGTCTTCTGCAGATAGTGGTCATTGACAAATCTACATCTGACTCCTGAAGAGTGTTTCTGATCCGTCTGACAGGAGTTTGGGCATTTTTCTTTATTATAGAGATAATTCTTCTGTCATCAGCTGTGGGGGTCTTCCTTGGCCTGCCAGTCCTTTTGCGATTAGTAAGCTCACTAGTGCTCTCTTTCTTCGTAATGATGTTCCAAACAGTTGATTTTGTTAAGCCTAAGGTTTGGCTGGTGTCTCTAACAGTTGTATTCTTGCTTCTCAGTCTCATAATGGCTTCATTGACTTTCATTGGCACAACTTTGCTCCTCATGTTGATAAACAGCAATAAAAGTTTCCAAATGTGATGGAGAGACAGGAGGAAAGACTAGGTGCTGAGAGCTCTCTTATACCTGCATTAAGGAGGCATTTAAACATGCCTGGGCAATTACAAACACCTGTGAAGCCCTGTGTCCCAAACATTATGGTGCCCTGAAATGGGGGGACTATGTATAAACACAGATGTAATTTCTACATGCTGAAACCAAAATGTATTAAAAAAACCTTTAATAAAATCTGACAATGTGCACTTTAACCGCATGTGATTTTTTTCTATTACAAATCTCAAATTGTGCAGTACACGGGCAAATAAATAAATGATGGACCTTTGTCCCAAATATTATGGAGGGCACTGTAATTGAAAATCCTGTCAAAATGTCAGGACTCTAATTTCCTGAAGTGTGCATAGACACCCAGACAAGTGCTCAGTTTTGTTCTGCTGAGTGTTAAACCAATTTTCAACTGCACAGATCCTAGGTGGAGGACCTTTGGGATGTAATGTGAGTTTTAAGAGAACAGTAGAGGTCTGTGAACTGAACTACATCAACCAGTGTTCATAAACAACTCTGGCTCAATTTCCTTTCTCTCGAAATATTAGTTTTTGTGACGATCCATCCAACTGTTCTTTGATCAGCTCTAGTTACCTCGATTCTTTTCCCTAGATTTTTAAACTTGACTTCAAATTCGATATGTACTCTTGTTAAAAACTGCGTTTTACCTTTTCTTTAGAATGTCAGGCAGCAGTAACTGATCTAATGCACCATGGTTAAGGATTCTGCCTTGCCCAGGAACAAAGTTGGAAACTAATTTGTCCCTTCAGCTGGACTTTAGAATTATGCGTTACCATTTGCTTATACAATGTCAATTCCTCATCAATAGCTTTATCCGATCATTGTCCCTTTCATATTTATTGACATTGAATGATGCATTTCAGAGATCCCCAACATATTTGTCCTCTAAAACCTTTTGTATATCCTATACTCTATTGAGCCCTACCCAGGTACTTTCCCTGTTTCATGTGGCCTGCATCACAGAGGTGTTGATTATTTCTGTTGTATATTTCCAACAATTGCCATTTATTTTCCTGCAATAACAAATATCAATTTTGAAAATTGGCCATTCATTATGAAGAATAGATAAATACATTTAATTAATTAAAGAAAAAGCTTACATTTAGTATCTTCTGCAATTTTGGATATCCCAAAGTGCTATACAGCGAATGGAACATTTTGAAATCAGTATAATTGTTGTAACAAAAAGGGACGTGTGGCTGGATATTTGAACACAGCAAGCTCTCAGAATCATCAGTGTTTCAGAGTTAACTAATTTGTGTGTAAGTGAGGTTGGTTAATCTCTGTTTGAGACCCAAATGAGATCAAAGAATATCATTAAGACTGCCAGTTCCACTGCAGTGCTATTCAGAGGTGTTGTCTTTCTTCAGAAACATAAAAGCCCCTTCATTCCTCTCAGCCAGCCATGTAAGCTTGAAATGGATGAGGCTTACAAGAGCAAAGGGTTTATTTACGATGTTGGAACCAACATTTATTCTTTGGGCACTGTAAATGCACTATCATCCTGCTGTTTGCTGAAATTTGCTGTATATTTGTCAGTCACTATATGTCTATTTTATCAGTGACTATCCAACTGCAATAAAACACCAGATGCCGAATGATTTGGGCATCCCGCGATTGTCAAATACAAATGAAGGCACTAACTTACAAACCAAATGCCTGAGCTTTTTTCGTTCTCACCTAGCAAATAGATAACAATGGCCTGTTTCCTTTATCACTGTTCCTTTTTTGTATATCTTTCATTCATTTGTTCTATATCCATCTACATCATCGTCTATGTCTCGTTTTCCTTACCCGTGACTTTTAGTCTGAAGAAGGGTCACGACCCGAAACGTCGCCCATTCCTTCTCTCCAGAGATGCTGCCTGTCTCACTGAGTTACTCCAGCATTTTGTGTCTATCTTCGGTTTAATCCAGCATCTGCAGTTCCTTCTGACATATAACATTAGTACTGTATGTCCTTTACTTCACAGAACAAGATGGATGAATTATTAAAGCTGGCATCTGAAACTGTCTACAGTAATCAAACCATTTGGTTTAGCCATTATACCACCTCCACCATTATCTCTGCCTCACCTGGAATACGGCACATCATGGGGTAAGGTATATTTAAAATTTGTATTTGGTATCTGAATAGTGTGGTGAATTGGTCTTGAGCCGGTTTCACCATTCAATAGAGATCACTGTTGATGTGCACTCGCCTGTATTCCATAACCCTCAATGCCTATGCCTACTAAAAATCGGTCAAACGTAATATTTTTTCTTGAGTTTTATAAACCTGGGATTTGTTTAAAGAATTGATCTCCATGATGTCACCTGGGTGACTTTGCTTCAATTTTAATCTGATGCCTCCTTCCTCTGAATTTACCCATCAGATGAAATAGTTTCTCACCATCTACACCCAGCTCTTTTAATTACCCTCTCAGTTACATTACCACCTAATCTTTGTAATCTTGGGAACACAAGATTGTCTTTACAGTGCATTCAGAAAGTATTCAGACCCCTCAACTTTTTCCACATTTTGTTATGTTACAGCCTTATTTTAAAATGGATTATTATTTTTTAATTTTATCATCAACCTACACACAATACCCCAGAATGAAGAAGTGATAATAGGTGTTTAGAAAATTTTTGCAAAGTGATTAAAAATAAATAACAGAAATATCACATTTACATAAGTATTCTGACCTTTTGCTATGACACTCAAAATTGAGCTTAGATTCATCCTGTTTCCATTGATTATCGATGAGATGTTTCGACAACTTGATTGGAGTCCACCAGTGGTAAATTAAATTGATTGGACATGATTTGGAAAAGCACACACCTGTCTATATAAGGTCCCACAGTTGGCAGTGCATGTCAGAGCAAAACCTAAACCATGAAAATGAAGGAATTTTCTGTAGACCTCCGAAACAGGATTGTGTCGAGACACAGATCGGGGGAAGGGTATAAAACAATTTCTGCAGCATTGCAGGTTCCGAAGAGCACAGTGGCCTCCATCATTCTTAAATGGAAGAACTTTGGAACCACCAGGACTCTTCATAGAGCTGGCTGCCCGGCCAAACTGAGCAATCGGGGGAGAAGGGCCTTGGTCAGGTGACCAAGAACCCGATGATCACTTTGACAGAGCCCCAGAGTTAATCTGTGGAGTTGGGAGAACCTTCCAGAAGGACAACTATATCTGCAGCACTACCAATCAGGCCTTTATGGTAGAGTGGCCAGACGGAAGCCACTCCTCTGTAAAAGGCACGTGACAGCCCGCTTGGAGTTTGCCAAAAGGCACCTAAAGGACTCTCAGACCATGAGAAACAAGATTAAAATAAGGCTGTATTATAAAAAAATGTGGAAAAAGTAAAGGGGTCTGAATACTTTCTGAATGCACTGTACTTTTTAAGTTATCGTTAATTCTGGAAACTGTAGATTAAAAGAGTCAGCCCAGGAACACAACGGGCATGTCGGCATTTTCAGAGAGAAAAGCTTGATTTGCATTTTGACTGGAGGTAAGATTTTGAGAGTCATCAATCAAAGGGCTTAAAGTGCTGACATATCTAGTTTGCTTTTCTAGTGCTTTCTATTTACTGCATAAATAAATGAAGCTTATAACAGAAGAATACTTCTGACAACAGGCTGTCAAACAGTAAATTAATCCACACAATATACCCGTGGCAATGTGACGGTATCACTTCCTTTTCCATACCAGAAGCAACACCTATCCCACTCCCACCATACCAAGCAGATGTTCTGAATCCTACTAGTTGTTACTTTCGGTGTGTCTTTATCTAGCTGTCTTTTTCACTTGATGTTGGGCAGAAGTTGGTTGTGCGGCTCAGATTGAGAATTAAACATATTCTGATCTTCCCTTTTCAGGACACCTTATGTAGTTGCAATAATAATCAGTGGTTTCTTGGACAAAAACCACAAAAGAAGGATGAAACAGAATCAAATGATACCAAAGGATTTAAATGTTTAGCAGAATTAAAGACTCGCCAAACATTGGCCAAACATTTATATCTTATAAATTTTGAGTACAGTCAGAAATAATTATTTTAATCCAATAGAACAATGCAGAAAGTCACAATAAAGTGAGGAAATGCACTAAATAATTTGGACACACCAATGTTAAAGATATCACGGGGAAATGTGGATTTCCTTGATGTTTTGCATATTTCTCATTCCTGCACTACCTGTGAAATGCAGCCGGTTAGGGTTGAACAGGAGAGGTGTCATTTTAAGTTGTCAATGCAGTATTTGAACGCCTGTGGGAACACTGGAAGGAGTTCTGAAGAATGATGACGCTGACAAATTTGTGTCATCATAGAGGCAAAGCAGAACTAACAACTGCAGCTGCCCAAGTTGCAGTAGATAATGATATTGATTGACAGAAATAATGTATTTCTTCTGGTGGTTAATTTAAACCCAGACGAATGTACCTAACCTGATATAGATTGTGAATTTCCGCTTCAGCCAAACTAAGCATTGAACCTGTAGAGATGCCATAACATGCCATTTTATCAATATTAAGTTAGTGTCCAAGTATCCTGCCAATTGTAGAAACCGGGAACTACAGATGCTGGCTTACACACATTGCTGGAGTAACTCAGTGGGTCAGGCAGCATCTCTGGAGAATATGGATAGGCAATGTTTCGGGTCTGGACCCTTCTTCAGATTGAAAAAGGGTCCTAACCTGAAACGTCACCTATCCATGTTCGCCAGAGATGCTGCCTGACCCACCGGATACTCCAGAAGGTTTATCCTCATAATTGCATTGGAATGCACCAGACTTAAGCTGGATATAAACCATTCCAAAGCACATGGTCTGATTAAGATTTAAAACCTGCAACTTTTATCAGGCTACAAATTTAAAATACTCTCCTGTTAATCACCGCTGGGATGGCGACGCCACTTCCTGCACCATCGCCGCACAGATTGGCCGCGTCCGCTGTCACTCACCGGCACCCGCCCGCCTCTGCTGGCGCCCATCCGTCCGCCTCTGCTGGCGCGCGCCCTTCCTTCGCCCCTGCCGGCGCCCGCCCGCCTATGCCGGCACGGCCGTAGCTTCTGGTGCTCCCGGGCCGTGAGTAGGGGAAAGGAGAGGTGAGGGAGGGATTGGGAGAGGGTAGGAGGAGAGGGGAAAGAAGAGTGAGGGGGAAGAGTGGGGGATGAGGGGGAATAGAGGGAGAGGAGGGGGGAGTGCGGAGGTTGGGAGTGGGGAATAGAGGGAGAGGAGGGCAGTGGGGGAGGTGAGGAGTGGGGGATATGGGGAGGTGGGGGATAGAGGGATAGGAGGGGGTAGGGAGAGGAGTTAGGGAGGGAGTGACTGAGGGTAGGGGAAAGTAGAGGGAGGGAGTGGTGAGGGAGGGATTGGTGAGGGGAAAGAAGAGTGAGGGTGAAGAGGAGGGGGAGAGATTGCTGGCGATGAGGGGAAATGAGCTGTGCCTGCGCAGTTGGGGGCTATGGGTGAGTGGTGGAATATTGAGTTGGGGGAACGGGTGCGTTGGGGGACCAGGCCTCCCATGTGACAGGGACCCAATGGGTCCCACTTAGTCTAGTATATATATTACTAAAACTTTCATCTTGTTTGTTTGTGTGCGTGAGTTCCGGAAACTCCGCCAAAACAGTACACGATAGGCTACAATTGTTGGCCCAACTTACTCACTGTTGTCCTGTGATGTGCAGTACCAAGTTTCATTCAGATTGATGTTATATTTTACAAGTTATTTACATTTTAAACTTTACGAAAAACACTTTTCTGCTTGCCCTGCCCGTCAGCCACCTTCGACATCACAATGACATTACAATAGGATCCCGAATTTCATTTACATTAAAAATTGAGGTTTTCATTGACTTTGATTTTATTCTAAAAAAAAAATCAGTTTTAATCAATTTCTTCCGTTTTCATTAACAACTAACATTAGGTTATGTTAAAGAAAAAACACGATTTTCATTGAGAATTTTTTTTTTTTTTAAATACGACTTTCATTGTGGGGGAGGGGGGTGGGATAGGGGGTAGGTGAGGAGTCGGGGAGCAGGAGGATAATGGAGAGGAGGGGGGTAGGGTGGGGAGCAGGCAATGGAGAGGAGGGGGGTAGGAAGGGAAGAGGGAGGGGAAAGTGGGGTATATGGGGAGGGGGATAGAGGGAGAGGGTGGGGGAGGTAGGGAGAGGGGGATAGAGGGAGAGGAGGCGGTGGGGGAGGTGAGGAGGGAGAGTGGGGGGGTGGTATAGCGGGAGGTGAGGAGTGGGTGAGCAGGGGGATAGAGGGAGAGGAGGGGGGTAGGGAGGGGAGAGGTCTTACGGACGGAGGGAGTGACTGAGGGTAGGGGGGAGGGGAGGAGGAGAGGGGGGGGTGCTGAGGATGAGGGGGAATGGAGGAGGATAGGGGTAGGAAGAGGGATGACGAGGTAATGGAGGATGGGAAGGGAAAGGGAGGAGGGAAGGGGTGAGGGGAGGAAGCAGAGGAGGGTTGGTGGAGGGTGGGGAATAGGGACTGAAGAGGGAGAGTGAGATGCTTTCACATTGATCCTATATTATTACCATTTTGAACATTATAAACGTCGCATTCACGCTCCCACTTGCCGGCCACGCCAGTCGGGGGAGGGTTGCTGTGACTTGCGTCACAATGGGGATCTCGGGCGTCACAACGGGAACCCGTCAGCCGCGCCTGTGCAGTTGGGGGCTATGGGTCAGTGGTGGAATATGATTAATAAAACCAAACCATGTTCCTCAGGGCTCAGAGTTATTGTGACCAGTTTTCCAAATGTATAAAATAGAGCGTAGGAACCAGCATGTGGTTTGCCGCATTTAATGGACAAGAATTGATGGATCCGTGAGGATAGGCCCATTGACACTGGACAAGACCAGAGGAACTCTTCTGACACTAGACTAATGGGCCTGTCATACTTAGGTGACTGCCAGAGACTAAATTCAATGGAATTCACCTATGACACCTGGCGACAACCTACGACAGCAAAATTTGTCCCCACTGTCGCTGAAAAATTTTCAACATGTTGAAAGTTTTGCGACAGTCGCCTGTAGTCGCCCAAAAAATCGCCTAAGTGGGACAGGCCCTTTTGTCCGTGATATCTTTAACATTGGTATGTCCTGTTGTCTAACGGCACTCACTCACTTTATCACACCCGCCCCCCTCCCTTGACACCATGTCAGTTCAGCGTCTGTCACGCCTGACTTACCATTCCAACCCCCACCTCCTGTGTCAACCACTTACTCCAGTCTGCATATCAATCAACCCCACCCCCCTCCAACCCGGCTTGTTCTGCCTATGGCCGCTACTCTACTGGTCACCCCCTCTCCACCTGGATCAATCCTAATCATTGATGGGGCAAGATATGAAAACCAGAGATAGCGAATTATAGCAATTAAGTTACAGATACACTGAAATAAAAAGTGCAACGTCTGCAATGAGCAGGTTGGAAGATCGGGACTAATCACTAATTTATGGGGGGGACCATTCAGTAGTCAAATAACAGCAGAGAAGAAACTATTTTTAAATCTGGTGTTTTTTTCAAGCTTTATATTTTCTACCCAACTGTAGAGGCGAGAATAGGGAACAACCAAGGTGAAAATGGTCCATGGTTATATTTGTTAAAGAAGGAACTGCAGATGCTGGAGAATCGAGGGTACACAAAAGGCTGGAGAAACTCAGCGGGTGCAGCAGCACCTAAGGAGCGAAGGAGATAGGCGACGTTTCGGGTCGAGACCCTTCTGAAGAAGGGTCTCGATCCGAAACATCGCCTATCTCCTTCGCTCCTTAGATGCTGCTGCACCCGCTGAGTTTCTCCAGCCTTTTGTGTACCCATGGTTATATTTGCTGCTTTCCCAAGGTAGTGTGGAGTGTACGTGGTGTCAATGGGGAGGATAGATGCTGGTTATGTGTGATGGGCTACATACACAGCTCTGCAATTTCTTGAGGTCTTGAGCAGATCTGTTACCAAACAAAGTTATACATCCTGATAGGATGCTTTCTACAGTGCATTTGTAGAAGTTGGTAAGATTTGTTGGCGACATGTTCAACTTCTTTGGTCTTCTGAGAAAGTCAAGGCATTGGTGGGTTTTCTTGCTGTAGCTTCAATGTGGTTGGTCCAGGACAAATTGTTGGTGATATTGTTCATGACTGTGGAGGAAACTGGAGCACCTCGAAGAAACTCATGGGGTTATGGAATCTTCCCACAGACAGCTCCCAAGATCAAGCCTGGGTCCTTAGAGCTATGAGCTAAGGAGGCAATAGCACCACCGTACCACCTGTTGTGGCACCATACCACCCACGCACAGCTTCTGGGGGTTTGGAAGTATTTAACATTTTGCTCTTATTGCTTGCAATGACATAACTACATTAAATACAGAATGAGAGAAGGTATTCGTATCAAAACGTCCTTTCAGTTTTAATGCTCCTCTCAGGTATTCAAATGCAGTATCGACAGTTTCATTGTTCTACCATGACAAGTCACATTCCACAAATTCATTTTGCAAGCCAAATGATGCAGGAATGAGAAGCACGTAAAAGCATTTAAAACTGATCAGAGGGCCAACTTTTTTCATGCACAGGGTGGTGCATACATGTCCCGAGCTGCCAGTGGAAGTGGTGAAAGCTGGTACAAGAATGGCATTTAAAAGACAATCGGGTACAAGGATAGGAAGGATTTGGAGGGATAAGGGCCAGGTGTAGGTATGTATGTAGTTGGTTTGGCAACTTGTTTGGCATGGACAAGTGGGCTGAAGAGCCTGTTTCTATACAGTGTAGCTATCACCTAAAACTTAGATAAACCCCCTGGTGTCCTCGCCACTTTTCCTTTAATTCACCTGTGATAGATTCAGTTCTTTAACTGGTACATCACACGGAGCTATGAAAGAAGTGATTGAAAGCTGGTCATTGTGTTGTCAAATTGTAGAGATTTTAGAAAGGTATTTGAAGAGGGAAAGAGGTGAATATTTGTTAACCTATTACTGTTCATTGAGGATGTGACATAGTATAGATATGAAGGGACCTGTGGATGGATGTAGTGTATTTAAACTTTCAAAGGATTTTGCATAAGATTTCACACAGAGACTGGTGAACAAGTCGAAAACATGTGAAACGGGGAGTAAATGCACAAGCATGATTAGGAATTATTTAACAGACAAAAAGATTGACAGGATGTGACTGGTCTGGTACAGTATTATTTGGAGTTTGGTTATTCACATTATATTTCAGCAGTTTGGTTAAAGAGATCAAATTTCACATTTCCAACTTTTCTGATGTTACAAAACCAGGTGGGATTGTAATTGAGGAGGATTGAAGAAGGGATATAGACAAAGCTGGGTGAGTGGACAAGTATATGGCTCATTGAATATAATGTGGAAAAAATGAGTGCCCATTTACTTCAGTTCCTGGTTCTGAAAAACAGTATTTTTTAAATGGTGAGAGATTGGGTAATTTTGATATTCAAAGGAATCATGGTTTCTTTGGACATACATCACTGAAGGCCAACATACAGGTGAAGAAAACTATTAGGAAGGCAAACAGTATGGTGGTTTTTATTGTGAGGGCATTTAAATATAAAGATGTCTTCGAGCATCATATCTTCTTCAGAGGCAGTCTCTCAGGAATGAATTGGATTGCTTCAACTCCAATTCTTTGGGTAGCGAGGTGGCTGAAGAGCCAATATGGGATTCACAGACACGGAGCAGGCAGTGCCTGGTGGGTGGGTGTGTAGCTTGTGAGGCGGTGCATTCTTCCTCTGTTTCTACTGGTATTCCTTGTACTCCCAGGAAATGGACTTCATACCATCCTGAATGCTACTGCTCATTTTTGAGTGGTGATAGGCATTCCCAGTTTGTGGGGATGTTGCTTTTTTTTAGGGAGACTTTGAGCATGTCCTTAATGTTTTTTTTCCCCTCTGTCTAGCTAAAAATGTTTTTACTGTTACAGCTCAGAATATAGTTTCAAGAGTATTTGTTCATCCTGTGCACCAGATATGAACGGGAACAATGACATTCTTACTTGCTGCATCTTTACAGGCACGTTAGATGCAACAACAAGAAGAAAAAAAGAAACATACAAGAATGTATCAGTTATTCTAAGTAAATTAAATCATATAGGGCAAAGGTAACAAGTACATAGACCAACCATAGTGTTGCAAGGTTCATGGTGGTTCAATGCTGAGTTTGGGCTGTGCAGTGTGATTCAAGAACCTGATGGTTGATTGGAAGAAGCTATTCTTGAACCTGGAACTAACGGTTCTCGGGCACCTGTGCCTTCTTTGTAATGGTAGCAGCAAGAAGCAGTCTGGCCTGCATGCTGTGGGTCTGATGATATCCACTGCCTTCTTAGAACATAGGACATGATGCCAAGTTAAACTGATCTCATCTGAACCATATCCCTCTATTTCTTGAACTTTAAAGTGCCCATCTAAACTCTCTAGGGAGTACTAAGGAACATAGTCTCCACTCAACCTCTGACGTTCCAGAGAAAACAATCCCAAACGTATTCAACCTTTCCTTGTAGCTGAAACGCTCTAATCCAGGCAGCGTTGTGGTAACCATCCCCTGCACACTGTCCAACGCCTCCACATCCTTCTTGTAATGGGGCAGCCAGAAAAGTACTCCAAATGTGTTCAAACCAAAGTCCTATA
This sequence comes from Raja brachyura, assembly GCA_963514005.1. The sequence goes on along the minus strand of OY740789.1, from coordinate 67,745,912 downwards.
GAACTACATCATGACTTCTTGACTTGTATTCAATGCTGCTAGCAAAGAAGGTAAGTATACCATATGACTTCCTTACCACCCTATCTACTTGTGCTGCCTCTTTTAGTGAGCTATGAACTTGGACTCCAAGTTCTCTCTGCACATCTATGCTGTTAAGGGTCTTTCCAATAACTGTATGCACTCCCCATTGCATTCAACCTCCCAAAGTGCAGCACCTCACACTTGCTTAGATTAAACTCCATCTGCCATTTCATTGTCCATTTCTATAGCTAATCTTTATCATGCAGTATCTTCTGACAGCCTTCCTCACTGTCCGACAGCAACTCCTCCAATTTTGGTGTCATCGGGAGAATGCAGCGAAGATTCAATAGACATAGGTTATGAGTAGGCCATTCGGCCCTTCGAGCACAGCATGGCTGATCATCCCCAATCAGTACCCCTTTCCTGCCTTCTCCCCATATCCCCTGACTCCGCTATTTTTAAGAGCCCTATCTAGCTCTCTCTTGAAAGCATCCAGAGAACCTGCCTCAACCACCCTCTGAGGCAGAGAATTCCACAGACTCACCACTCTCCGTGAGAAAAAGTGTTTCCTCGTCTCCGTTCAAAATGGCTTACTCCTTATTCTTAAATTCACAAGATTGTTTCCGGAGATGATGAATTTGCTGAATGAACAGAGCCAAGTATGCTTTGCCTGTATTTTCTGGTGTGCAGAAGAATTAGAGAAGATTATCACTGAAGCATTTTTTTACAGGGCTTGCTGGGTGAAACCAGGGAGAATGCTGATGAGTATAGAACTCAAGATGAATGTCTGAGAATAAGGGGTAGACCATACAGGACTGAGATGAGATTAAATTACTAAAACGTGATGAATTCTCTACCATGGAATGCTATTGAGGCTCAGTCATTGAGTATATTCAAAACAGGCATGGATAGGTTTCTGGATGTGGGGATAGTTCAGGAAAATAGAAGTGTGGTAGAAGATTAGCTATGATCTCAATGAATGGCAGAGCAGGCTCCCAGACCCATATGGTCTCCTGCTCGTAATTATTGTTATGTGACTTCCTCAGGAGTTTGAAAAATTGTCTTCTTGAATCGCAGTTCTATTGCTCGTAAGTTTGCAATCAAATGCTCGCAGGCTACATACATGCTTTGTTTACCTTAAATTTCATCAAGTTCTTAATTTCACAAACTTTTGATCCTTCCCGTATTCCAAAAGAGAACCTTAAATTTCTCTCTGAGAATTCCTTCAAAGGTGAGAGAGAGTTGGCTGCAATGGCTCATATGGTCTTTCGATCTGTATTATTCCAGAGATCAGTATCTTCTTTCTCTCCATTGTTTAAGAAAGAACTGCAGATGCTGGAAAAATCGAAGGTTGACAAAAAGCTGGAGAAACTCAGCGAGTGAGGCAGCATCTATGGAGCAAAGGAATGGGTGATGTTTCGGGTCGAGACCCTTCAGTCTGAAGAAGGGTATCGACCCGAAACGTCACCCTCTCCTTTGTTTACGCCATGAAGGAGCTGTACTGTGACACAGCTCCATGGGAGCCTCTGTCCTTCTCTCTCCACAATCAAGTTTGGCTGTGGCAATAAACAGGGCTGGCTTGCCAGGAGTATCCTAACCCACTGTGTGCCGGCCCGCTGCTTGTGGGTTTACTTTAGACAGGTATGTTACAAGGAGGTTCTTGAGCAGCATGTCTCAGTTTGATTTTCCTTTGAGGGCTGAATTGTCTTTTTCCTTAGAATAAACATTCAAATATTAACAGGGGATTGTATTGGGGAAGAGAGAAACAAGTTATACCTGAGGATGTTAGACTATGTTTTCCTCTCTTTTACAGTTCTGCTGTTGCCTACCTTTGTGGACACCTGCATACATTAGGTGGCTTCATGCCTGTTCTGCACAGCAGGCATGAACATGGGACACTGGAACTGGAGCTGGCTGACTGGATGGAAAACAGGAGGTTAGAATCTCTAGAATAAATAATTTATTTATTTAACAGTTCTTGAGAAAAGCTTTCGAAAAGTTTTATCACTACAAAGCTTTGAACTTCAGCATGGAAACAGGTCCTTTGGCACCCCGAGTCCATGCTGACCATCCATCACCTGTAGGAAAGAACTGCAGATGCTGGTTTAAATCGAAGGTAGACACATCCATCACCTGTAAATAGTTCTATGCCCTACACACAAGGGGCAATTTACATAAGCCAATTAACCTACAAATGTGTACGTTTTTGAAACGTGGGAGGAAACTGGATCACCTGGAAAAACCCACGTGGTCACAGGAAGAACGTCCAAACTCCGCAGAGAGCACCTGTAGTCAGAAATGAAACCGGGTCTCTGGCGCAGTGAGGCAGCAGTTCTACCACTGTGCCACCTATACTTGATTAATTTTATGTTGTTGAGTTACATTTTGGCAATACATTAATGAACCATATTTAGAATACCAGATTGACCTTGGTGATTTTTAATTCAGAAATTATTTTATAAAATCGGTCACAGCTAAAAACAAATCAAGGGTTGGAGCCCATGACTCTTCATGTGCACCAATTCTTTCCAAGTTCGTATTTCCCTCCGCTATCTCTGGCAGCACGTTCCAAGCACCCATCACCCTCAATATTTAAAAAAAAACATGCCCTACATATCTTCTTTAAACTATGGCTCTCCCACCTTAAAGCTATGCCCTCTGGTCTTTGACTTTTCCACCCTGGTGAGAAAGGTTCTGACTGTCTACCCTATCTATGCATCTCATAATTTTATATATTTCAATTGGGTATCTCCTCCTCTGGAATTCCAGAGAAAATAATCCAAGTTTTCCAGCCGCTCCTAAGGTCCTTTAATGTATGCAGAATTCTCATAAACCTCTTCTGCACCCTCTCCATAGTTTCCACATCCTTCCGGTAATGGGACGACCTGAACTGTACACAATACTCCAAACAAAGCCTAACCAATGTCATATAGAGCTGCGTCATGACTTCCTGATCCTTACACTCGATGCCCTATCAATGAAGCCTTTACCACTTTAACTTCTAGTGTTGCCATTTTCAGCGAGCTATTGATTTGATCAATAGCCAAGATCCCTCCGCATCAATTCTTTTAAGTGTATTGCCTTCAATGATATATCTTCCCCTTATATTTGACCTCCAAAGGTGTAACACCTCATATTTGCTCCAACTGTCATTTGCCCACGCATTTCTGCTGCTAATCTATATCCTGTAGTATACTTTGACTATCTTTCTCACTGTCTGAACTCCACCAATTTTGGTGTTTGCAAATGTATTAACTAACCCATCTACATTTATGTCCAAGTTATTTAGAAACATAGAAAATAGGTGCATTCGGCCCTTGGAGCCAGCACCGCCATTCAATATGATCATGGCTGATCATCCGAAATCAGTACCCTGTTCCTGCTTTTTCCCCATATCCCTTGATTCCGTTAGCCGTAAGAGCTAAATTTAACTCTCTCTTGAAAACATCCAGTGAATTTTCCTCCACTGCCTTTGTGGCAGAGAATTTCACATTCACAACTCTCTGGGTGATAAAGTTTTTCCTCATCTCAGTCCTAAATGGCTTTCCCCTTATTTTTAAACTGTGACCCCTAGTTCTGAACTCCCTAACATGGGGAACATTTTGATTATATGGCCTGATCTTGTTTGGTACTGCAGTGCGGGAGGTCTTTGACAGGAAGTGTTGAGATCTTGTGACTTCGGCGACGAATGCCAAGCAGAACCAGGGGCAACCTTTCACTCCAGTTCAGCATGTCTCCCCCGGCTGCCAGAGCGGCTTTCAACTGGCGATGGAACCGTTCAATAAGGCCGTTCGCTTGTGGATGATACGCAGTTGTTCGAACCCAGTTTGTACCAGCGCAGACATCCAGTGAATTTTCCTCCACTGCCTTCTGTGGCAGAGAATTTCACATTCACAACTCTCTGGGTGTGATTGTGTTTGAAACAGCGCAGACTTGAATTGTGGTCCTCGGTGTGTTGCGATCGTACTTGGGACCCCAAAGACCAAAATCCATCGGTCAACAAAAGCGCAGGCTATTGTTTCCGCTGAAATGTTGATGACTGGGATAGCATCTTGCCATCTTGTGAACCAGTCTTCACAAGTGAGCAGATATGTATAGTTTCTTGATGGTGGGAGTGGGCTGACCAAGTCCAGGTGCACGTGCTCAAAACGGGTGTTCGGTACGGGAAACTCACCGAAAGAATCACCTGGAGATCTTGGATTGGATTGTGACATGGTAGACAATTCTTTGCCCATAATCCAATGTCACGCTTGATGAAAGACCAGATGAAACATTCAGAGATTAGTTTTATCGCAATCTTCTTGCCCGGATTTGATAAGTTGTGCAGCACGCTGAAAACCTCTCGACGCATCGTCCTAAGCACAAACTGCCTAGGTTTGCCAGTGGAAGTTTCTCTCGTGTCACCGATCCAATTTTAGGGCTGTATGCGTCCGGTGGTAATGGATAAAATCGACATCAGTTTGCTGCGCGCGAGCCATGGCATAAGAATAGATGAATGTGGCCGCATTCAGAGCATCCACCTCCAGTCTTGATAGGGCGTCAGCAACCAGATTTGCTTTTCTTTGAATGTGCCTGATGTCACTGGGGAATTACAGAACGAAGTACAAGTGGTGGATTTCCCACGGTGAATAGTTCCCCACATTTGTACGAGTAGTGTATGTGATCCGTATAAATAAATGACGGCCTTCCAACAGATGGCGGAAATGCTAGACTGCGAGGTACATAGCCAAAAGTTCTCGACTGAACGTACTGTAGTGTGTGATAGTTTTGCCGAAAAGAATGCCAGAGGCTCCCACCTGCCATAGACTCGCTGCTCCACGACGGCTCCTACGGTGTTGACGGAGGCATCAGTGGTGACTGAAAATAAGGCATTTGGCCTCTGATGGACCAGCATAGTTGCTTCAGCGAGAGTCCTCTTAGCGGCGTTGAAGGCTTGCATTGCCTGCTCAGTAAACACAACGGTTTATTTGAAGACAATTTGTTCTTTGAAGAACCTTTGCGTAAGTTGGTCAAGGGTAATAGGGAACCTGCGGCGTTCGGTTGAATGCGGCGGAAGAAATTCATCATCACCAAAATTCGCCAAAATCCGTTTAACGAATGTACACTGGGTAGTTTCAGATTTCCTGCACCTTTGATTCGCTGGGCAAGATGCCGTTCTCCGTCACGTGATGACCAAGGAAAGTGAGCTCGCAAGCGCCAAACACACATTTGTTCGTGTTAATGACAATACCATATTCGTCGAGATGCTGGAACAGCAATCCAAGGTGTTTCTTGTGTTCGTCGTCGATGTATGCGTAGACGACATTGAGGCAGGAGAGTACGTGGTCCATGAAATGCTGTAACGATTGTGCTGCGTTCCGTAAACCAAATAGCATCCGTAGAAATTTGAATGTCCCAAACGGAGTGACCACGGCTGTCTTGGGAATATCGGCAGGCTCGACCGGAATTTGATAATACGTGTGCAGGAGATCGATGTTTGCGAACACTCGCTTACCCTGTAGGCTTGCAGAGAAATCCTGCAAATGTGGGATGCTGTATCGATCTGGAATAGTGGCATTGTTTAGTGAATGGTAGTCGCCGCAGGGGCACCAATCTCCAGGAGTCTTCTGCCGGACCATGTGAAGAGGTGATGCCCAGCAGCTCTTTGACCTGCGGATGATCCCGAGCTCCAACATATGGTCAAATTTGGCCCTTGCGACTTTGAGACGGTCTGTGGGTAACCTGTGCGCTCTTGCCAAAATTGGAGGGCGGCGGGTCTGAATATGATGCGTGACAGAGTGTTTGATATCGTTGTGTCGGTAAGACGGAGTTATTAGTCATGGAAATTGTTTAAGTATCTCCTGATATGGGCCGGTGTTGGGTTGGAGGCTGGTAAGGTGATAGTTAGTCATTGCCGGACGACAGATGCAGTTCACCAGTGTGCGGGTGCAGTAATCACTTAAGCGGCGATTTTTTAAATTCACCGTCAAAGAAAAGTGTAAAAGAAAATCCGCTGCAATAATAGGCTTTGATACGTCGGCGACTGTGAAAATCCAGCGAAATGTTTTCTTCAGACCGAAGTCGAGTGTGACTGATTTCTGACCAAATGTCTGTATGCTAGTTTGTTCGGGGTGGTGAGAACATATCCGGGGTCAGAGTTTAAACGCTCTTGGGAACTGTGACAAATGACCGATAGCTCGGCGCCAGAGTCAATGAGATATTGCATACCCGAAAGGCGGTCGCTGAGAAAAAGGCGGTGGCTAGTTTGCCCATGGGCAGCAGTTGCCTCTACTACCATGCCTTGTCGTTTGCTCGGGTGTTGATGTTTGTCGAAGGAGCAAGGAGGTTGACCCGACAGGGCCGCTGCACCATATTTCCGGTGTTTCCAGCAAATGCGTGGGCGTCGCCTTGGTCCCATCCCCGACCCTCAAGGTTTGCGTTAAACCTGAAACGGGGATGGTTCTGCTGGGCTGCCAAAGCCCTGACTTGCGCAGTGAGCGCTGCAATTTGAACACAGTCACCTGCAGTGCAGTGGTTTTCTCCATGACAATGTCGGCCTGTTTTGTGAGCTCATCTATGCTGGCTAATTGAAACTTACCTATCAGGTCCCCCTGAGTAGGCATGCAGCAGATAAACTTCTGTTTCCAGACATCGCCGTCCATCTTTTCATCCACCGCCAGCCTGCGCCATCTCCGCAACATTTGCGATGGCCCCGTATTGCCGAGATTATCATCTCCCAGTAGCTCTGAAATGCAGGCTTGCTTCGAGAGCTGTATTCGCTTCGAGATAGCGGATTTAAGCAATTTGTATGGCGTCATTTATTTAGGATTAAGGAGCACGTCCTCTACTTCCCATGCGATCTGCTCTGGAAGAAGAAGCCACTGGGAACCCATATTTTCTCCGTTGGCTCGTGACATTGAGGGAGTGAAATCGAGCTTCTAGTATTGAAAACCACACTCTCGTGTTGGTTGTAAAAAGAGTTGGGATGTCAAGTTTTACTTCGCCGACTGACACTGTGTCACCATTATCGTCATACATTTTGTGAGTAAGTGGAAGGTTGCGTGTAGCAACGGGGTCACCAGTTGTATGATCTACTGAATCCCATGACAGAAAGCAAAGAACAAACGACACTTAGCTGACCCAGAAACCTTGTGTCACGTTTATTTCAGAAGCAGCTTTTACCTACATTCTCACCAATCATAACCTGTGTGCAGATAAGGCCAATTAGTGCATCTGACCTTGGAGTTGTTATTGAGCTCTTGTGGCTGGACCTTCTCGTGAGGCTGCGTGCAGGTCGCCAGCGGTGACGGGCTGTATGCAAATCCAACCACACCCTCTCATTCTTCTAGATTCCAGTGAATACAAGCCCAGTCCACCCATTCTGTCATCATATATTAGTCCGGCACTCCCGCAATGGCATGAATGTCCTTTCTCAAATTAGGAGACCAAAATTGCACACAATACTCCAGGTGCGGGTTCTCCAGGGCCCTGTACAACTACAGTAGGACCTCCATGCTCCTAAACTCAAATCCTCTCGCAATGAAGGCCAACATGCCATTAGCTTTCTTCACTGCATGCTTACTTTCAGTAAATGATGTACAAGGTCACCCAGGTCTCGTTGCACCTCCCTTTTTCCTAATCTGACACCATTCAAATGATAATCTGCCTTTCTGTTCTCGCCACCAAAGTGGATAGCCTCACACTTATCCACATTATACTGTATCTGCACGCTCACCCAACCTATCCAAGTCACCCTGTAGCCTCGTAGCATCGTCCTCGCAGCTCACACTGCCACCCAGCTTTGTGTCATTGGCAAACTTGGAGATAATATTTATATCATAAACATCAGGGGGTCCAGCAGAGATTCCTGTGGAACTCCACTGATCACAGACATCCTGCTAGAATAATCCCCCCCCACCCCCCAAAGCATATTTTGTGACAATATGCTTCAGGACCACTCACCAGAGCCTGAAGTGGCATCAATGAGCAGAAAGTCTGAGAAAGTAATGAAACAACATTATCATAAGTTAAATCTGGTCATTTATTTTCCTAATACATGATCGGGTATCGCAACGATTTGAGACCAGCTAATTCTTTAGAGATCAGAAATTGACCTATGTCCACATGACTTTTAGTAGGAAGATAAATTTGTCTTCTGGGCATACCTGAAGTCATCTGCTTTTCAATGCAAGTTTGTTTGGACTCAACTGTGAAGTTCTAATCTTATTTATCTTGTTGGGTTTCTCTCGGCAGGTACCGTATATTGGTTTTTGACCATGATCTGTTTAGCTTTGTGGATCTGAAGTTTGATAAGTGGCCAGTAATTGTCATCACAAATCCAAAATCTGCTCTATATAGTAGCCCTGGACATGAGCCACTGGGAAAAATAAAGGAGTCTACACACATCAGGTATGAGCTGATCTCTGTTCAGTTGCATTGCTTTTGACTTTTTTTCGAAACAAGGTTAGAGCCAAATATAGTTTCAGCTGTGCGGCAGATACAAAGAATAACCATAACCATTGTTGGATATATCGTAGATTCCATCATGCATTCAGCATTTTTCGACGTATTCTATGGAAAATTGGGATGTGGACTGTCAACTCTTGTATTGGCAGGTGATAGGGCAGGTGGGTCCTCTTCTCAACAGAGTCACAGTGCATGGAAACAGCCCTTCTAAATTCTACTTAAACGTTGTTGTTACCTGCCTCCACCACCCCTGCAGGCAGTGCTTTCCAGATTGCAACTGCACTCCGGGTGAAAACTTCACAATTCCCTTCCATTAAACATATGATGTCTGGCTTTATACACCTCTGCTATGGATAAAGGTTCCTACGACCTACCCTGTCAATGCCCCTCCTAATTTTATACATCCTTAATAGGTCTGGCTGAACCACCTTTGCTCCAAGGAAAACAAACCCAAATCCAGTCCCTTCTCATAACTGACATGCACCATCCAAGCAAAATCCCTCCTATGGCACATTTTAGTTTAGTTTAAAGATACAGCATGGAAACTGGCCCTTTGTCCGGTACCCGGACACGGTGCCGACAGACAAGAGGCCGAAGCAAAGAAGCCGAAGCCAAAGAACCGAATAGAAACGAGGCTGAAACGCGAATGAACCGAAAGAGTCCGAAGACGAAACGCCTACTAACCGAAAGGATGGGACGCCTAAATGCAAACTAACTGAAAACACGGGACGCCTACGAACCGATAGGCTGCATCGCCTAAAACCAAACTTACCGAATGGCCGCTCAGTCGATACGCCACCTCCCCGAAAGGTGGCGGCGCCTACAGGCCAAAGAACCGACAGCCGTTCAACAGAAAAGTCCAATAACGGACTTGATGTTGCGGGGGGCGGGGGGGAGGCAGGACTTGTCAGCGATTGGTCCAGACCCCCGCGTCCATCACATCACCGTGAAGGCATGAACATTGCCCCAAACCTCCGCTCCACCCGACTCTGCAGAGGGTGGCCGTGGGAGAGTGGGGGCTGTCCCGAGGAATGCACACCTTCGGCCGCTTTCAACTTGGTGCTTGGGTTCAGATTGCCCAGTCACCTATGGCTTGTGTGGGAAAATAAACCCCACGCTCCCGTCATACATGATATACACCAGTTAATTAACCATGTATAAATGTATATCATGATTTACATGTATAAATCGTTCTTACATTCGGGAACATGGTTAATGTGGGATTTTAATTTGAGCGCACTTGTTTGAATAGATGCAAGCGGCATGTCCAGCTTCTCTCCTGGGCGCGCAATACACGAAGCCGATGAAATGACACAACTGTCACACCAAAGATAGACACAAAATGCTGGAGTAACTCAGCTGAAGAGGCATCTCTGGAGAGAAGGAATGGTGGCGTTTCGGGTCGAGACCTTTCAGACGCACTCTGAAGAATGGTCTCGGCACGAAACGTCACCCATTCCTTCTCTCCAGGGAAGTTGCCTGTTTCGTGCGTGGGAGCTTGGTTGCGTTCCGCAAACACTGAAACGGTAATATATAAACCGTCTGTCCCCGCGGCCGGGGTGAATCACCCTGGTGTGGGTGTCAAAGACGGGGGGGGATGGGGGGACCCTGGTGTGAAGGTTGGGGTCCGATAGCGATGCATTGCGGTCAGTGACTGTGGGATGCTACCGCGGGTGGAGAGGGAGAGAAGGGGAGAGAGAGAGAGAGAGAAGGGAGAGAGAGCGGGGGGGGGGGTGGGGGAAAGAGAGAAGAGGAGAGAGAGAAGAGGCAAGAGAGAGGAGGAGAGAGAAGGAAGAGAGAGAGAGAGAGAGAGAGAGAGAGAGAGAAGGAGGGAGACGGGAGCGTGGGGTTCATTTTCCCACACAAGCCATAGGTGACTGGGCAATCTGAACCCAAGCACCAAGTTGAAAGCGGCCGAAGGTGCGCATTCCTCGGGACAGCCCCCACACTCCCACGGCCACCCTCTGCGGGCTGCGGGTCGGATGAAGCGGAGGTTTGAGGCAATGATCATGCCTTCACGGTGATGTGATGGACGCGGGGGTCTGGACCAATCGCTGACAAGTCCCGCCCCCTCGGCTACGCCAAGTCTGTTATTGGACTTTTCTGTTGAGCGGCTGTCAGTCTTTTGGCCTGTAGGCGCCGCCGCCTTTCGGGGAGGTGGCGTATCGACTGAGCGGCCATTCGGTAAGTTTGCTTTTAAGCGACACAGCCTTTCTGTTCGTAGGCGTTTAGGCATCCCGCGCTTTCGGTTAGCTTGCATTTAGGCGTCCCATCCTTTCGGTTAGTAGGCGTTTCGTCTTTGGACTCTTTCGGTTCATTCGCGTTTTGACCTTGTTTCTATTCGGTTCTTTGCTTTGGCTTCTTGTCCGTCGGCACCGCGTCCGCACACGCCTTTGTCCATGCTCACCCTCGATTCACCTGTTCTCAAGTATGTTATCTCACTCTCTGATCCCAACATATTGGGGACAATTTACGGAGTCCAATTAACCTACAAAACCAGTTTGAAGAAGGGTTTCGGCCCGAAACGTTACCTATTTCCTTCGCTCCATAGATGCTGCCGCACCCGCTGAGTTTCTCCAGCTATTTTGTCTACCTTCGATTCTCCAGCATCTGCAGTTCCTTCTTGAACATGTAACCTACAAAACCCATATGTTGTTGGGATGTGGGATGAAACCAGAGCACATGGAGGAAACCCACAGTCACAGGGAGAATGTTCAAACTCCACACAGACAGTACCCTGAGGTCAGGATCTAACCGGGTCTCTGGTGCTGTGAGGCAGCAGCTCTACCAGCTGTGCCACAGTGCTCAATGAAGGCACTTCCAGAATTGAAAAATCCCAAAGGTGTAAAAAGTTATTTTTGGATGGCTCATGGCACTGAATCAATACCTGAACCCAGTTTGAAAGACAAGGGTACTATCACTGAACCACAGCTGACATCTGAACATATATATGGACGGAGAGTGATGGATCACTTTTGCACTCCTCTGAGTGACCAAAAACAGAATTCACCTCATCCTTTAGGACTTTAATTATACTGGAATTATAACTGATTAAAATAGCATGTGAGTAAATTACATCATTATCAAGGTGTTGGGAATAATGGGGTGTATGAAAGAGAAGACTGCAGCTTGACAATCCACTGAATCAGTTATAGAACATGGATAAAGGCTCTTCAGCCTGACTTGTCCAAAGAACCAGGTGTTATAACTGAGCTAGTCCCATATGCCTCATGTCCCTCTAATCTTTCCAATCCATGTATCTGCTTAGATCTCTTTTAAAAGTCACCATTGTACTTTTCTCTACAGCTTTTCCTGGTAGCTTGGTCCATACAGACACCACCCTCTGGGAAAAAAAATGCCCATCAGGTCACTTTAAACCTACACTTTCTAGTTCTGGATTGCTCTACTCTAGGAAAAAGACTGTGACCATTCATTATAACTGCTTCTCGTGTCACCTCTCAGCCTCCCAAGCTCCAGGGAAATATATCCCAACCTATCCTTATAAACCAAAGCTCTCAAGTTCTGGTAACATTCTGGCACCTTTTTCAGCTTAGTAATATAGTTCCTATAGCAGGACTGCCAGAACTGCACATATTACTCCAAATGTGGTCTCACCGACTTATCTCCAGCTGCAGCATGACTTCCCGACTCCTTTTGATTAGGATTATTATTGCCTCGTCTACCGAGATACACTGAAAAACTTTGTTTTGCGTGCTATCCTGTCTAATCATAATAGGCAGTGCAAAGAGAAAAAATAAACAGAGTGCAGAATATACTGTTTCAGCTGCAGAGAATATGCAGGTAAAAAAAGTGCAGGGGCCGCAATGAGGTAGGTTGGGAGATCCGGATTACATTCTTTGTTTATGAGAGGTAAGTTCAATAGTTTGATAACAGCGGGGAAGAAGTTGTTCCTGAATTTGGTGTACATACTTGAAGCTTTTTATTTTTTGCCCAATGGAAGTGGGGTGAAGATGGAATGAGCAGGGCATGAGTGGTCCATGACTATGTTTGCTGCTTTCCTGGGGCAGTATGAAGTATCGATAGAGTCAATGGGGAGTAGCTAGTTTGCAAGATGGACTGGGTTGCATCCAGAACCCTGCAATTTCTTGTGATTTTGGGCAGAACAGTTGGAAATACAAGTTGTGTTTCATTTGAATAGAATGCTTTCTACTAAGAATCAAGAGAAAATGGTTGGTGTCATTGGAGAGGTTCTGAATTTCTTTAGACTTCACAGGAAATAGAGGCGTTGGTGTGTTTTCATAGCTGTAGTGCCACAGTGGTCGGACCAGGACAAATAGTGATATTCATGCCCAGGAACTTGAAGCTCGAAAGGGAGTTAAAATGGTTACTAGGTTCCTTCCCTTTTCTCATTCTTAACTCCCCCACCCCTACTTTCCTCCCTCTGGCTTCACAATTTGCAACCCTTCAATTCTGTCTCTCACTTTCTGATTTTATCTCTGGCTTATAAAACAAAACCCTTCACCTGTGTCCACCTATTACTTGTGTCCACCTATTACCTGTCACGCTTTGACCTGCCTCTCCCATCTTCCAGCTTTCTTATCCCCCATACCATCAGTCTGAAGAAGGGTCTCGACACAAAACGTCACCTATCCATGTTCTTCTGAGATGCTGCCTGACCTGCTGAGTTACTCCAGCACCTTGTGTCAATTTTTATCAATTAATTCAGATTTGTCTGCAATTTCTTGAACATTTTCATCTGTAGAGGGAATCTGAGTTAATACTTTAGACTGATAATCAGAATTGCCTGTACATCTACCTGTACCGCCCCCTTCAGAAATCCTTGAACCTGTACACCAAGTTCCTGCAGTTCTGCAATACTCCCGAGAGAGCACAGCTACAAAGTTAGAGGGGGAAAGTTTAATGGAGACGTGTGGGCAGGTTTTCTACACACACAGTAGTGGTGTCTGGAACGCATTGCCAGAGGGGGTGGTGGTGGTGGAGGCAGATACGATAGTGGCGTTTAAGAGGCTTTCAGATAGGCACATGGAAGTGCAGGGAATAGAGGGATATTGATCACGCACAGGCAGATGAGATCAGTTTAACTTGGCATCATGTTCGGCACAAACATTGTGGGCCGAAGGACCCGATCATGTTCTGTACTATTCTATGTTCTAGGGTTCTGGTTTCATTCTGTATGAAGGGGCAGCACCACGCCTCAGTTGGTAGAGCCACTATCTCAACAGCACCGGACACCTGGTTTACACCTGATCCCAAGCACTGTCTGTATGGAGTTTGCATGTTTTCTCTGTGACCACATGGTTTTCTTTCGGGCGCTCTGGTTTCTTCCCACATACCAAAGGCATACATGTCAGTATGTTAATTAGCTGCTGTAAATTGTCCTTGTGCATAGGTGAGTGGATGAAAAAGTGGGATAACATAGAACGAGTGTGAATGAGTGACTGATGTTGGGCGTGGACTCGGGGTGGGGGGGGGGGGGGGGGGTCCTGTTTCCATGCTGTATGACTATGACTGTATGACCCATCTTTTTTTCCTCCCAAAGTGAACTTGTTCTTTTCAGGATAAAACTCCACCTTCAATTGCTCTGTCCATTTTACAAACTGATCAATATAATCCTGCAGCCAAAGTACCCTCTTCATTGTCATCCAGAAGTCTAAGGCTATTCCCCTCACTAGTTCAGAGATGAATCTGAGGATTTATTTTCCCTAACTTGTTGGTCGAAATAGATGGGAATGTATTTCAAATCTTTTGGACGATTATAATGAATATTTGAGTGTAACCACCAGTTAATGACTAAAATGGGGGGAGCATTTAAGACCTTAAATAACAATGCAGAAGCTTGAATAATTGATACAATCACTTGAATTCTGAACTGCAAAGACTACCTGAAAATCATGCTGGAATCTGTACATCATCATATATTGTCATTTCCCCTGCGTGGATTGGTTCAGTTTGTGCCCACTTGGGTGAAGGAGAACAATGATGATTACATAGAAGCCACGTTGTCATTAAATGTTAATATCAATTTAGAGGATCACATCAAGTGGGTATAGTAAGCCTTTCCCATCTCAAAATAATGTAACCTCCAAACCGATTTATAACACCAACAAACCAATTTATCACTCCCTACCACCTCGGGGAAGCGAAACTCAAAACTAAAACATAACTTTGGAAATAGACTAGAATAAGTTAACTGATGCTCCAATTCTCAATTATCTCATCACCAGCTGTCATTGGATTAGTCTGGGAGATTACCTCAGCCCCTCATTGACTGTCATAGCCATCCTTTTGTGCACAGCCAGTCTTCCTTAGTCATTCCTGGATGATTCATGCCTGGCATGATGCTCATCATGAAATATATAAAATTATCAAACACAGTTCAAAGAGCAAGAGAAAAATGAATGGTATGACCCTTGGGATATCGCGAAACACAAGGACCTCGGTGTGCTCAGATTTCTGGAGGTGACAGCACAGATAGTTATGATGATGAAGAAGGCATAGAGGATACTTCCCATCAATAGAATATAAGAGCAGGGAGGTTATGATACAACTTTATGAAATGTTAATTACAGTTCTGGTCTCCACACTGCAGAAAGGCGATGATTATATAGCAGAGGAGATTCACCAGAATGTTGTCTAGGATGCAGCTTCAGAACCCAAAGTACAACACAGGAACATGCCCTTCGGCCCACAATGTCCATGCTGACAGTCTAATCTAAACTTCCATATGCCTGCACATGGTCTACATGCCACCATCTAGATTTTCCTAGAATACTTAGATTTTCAGAAAGACTTTGATGAGGTGCCACAGGTGAGCCTGCTAAGGAAGATGAGAGTCCATGGTATCAAAGGGCAGATGCTAACATAGATATCAGGTTGGCTGAATGGCAGAAGGCAAAGAGTGGCAATAAAGGGGGGCCTTTTCTGGTTGGGTGCAAGTGACCAGCGGTGTTCCGTAGGGGTCGGTGTTGAAGACGCAACTTTTCACGTTGTATATTAATGATTTGAATGAGGGGATTGAAAGCTTTGTGGCCAATTTTGCGGATGATACAAAAATAGGTGGAAGGTCAGGTAGCGTAGACAAAGCAGGGACTCTTTGAAGGACGGACAGGTTGGGAGAGTGGGCAGAGAAGTGGCATAGAAACATAGAAACGTACCTGCCTTCTCTCCAAACCCTCTGATCCCCTTAGCCACAAGGGCCACATCTAACTCCCTCTTAAATATAGCCAATGAACTGGCCTCAACTACCCTCTGTGGCAGAGAGTTCCAGAGACCCACCACTCTCTGTGTGAAAAAAGTCCTTCTCATCTCGGTCCTAAAGGATTTGCCTCTTATCCTTAAGCTGTGACCCCTTGTCCTGGGCCTCCCCAACATCGGGAACAACCTTCCTGCATCTAGCCTGTCCAACCCCTTAAGAATTTTGTAAATTTCTATAAGATCCCCTCTCAATCTCCTAAATTCTAGAGAGTATAAACCGAGTCTGTCCAGTCTTTCTTCATAAGACAGTCCTGACATCCCAGGAATCAATCTGGTGAACCTTCTTTGCACTCCCTCTATGGAAATAATGTCATTCCTCAGATTTGGAGACCAGAACTGTACGCAATACTCCAGGTGTGGTCTCACCAAGACCCTATACGACTGAAGTAGAACCTCCATGCTCCTATACTCAAATCCTTTTTCTATGAAATGCAGATGGCACATGGCAGATGGAATATAGTGCAGAAAAGTATAGTCATACATTTTGGTAGTAGGAATAAAGGCGTAGACATTTCTAAATGGTGAGAAAATTCAGAAATCAGAGTGCATAGGCACATGGGAGTGCTGGTGCAAGATTTCCAAAAAGTTAATCTGGAAGTCGAAATAGTAGTAACGAAGGCAATTTATTTCAATAGGGGTAGAATACAAAAACAAGGAAGTAATGCTGAGGCTCTATAAGCCACTGGTCAGACTGCATTTGGAGCATTGTGAGCAATTTTGGGCATCATATCTGAGGAAGAATGTGCTGGCTCTGGAGGGGGTCCAGAGGAGGTTTACAAGAATAATCCCAAGGATGAGTGGGTTAACATATGAAGAGCGTTTGATGGCACTGGGCCTATACTTGTTGGAGTTTAGAAGAATGAGCGGGTGACTTCATTGAAAGGCTTAGATAGAGTGGACGTGGAGAGGATCCTGTAGTGGAAGGGTCTAGGACTAGAGGTCTTGGCCTCAGAATTAGAGGACATTCCTTTAGGAAGGATATGTGGAGGAATTTCATTAGTCAGAGGGTGGTGAATCTGTGTAATTATTTGCCACAGAAGGCTGTGGAGGCTGTCTATGGATATATTTAAGGAAGAGATAAATATGTGATTTGTACGGGTGTCACGGGTGTGGGGAGAAGGCAGGAGAATGGAGTTAGGAGCGAGATATAGATCAGCCATGATTGAATGGGCCAATTGGCCTAATTCTGCTCCTATCACATGACCTAATGATCTCCTTCCCATTCATGTCTGTCTAAATGCCTTATGTCAGCTTCTACCACCTCCCCTCGGAGCACACTTACCACATTGTGTAAAATAAAAACTTGCCTCACAAATCTCATTTAAATGTTAACCCTCTTATTTTGCACCTACGCCCTATAGTAAATTTTTAACTGGTCTAAATACTTTGACAATCTTCCTTGTTATTCTCAACTCTGTTAATTTTCATGTTACCGGCAAACCTATGAATCGGAGCACCTACAAGTTAATCCAAATTATTTATAAACATTGCAAACAATAGTGGGGACAGCACTGATCTTGGCTAAACACCACTGGTCACAGACCTTCAGTGAGAAAGACACTCTCTATTACCACTTTCAGTCTTCCATTACCACCAGTTTTGGATCCAGTTTATCATCTCAACATAGATCTCGTGACCCAATCTTCTGGACAAGCATATAGAAACATAGAAAATAGGTGCAGGAGTAGGTCATTTGGCCCTTTGAGCCAGCACTGCCATTCATTGCCATCATGACAGATCATCCACAATCAGTAACCCGTACCTGCCTTCTCCCCATATCCCTTCATTCCGCTAACCCGAGAGCTCTATCTAACTCTCTTTTAAATTAATTCAGTAAATTGGCCTCCAGTGCCTTCTGTGACAGAGTTCCACAAATTCACAACCCTCTGTGTGAAAAAAAAACTCTCATCTCAGTTTTAAATGGCCTCCCCTTTATTCTTAGACTGTGGCCCATGGTTCTGGACTCCACCAACATTGGGAACATTTTTCCTGCATCTAGCTTGTCCAGTCCTTTTATAATTTTATATGTTTCTATAATATTCCCTCTCATCCTTCTAAATTCCAGTGAATATAAGCCCAGTCTTTCCAATCTTTCCTCATATGACAGTCCCGCCATCCCGGAGATTATCCTTCTGAGCCTACGCTGCACTGCCTCAATAGCCGGATAGAAACATAGAAAATAGGTGCAGGAGTAGGCCATTCAGCCCTTCGAGCCTGCATCGCCATTCAATATGATCATGGCTGATCATCCAACTCAGTATCCTGTACCTGCCTTCTCTCCATACCCCCTGATCCCTTTAGCCACAAGGTCCACATCTAACTCCCTCTTAAATATAGCCAATGAACTGGCCTCAACTACTTTCTGTGGCAGGGAATTCCACAGATTCACCACTCTTTGTGTGAAAAATAATGTTCTCATCTCGGTCCTAAAACACGTCCCCCTTATCCTTAAACTGTGACCCCTTGTTCTGGACTTCCCCAACATCGGGAACAAGCTTCCTGCATCTAGCCTGTCCAACCCCTTAGAATTTTGTACGTTTCTATAAGATCCCCCCTCAATCTTCTAAATTCTAGCGAGTACAAGCCAAGTCTATCCAGTCTTTCTTCATATGAAAGTCCTGCCATCCCAGGAATCAGTCTGGTGAACCTTCTCTGTACTCCCTCTATGGCAAGAATGTCTTTCCTCAGATTAGGAGACCAAAACTGTACGCAATACTCCAGGTGTGGTCTCACCAAGGCCCTGTACAACTGCAGTAGAACCTCCCTGCTCCTATACTCAAATCCTTTTGCTATGAATTCTAACATGCCATTCGCTTTCTTCACTGCCTGCTGCAGCTGCATGCCTACTTTCAATGACTGGTGTAGCAGGTCTCGTTGCATCTCCCCTTTTCCTAATTGGTCACAATTCAGATAAAAGTCTACTTTCCTGTCCTTGCCACCAAAGTGGATAACCTCACATTTATCCACATTATACTGCATCTGCCATGCATTTGCCCACTCAACAAACGTATTCAAGTCACCTTGCACCGTCCTAGCATCCTCCTCACAGCTAACACTGCCCCCCAAGCATCGTGTCATCCGCAGACTTGGAGATGTTGCATTCAATTCCCTTGTCCAAATCATTAATATATATTGTAAATAGCTGGGGTCCCAGTACTGAGCCTTGCGGTACCCCACTAGTCACTGCCTGCCATTCTGAAAAGGACCCGTTTACTCCTACCCTTTGCTTCCTGTCTGCCAGCCAATTCTCTATCCACATCAATACTGAACCCCCAATACCGTGTGCTTTAAGTTTGTATACTAATCTCTTATGTGGGACCTTGTCAAAAGCCTCTGAAAATCCAGATATAACACATCCACTGGTTCTCCCTTATCCACTCTACTAGTTACATCCTCGAAAAATTATATAAGATTCGTCAGACATGATTTACCTTTCATAAATCCATTCTGACTTTGTCCAATGATTTCACTACTTTCCAAATGTGCTGCTATCGCATCTTTAATAACTGACTCTAACATTTTCCCCACTACTGATGTTAGACCAATGTCCTTCCTCAAATTAAGAGACCAAAACTGCACACAATACTCCAGATCTTGTGAAATGCTTTACAAAAGTCCATGTAGACAACTTTCACTGCCATACTCTCATCAAATAGTTTGTCACTTCCTCAAAAAATTTCTATCAAATTTGTGAGACAGGACCTTCTCCACAGAAGCCACACATACTATCTCTAATAATATTTTCTAAATGTGAGTAAATCCTGTACTTAAGAATCTTAAACAATTTCCCCACCATTGATGTACAGCTCAATGGCCAATATTTTCTGATATAGACTTTAGAAATACTGCATGGAAACAGGCCCTTTGGCCCATCGAGTCCATATAGACCATCAATCACCCGTTCACATTAGTTCTATGTTATTCCATTTTCTCATCCTCCCCCTACACATAAAGGCGAACTGCAGAGGGCAATTAACTTACAAACCCACATGTCTTTGGGACTTAGGAAGAAACCTGAGCCCCGGAGGAAACCCACACGATCACAGGGAAAACGTGCAAACTTCACACATACAGCACCTGAGGTCAGCATCTTTGGCACTGTGATGCAGCAACTTTATCAGCTGTGGCACTATGCCAACCATAATTTGTGCCTAATTTCCCTCTTAAATAAAGGAAGATCATGAGGTCTTGGGATCCACCTTATTGTTTTTCAAGACGCCTAACAACACCTTTTTAATATCGACATGCCTAAGAATTACAACAAATCTCCCCACGATCTCGCAAATATTCATGACACCTTAGTGAATATTATTGCAAAGTGCTCATTAATTACCTCACCTACTCCCTCTGATTACATGCATAACATTCTCTAATTTCTCCTTGAGTTTCAAAATCTCTAAATCTACCTTTTCCCTAGATAACCTCTTGCATAAGGTTATATGCCATAACCTTGCTTGCCAAACTCATGTCATGGTTCTCTTCAGCCTAATTTCTTATTAAATTTATTTTCTACTTCTTCAAGGGCCTTGTCCTATTTCATTTACCTAAATCTTACATATACTTCTGCTTTTTGACTAAAATATCTTTTATCAACCAAAGTTCCTGAACTTTGTCATCCTTATCTTTCATTCTCTGGTCATGAACTCAACTAGCTTTACAAGAGCATGACATGTTAGATGTAGATTTGCCCTCAAATGTCCACTCTAAATCTACCTCCTCCAGTTCCTGCTGAACATTGTTGCAGTTAACCTGCCCACAATGTAGCACTTTCACCAAAGGACCTGTCTACCCTTCTCCACAGCTATTTTACAACCTGTGGAATTATAGTCACGGTGGTACAGCGGTAGAGTTGCTGCCTTACAGAGCTTGCGGCACCGGAGACCTGGGTTCGATCACAACTACGGGAGCTGTCTCTACAGAGTTTGGTTACATTCTCCCTGTGACCTCTCAGTGATCTTCGGTTTCCTCCCACACTCCAAAGACGTACAGCTTTGTAGGTTAATTGGCTTGTTATAAGTGTAAAAATTGTTGCTAGTGTGTGTAGGATAGCGTTAATGTGCAGGTCCATCAATCGCTGGTCGGCGCGGATTCGTGCGGGCCGGTGTTTCCACACTGTATCTCTAAACTAAATTAAATCCCAAAATGCCTCGTTCCCAGTACGAGGTCTAGTACGGCCCCATCCCTAGCTGGACTATACTCTTATCAAGTTACCTTCCTGGATGCACTGAACAAATGTTGCCCTATCTAAGTCCCTGGCACTAAGGTGTTTCAGTCAGTATTAGGGAAATTAATAGCACTCGCTATAATAACTAATTTTCCATCATTCCACTATCTGCCTCTATATCTGTTCTTGATACCACATGCCTATAGTAAATCCTGTCATAGTAACTGCACCTTTCTTATTCTGAGTTCTACCCATTTGGCCTCGTTGGATAAACTCTCCAAGATGCCCTCAGTGCAGCCGTAACAATTTCACTGATCACTCAACTCTCTCAACTTTTACATTCCTTTCTGTCATGTTTCTATCTGAAACATCTATACCCTGGAAAGTTGAATTGCTCATCATGTTCTTCTCTTATTAATGTTTTTTAGTTCAACGCACTAATCCAGGCTTTGAGCTCATCTACCTTGCCCATTGTACATTTTGCACTAACATAAATTAATGTTCTTTCTAATATTTGGATTATTTGGACATCTGGTGGCAGAAATAAGATATAAAAATAACAACTATGGGAATTAATACAGCTTTGTGGACTAGATTATTGTTGGTAACTTGGCTTACATTTCGTCATCAGGATCCTAGCTTTCTCCACGGCAAAAGTCACCTCGGTACTTATCAAAATTGATGGTATCACAATGGGCAGTGCGGTCCAAATCAAAGGTCCACTCCATACGCTTCCTTGGCGACCGATGAATTATGGTGCAGGAGTGCACTACATTGAAGTCCATGCACAGGTTCGTTTTCTTTAATACCAAAGCAATATTCAGCAGAGACATCTAAAATAAATAGATCAAAAAACTGTATCTACTCTTGGGTCAGACGATACTTATGGAGACGGTTAATTATTATTTCATAACATAGAACATAGAGGATTCTGTACTCACACTGCTGGGATGTAGGCACTCAAGCTGAATAAGAGATGCTGTTCCTCTGGTTTGTGTGTGGCCTCATTCTGACAATGAAGGAGGCCCAGGACAAAAAGGTTAGATGGGGAAGTTAAAATGGTTAGCAACTGGGAGCTCCAGCATGCCCAGCAGTGGGTAAGAACAATTGATCAGTGGTGAATTGGATAATTAATCCTTTAAAAAAAAAAAATTGAAAGTGCTCCTGGTTAGTATGGGTGTCAGGGGTTGTGGGTAGAAGGCTGGAGAATGGGGTTCAGGGGTTAAGAGGGGGAGATAGATCAGCCATAATTGATGGACCAAATGGCCTAATTTGGCTCCTATCACTGATGAACTGGGTAACATTTAATGCAGCGTAATGAAGCCATGCCGAAGGAAATGCACATTAGCCAGAGAGCAGAAAGTAATTTATTTGATACTCTGTCTTGTTCGTAGTATCAGCCACAGCAGGGAAATCAACCCAAACTTCAATCCTTTATTGCAATGTGAGAAAGTGAAGGTTCATCAATTAAATGAACAAACACATTTTGCTTGACTCTAAAGTCTTTGAGACTTATTATTTTAGACTGCATGTAAAGAAAGGCAACAACAGAAAGTGTTTGAGGGCAGTAAGTTAGTGGGAATCAATGCTCTCGGTAAAAAGTAGAGAGATAAATTGGTCATAGGAAATGTTACAGCATTGGTTTAACAAAACTGTTGTGTTGTTACTGCAAGTTTTCTAAGGGCAAAGGACTTGTTAACTTGATTCCCTATGTCTTTAATTGTAATTTGGCATTGTCCAAAATCTCTCATGCATTTGCCCTTTCACATTGACTCTTAATGAAAATTCAACAGCTTCTTGCCCTATTTTCCACATTTCAGTCACCTGTAAATGCTCACTCGATCTAGAATCTCCATAGGTTTGCTGATCTGGTTGGGCACATCCCTCTGTAACGGCATATTGGCAAATCACGATGATTGATTAGGTAGCAGCAGCGGCTTGAGAAATCACCTATTCTCAAACCCAAGGAATACCTAATTTTTGCTCCTCAATCTGGGATACACTTAAGTAGGACATGGATCCCTTTGTCAACACTAAGGCTTCGACCACTTACATTACAGCTAGTTTACTTTAAATATAAGTAACCAATTAAGGTCGGTAAACTGCTCACACGTGTTATTTCTCATAGTGAATCACATTTTTTTAATCTCAGGACAAAGCTGGAAGAACCACAGTTGCCGGCCATAGGTTTACAATGGAAGACATCAACCTGCTCCCTTTCGATGTGATGGCTTCGTTCATCATCCAGGCTCCTCATCACATCACAGTAAGCACAACCATTGGCTTTAGAAAGACAGCAAAGGTTCAGGAAGAACTTTGGTTGGATTGTGCAGAGTTTGGTTTTCAGTTTTGTGTTCCCATTACAGAATGGTACCAGAGAAGTGGAGGATATAGTAGAAATTAGAATGTATGAACTGCCTGTAATATGTTTCAGTACCTCTTCCTCTTGTATGTGAGTCTTAAACCTAGCCAATTAGAATTGAGTTGGCTGAGAATGATAGAGAAATTGAATAGGATGGCAGGTATTCAATAATCCAAAGTCCTTCACAAATATATTCCCTTCAGCAAAGAAAATAGCTAGAAAAGTGAACCAATGGTGTACAACTGATTGAGAATATTAAATAAAGTGAGGTGAAAATGTTACCAAAAAGAGAACGGATTAGGCAGATTTCACAAAGAAAAAGAAATTCACTGTCACTCTGCAGTTTACTGTGAATCACTGTCATTCTCTCTGGCTGTCTTTTCTGTGATTTTCCATCACTATCTGCATTGATCCACCTTTAGTCTGACCTTTGCTGTGTTATTCACTGTCGCTCTGTTTTCTCTGTTTCGATGTTGTTTACTTTTGAGGGGGGTTTTCTCTACATTTATCTCTGTTTTTGAGAGTTTTATTTTACACATTCAGTCCAATGGATATTTAGTGTGTACTGTGATTCATTGTAGCTTTCTTAAGGACATGAAATAAAATAAATGACATTTAATTGGAGTTTGCACTTCAGGCAAGTGCAAACCACAATGGGGTCACATCAAACAGAAGAAACCCTGTGTCCCTTCTCCAGGGACACAAAGCTTTGCATATCTTTGCATATGGCAGATTGATACGTTGGCCTTGACCATTCCTCAAAAATTTTTTTTAAATGGTTTAACTATTTCAAATGTTGCTGATCCTCAGAGGTAGAAGGACTTGGTGGAGCAGGCCCCTGACAGGTCATGGTGTAAAAAGTTAATCAAGGCAATGGTTGTAGTTTTGATACTAGCTGTCTAGTTGCCCCCCTTTCCCACACCTTCTTATGCAAGCATGGTACCAACACCAAGAATATGCAGAGCTGCACCGATGCACAAAGTGGGACGCAGGGCCATGTCCTATGAGATCTAGTGGCCCAGGATTGTTCCTATAGGAACTAGAGATGAGCTAACTGTATTGAAGCTTGATATGTTGTGAACTGGATATGTCTTAATGATAGGCATAGAAAGCTGGAGTAACTCAGCGGGTCAGGCAGCATCTCTGGAGAAAAAGAATAGGTGACGTTTCATTTCGAGACCCTTCTTCAGACTGAGAAACGGGGAGAGGGAACCGAGAGATATGAAAAGGTACATAGAATAAATTAATGAAAGATATGTATAAAGACAGATCAAAGCCAGTAATGACGATCAAGGAAAGGTGGAGCCCACAGTGGTCCATTGTTGGCTATGGAGAAGGTGATAACAAGTAATACAAACAGTGAAACTCAGCAGGCAATAGTGAAACTAGGATGGGGAGGGATGGAGAGAGGGAATGCAAGGGTTACTTGAAGTTGGAGACATCAATATTCATACCACTGAGTTGCAAGCTGCCCGAGCAAAATATGAGATGCTGTTCTAACAATTTGCGTTTCGCCTCGCTCTAACAGTGGAGGAGGCCCAGGACAGAAAGGTCAGTATGGGAATGGGAAGGGGAGTTAAAGTGTTTGGCAACCGGGAGATTGTGTATCCTCTATCTCTATCTCACCTGAAAGGACTGTTGGAGTCCCTGGATAGAGGTATAAGGACAGGTGTTGCATCTCCTGCTGTTGCAGGGGAAAGTACCTGGGAAGGGGTGGTTTGGGTGGGAAGGGATGAATTAACCAGGGAGTTGCAGAAGGAATGGTCTCTGTGGAAAGGGGTGGAGATGGGAAGATGTGACTATTGGTGGGATCTCGGAGGTGGCAAAAATGTCAGAGCATTATGTACTGAATGCGACAGCTGATGAGGTGAAAGATGAAGACCAGGGGGACTCTGCCCCTGTTGCAACTGGGCGAAGGGGGAGCTAGAACGGTGCCGTGGGGTACCAAGGAGATACGTGTGAGGGCCTTATCTATGATAGGAAGCCCCATTCACTAAAGAATAAGGACATCTCAGATGTCTTTAATATGGAACACCTCATCTTGTGTGCAGATGCGGCATAGACAGAAGAATTGGGACTAGGAGATGGTCTGCAGGAGGCAGGGCGGGAAGAAGTGCAGTATAGATAGTTCTGGGAGTCTGTAGATTTATGACAGACCTTAATGATGCAACCTTATATTTTGCAGCTCAAAGTTATCTTTATTTTGGTCCTTCTGATTAATCTCATTGTAATCATCGCCTTCCGCTACTTGGCGAAGCCACGGTTTAAAGGTAACTTTGTGTGTTTTACAGTTTGATTCTTTTTAAATTCTGTTGAAAATATAGATTATGTTCAATATCTCAGCTGATTGGAGAGAGAAAACTATGGCAAGAAAAACAGTGCACTGTTGGAGGACACCTCCCTGTCGCTCCCTTTGGCAAATAGGTTTTGAGTGGGTTACACTCTTGAATAGATAGATCATTAAGATAATGAATGACATTATAAAATTAGGTTATCTGTATTTTGACCATTGCAAAGAATTAAAATCACCTGCCCTTCACCAGGACCCAAATCTGTATTCCGGCCTAGCGATTAGATGAGGGGTTTTGTGGATCAAAGTGAGAGTTAAATCCTTGTCCATGAGTGCCAAAAATAATCTGCAGGTTAAGAAAACAGAAGGTGTTAATTTATTCCCATCTCTCCATTTCTTGTGATAATGGAAGTCCTATTGCGATGACATAGCAACTTGGTGAGACCTTTATGAGGTTGCACTGACAAGTACTAGGTTGATTCCTGAGTTCTGAAACTTACCCAGAGGAAAAGAGAAAATCAAATTTCTGGCTCCACATCACCATTCATCATTGCTCGATGTGCACATAACCACATCTACAAGGGTGATGGTTAAGATCAAATGGCTCCTTTCCCTCTGATTGAACATAATTCTCCATCATTGAACATTTCACCAATACAGATTGTTCAAGCTTACAAAGAGACGCTTTGGGTCCAGACCCTTCTTCAGACTGAGAGTTAGGGGAAAGGGCATTTCCTTTCTGGGCAAATCTAGAGCTAGGTGTCACTTTCAAAAAATAGGGGGTCGGTCACTTTGGATAAGAGATGAAAAAGAAACTTTTACATCCAAATGCTCTGAACTATTGAAATTTCAAGAGGGCTGTACAGACTAGGTCACTGAGCATATTCACACTCAATAATTAAAACAATAATATGTGAATCAAGAATATGTGCGGGGACAAGGGGCTGTAGTAGAAGATCAGACATGACCCTATTCAATAGCATAACAGAACAAGGTGTCTCAATGGCCTTCTATTTCTATCTTCATTTTTAAAGCATCTTTAAAATGAAGATAGAAATAGAAGCATCTTTAAAAATTATTATCATTCCACACCATCCACTATCCTGCACATTCATCCTCTTGCCACTGCCACATTATCTACTTAAGACATTGTAGCCATTCACAATTAAATTTCAGCCCACTTATTAGAATGAGGACAGCGGGTGCATGGGAACAGCAGATCTGAAATACCCATCCAAGTTATACACCGTCAGTGTAGGGTCAAAGTCCCACATTTCACTTCCTGACAATATTACTGGAGAATCTTCACCACAAGCACTGCAACAGTGCATGAAGCAGCAGCTTGCATGATAAATTTTTGTCTTGCCAATATCATCCAAGTCCCATGAGAGAAGGAGAGTACATTTTACTGCAGTGAGCTGTTCTGAATTTTTGAATACATCACCTAAAAGGAAGATGCCAGCCAATTATTTAAAAAAAACTTTCAGCAGATTTGGACAAATATCTGAAAATTGTCCAAGGCTATTGAAAAGTGCAACTAATGGGACAGCTTTCACCAATGCTGAATGATCTCTGTGCCGTTTCCTTGAGGTTCTCTTCTAAACATACAAAATCGCTGTAATTTGCTGTAAAATATTTTCAATCTCCTTTTGTTTTCAGATACCCCTGGTTTCTTTGCTCTGGTGAATTTTTCATTTCATGTGTTCTCAAAGACCAATATACTCTATTATCCCGTCTTGCTATTCACGTGCTATGTAGCAGTGGGTGAGTATTTTAAGCTTTTCTATACAGACAGTTAAGTGCCGTAATGACTTTTCTATTAATGTTGCATTTGATTAGCATTATTTGTTCTCGTTCTACCTCATTTTTAGTTCGTCCTATTGTTTTATTTGATTCTCAGCTCTTCTTTGCATGTATTCACAGTTCCCTACTGTAGTTTGATGTAATCCTGGAGTTTATCATAAAGACAAATTTCTAAATTAAATAATCCACTCTAATTGAGCAATGTGGGCAGGGCAAGCCAAATCTGACCAATCTTTGGAGGAATTCAGACGTGAAGAACTGGAGGAGACTAGAGAACAGAGGAGTTTAAACACGAGCATTTTAAATTATAGGATTAAAAACATAAAGCGATGTTTTCCGTTTGGTAATATATTGGTAAAAGATTTTAGTCTCTGTAAATTCACTCATCATCCCGGAAAGAAAGATTTCAAAATGTTTATGAACATCCATTTCAGGTTTTTAAAAGATGTAGATTGCAAATCATTTAAATGTATTAAAAGCTAGTCATGAACAGTACAATATGTTAATTTAAAGAGAAGAATGAAAGAAACTGGTTGTAAATGAGCCATCGTTGGTGGTCCATCATTTGTTCCTTCTAATATCTATATCCGGATGGTCTCAACGCCAGAGATTTTAAATGGAAGGCAAGTGAGCATTTGGAGGGGCGAAGATTTTGTTTGGGGAATCTGGGATCGAGGCAGAAAAGTCTGGAAAATTACAGCCAGACCTTCAGGAATGAACACAGCCACATAAGTATACTACATTTACTTACAAATGATGCTGGGTCAACTGTTAAATTTAAATCCGAAACTTTAACCAGAGATGGTGACAGAGGCAAAAGCTAGATTCATGGAAGTCAGGTCATGAATCAACCATGAACTTGGAATCAAGGAGTTAAATAACTTTGCCTGTAATATTTCTTGTAAATGCTTTGTTTACTAAGGTGATAGTGCTTTAGAAGGAAACAAATAGTTTCATTCCTTTCCCTTTCTTCCGTGTTTTAACATAGTTGTAAAATGTTCATCACCACTATTGCAATGTTGCAGGGCCCTGGTTTATTGGTGAGATTATTGATGACCATTTTGGAGCTTGCTTTGTCTTTGGTATCATTGTTGATGGTCACTTCTTGGAGGGGAGCCTGACTTTTTTCTGTGGAATCCTTCAGGTAAACTGACAATTTCTTGAACATTGTAGATAATACTAATCAATGTAATTAGATGCTGAGATTAATATTGTGCCTAACAACATTCTGAGCAGGGTTTTGATAGAGTAAATAAAGAAATTGTTCACAGTAGCTCAGGATTGGTAGCAAGATAACATGTAGTGGGTAAAACGAACTAATGCTGATCACAGATGGAGATATGCAGAATACAAACAATTCTAGGTTTGTCACTTTGGAGGTTGCAGGTCTCATGGTGGTGTAGCACCAGACTTGCAGCCTTACAGTGCCAGAGATCTGGGCAGCACAGTGGTGCAGCACCAGAGACCTGGGTTTGATCATGACAATGGTTGTTGTCAGTACAGAGTTTATACATTCTCCATGTGACAGGGTGGGGTTTCTCCAGTTTCCTCCCACATTCTAAAGACCTACAAGTTTATAGGTTAATTGGCTTATTTAAATTGTCCCTAGTGTGTAGAACGAATGTCCGGGTGATTTCTGGTCGGCGTAGACTCAGTGGGCTGAAGGGCCTATTTCCATGCTATATCTTTAAACTAATCTAAACTGTTCATCCAGGTAATGAGTTTTAGAGTTACAGCATGGAAACAGGCCCTTTGGCCCACTGACTCTGTGCTGACCAACGATCAACCTGTACACTAGTTCTATCGTACACATTAAGGAAAATTTACAGAAGACAATTAACCTACAAACCACACGTCGATAGAAAGTGGGAGGAAATTGGAGCACGCGGAGGAAAGCCATGTGATCATACGGAGAATGTACAAACTCTGCACCGTCATCTCCCATAGTCAGGATTGAACCCGAGTCTCTGGTGCTGTGAGGCAGCTGCTCTATCACTGCACCACTGTGCCGCCTGCAACTGTCACTGTCATGTCTGCAGTGATGAGTTTAAAACCCACACTTCAGGGAGTAATTTCTTTCTCAAATCCATTTACCGAGTAACTAATGTAGTTAACAACACCTCTGCCAAAGGAAATATACCCTTCCCCTTCACCCACTTGGAAGTTTAACACCTCAAATTTTTCCTCAGTTTGCTTAGTTCCAAAATAAATATGGGCAGTACAGTGGAGCAGCTGGTAGAGCTGCTGCCTGATAGTGCCAGAGACCCGGGTTTGATCCTGACCTCGGGTGCTGTCTGTGTGGAGTTTGCATGTTCTCTCTATGATTGCATGGATTTCCTCTGGGTGCTCTGGTTTCCTCCCATATCCCAAGGATGTGCAGTTAATTGGCCTCTTTAAATTGCCCTTGGAGTGTAAGAAATGGATGCGAAAGTGGGATAACAGAACTGTGATGAATGGGTGATCGGTGGTCAGTGTGAATTCAGTGGGCCAAAGGGCCTCTTGGAATGGATTTTTAAAAGACCCATAATCCAGAGGACACCAATATTCACTGTTACTGTTGGAGAAATTTGATATGGCTTAAAATATCAGGAAATAGTAGACAGAAACCAGTAGGTAAAAATGAGGTATTAACTTTGTCTGCACATCCTTTGAATGAAAGAAAATAACATGAAACTGTTAGATTACTGTGAGAATCCTGATTGTTCATGGATACTCTTTAAGGAGACCAGCCAATGACTTGGTCTGGTCTGTGTATCTAGTTACATGTTAAAAACCAGTGCACTCAAGTTCGCCACCAACTTTCTCACATTTCACCAGAAATGGCTAGAAACCAATGGGAACAGATAACCTCCCATTTGTGATAAAAGTGCAGTTGCAGAGAACAGCCTTAATGTTATATAACTAAAGGTGGGTCCTGAGAAGAAGTTGTAGAAGTGGGGGACAAGAAATGGGGAATGCATCCAGAAAATACAAGTCCATTTCTACCACTGAAATCTCAGCAGCCCTCTCTCTTTTAATGCAATGTGTAATTTTTTTTCACCAGCTGACATTTTTTAACATTCCGCTGATTTGCTACCTGTGCTGGTGCCTGCTTCTACGTTGCCGAGGGGCTTACTTCCGGTCCCACCTCAAGTACAGCGGATGGATCAGTTCCGGTCTCATGCACATCAGTATGGTGGGGTTTCTTGCATGGCAAGCCTACGCCTGCTACTTCCTGCAGAAAACCTATGGGATTGTTGCCTTCTTACTGTCTCCAATGAGGACGTGGTCATTGGCTTTTGCCCTGGTCCTTGTCTACAAGGCCTGGAATTTCAACAATTCTACCATCAGAACGTTTAAAGCTGAAATGAAGAACTGTCTTTAGTCTTGATGGCTTTTAGAGGATAAGGAGACCAATCGTGGACTCCAGTAACTTCACAACTACCAGTCGTATTTTTTAAACCTTTCATGAACTGAATTCACATGGGTGACAGAATATAAACACAAAACTTTCCGCTTCCTTAACCACCATTTTTGAAACAAAAAAGTTCCAACACAATTCATTAAAGGAATCAAATTCAAAATGCACTAAAATGCAATGGAAATTATATTTGAGAGACTGATGGGAGCAGCTAACATTTTGGTTACAGTGCCCCTGCTGGGTGGAAGACAACTTGTTTGTTTCCTTTCCACGATGTTCTTACACTACGGAACAGACTGATTCCAATAAAGCAGCTGCTACCAAATTCCTACATCAATTTTCAAGAACAATCAGTAACGTAAAGTGCATGTGGTTCTTTGAGTGTGGAGTGTTGAACAGAATGTTAAATATTTTTCCAAAAAAGATTGTAGTGCGTTACACTGTAATTCCTGTCAATAATTTAAGAAATGTAGTTTCATGATACAAAAGCAGAATATTTCAGATGCTGGAAATCTGAAATAATGTGAAGTGGAAATGCACAAAGGACCAGAAAGCATCGACTTGAAACGTTAACCCTATTTTTGTCCGACTGAGCAATTGCTACGTTGCTGAGGTGCCCTCTTTAGGTGAGATATTAACCTGAGAATGTGCTGACCCTCGGGTGAGCAAACATATCTCAAGTAGTAAACTAATTTTTCAAAGTTCCCTGGTTAATATTTAAACTATTTAAATGGCTCCGTTTAAAGAGGTCCATACTAATATTATACAAACCTGAACAGAGTATTGCACCTGCTCTGTTCCAACCTACTGAATTTTGAATGTGAATTTGTGTCCTTAAGGCTTTATCTAAACTGTGATTATGACAAACTGTAGTCTCTGCCACAGTTTTTGCCGCACATCATTATTGGCAAGCACCAACTGCTCACTCACATGTGTTTCTGTGCTAGACACCTGCACTTGGGAGGGACAATCAGCAACAGGTAGGGCTAAAGGTGCTGGTGTGGGCAGACCCAGCTGGGAGGTCTGTTACATGGTGGATTTCCTGGTGAGGTTTCATGTAAATCAAAGTAATTGCAGATGTTGGAGATACAAAATAAGGACAAGAAATGCTGGAAATACTCAGCAAGTCAAGCTGCATCTGTGGGAAAAGAAACAGCATTAATTAATGTTTCGGATTCAAGCCTCTACATCAGAACTAGGAAGGAAGGATAATAGCTCAAAACTGTAGGGTTGACTTTTCAACAGATCTAAGAAGGAAGGATAATAAATGCAAAGCTGCACAGAGTTGAAGGCTTCTTAATGTTTCTGACTGGGTAAAACCAGGCTGACCTCGGCGATAAACTGTAAATTAGATTATTTAGGCAGAGTGAATAGGAGGAGTTAGAGTTAAAACACGGACAGAAGCACCTAAGAGCTGCAATATGGAAAGCAGAACAATATGCAGGGTAGGTTATTCTGGAAACCAAAACAAACGGAGACAATATCACAAATGGATGACTAAAATCGGTTATGTGAAAGTGTAGAATTCAATTACAGTCCAGAAGGCTGCAACCTACTGAGATGAGAGGTGAGGTGCCATTCCTCAAGCTTACATTAGCCTCATTGTGACAGTGCAGGAGGCCAGAAACTGATAGCTCAAAGTCAGAGTGGAATGGAGAATTAAAGTGGCAGTTCAGGGTTTCCGTTGTGGACTGAATGCAGGTGCTCCACAAAGCAGTTACCCAATCTGTATCTCGTTTCTCCACGATAGGAGACACTGAATGCAACATGCTAATTGGGTGAATTGCTACTTCACCTGAATGTTTGGGTCCTTGGATGGGAGGTAGGGAAGAAGTGAAAGGGCACGCATCGGCTACATTTGCAAATGCCGCAAGAAGTGGGGTGGGACTGGAAGAGTGGCTAAAAGGAATGGTCTCTGGAAAATACTGAGGGGAGGAGAGGGGAAGATGAGTGATAATGCAATCTTTTTCAAGGTAGCAGAAATTGCGGAGAATAATCTGTCAAGCAAATTAGCTCTAATCTCATTCGAACTGCAGAGTGTATGAGAGCAGAAGTGCAGGAAATGGATGACATGTGATCAAAGGCATTGTTACTGTGGTAAAGAAGTCAGGGTTCAGGAAAGAGGAAAATGTTCTAGAGGTACCTGCACGGAAAGTATTATTTGGCAAATACGATGGAGACAAAGGAACTGGGAGAATGGAACAGAGTCCCTGCAGGAAGCAAGGTAGAATGAAGAGCAGCCAAAATAGCTGTGGGAGTCAGTAAGTTTGTTATGGATGTTTGTAGCTCCTGAGATGGCCGCAGGGAGGTGCAGAAAAGGAAAGAATCGGGATTTAACCATCTGAAGTTATGAGCAGTGTGGAAATTGGGTGCAAAAGTATTGTTGAAGCAGCAACAATGCAATCATCAATATACAGGAAACAGAGAAGAGGGAGAAGGCCCAGAGAGGACCAAACCAAAGACAGTTCCGCATATCATAAAAAGACAGCCATTGCTTGGAACATATTTGATACCCATAGCTACACCTCTGATCTGGAGAAAGTGAGTAGATTTGAAGGAAAAGTTGTCCAGTAAGAGAAAAAGTTCAGCCAGACCAAATTGGTGTGTTGGTGGATACCAGAGAGGTTGTCCCTCTCTGCTCAAGGAGAGAGCAGAGAAGGCCTTCAGACCATACTGATGCCAGATGGAGATGCAAAGGGGTTGGAACTGCCCATGATAAAGATGAGTCTTGAGACCAGGGAATTGAAAAAGGTTAAAATGGCAGAGGGTTTCAGAAGTGTCTGAAATATAAGTAGGATAGGTCTCCTGTGTAAATGAAGTCGATAACTGTCGAGTGACCAAGGCCTGATGTTTGACAGCCAGGTCAAGATCTTAAAAAAGGCATGAGAACATGTATGAGAGGTGATGCCTGGCCTCTGCGAGAAGGAGGTCAGTTTACCAGACCAAAATGATATCACCCTTGTCAACAGGTTTGATGATTATTGGGGTTGGTTCTTAGTGGAGTGTAGCTTGTTCAGAAGGCCATAAGTCAGAATACTACAGAGAAGTGGAAGAATCAAGATGATCAATGTTGCACTGGCAGGTTCAATGAACAGATCACCTTAGTGTAGGCAGCAAGGGGGAGGGCCGAGGTGGATAGAGAGTACTGCAGATGTGAAAGGTTTGGGGGAAAGGCTTTTGGTCAAATAAATAAATATGGAGACTGGCAAGGGAAGAAGAGTTCAATGTCATGTTGAGTTCAGAATTCATTGAGAGGGGGACATAGGTGAGCTAAGCCGAGGCCTCTGCTGAGGACTGATCATTCAGGATCAGAGAAGGAGGGATCAGAAAATGGTAGAGAATCGTTCTGAGTAATGTGAAGCGGGTGGAGGGAAGAGAAAGAGTGAAATTGGAATACAAAAACTCTTGGACGTTACAATCTTTGACGCCTGAAAGAAGGGAGAAACGTCACCTATTGCAACACCAAATGCAGCAAAGAATAAGGTGGAATTGTTGACCATTGCAGGTTTGAGATAAAGCGAGTCATTTTGTTGCAGAGAAAGGTCACAAGGCAGTGAGTGAATGGGTATCAGGGGGTGTGAAGAGAACAGTACCTGGGCAGCAGTTGGATAGTTTGACCATGCATGTGATCCCAGGTGGGACGATGGTGGTATGAACTTTCTAATAATTTCAGTTCTCTTTCAGTCTATGATTATCACTCATCCATCTGTGATATTCTCCTCCATTATTTTGTCTATGTTATCATTCTCTAACTGCTTCTATTCATTGAATAGATAACTTTGTTTACAGCTGAGTATTTCCATTTTTGATACAGGTGGGATATGCTATTACAGTTGATCCCTCATTCTCAGCAGAAGGAGAACAGATGGTTCTCAAATAAGAGCTACAACCACCACCGTTAGAAAAAAAAAATTCTAACATAGTTTGGACTTCAATCTGCTTTTTCTCCAAAAATTAAATGTGCCCAAATTTTATAAATTACTTCTGTGTATAAAAAGTAAATATCACTTGCCTGCAATCTTGCTGCTCTGTCTGAAACGCCAGAGTTTATCCTTATCGATCAGATTTTATCGAACAGAGATGATCCTGTTTTGAAGTTTATCCTGAAATTTAGGTAGGACCCTATGAATGATCATGATGTTAAAAAAACAATTAAATTGCTTGCAAATTACTATTTAACAAAACAACAAAGAAAAGTATTACGATCGAGGAATAAAGCGGAACTGTGGATCATGACATATTTGAGAGTCAGTCTCATGTCTTTGATTTCTCTATCAGTCATCCAATCTGTGATATAATTGGCTCAGCTTGTTTGTTTTCTTTCTTTTTGTTAATTCTCTGAAAGGTCATGCCCAGCCTGCCTGGCAGGCAAGTCTTCCTTCTCTGCATTTTGCAACTCCGACATTTGTTTGTCCATGTTCTCACTCTCTTTTAACCACTTCCATTCACGAACAGGAACCGGGTGACCGGGTTCAGAAATTTTTTGAACAATTAATCATTGGGACTCCTTGCATGGAAGAAGTCATTATTCACTGCATGAGTAGGGAATATTGCTCATCACATTGGAACTACATTTTTTCAATTGTCATGCACGTCCCATCTACTTAATTACCGCTGTTTATGTTACTGCATTTCTGTAGCTCCTTGAATTTAATAAAAAATGTCCCAAGATACTTCACAAGTATCTTTAAGATAGATGGGATTCATGGTGTCTTGGTTGCTTGGATTCATAACTGGCTTATTCATAGAAGTCAGAGGATTGTGGAGGAAAGAAGATATTGTGACTGGAAGTTTGTGACCAGTGGAGTTCTGCTGTTTATGATCGATACGAATTACTTGGATGTCAATGTAGATAGGTTGATCAGTAAGCTTGCTGATAACGCCAAAGTTGGAGGAGTGGTAGACAGTGAGGAGGGCTGTTTGAAGAAAACAGCGGAATACGGATCAGCTGCAGAAATAAGTGTGGAAATGGCAGATGGAGTTTATCCAAGCAAATGTGAAGTGTTGTACTTTGCGAGGTTGAAGGGGAGAGTATACAGTTGATGACAAGACCCTTCACAACATTGATGTGCAGAAGAGATCTCGGAGTCTTTCATAGCTTACTGAAGGTGGAAGCACAAGTGGATAGGGTGGTAAAGAAGCCAGGTGGCATGCTTGCCTTCACTGCTGGCATTGAGTATAAGAGTTAGAAAATCACGATACAGCTGTATAAGGCTGTTAATATATATGTTAAGTTGCATTTGGAGTACTGCATGCAAATTCTGTTCTCCCCATTACAGAAACGAGGTGGAGCCTTTGGAGAGGGTGCAGAGAAGGGTTTCTAAAAGGCTGTCTGGGTTAGAGGGCTTTAGCCATAAGGAGAGGATAGATAAACTTGGATTGTTTTCTCCGGAATGTCAGAGATTGAGAGGAAACTTGATAGAAATATGTACAATTATGAGAGGGATAGATAGGGAAACAGTCAGAACCTTTCCCCCCAAGTAGGAATGTTCAACATAGGGCATAGCTATAAGGTTTTTTTACAGAGAGCGGTGGCACCTGGAACGCATTACCAGGGGTTGTGGCAGAGGCAGAATCAATTGTGGTGTTTAAGAGGCACATGAATGTGCAAGGAATAGAGGAATATGGATCATGTACAAGCTGATTAGATCAGTTTAACTAGGCATCTTGTTGGGTGCAAATATCGTGGGCTGAAGGCCCCTTTCCTATTTCTATGTTTTCCTGGGCTGTACTGTTCTATGTAGGAATGATACAAGACAAATAGACTGAGCCACACATGCTACGTCGGGTGGAAAATGATAGAAACACTCAGCAGATTCCGGTGCAGCCATAGAAACATAGAAAAATAGGTGCAGGAATAGGCCATTCGGCCCTTCGAGCCTGCACCGCCATTCAATGTGATCATGGCTGATCGTCCAACTCAGTATCCCGTACCTGCCTTCTCTCCATACCCCCTGATCCCTTTAGCCACAAGTGCCACATCTAACGCCCTCTTAAATATAGCCAATGAACTGGCCTCAACTACCTTCTGTGGCAGAGAATTCCAGAGACTCACCTCTCTCTGTGTAAAGAATGTTTTCCTCATCTCGGTCCCTCCTTTTTGAAGAGGTTACTAGGGAAATTGACGAGGGTAAAGCAGTGGATGTTGTCTATATGGACTTCAGTAAGGCCTTTGACAAGGTTCCTCATGGAAGGTTGGTTAAGAAGGTTCAACTGTTGGGTATAAATGCAGGAATAGCAAGATGGATTCAACAGTGGCTGAATGGGAGAAGCCAGAGGGTAATGGTGGATGGCTGTTTGTCGGGTTGGAGGCAGGTGACTAGTGGGGTGCCTCAGGGATCTGTGTTGGATCCTTTGTTGTTTGTCATGTACATCAATGATCTGGATGAAGGGGTGGTAAATTGGATTAGTAAGTATGCAGATGATACCAAGATAGGGGGTGTTGTGGATAATGAAGAGGATTTCCAAAGTCTACAGAGTGATTTAGGCCAGTTGGAAAAATGGGCTGAAAGATGGCAGATGGAGTTTAATGCTGATAAATGTGAGGTGCTACACCTTGGCAGGACAAATCAAAATAGGACGTACATGGTAAACGGTAGGGAATTGAAGAATACAGTTGAACAGAGGGATCTGGGAATAACCGTGCATAGTTCCTTGAAGGTAGAATCTCATATAGATAGGGTGGTAAAGAAAGCTTTTGGTATGCTAGCCTTTATAAATCAGAGCATTGAGTATAGAAGCTGGGATGTAATGTTAAAATTGTACAAGACGTTGGTGAGACCAAATCTGGAGTATGGTGTACAATTTTGGTCGCCCAATTATAGGAAGGATGTCAACAAAATAGAGAGGGTACAGAGGAGATTTACTAGAATGTTGCCTGGGTTTCAACAGCTAAGTTACAGAGATAGGTTGAATAAGTTAGGTCTTTATTCGCTGGAGCGCAGAAGGTTAAGGGGTGACTTGATAGAGGTCTTTAAAATGATGAGAGGGATAGACAGAGTTAATGTGGACAAGCTTTTCCCTTTGAGAA
The DNA here is from genome assembly GCA_963514005.1 of Raja brachyura. The sequence goes on along the minus strand of OY740789.1, from coordinate 67,708,161 downwards.
TAGGGAAGATTCAAACAAGAGGACATGACTTTAGAATTAAGGGACAGAGGTTTAGGGGTAACATGAGGGGGAACTTCTTTACTCAGAGAGTGGTAGCAGTGTGGAATGAGCTTCCAGTGGAAGTGGTGGCGGCAGGTTCGTTGGTATTTAAAAATAAATTGGATAGGCATATGGATGAGAAGGGTATGGAGGGTTATGGTATGAGTGCAGGCAGGTGGGACTAAGGGAAAAAAGTTGTTCGGCACGGACTTGAAGGGCCGAGATGGCCTGTTTCCGTGCTGTAATTGTTATATGGTTATAAAGGAATTCCCCCTTATCCTTAGACTGTGACCCCTTGTTCTGGACTCCCCCAACATCGGGAACAATCTTCCAGCATCTAGCTTGTCCAACCCCTTAAGAATTTAGTAAGTTTCTATAAGATCCCCCCTTAACTTTCTAAATTCCAGCGAGTACAAGCCGAGTCTATCCAGTCTTTCCTCATATGACAGTCCTGACATCCCAGGAATCAGTCTGGTGAATCTTCTCTGTACCCCCTCTATGGCAAGGATGTCTTTCCTCAGATTTGGAGACCAAAACTACGTAATACTCCAGGTGTGGCCTCACCAAAACCCTGTACAACTGCAGTAGAACCTCCCTGCTCCTATACTCAAATCCTTTCGCTATGAATGCTAACATACCATTTGCTTTCTTCACTGCCTGCTGCACCTGCATGCCTACTTTCAATGACTGGTGTACCATGACACCCAGGTCTCGTTGCATCTCCCCTTTTCCTAATCTGCCACCCTTCAGATAATAGTCTACCCTCCTGTTTTTGCCACCAAAGTGGATAACCTCACATTTATCCACATTATACTGCATCTGCACATTCACTCAGCCTATCCAAATCACCCTGCAGCCTCCAAGCATCCTCCTCACACCTAACTATACCCTCCAGCTTGGTGTCATCTGCAAATTTGGAGATGTTGCATTGAATTCCCTCGTCCAAATCATTAATATATATTGTAAATAGCTGGGGTCCCAGCACTGAGCCTTGCGGTACCCCACTAGTCACTGCCTGCCAGTCTGAAAAGGACCCGTTTACTCCTACCATTTGCTTCCTGTCTGCTAGCCAGTTCTCTATCCACATCAATACTGAACCCCCAATACCGTGTGCGTTAAGTTTGAATGCTAATCTCTTATGCGGGATCTTGTCGAAAGCCTTCTGAAAGTCTAGGTATAACACATCCACTGGTTCTCCCTTATCCACTCTACTAGTTACATCCTCGAAAAATTCTATCAGATTTGTCAGACATGATTTACCTTTCGTAAATCCATGCTGACTTTGTCCAATGATTTCACCACTTTCCAAATGCGCTGCTATCCCATCTTTAATAACTGACTCTAGCAGTTTCCCCACTACCGATGTTAGACTAACTGGTCTGTAATTCCCCGCTTTCTCTCTCCCTCCTTTTTTAAAAAGTGGGATTACATTAGCTACCCTCCAATCCTCAGGAACTACTCCAGAATCTAAGGAATTTTGAAAAATTATCACTAATGCATCCACTATTTCTGTGGCTACCTCCTTGAGTACTCTGGGATGCAGAGTATCTGGCCATGGGGATTTATCGGCCTTCAATCCGTTCAATTTACCCAACACCACCTCCCGGCTAACCTGGATTTCACTCAGTTCCTCCATCTTATTTGACCCCCGTTCCACTGCTATTTCCGGCAGATTATTTATGTCTTCCTCAGTGAAGACAGAACCAAAGTAGTTATTCAATTGGTCTGCCATGTCCTTGTTCCCCATGATCAATTCACCTGTTTCTGACTGCAAGGGACCAACATTTGTTTTAACTAGTCTCTTTCTCTTCACATATCTATAAAAACTTTTGCAGTCAGTTTTTATGTTCCCTGCCAGTTTGCTTTCATAATCTATTTTCCCTTTCCTAATTAAGCCCTTTGTCCTCCTCTGCTGGATTCTGAATTTCTCCCAGTCCTCCGGTAGGCTGCTTTTTCTGGCCAATTTGTATGCCTCATTTTTTGTTTTTATACCATCCCTGATTTCCCTTGTTATCCATGGATGCACCACCTTCCCTGATTTATTCTTTTGCCAAACTGGTATGAACAATTTTTGTACTTCATCCATGCAGTCTTTAAATACCTTCCATTGCACTTCCACTGTCAACCCTTTAAGAATCACCTGCCAGTCTATCTTGGCCAATTCACATCTCATACCTTCAAAGTTACCTTTGTTGAAGTTCAGAACCCTTGTTTCTGACTTAATTTTGTCACTCTCCATCCTAATGAAGAACTCAACCATATTATGGTCACTCTTGCCCAAGGGGCCACGCACAACAAGACTGCTAACTAACCCTTCCTCATTACTCAATACCCAGTCTAGAATAGATTGGGTTACCTCCACATGTTGGTTGAGAAAACTATCCCGCATACATTCCAAGAAATCCTCTGCCTCAGCACCCCTGCCAATTTGATTCACCCAATCTACATGCAGATTGAAGTCACCCATTATAACCGTGTTACCCTTGTTGCACGCATTTCTAATTTCCTGTTTGGTGCCATCCCCAACTCCAATACCACTATTAGGTGGCCTGTACACAACTCCCACTAGCGTTTTCTGCCCCTTAGAGTTTAGCAGCTCTACCCATATCTATTCCACATCCTCCACGCTAATGTTCTTCCTTTCTATTGCATTAATCTCCTCTCTCACCAGCAACGCTACCCCACCTCCTTTTCCTCTTCGTCTATCCCTCCTGAATATTGAATATCCCTGGATGTTCAGCTCCCAGCCTTGGTCACCCTGGAGACATGTCTCCGTGATCCCAACTATAGCATAGTCATTAATCGCTATCTGCACCTTCAACTCATCCACCTTATTACGAATGCTCCTCGCATTGAGACACAAAGCCTTCAGGCTTGTTTTTACAACACTCTTACTCCTTATACAATTATGTTGACAAGTGGCCCCTTTCACATCGATCCCTATTACACTTGGCCATACTCTCCTCTCCCTTTGTGAGCTTTCTTTCCCGTTAATTCTGGGGTCATTAACCATCCCTTTACTCTCTTTCCCTTTAACTCCGTCCTCGACTATCCCATTTGACACCCCACCCCCCTTATTCAGTTTAAAACCATCCGTGTAGCAGTGGCAAACCTGCCGGCCAGAATGCTGGTCCCCCACCTGTTAAGATGCAATCCGTCCCTTTTGTACAGTTCCCCCTTACTCCAAAACAGATCCCAGTGATCTAAGAATCTAAATCCCTGCCCCCTGCACCAGTTCCTCAGCCACACATTCAGGTCCCTGGGAAGTGAAAATAGATACTGTTTCAAGTTGAAAACCCTTAGCTAGAATTAATAAATGTTGCTTTCACTTGATTAAATGAATGCATTTACAGAACATCTTGAGGAGAAACAGTGATAGTTTCAGGAAGGGAGCCTGAAACTAAGTAGAATATGTATCTGGCAATGGTGAGGTGAAAGGAATAGTAGACATTTGAGTTGATTTCCCATTGTAAGCTGTTAGGAGATCCCACAACTGCAGGAAGCCACCATTCTAAACTCCACATGGAATCAGCCCTCAGTTGCAGTATTGCCAGTGAACTTGCTAGCAAGCTGGACTTACAAGGGTTACTATAGATGGGTTCTCGATAGTTAGTGTGGACATGGGTGAAACCCTATTTCCATGCTGCATGCATCTGTGTCTGATTTTATAACACATGCACAGAAAACCCAAACTTTTGGGGATTTACATAAAACTGACTCTGCAAAGTCTAGGCCACCAACTCCATAGATCTGTCATTGCAAATGTCTTTATGCCATTCCTTTAGACCTAAATTACTCCAAGCCCATTCCTCAAAAAACATGGAATTTTCTAAATGTAAAATATCAGGGTCAAACTCTGGCATATTCAAAAGGCATAGTGCCCACACTTTAAAACTCAACATAAACTGTCCATGTGAAGATACAGTTACCAATAACTTCATGTTTCCAAATGGAATAGTGTAAAGATGTAGAGTTGTTTAACATGCAAGGTTAGCCACAGGCAAGGCTATCACAGGATGTTACGCTGGGTTCAAACATTACCACTTCATGAAGGAACGATCAGTCCTATTGAGAAACTAAAGGGCCTGTCCCATTGTACGAGGTAATTCAAGAGTTCTCCTAAGTATTCCCGATTCGAACTCGGACAATATTCGTAGCGGGTCCGTAGGAGTTCGTGAATGTCCCGTAGTGGCTCATAATGCTAACAGGAGGTACTGGGGAAATCTGGTAAGCTCGTGACGTTTTTTCAACACTGAAAAATGTCCACGAGTAAAAACAATACTCATGATGAAAAATATTGCTACTTTTCACTCGTACGAGCCGCTATGAGACATCCACGATCTCCTATGGACCCGCTACGGACATTCTCCGAGTTCGAATCAGGGGAAAACTCGGGAGAACTCTTGAATTACCTTGTACAGTGGGACAGGCCCTTAACAGTTGAAAAATGCTGGTAACTCCAAGAGTCAGTGCTGTACAGCATAGACACAGGTCATCGGCTCACCACGTTCATGCCGACCATCATACCCTTCGATATTAATCCCACTTGTCTGCATTAATTTCATATCCCTCTATGCCTTACTCATTCGAGGACCTGTCCAGATGCCTCTAAAATGTTGTCACAGTTCACCATCTCTTTTGGCAGCTCATTTCAGATAACAAATACTGTGTGTGAAAGTTGTACCCATTAGATCACCTTTAAACCTCCTTCCTCTCACCTTAAACCTATGCCCTCTAGTTTTAGACTCCACTGTCTGGGAAAAATACCGTATATATGCTCCTCTTGATTTTATAAACCCTTGAGAATTTTACCCCTTGGCCTTCTTCGCTCCAGGGAATACAACCCAGCCGATATAATCAAGTGCAGCCTATGTACAACTATAATATGATGTCCCAATTCTTGTTGTCAATGCACAGCTAATAAAGGCAAGTATCTCATAGTCCTTCACCGGTCTGCTTTCCGGGAACTATGTATTGTACCCCTCTGTCTCTATGCATAACAACATCCCCAGGGTCTCGCTACTCACAATGTATAGTATATCCTGCACTGGTTTAACTTACCAAAATAGACCACTTTGCACGTCTAAATTCCATTTGACATCCCTTTGCCCACTTGATCCAAATCCTGTGATCTACAACAATTTTTTCACAGTTCATTATACCACCAAATGTGGTGTCATCTACAGACTGACTAACCATGCAACCTACATTCTCATCCAAAGTACTAAGATACAGGACAAACAACAGAGGATGTAGGACCAATCCCTGTGGCACAACACTGCTAACAGGCCGCCAATCTGAAAAAGAACCCTCCTCTACCATCCCCCGACTACTATCACTGGGCCAATTTTGTATCCAATTGGTTAGTTCACTCTGGACCCCATGTGATCTAGCTTTCTGGGCCAGCCTACCAATGTTTTGCTTAAGTCCACTTGTCTGCCATCCTGCCTCGTCACTTCTCTTAGTTACTACTTCAAAAAACTCCATCAAATTTGTGAGACATGATTTCCCACACACAGACCTATGCTGACTGTCCCGAATCAGACCTTGTCTTTCCAACTACTGATAAATACCAGCTCTCAAAATTCCTTCCAATAATTTTCCTACCACTTATCTAAGGCTAATCGCCTCTAGTTCCCCAAATTATCCTTGATGCTATGACTATGACAATCATTGGCTGTCCTACTGAATTGCTGTGTCTCACCTATGACTAACAAAATAATAAAAAAAAATCTCTGACAGGGCCCCAGCATACTTATCCTTTGCTTGCTGTAACATCCCAGGATGCACCAGGTCAGGCCCAATGTATTTAATCACCTTAATGGACTTCAGGACGTCTAATACCACCTTCTTTGCAATGCTGGTCTGCTTCAGGATGTCACAGTTCCCTGAATTCACTAGCTTCCATTCCATGTTATTACCACACTGATCCTTGAGAGGAACCACATTATCAAGTGACTTTTGGCCCCTTGACATATATAATATATTGAATATATTGTGGGAAATTGTGGTTTTGTATTAATCGACTTCAGTAGAATATATATATAAAGATTTATTCATTTAGAGTTTGAAAAATTGAGACGCACTTAGAGATCTGGTTGTCGTTGTATGTGAAGCATTAAAAGTTACTATGCAAATTCAGTGTGTAATTTGCCTTAGAAAAGGATTTCGTGCAAGAAGGCTGGGGAGACTCAATTGCTAGAGATCAATTAGGTTTTTAGCTATTAAGAGAATCAAAGGTTATTGGGTTCACGCATTGATGTGAAAGATCAGTCATGTTCTCACTGAATGGCAGAGAGATAATGAGGGGCTGAATGGCCAACTTTATTTCTGTTCATGTTCATTTGATCACGAAAGAAATGAACTTAAACATTGACTATTTTCAGGATATAAAACTGAGACATTTTCAGACGGTGGAAGGAAAATGAGAAGGGATTTGAACTGTACAACACAGGAAAATGGAAAAGAGATGTAAATGTTATGCAGTGCAACAAGAAACAGAGGAGAGCCAGTGGCCTGAAATGAAGTTATACTCGAGATTTCAGGGGAGCTCCCTGCTGTCCATACCAGAGTGATTTAACCCACACCCTACATAATCTGCTATGTGAATATATTTCCAATACGTTAACCATTAACATGTCAAATCACAAATGTTCTACAGGAACATTCACTTAAACTTGACACCAAATACAACTTGACACTCATAGATCAGAATTTGTGCCAATAAAAGATTGAAAAGTTTATAATAGACATTATAATACCTTAAATACAGTTATGAACACATAAAACAAATACACACCAAGAATAAATCCTCACGACACAAATGAGTAATAGTATGTGTGTCGGCAGCTGGGCAACGTTTCAAGTCGGAACCCTCGGGACAGATGTAACACCTGTCCCTATACTTCCTCACATCCATCTATGGACCCCAGCAGTCCTTCTGGGTAAGATAGAGGCTCACGTGCACCTCCTTTAACCTGATCTACTGCATTTGGTGGGCCCGATGTGGCGAGACAAGGAGTAGACTAGGCGACCATTTTGCTGAACACTTGCACTCAAAGCCTGTTGGAGCTCCCAGTTGATAACCATTTTAATTCCCCTTCTCATTTCCATACTGACATTTCTGTCCTGGGTCTCCTCCATTGCCAGAGAGAGGCCACAGGCACCTCATATTCCACTTAGATAGTTTACATCTATGATATGATGATTGAATTCTCCAATTTTAGTTAACTAAGCAAACACCCATTCCCCTCTTTCGCCCCCCTTCCACCTATATTCATTCCTCTGGGCTCATGTTTTACACCTCGTCTATCTTTATCTCTTTCGCACTCTTTTTGTATTTTAATCTCTGCTCACCGTCCAACCATCTGACAATATAAAAAACCCTTACCTCTATCCACCTATAACTTGCTTCTTTGTCCTGCTCCACCTCTCTTCCAGCTATCTCCCCCACCCCTACAATCAGTCTGAAGAAGAGTCCTGGCCCAAAACATTACTTTTCCATGTTCTCCAGAGATGCTGTCTGACTCCTGAGTTACTTCAGTACTTTGTGTAATAGAACTGTACCGCATAGGAACAGGCCCTTCAGCCCACAATGTCCATGTCGAACATGGTGTCTTATTATACTAATCATCTCCGCCTGCATTGGATTCCTCCATTCCCTGCACATCTGCGTGCCTATCTAAAAGTCTCTAAAATGCCATTATCGTACCTGTCTCCGCCCCCACCCCTGGCAGCACTTTCCAGGCATCAACCATTCTGTGTAAAAAAAATGCCCTACACACCTCCTTTAAATGTTACCCCTTTCTAGTCTTTAACATTTCCACACTGGGATAAAGGTTCTGACTATCAATGCTATTATTCGCAAAAAGTATGAACCATAATCTTTTGTGAGAAACCTAATTTCACCATATCAAATGCCTTATAAATATCAAAATATACAAAATCCCTTTTCAAATGGTCATAACTATGCCTAATCTTATGCTGTTATGATGGCCTGCAAGAAAAATACAAGATATTTTGATCACCATAAATACTGTTATGAACACATAAAACAAATAAACACCAAGGATAAATTGTCAGATATCAATCCTAAATTAATAGTAATAAATATTAGTAAAGGTATTAATCATAAATCCACTGCAGACAATCATACACCTGGCTTACACAAATGTATCTCATTAAATCAAGAGCTAAAAAGTTATTGTGCTATTACTGCATGCAGTACAGTTAAATTATTTCAAAAGACTACATTCCACAGTTTCAGTCTGAAACCAAGAGCTCAGAGTTCTTTGAATAAGATTATATGGATACAACACAGGGTATATAAAAATATATTCCTCCATGTCAAACATTAAACTTCAAACCTAGAAATCAAAATACATCTAATAGGGGAGATGAAGTTCAGAATATGCATAAGAATTGAAGGGAAGGAGCAAAGACCCCTTAGAATTGTAGAATGTGAGAGATTCCTTCCTAGGAATTGCATAGTTGCTGAATACTAAACAAATACCTGCCCTCATTCCAGCAGCTCAGTGCTTGCAACATCCAAGTTCATAAAACACATTGTACTTCAAATACATTGTATTACGAAAAACGCAAGGAATCATGGGATTTGTCAAAGGTCATTCACCATAAAGAAAAAGCAAAAGAAGCGCTAGCTGAAGAAACTGTGTACATATTCTTATCTTTATTCATAAATTATGTGTAAAATTCTCGTCCCCCCCCCAAAGGAACAGGTAGCGGGAGAGCGGGGTGTAACAGCGAGAGAGAGGGGGCAGATGCGAGTGTGAGACAGGGGAGCGCACGCCCACAGATAGGGTTACCAACATTCTCACTCCCAAATAAGGACAAAAGGTCAAAATAAGGGACAAATTCCCGACGGCAATTCGTTGGCCGACTCAGCCGTGGCTGTGTGAATGATGAGCTGGCCTGGGTGCTGGACTGCACACAAAGTCCAGCCGGCGGGCCAGCTGAGGAGTTTTGACTCAGCCTGCGCGACATTGCACGCAAAGTCCCGCACCCCATCCAACTCGTGAACCGATGATCCGCCCTGAGAACGAAGGGGTGGTGGTGTCGGCGTTAAGCAAAGGTCCGAAGGTTGGACAGCTGGCCGGGCTGCCGTCCGACGGGGCCACGGGCGAGGCGCTCCTGCTGCACTCCATGGACTACGTCGGGATGGGCAAGGCTGGGCCGGACGTGCCACTCCAACCTAACAATCCCTCGACCTTAGTAGTAGCAGTCAAATACGGGAGGAGGGCAGTCCCGTATGGGACAAACCAATTTAGCCCAAAATACAGGATGTCCCGGCTAATATGGGACAGTTGGCAACCCTACACACAGACCCGCGCTTCATCCGTAGCCAGGATCGAACCCGGGTCCCCGGTGCCGCAAACGCTGCTGAACAGCAACCGGATTAAATGAAGGTCTATAAGTAGACAGCTCCACTGCTTCCAGCAATGTTTATGCAGAATAACCTTTGACCTGGGCATGCACAGTTGGAATACTGAACTCACTTATTGAATAGCATGCATTGACTTTCACTCCACAGCAACTAAGTAATTAGTCACTGTGGGGTTTAATTCAGTTGCTGCACCCACCTGATGTTTACACAGGTCAGGATCTCTCAATCTGACATAGACTCTGTTGTCAGCCAGTGTAAACACTTGAAAATAACAAACAGCAGCAACTTCCTAAGATTTAGATTCTAAGATTTAGAAGATTCTAAGATTCTAAGAATCTAAGATTTAGATTCTTAGATCACTGGGATTTTTTTTATAGTAAGGGAGCTGTACAAAAGGGACGGATTGCATCTTAACAGGTGGGGGACCAGCATTCTGGCCGGCAGGTTTGCCACTGCTACACGGATGGTTTTAAACTGAATAAGGGGGGTGGGGTATCAAATGGGATAGTCGAGGACGGAGTTAGAGGGAAAGAGAGTAAAGCGATGGTTAATGACCCCAGAATTAACGGGGAAGAAAGCTCACAAAGGGATAGGAGAGTATGGCCAAGTGTAATAGGGATCGATGTGAAAGGGGCCACTTGTCAACATAATTGTATAAGGAGTAAGAGTGTTGTAAAAACAAGCCTGAAGGCTTTGTGTCTCAATGCGAGGAGCATTCGTAATAAGGTGGATGAGTTGAAGGTGCAGATAGCGATTAATGACTATGCTATAGTTGGAATCACGGAGACTTGGCTCCAGGATGACCAAGGCTGGGAGCTGAACATCCAGGGATATTCAATATTCAGGAGGGATAGACGAAAAGGAAAAGGAGGTGGGGTAGCGTTGCTGGTGAGAGAGGAGATTAATGCAATAGAAAGGAAGGACATTAGCGTGGAGGATGTGGAATCGATATGGGTAGAGCTGCGAAACTCTAAGGGGCAGAAAACGCTAGTGGGAACTGTGTACAGGCCACCTAACAGTAGTATTGGAGTTGGGGATGGCATCAAACAGGAAATTAGAAATGCGTGCAACAAGGGTAACACGGTTATAATGGGTGACTTCAATCTGCATGTAGATTGGGTGAATCAAATTGGCAGGGGTGCTGAGGAAGAGGATTTCCTGGAATGTATGCGGGATAGTTTTCTCAACCAACATGTGGAGGAACCAACGAGAGAGCAGGCTATTCTAGACTGGGTATTGAGTAATGAGGAAGGGTTAGTTAGCAGTCTTGTTGTGCGTGGCCCCTTGGGCAAGAGTGACCATAATATGGTTGAGTTCTTCATTAGGATGGAGAGTGACAAAATTAAGTCAGAAACAAGGGTTCTGAACTTGAACAAAGGTAACTTTGAAGGTATGAGATGTGAATTGGCCAAGATAGACTGGCAGGTGATTCTTAAAGGGTTGACAGTGGATGTGCAATGGAAGGTATTTAAAGACTGCATGGATGAAGTACAAAAGTTGTTCATACCAGTTTGGCAAAAGAATAAATCGGGGAAGGTGGTGCATCCATGGATAACAAGGGAAATCAGGGATAGTATAAAAACAAAAGATGAGGCATACAAATTTGCCAGAAAAAGCAGCCTACCGGAGGACTGGGAGAAATTCAGAATCCAGCAGAGGAGGACAAAGGGCTTAATTAGGAAAGGGAAAATAGATTATGAAAGCAAACTGGCAGGGAACATAAAAACTGACTGCAAAAGTTTTTATAGATATGTGAAGAGAAAGAGACTAGTTAAAACAAATGTTGGTCCCTTGCAGTCAGAAACAGGTGAATTGATCATGGGGAACAAGGACATGGCAGACCAATTGAATAACTACTTTGGTTCTGTCTTCACTAAGGAAGACATAAATAATCTGCCGGAAATAGCAGTGGAACGGGGGTCAAATAAGATGGAGGAACTGAGTGAAATCCAGGTTAGCCGGGAGGTGGTGTTGGGTAAATTGAACGGATTGAAGGCCGATAAATCCCCAGGGCCAGATAGTCTGCATCCCAGAGTACTCAAGGAGGTAGCCACAGAAATAGTGGATGCATTAGTGATAATTTTTCAAAATTCCTTAGATTCTGGAGTAGTTCCTGAGGATTGGAGGGTAGCTAATGTAACCCCACTTTTTAAAAAAGGAGGGAGAGAGAAAGCGGGGAATTACAGACCAGTTAGTCTAACATCGGTAGTGGGGAAACTGCTAGAGTCAGTTATTAAAGATGGGATAGCAGCGCATTTGGAAAGTGGTGAAATCATTGGACAAAGTCAGCATGGATTTACGAAAGGTAAATCATGTCTGACAAATCTGATAGAATTTTTCGAGGATGTAACTAGTAGAGTGGATAAGGGAGAACCAGTGGATGTGTTATATCTAGACTTTCAGAAGGCTTTCGACAAGGTCCTGCATAAGAGATTAGCATACAAACTTAAAGCACACGGTATTGGGGGTTCAGTATTGATGTGGATAGAGAACTGGCTAGCAGACAGGAGGCAAAGGGTAGGAGTAAACGGGTCCTTTTCAGAATGGCAGGCAGTGACTAGTGGGGTGCCGCAAGGCTCAGTGCTGGGACCCCAGCTATTTACAATATATAGTAATGATTTGGACGAGGGAATTCAATGCAACATCTCCAAATTTGCAGATGATACCAAGCTGGGGGGTATAGTTAGGTGTGAGGAGGATGCTTGGAGGCTGCAGGGTGATTTGGATAGGCTGAGTGAATGGGCAGATGCATGGCAGATGCAGTACAATGTGGATAAATGTGAGGTTATCCACTTTGGTGGCAAAAACATGAGGGTAGACTATTATCTGAATGGTGGCAGATTAGGTAAGGGGGAGATTCAACGAGACCTGGGTGTCATGGTACACCAGTCATTGAAAGTAGGCATGCAGGTGCAGCAGGCAGTGAAGAAAGCAAATGGTATGTTAGCATTCATAGCGAAAGGATTTGAGTATAGGAGCAGGGAGGTTCTACTGCAGTTGTACAGGGTTTTGGTGAGGCCACACCTGGAGTACTGCGTACAGTTTTGGTCTCCAAATCTGAGGAAAGACATCCTTGCCATAGAGGGGGTACAGAGAAGATTCACCAGACTGATTCCTGAGATGTCAGGACTTTCATATGAGGAAAGATTGGATAGACTCGGTTTGTACTCGATGGAATTTAGAAGATTGAGGGGGGATCTTATAGAAACCTACAAAATTCTTAAGGGGTTGGACAAGCTAGATGCTGGAAGATTGTTCCCGATGTTGGGGGAGTCCAGAACAAGGGGTCACAGTCTAAGGATAAGGGGGAATTCCTTTAGGACCGAAATGAGGAAAACATTCTTTACACAGAGAGTGGTGAGTGTCTGGAATTCTCTGCCACAGAAGGTAGTTGAGGCCAGTTCATTGGCTATATTTAAGAGGGCGTTAGATGTGGCACTTGTGGCTAAAGGGATCAGGGGGTATGGAGAGAAGGCAGGTACGGGATACTGAGTTGGATGATCAGCCATGATCACATTGAATGGCGGTGCAGGCTCGAAGGGCCGAATGGCCTACTCCTGCACCTATTTTCTATGTTTCTATGTTTCCCCAATCAATGCTCACTGCATGTCCTTAAAACAATACATCGGGTGAAAAATTGTTAGTATTATAAATGAAAAATAAATTCTCAAATTGCACAGGTCTGTCATCGTCTGAAAGACTGCTATCAGAAACATACAACAGATTCTGTATTCTTCTTTCAAATGCTGACCTTCCAATTTTCAACCTTTTTTCAATTTCTGGATACAATACTTCCAAAGAAGTTTAAGGGATATTTATAAATTGATCAACTTAACTCATCCAGATCAAATCAATAGAATTGCCAAAGTAATAGTTGTCCCTGTATATTAAATTCTGACTTTAAAAATAATCACAATTACAGAGCCTTTCACAATCTCAAAACATGCTAAAGGCTTCTTGCCAGCAATTTGGGAACATAAAGCATTTCTATGCAGCTGATTAGACATGACTAAATGTGTCCTTTTATAAATATTAGTCACAGAGTTGGATGTGGAGTGGGTATTATGACTCAGCTCAAACCAAAGAGTCGACTGTATAGCAAGACCAATTTAAGACCATTATAAATAGTAAACCAACAGACCTCTCTCACCTGCTGATCATTAAAATCAAAGCTGGCCTTTCCTGTACTAACCCTATTTCTCACAATATACAATAACCTGTTGATCTGTTATGAATATATTCAGCAACTGAACCTTCAAAGCCCGTTTGGGTAGAAAATTCCAAAGATTCGCTTTCCTCTGCGTTAAAAAAAGTTTCTTGGTTTGTTCTAAATGACAGATCCCCAATTTGAAGATGTGATAGTTGGAGGCTCAGGGGAGACTTGACAGAAGTTTATAAAAATTTGAGTGGCATTGATAGCATAGAACATCGGAACCTTTTAACCAAGGTGGAAATATCAAATACTAGAGGGCATACCTACAAGGTCAGAGGGAGAAAGTTTAAAGTGGGGCAATTGTCATTTTTACACAGAGTGGTGGGTGCCGACAATGCGCAGATATGGGGCCCAAAACTGCTCACAATACTCCAAATGTGGTCTGACCAGTGCCTTATAAATTTCAGCATTACATCCCTGTTTTTGTATACTAGCCCTCTCAAAATAAATGCTAGCATTGCATTCACCTTCCTTACTGACGAATCGATTTGAAAATTAACTTTCTGGGCTCCCAGCAGTCCTAAGTCCCTCTGCACCTCTGATTTCTGAATTCTCTCTCCATTTAGAATAGTCTATGCCTTTATTCCTACTATCAGAATGCATACCCCACTCCTTGCTCCGCTGTATACCATCTGCCACTTCTCAGCCCACTCTCCCAACCTGACTAAGTCCTTCTGCAGAGACCCCGCTTTCTCTACACTACCTGTCCCTCCACCTACCTTCATATCATCTGTAAACGTGGCCACAAAGTCTTCAAATGCCTCATCCAAATCATTGATATACATCATGAAGAGTAATGGCCCCAGCACCGACCCCTGCGGACACCAATAGTCACCAGCAGCCAACCAGAAAAAAAAAACCTTTATTGCCACTCTTTGTCTTCTGCCATTCCTCCAACCTGCTATCCATGCTAGTATTTTACGTCTGATAGCATGGGCTCTCATTCATCTTTGGCAGCCTCATGTGTGTCACCATATCAAAGGCCTTCTGAAAATCCAGATAAACCACGTCCACTGACTCTCTGTCTATCCTGCTATTTACTTCCTCAAAGAATTCCAACAAGATTTCCCCTTCACAAAACAATGCTGACTTCAGTATTTTAGCATGTGCTTCCAAGTATTCAGAAACTTCATTCTTTATAATGGACTCTAAAATCTTACCAACTGAAGTCAGGCTAACCGGCCTATAGTTTCCACTCTTCTGCTTCGCTTCCTTGAACAGTGGAGCAATATTACCAATTTTCCAATCGTCTGGAACCACCCCCCGACTCTAGTGCTTCTCGAAAGATTACAACTAATAGAAACATAGAAAATAGGTGCAGGAGGAGGCCATTCAGCCCTTTGAGCCAGCACAGCCATTCACTGTGATCATGGCTGATCGTCCCCTATCAATAACTCATACCTGCCTTCTCCCCATATCCCTTGACTCCACTAGCCCCTAGATCTCTATCTAATGCCCCTGTCCCACTTAGGAAACCTGAACGGAAACCTCTGGAGACTTTGCGCCCGACCCAAGGTTTCCGTGCAGTTCCCGGAGGTTTTTATCCTCCAGCAACCACCTTCAACTCGCATCACAACCGGCTTCGACTAAAAAATTACCGATTTTTAAAACGGAAACCACTTTCGACCATTATGGAGACTGACAAAAACCTCCGGGAATCACACGGAAACTTTGGGGCGCAAAGTCTCCAGAGGTTTCCATTCAGGTTTCCCTCTTAAGTCCATCCAGTGACTTGGCCTCCACTGCCCCCTGTGGCAGGGAATTCCATAGATTCACAACTCTCTGGGTGAAAAAGGTTTTTCTCACCTCAGTCTTAAATTACCTCCCCTTTATTCAATGACTGTGGCCCCTGGTTCTGGACTCGCACAACATTGGGAACATTTTTCCTGCATCTAGCTTGTCCAGTCCTTTTATAATTTTATATGTTTCTAAAATGATCTCCCCTCATCCTTCTAAAGTCCAGTGAATGTACACCTAGTCTTTTCAATGTTTTCTCATATGACAGTCCCGCCATTCCAAGGATCAATCTCGTGAACCTACACTGCACTGCCTCAATCACAAGGATGTCATACCTCAAATTAGGAGGCCAAAACTGTACACAATACTCCAGATGTGGTCTCACCAGAGCCCTACACAACTGCAGAAGAACCTCTTTAATCCTATACTGAAATCCTCTTGTTATGAAGGCCAACATTCCATTAGCTTTCTTCACTTCCTGCTGTACCTGTAAGCCAACTTTCAGTGACCTGTGTACAAGGACACCCAGGTCTCGCTGCACGTCCCCCTTACCTAATCTAACCCCATTGAGATAATAAACTGCCCCCTTGATTTTGCCGCCAAAGTGGATAACCTCACATTTATCTATATTATACTGCATCTGCCACGTATCTGCCCACTCACTCAACCTGTCCAGGTCACCCTGCAACCTCCTAACATCCTCTTCACAGTTCACACTGCCACCCAGCTTTGTGTCATCCGCAAACTTGCTAGTGTAGCTCCTAATTCCCTCTTTCAAATCATTAATATATATGGTAAACAGTTGCGGCTCCAACACCGAGTCTTGTGGCACTCCACTCGCCACTGCCTGCCATTCCAAAAAGGACCCGGCAGGCAGTCCTTTCTTTGCCTTCTCTTTGCTTCCGGTCTGCCAACCAATTTTCTACCCATGTCAACACCCTACCCCCAATACGATGTGCTCTAACCAGTCTCCCGGGCGGGACCTTATCAAAGGCTTTCTGAAAGTCTAGATACACTACATCCACTGGCACTCCTTCATCCATTTTACTTGTCACATCCTCAAAAAATTCCAGAAGTTTAGTCAAGCATGATTTCCCTTTCATAAATCCATGTTGACTTGGACTAATCATTTTACTGCTATCCAAATGCCCCATTATTACCTCTTTAGTAATTGACTCCAGCTTCTTTCCCACCACCGAAGTTAGGCTAATTGGTCTGTAATACCCCATTTTCTCTCTCGCTCCTTTCTTGAAAAGAGGATAACATTAGCTATCCTCCAATCCACAGGAACTGATCCTGAATTTATTGAACATTGGAAAATTATCACCAATGCGTCCACTATTTCTAGAGCAACCTCCCTGAGGACCCTGGGATTTATCATCCTTCAGTCCCATTAGCCTACCCAATACTATTTCTCGCCTAATGAAAATTTATTTCAGTTCCTCTACCCCCTTAGATCTTTCTCTGACCTCCAGTACATCTGGGAGATTGTTTGTGTCTTCCTTAGTGAAGACAGATCCGAAGTACCTATTCAACTCTTCTGCCATTTCTTTGTTGCCATAATAATGTCTGCCTTCAAGGGACCCACATTTGACTTTGTTGCTCTTTTTCCCTTAACATATCTAAAGAAGCTTTTACTGTCCTTCTTTATATTCCTGGCCAGCTTCCCTTCGTACTTCAGATTCAGATTCAATTTTAATTGTCATTGTCAGTGTACAGTACAGAGACAACAAAATGCATTTAGCATCTCCCTGGAAGAGCGACACAGCAAATGATTTGAATAAATAACAATAAGTGTCCGGGGGGGGGGGGGGTGATTGGCAGTCACTGAGGTACGTTGTTGAGTAGCGTGACAGCCGGCGGAAAGAAGCTGTTCCTGGACCTGCTGGTTCGGCAACGGAGAGACCTGTAGCGCCTCCCGGATGGTAGGAGGGTAAACAGTCCATGGTTGGGGTGAGAGAGGTCCAATTTTCAGCCCGTATTGCCAGTTTTGTTTCCTTCAGTTGTCCTATGAAAGTTTCCCAATCCTCTGACTTCCGGCTACTCTTTGCTATGTTATACATCTTTTCTTTTAGTTTTATTCTAACCCTAACTTCTCTTATCAGCCACAGTTGCCTCCTACTCACCTTAGAATCTTTCTTCCTTTTTGGAATGAAATGATCCTGCGTCTTCCGGATTATGCCCAAAAATTCCTGCTTGGATCCCTTTTCAGTCTACCTTGGCCAGCTTCCCTCTCATGCCTTCATAGTCCCCTTTGTTCAACTGCATCACTGACACTTCCGATTTAACGTTCTCCTTCTCAAATTGCAGATTAAAATGAATCATATTATGATCACTACCTCCAAGCGGTTCCTTTACCTCGAGTTCTCTTATCATATCTGGTTCATTGGACAACACTCAATCCAGAATTACCTTTTCTCTGGTCGGCTCCATTGCAAGCTGCTCTAAGAATCCATCTCGGAGGTATTCTACAAATTCTCTTTCTTGGGGTCCTGAACCAACCTGATTTTCCCAGTCTACCTGCATATTGAAATCCCCTATCACCATTGTGGCATTACCTTTGTTACATGCCAGTTTTAACTCCTGCTGCAACTTACACCCTACATCCGGGCTACTATTTGGGGGGACTGTAGATAACACCAATTAGTGTCTTCTTGCCTTTACAATTCCTCAACTCAATCCACAGTGACTCTACCTCGTCAGTCCCTATGTCTTCCCTCGCAAGGGACTGAATTCCATCCCTCACCAGCAGAGCTACCCTCCCTCCTCTGCCCACCTGCCTGTCCTTTCTATGGGATGTATAACCCTGAATATTAAGTTCCCAGGCCCAATCCTCCTGCAGCCACGTCTCACAATGTCATATCTACCAACCTCTAACTGAGCCTCAAGCTCATCTACTTTACTTCTTATACTTCGCGCATTCATATACAATACTTTTAATTCCTTACGCATCTCACCTTTCACATCGATCCCTATTACACTTGGCCATACTCTCCTATCCCTTTGTGAGCTTCCTTTCCCGTTAATTCTGGGGTCATTAACTATCCCTTTACTCTCTTTCCCTTTAACTCCATCCTCGACTATCCCATTTGACACCCCACCCCCCCTTATTCAGTTTTAAACCACCCGTGTAGCAGTGGCAAACCTGCCTGCCAGAATGCTGGTCCCCCACTTGTTAAGATGCAATCCGTCCCTTTTGTACAGTTTCCCCTTACTCCAAAACAGATCCCAGTGATCTAATAATCTAAATCCCTGCCCCCTGCACCAGTTCCTCAGCCACACATTCAGGTCCCGTATATCCCTGTTCCTGCTCTCGCCAGCCCGAGGAACTAGCAGCAAACCGGAGATAACCACCCTGGAGGTCCTGCTTTTCAGCATTTTTCCGAGCTCTCTAAAGTCACGTTGCAGAATATTCATCCCCTTCTTTCCGACATCGTTTGAGCAGACACGCACTACCACTTCCGGCTGTTCACCTTCTCCCGTGAGGATTTTCTGCACTCTGTCCATGACATCCTGGATCCTGGCACCAGGAAGGCAGCACACCATCCTTGAATCCTGTCTGTTCCTGCAGAAACCCCAGTCTGTACCTCTCACAATGGAGTCTCCAACTACAATGGCGTTGCCTGACGTTGGCATCTTTGGTTTTGGCTCAACAGCCCTTTTTGCTTCGCATGCCAGTCCGCCGCTCAGTGTGATAACGTCTTCTGTCCCGACAGCTTCTAAGTGGGTGAACCTGTTCACAAGAGGTACAACACCCGGGGACATTTGCTTTCCATGTTTCCCTCCCTTTCTCACCGTCACCCACCTGCTCTCTTCCAATACCTTAGGTGTAACAATCTTACTGTAGGACTTGTCGAGGAACAACTCAGTTTCTCAGACAAACCGAGGTCATCCACTTGCTTCTCCAGTTCCCCAACACGGTCCTTCAGGAGCTGTACCTGGATGCACTTCTCACATTTGTAGCAGCCAGAGGCACCAGCAGTGTCCTTGACCTTCCACATACTGCAAGCATCACACCAAATCAGCTTGCTTGACATCTCCTTCTTTCGTCTCTCCCTCTTTGCGTAGCCTCCTCTCCTCAGCCTCCTCGCCGAAGACTCTCGAGCCAAAGACTCACACTTTACCCACAAGACACTCGAGCCGAAGACTCACACTTTACTCACAATGCCGCTCCCTCACTGCCGCTCCCTAAGAGCCGTCTTGCTTATATTGACTGATAAATTGCCTAATTTACAAACCAAATTCCTCCATTTTAAACTGTTTTACCCCTCTGACTCACTTCTAACTCTCCTCCCACTAGGGCTAGAGCCAATCAGTGTTTTTTCATGCTTCTCTTTGTTCCTGTTTCTTCAAAATCCACGGGAACTCTGAGTTTAGTCTGCCTGTGCTTTGCCTCTCCTTTTCAACTGTTTTCCCCCCCTCTGACTCACTTCTAACTCTCCTCCCACTCGGGCTAGAGCCAATCAGTGCTTTTTCCTGCTTCTCTTTGTTCCTGTTTCTTCAAAATCCATGGTAGCTCCAAGTGCCTCCACAATCTCTAAATCACGGGAGCTCCAATGCCGCCACAATCTCTAAAGCCACCTCTTTCAGAACCTTGGGGTGCAGTCCATCCAGTCCAGGTGACGTATCCACCTTCAAACCTTTCAGCTTCCCAAGCACCTTCTCCTTAGTACTAGCCACTCCACTAACTTCCACTCTCTCTTGAGTTTTTGGACTCGTTGCTGATGTCTTCCACTGTGAAGACTAATCCAAAAAAATGTATTAATCTGCCATTTCTTTATGCCCCATTATCACTTCTCCAGTATCATTTTCCAGCGGTCCAATTTCTACACTTGCCTTTTTCTTACTCTTTATATATCTGAAGCAACTTTTACTATCTTTTTTTATTAGCTTGCTTTTACATTTCATTTTTTTCTCCCCATATTGCCTTTTCAGTTGTTTTCTGTTGGTTTTTTAATATTATATGCCTTCTCTTTTAGTTTTATGCTGTTTTATGATGTCATGTTCCAACATAATCTTGCCCCTTTCACTTGATCTCCAACATGAATGAGTACCATGAATTAATACTTTATTGTCACATGTGATAAGTCACAGTGCAATTCTTTGCTTGCATACCCATAAAGGGCACTTACAAAGTACCCCCGCCCCAGGTCCCCCTTTGTTCCCCTCCCCCACACTGGGTCCTCCATTGTCCATCCTCCTCACTCACGGCAGGCCCCCCACACCAGGTCCACATTGTTCTTCCCCCTACATCTTCCTGAAGTCTCTCTGTATCCTCAACAAACTATCAAACAGGTTCACCTGTCAGGGAAGAAGCTATCAGGGACAGTTTCTCCATTGCTGATACCAGACTATTGAATCACCTATAAGGTTCATCCCGACCTACCCCATTGCGAACCTTGAACTTTTTCTTTGGGACTGAACGCTATAGCACTATTCAGAATTCTGGTATTTTTCTCTTTGAACTAGAGTATGGCTTGCTTGTCCATATATGATTTGTAGTATGATTTGATTTGACTGGATAGGTGCATTAGTCACTTGTTTGAAATACACAAAAATAGCAAGTTCAGTGGGATTTATCCAAGAACATCTTTCAACCTGACATGGATAACTGTAGGTCAAAGTCACTTCTGTCTTCAGTTTAGCCAGTGCTGCAAAAAGTCAGGTTGGCCTCAGTAGCCTCAGGCTTAGGTAAAAAATTCAAGATATTTTTGTCTGCTTACTTTCCTGCAGAACATCTCGGGGCATTTTAATGCTATAAAAGGCATTGTATGTTGTTGTAACTGGCCTATGTAACTGTGTCCGTTACAATTTTTTATTGTGTTAAACACAACATGGAGGAGTATTTTGTGCAATTTTAATTACTCGGTGAATGGGCTTTGTTGGAGTTCTCACAATGGAAACACTGGAAACTGCTGTTGTTCTGAAATTATTGAGCTATACACTACGTCAATGAGAACCAACTTACTATGACATGTTTTGCCTAAATCTAATCAAGAAAATGTACTCCAGCCGCCATTGTTGCTCAAGAAAAAACTTCCTTGAGATTAATTTTATGGACATTTATAGTAGACACGGAAAAGAAAAAACAACCAGACTGAGCTACGAATACACTGAAATTATACCACTGTCCCTGTACTCCAGGGATGAAAGACTGGTAATTCAATACATATTATACACACCATTATTTTCAAAATCTCAGCGGAAAATGAATTGTAAATTCTTAATTGCTATGAGAATGTGACAGTGAATATTCTTATCCTGTTTCAGTCCATCTCTGCCAGTGTTGGAGAGTTCTAGGATTTAGATCCAGCTACAATTATGAACTTTCAATAAATATCCGTCAGGATGGTGTGCGACTTTAAAAAGAACCTAAACCACACTTTTGCTTGGTTTAGAAGTTACAGGTTTAGAAGCAGACCCACGTAATTGGAGTACATTTTGTATAAGTTACACACCGTGGTTGATGTGTACTGGTAATGAGGGGTGAAACGCCATTTAGGCTAGGCAACAGTTTCACCAAACACTTGTGCTCAGTCTATCAAGAACTGCTGCTTTTCCCAGTTGCTAACCATTTTAACTCCCTTCCCCATTTCCACACTGATCTTTATCCTTAGTCTCCTCCATTCCCAGAGTGAGGTTGCAGGCAAGCTGGGGGAGCAACCCCTCATATTTCACTTGGGTAGTCAAAATCCAACTATATGAATGTTGAATTATCCCATTTCAAGTACTGACCCCCCCTCCCCACCTCTCATATTTCCCTGTTCCCTATTGTGGTACACCCATTTCTCCCACCACCTTAGCCACCCTACTCTTTTCCCCTCCTTTGTGTGCTTACCTCCCATCCCATAATTTCCCCTTTTTAACCTCCTCTTTTCCCTTCCTCTGTCCCCTTCCACCCATATTCACCCCCTCTGGCCTTACATTTCACTCCTCCATAGGTCACTTACCCCCTACCCTGTATATACCTATCACTTGCAGGCTTTGCCCAACCCTACCTCCCTTTTCTAGCTTTCTCCCCCCCCCACCCCCCCCCCCCCAAATTCCATTAGTCTGAAGAAGGGTCCTGACCCAAAATGTTGTCTGTTCATTCCCTCCATTGATGGTGCCTGACCCACTGAATTCCTCCAAAATTGTTTTTTTCTGCTCCAGATTCCAGCATCAGCATCTTGTTTCCACTTCTGATGTTATGACGGAAGGCAGGCAATTTATGAAGCAGGTAAAGATTGTTGGGCAGAGGACACTGCCCGGAGAAGCGGAGAGTGATAACATGCGGCTGGGCGCAATTGATTTCCAGAAACCACAACTCTTCAGATCTTTAGCGCTACAGCTTCCATGTCATTCAATCCCATTGCCTTTTCTTGATGTCATGCAGCAATGAATCAAACCAGCTGTGATGGAAGGTGCTCAATGGGAAGTTGGGATGAATCGTTCCTTCAGCCTCGTCTTCAGAACACACAAGCAGAGTGCTGCTCTTTTTAAAGATGTGCATATTCATGGAGGGTGTTCTTCCATCAGCTGTTTATTGTCCATACCTTGCACTGCACCATTCAGCACAAGATGAAGCAGATTGCCAAGCGTTGATCTGATCAACTGGTTGTGAAATTACTTAACTGCTTATACATATGTAGCCCTGCACTGCAGCTTCACCAGGCTGGCATCTCACCTTTAGGACTGCTCTTGGCATGTCCTTCTGCATTCCTCTTTGTACCAGGGTTGATCCTGTGGTGTTTTGGTAAAGCAAAGCTACAGCAGGCCATAAGATTGTTGATTGTGGTGGTATACATTGGCCCTGCTTTGTTCACCTAATACTAAGCTAACAGATCTGTAGTTCATAAGATTTTTCACATTTATAGAACCCCACAACTCAAATGAAAGATATCCTCTGCATGAAGATTATAGGAATTTTATTTAGAATTAAATGTTTTATACAACATACAAATCTGATCCAGGTACATGATAGATTAGTGTAATCCATTTAAAATTAAAGCCTCAATTAGTGTTTCTTCGGTTCCTCTTAGGGAGAAAGGGTAGTTTGCCTTATTACTCCTCAGAGACGACGACAAGCTGTTTCCCGATGTTGCCCCCTTTCATCATTGACTCAAAGGCGGCTGCAAGGGAAGAATTGTGACCTTTAAAAAGTACGATCTTGGGAATAAATGGAGAATAATTCCCATATTTTTTTCCAATAACACAATTTACAATATCACAATGTTTCTGATTCTGCACAGTTTCCATGACATGCTGGTGCAGTATTTGCAATGTAGCTTGAATAGAAGCAGAAGAAAGGAACTCGAGTTGTATTAGAGGCTGGAGAATACATAATTATGTCTGGACAAAGAAAGCTAACTTAGGAGGGTACAAAGGTTCATCAGAAAACCAAACTAGGTCCTAGTTACTGGGTACTCGTACCTAAAATAGACAGGCAAAGTGCTGGAGTAACATCGCAGGTCAGGCAGCATCTCTGAAGAAAAAGGATGAATGATGTTTCGGGTTGGAACCCTTCTTTCTTAAAGAAGGGTTCCAACCACAATATCACCCATCCTTTTTCTCCAGTGATACTGCCTGACCCGCTGACTTGCTCCAACACTTTGTGTCTATCTTCAGTATAAACCACTCGGCTGTGGGCAGAGGTGCTTTTTCGTTTAGGTTCCTGACCCAAATCACGTAACTACCTGAATTTTTTACATATGGTGAGAAAATCTTATAGAAATCATACCCGAAACTCGTCAAGAACAAAACCTGCACATATTTTTAAAGTATGAGAAAAATCTCAAATTTTCCGATTAGTAATCCAATCAATGCACGTTTCACATTGCTTCGGTCGCCAATTGACCAATCAAGCGCTTTTTTTCATGGTAGCTAGGCAGCAAGCACTCTGGCATCATGACTGCCTTATAATAACATCAAAATAATAGTAAGGTTTCGAAGGAATAAAGGTATTGCTAACCTTGCTGATAAATATCTTTTACAATTGATTTATTTTTGTAAAGTTATGATGTGAACTGTAAAATAAAAATGATAAATATGCAGAGCTGGGTTAGGATGTCGGTCGGTCAGTCAGTCAGTTGGTCAGTCGATCAGTCTGTTGGTCAGTCGATCAGTCTGTTGGTAGGCTGGTGGATGCTGTGAAGGATCCGTCGGGCTGTCGGTAGGCCGGTGGATGCTGCGAGGGGTCGGTCGGGCTGTCGGAAGGCCGGTTTTGCACCGAGCGAGCGGACAGACCAACGGAGCCAGCGCTATGGGGGTGCTGAAGGCGGCCCGGGCGGCGTGCAGGGTAGTGCTGCTCCCCACCATCATCACGATGATCCAGAAGGGCATGCTGGCCGAGGTGGATGCGCTGAGCGGCCACACTTACGGAGCCCGCAGCCACCCCCGAAGCGGCTCCAGCTCCAGCCGTGGGCAGCTCTGGAAGGGGGGGTGGGGGAGGGGGTGAGTTAGGATTAGGCATTTTCTTCTCAGTGGAAGATGCCTTATCCTTCCCCCAGCCTGGCACTGCCCCAGTCCCACTACTGCCGTGACCCCCACTCTGCACGCAGGCAGTCAGTAAATGGGGAAACCCACAGGAACTGCCCTCACCCATTAATTAGGCGGGTTCAGGGCCGGACCTCTGCGGCAGTCTCATTCAAAATACACACTCACAATTATATTTATTATATTATTTTTATATAATATAATTATATATCATTACATTCATATTCACAAGCATATATATGGTATAATATATGGTTTAAATAGACAGCAGCACAAAATTAGGCTCCCCATGGAGTAATATGAGCATTGAACATCGCTGGCGCTTACTTTTTCAATCTCATTTTCTAATTAGCTTAATTAATTAATGTGCAACTTTTGGCACTGACGAGTTATGACTTCCTTCTCAATTATATTTTATCTAAATCTGTGCAAAATTTCAAGTAGTTTCCAGACATGGGTCACGAAAGTTAAATTCTGGACACATTTTCGATGCTCGGCCCACAGCCTACACCATCTGCTATTCCTTCCTACACATTTGTACCTAAACTCGGTGTTCTGCTCTGGTGAACAGCATGTACAGGCAAAGTGCTCAACTGGGACACGATTTACCAGCGAAAATGGAGTGGGAGGAAGCTTTCCAACAAATGCTTTTCATTCCATGTTTTTTCTCTTTAATTGTTAAATCCAGCTTCCCTATGAACACCTCAAATCAATCTACATGATAAAAAGTTCCATAGTTTCTCCTAAAATTCTTATTACAATTGGAAGTGACTATATTGCCTTTAAGACCCACAGTTCTGGATTCCACGTGTGGAAACCTCTTTTCCTCATCCATGCTTGCAAATTCTTGCATAATCTCAAGGACTTCTGGGAAGTTTCCCTCAGCCAATTTCTTTGGGAGAAGTGCTCCAGCGTGATAATCCCTCCCGAAAGTAGAATCAATGTAATACAACAATCCTCCTTGTAAACTATAAAATAATTATGTTACATTTTCCCCACCATTTGTAATGCAGAAACCCAGAGCAGTGCGTGGTCATCGTCTTTTCATTCGGCTGGTTCAAGGATTAAAAGATAACTTGCTTCCACTCCAGTTCTGTGGGTTCTAAGGTGATTGATGAAGCCTATGTAGGAACATAGATGTTTTCAACAGAAGGAGGAGGAGGTGCCTAGGTGAAGCAAGCTGTTTGTGAGGTGTGTGCTATTTCTATTGATTATGCCGAGCTTTTGTGTGCTCTGGATGCATGCAGGAGATTTTGCCCCTTTCCATATGCTCCTTCCTTAAGTAGTCATGGGCCAGGTATTTCCAATGGTGATATTACATTTAAAGGAGACGGACTAGAACGTTTTTCAATGCTTTGACTTGTCTGCTATAGATAGACCAGGTCTCAGAAACATATAGAAGGCATTGAATATTGCTGATGGTAGAACGAGTTAAGCAGAGTGGAGATGTTTAATCAACAACCATCTTCTGAAATTGACCAAAAGCTGTGCTGATGAATACAAGTGATGACGAATTTCACAACTGATGCCTGCCTTTGCTGATAGGTGGCTTCCAAGGGATAAGTGATCCATATTTTCTAGCTGTTCCAAGTATGATCTCACCAAGGTTCAATTTAATGTTCCATTGCTGAACATTGCTACCAGAATAGAGCTCCAGTATATGCTTGCACTTGTGGCTTTACTAACTCATCACCTACTTTTATTCATTTATGGATCCGTAATGCTAGACTCCTAATATGTTGCAGCACCTTTTATACAATAAAGATTTATCAATTACTTGCCCTGTTGAACGTTTATTGATATCCCTTTATTTTATTACAGTGTGTGTAAGTTAACCACAGCAGTTTGTGATGTTTTGAAAATACATTCCCAATTCCACAATCCCAGTAACAGCAGTCTCGGTGGTAATCTTCCTGCAATTCACTTCCTACCTTTTCCTTGTTCGACAAACTATTCTGAATTCTTTGCATTTTGACCAGCTTCCATTCTGCTGCTTGTTAACAATCTAATCTTAGTTGTGAATCTATTGCAATGTCAATCATGACATGTAATGTCAGTGTCAATGCCTTTGAAAATCTATGAACGATTCAAATTGATCTCATATGGAGGACAGTTTTGGACACCTGCTCTTATTATGAACCCACAGTTCATTTTACCAAGGCATGGAGTATAGGAATCATTTAAAAGGGAAAGTGGGGAAAGGAACAATTAACAAAGGGTGGCATGAAGCTGACCACTTCTTACCTCCAATATTTTCCAATCCCTTCACCATTGTCTCACGAACCTGCAGGGACAGAAGCATTGGTGAGAATTGCAAATACATAAGTTTGCATACCTCCTACCCACAATCACCATGGAGCAGCACATGTCCACCTACACAAAATCTTTCCAGGGGAAAATCGTTTTTTTTACCCCACACCTATTCCCGTTCTCCCTCCCCGCCAACGTTTCTATCACAGCATTAACGTTTATTTTCCAGCTTCACACCCCTAGGAAGCATCCTTGTAATAATTCTGCACTGCTGATGCACAGGTATGGCTCAGTTTGCTATAGGAGTACAGCCAACCCCATCAAACAGTCTATCTCATCATGTCCATGGAGTTAATTTGTAATTTATCTCCAGGGTTTATCGAGAAAAAAAAAATCTTTAATTACCAACTTAACCAAGAACAGCTTAGTGTAGACTCAGAAACTGCAAGTGACTGGTAGAGCTGTTGCCTCACAACTCCAGTAAATCAGGTTTAATCTTCACCTCTGGTGTTGGCTGCGTGGCCATTCGGGGTCTGCCCACACCCCCACCCCAGTGATCTAGTTTTATTGCATGTTGGTGGGCCAAAGGTCCCGTTTTTGTGTTCTCTCAATGACTGAACATTGCAGCTTCTAGCCTGCCTGTCAAAATTTAATTTCTCTGAAACTAAACACTGCAGTTGATGAAAACCTAAACACACAAAATGCCTGATGAAGGATTGTTAGCCTTCTTCATTAACTGGTTTTCTTTTTACACTTACTGCTGTTTTTTCCAGAATTTAATGTGTTTAAAAGTTTCATTACGATTGGTGATACAAGACAAATTGGCCCTCTAGTTGGGGTGTCCCATCCTCATTTTTCTCATTACTTTCTAACTTCTGAGTCACATCCTTATTGATTCCCATTTCAGTAACTCAGCTAGTAATCCAGTAAACCTTTCTGCCGCAAAGAGTTCATTTAATTTCCTATCCAAAGTTCTCCAAGCTGCAAGAAGCACCATAGCAAAGTTAAGGTTCTTGGGATTATACAAGTGACACCATTTTATAGTGCCCATAGGAAAAAAAGTATAAGTAGGACAGTTAACCTAATTACAGCGTATACAATGTTGGCTTCAAAAGATTGTGAAAATAAAAAGGGCTAACGAGTGCTTAAAATGCGTATACAGAATAGATGAACATTCCACCTTCACAGCAACCCCCCCCCCCCCCCCTCCATTTTCCGCACTGTTTCTTTGTACCTTAATTTGCCAGTTTACAAATAGCCCAAGTACCTGGTAGTGTTTCGGATAGTTTGGGTATGTTTTTGATGGAGCAAAGAAAGCCAAGGTGGACAGGATTAGGAACATAGCAAAGGCATGTATGACCAATGTATTGAATCAAGTAAAGTGGTAAGAAATTTAGAGGGAATCTGAAAAAGTATTTTTCTACCCAAAGCTTTGATGAAATCTGGAACACATTGCCAGAGGGCATTTTCAAACAAAATATTTGAAACATGGCGTACAAGGCTATGGATCAAATGCCGGAAAATACGTTTAGCATGCTTTGGTACAAATTAGTTAGCATGGACGCAGTGGGCTGAAGAGATTATTTCTGTGTTGTATGACACCATTACGGCAACAGATACCACAGTTCTTAGAGCCCAAGCTCCCAACTGTATGTCACTGCAGAAATTTCATGCTTACAATGACAAATTAACTCATTCTCTTGAAGTCTCAGCTACAGAAATAAACTTCTCCCAAATACACCAATCTCCCAATAAAACGTGAATGATTTTTTGCAGAAAATGCAGTGAATGCAAAATAATTCACAACACTAATTAGGTGAGACGTCAATCTCTGTCACCAATAACAGAGGGGTCTTGTGTGTGATCAACAGAAGTCATTCAATCTGACCAAGATTTGTGGTAGCATCATTTGACTTTTTTTTTTAAATGTCAAGAATGTGCACAGCAGTAAGAACACAGCATGGTACAGTACCTTCAGTTTTCCCTCCTTCAGCCACTGGCTCAACTGGACCATGCCCATAGCATGTTTGTCCGAATAATTTAGCACCATGAATCTCTCTCTGTTAAAGATTAAGAGGAAGAACAAGGATGAGCAGCAATAGGCCTGGTACAAACATCACAGCTTAGAATAGTTTTTTGGAATATTAAATGGAGCACAAATAACAGAGTGGATGCCTAACTGAAAATTAATTGCTGGTCTCTCAAGAATGATCTCTCAATGTAGCAACTTCCCAAAGTTGCCCAAAGGCCATGGTGTTTCATGCCGTCTATCCATTTACAAAGCAAACACTTATTTCTTACTGTAAACAGAGCAAGAATCATTTATCTACCTTGTGATATTTTTTTCCTTTAGGATAGCCTCAGTTTGTGCTGGAAGTGTAGGGGGGTAAGACATGTCTTTGTTGTACGTGGAGATTTGTCCACATAGAATAACATGGCTGTTCTTTTTCATCTATGTTAAACAGAAACATTGTCAAATATAAACATCTTTCAAATTACATTGCCTTGAGCAAAATCCATAATCATAATCTATTAGCCAAGTATGTATTGCAACATACGAGGAATTTGGTTTGTCATACAGTAATACCAAAAAAGCAACAAGACACACAGCTAAATAAAAATTTGACATAAACATCCACCACAGCGGCTTCTCCCCATTCCCCACTGTGATAGAAGCCAATAAAGTCTCATCTTTCTTCCTTTTCTTCCGCGGTTGCGGAAGTCAAACCATCCGCAGCCGGAGATCAAGATCCCATGTCGGGGATCTGGGATCGTCTAAGCTCCCGCATCAGGACGGTCGAAACTCCTGCGGCTTGGGAGTACCCGAAATTGGTCCCTAACCAGGGACCACAAGCTTCACGATGTTAAAAGTCCGCAGCTCCCGCAAGTTGGATCACCGAAGGCCGACCCCTGGCAAAGGGATCGCCCACTCCAAGATGATACAATCCGCAGGCTCCGCGGTTTTGGAGCTCTAGAAGTCCCAAACAAGAGGCGGCCAACAATGTTGGGCCGCAGTGCAGACAGAGAACTACGACACGGAAAAACATATCATCTCTGTCGAGGAAATAGATTTTTAAAGAATCCCCCCCCCCCCCCCCCACCAATACAAAAACTAAAGATGTTAAAACATACATTTTACAACAAACTAAAAACACAAAGAATGAAAAAGACGAAGACAGACTATAGGCGAGGCAGCCATCGTGTAGTTGGGACACAATTGAAATTTAAAACTAAAGTTGATTTTGTGACTAAAGGTATACAAGGATAATATAAGGATAAGACAGACATACCGACAGACCGACTCACACAAACCCCCCCCCCCCCCCCCCCCCCCCCACCCCGAAATGCAAACCAATGGGGCTAGTCCAGTATTGTCAACATGGACAAGGTGGGCAATTTCCCCGCTGTACAGCTCTATGACTAAAACTTTGTATAACTGTCCCAATGTTTACACTTAATTTCCTGACTGATGAAGGTGTCAAAGCCTTATTCACCACCATATCTACCTGTGATGCCACTTTCAGAGAACCTTGTTACTATGTATTTGTTCTTCTGGACCCCCCCCCCTACAACACTTCCTAGGGATTTACTGTTCACTTCCATTTACGATTACTCGACTCATTTGCCTACTTGATCAACATCCCGCTTTAATTCTTTAAAACAAAATTAGACAGTGAAAATGGTTATAACGTTGTGTGTTTATCATCGGAGGTTTATGGCAATAGTTTTGTTTACAAGGGAAAAAGGCACCCAATTGGACATCAGCCATTCTAGGAATTAGACCACCCCCTCCCCTTTTTGCTGCGGAAGTGGTTTTGTGTCAGTTGGTTAGGGGCAGGAAATAATATTTTTATTGTTCTTGTATGGGGAAGCTGCTGACAGTAGAAGGATATTAGATACTTTGCTAATTTCTTCAATCCTTAAAATCCTTACCTGATTAATAACAACGTCACTGATTTGCCCACCAACATTGTCGAAGTAACTATCCACTCCATCTGGACAGTATTCCAGTAGCTTCTCTGCGACATTATCTTTCTTGTAATTAACAGCGGCGTCAAAACCCATCTCGTGGACCAAAACATGACACTTTTCATCTGTGCCACAGATCCCAACCACTCTGGAGCATCCTTCGAGACGAGCAATCTGTTGACACAGTTATAATGTCAGGTATTTTGTTGCATTACCTGCTGCCATAAAATGTTAGAGAAAAAATATGCCTTGAAAACATCTTATTCCCAAATAGGATACAATCATATAATTTGTGTTAAAGCACAAAATTACATTACCAGGACACCATCTGTGCCACTTTGTACAAGTAATAATCACAACAAGATAATTTGGTCAACTCCAGGAGTGAAAGGAATGTATACATTTTCGTAAGTATTAATGGCATGATCTTGGATATTAGAACATATTTTTGACATTAGGAAACGTAGATCCATCAATGGCACAAGCTGTAGCAATGGACTTTGAAGGGATAGGTTGATGGATTGGGCAGAGTAGAATAGTACATCTAAAGAACACAGTTATATTGCTTTCACTGAACGGCTGACATAAAATGGACCAAATGCTGTTTATTCCATGAAAATACAGCTGAATGATTTAAGGACACTGAATTCCACAGACAACTGGATCCATGCTATTGAATGCCTCTCTAAATTTAACCTCCACAATTAAAGCTCTTCAATGTTTTGCTGGAATAAAGTGCAAGACCTCAACAGAATGACTCCAGAATATTCCACGATGAAATGAAAACATGTCCAGTCTCAATGAAAAAAATGGCCCAAAGATATTTTAGAAGTGCTCTCCAATCAGAGAACATCATTCAATGCCCCATTTAACATAAACTGATATGCACAATATGGATGATGATTTTGTTTATTCACTGATTTTATTTCAACAAAATAAAAATCACTGGTCCCGAAAAACTTTAGAGTTGTCCTTGACTTAGATGCGCATCTTTTAGTACATTTAAATGTCTCGGCACAATGTACAGCATGATCCCACAATGAATAGATAAGCAAATTTGGTTTAGGTTCCAGTATTGCCCAGGACAAATGGAGAACCCTCTTATTCCCCTTCAGTACAGTCCAGTGTTCATAGAACACTCACAGAGGACATCTCATCCAAGACAGCTATAAATCTTTTCTAGGCTAACCCCATTTCCCTGCATCCTGTATGTCTTTATATCCAATTACATAGAAACATAGAAATTAGGTGCAGGAGTAGGCCATTTGGCCCTTCGAGCCTGCACCGCCATTCAATATGATCATGGCTGATCATCCAACTCAGTATCCCGTACCTGCCTTCTCTCCATACCCTCTGATCCCCTTAGCCACAAGGGCCACATCCAACTCCCTCTTAAATATAGACCTGCCCAAATGACTTATAAATGTTCTAATTATACCTGCTAGATGTTCCAGGTGCAGAGAGAAGGACCTGGACAAGAAGTTGTTGAAGATTCTAATGTCCAGATTTACATTCGCTTGGAAAAGCATTGATGGATTTGGAGGAGTCAGCATGGTTTCACAAATCCTGAATTTGTTTGAGCAGGCAATCAAATACATT